>BTHU01000011.1:93552907-94152907 GCA_036184795.1 Tokudaia tokunoshimensis | reverse complement strand
CTCTCTCACTATGGCTTAGAGCAGGAAATCAGATCCCCTTGGTTTAGCATGAGGTCTACTATGGCTTTGTCACCAACCCACCCATGCTCCTCTTCTCCTAGCCTTTTCTGAGTTATCTTGACTCCCTAGTCTAAGGGATCACCCATTTACAGAAGTTAACTGCTATAGTTTGAATTGGAAACATCCCTCACAGTCTCATGCTTTGACACCCTTTTGCGTGGCTGTTGAATATTTAGATGGTATCTAGATGCTTGAAGATCATCAAGTGCAGACCATTAATAGTTGTAGCCCGGTCTCTGTCCCTGCTGTTTGCTTTCTTCTTGGTGTATCATGGCGTGAATAGCCTTGGCCACATGCCTCTCTTGCCATGCCTGTGAAGGATGGACTGAAACCCTCTGAACCTGTGAGCCATGGAAACCTCTCTTAAGATGTGTCTGATAAGAACTGTGGTTTTTAGTAATGTTATACCTGACCCTGTTCACTTTCTAACCTTGAAGACTCAGGTCACATCACGGTTTCTCTAAGACCCTGAAATTTTTCTCTCAGAGATTTCGCTTTTTCCTTTGTCTTTCCCTAGCAAGATCCCAATCCACTCCTCTGGTCCTGAATATTCTGTACTAAGTGTCTATCACCACACTGTGCCCCCAACTCTGTTAGCACATCAGCCTGGGTCTATGCTCTCTTGATGTCAGAGGGATACTCCCTTGAAGCCCAGAGGAGACTACAGTCAGAAGAAGCCATACTTGGTGAATTTCTTCACCAAACCCTCTGTAAATGAATAAATGTGGATCCAGTTGTCCGCCACACTGCCCGATCTGAAGACAAAGGAGATATATGTCAAGGTGTGACACAGCTTTGGCAGGCAGGGAGGGTAGTGTCTGCCTCCCTAATCTTCCAGTCTTTTATCAGGTTTTTTAGCAACCTGCCCCCTTGTTACTGCTGCAGACCATGGTGTATCATCAGGAGAGGTGACTTTCCTCAGGACCAGTAGTGAACAGAAGGTAGTTAAACAGTTTCATCTACTGGGACTGTAAAGTCTCAAGAAAAACTCACTGGGTCATTATGAAACAAACAAACAGTGGGGAAGGGGATTAACTGAGAAGGGGATTAATGGGGGGAGGTAGCTAGCAATGAAATGATAAAAAATACATGTCATACATGCATGGAAATAAGAGAGAAAAATACAGACAAGTCAAATGGCTAAAGTCAGGAGATCAGTGCAAATGTGATTTCCAGTTAATAGAAATTTAGAGCAAACTATAAATTTCTGTAAGCCAAGAACTTGGATACTTAGATGGGACAGTGACAGAAGCTCTGAGGCCCTCTGAGATCCATGTCCAGTCCCCATTCCCTCCCTTGACAGCTAAGAGGGGTCTAAAGGCCAGTCCAGCTTGCCTACCCCACTGGGGAAAAACAGGATCTTCATAGGGTTCTTGAGTTGGGAGAAAGAAGCTGCATCCTTATGGCCATAAACAAAGGCTACTCTGGATAGCAAGACTGGGAGAGTGCCCACAGTGTCAGGGGTGACTTCTGCAGAGACAGTCTGTGGGTAGTTTGCATGAGTGAAGAGGTATTTCCCAGCAGCCCCTAGGCCTGAGGGTCATGATGACAAGATCAGAGTCAAGGCAATGGGGACAGAGCCATCCAGAAGGCCTGTTGGTCTCCCTGCATTCAATAAGTCATTGAAGGATGCTTACTTCTTGAGGTCTGATCACAATGACCTTGCCTGTCTACAGAGTATGACCTACCACTGATGCCCAAGGGATATCTAGGGACAGTGCAGGAAGGCAACTCACTTGTCCAGGACGAGGTAGAGGTCTAAAACACCCTGACAATCATCTCCTGGTTGACTCTGTGGCACGTTTTGCCTCATTTGTTGCATCTGGCTTTGGGGGTGACTTCTGAAGCTCTTGCCCAGGTGGTGAAATAGTTTCCAGCCAGGACCATGGTATCGGAGGCTCCCACCTTTAAAAGTGGGAGGAAGCAACAGGAGCAGGAGCAGAAAGAAAGCTGAACAAGGCATGCAGGGACTGTGGATCGTCATGCCCTTGACTCCCTGGGACTTTTCTAGCTCTTGGGATGCAGTGGAAGGTCACATGGAGTCTTTCTCCACCACTTCTGCCTAAACTTAGGGGTGAGGATCACTGCCTCTAATCTACCACCAGGTGGCACTCCACCTGGTATATACTCAGAGCACAGGGATCTGGGAGGCAGCTGCTCCGGGGTGTCCTTACCCCAACTACCTGAGGAATCCTTCCCCCACTTTGGGACAAAACACTGTAGGGTTATGATTGGACAGGAAGGTTGACATGGTGACTTTGTGACCTGTCCCTGTGCTCATTGCCTTCATACTGACAATGCCAAGAGACAGTCACAGGACTTTGGCAGGAGTCTCAGATGAGGACTCTTTTTCTACATCGCAGCCCCGTGACCACCTCAAGGAAGCCATATATTTTGTTAACTGAAAAGGTGACTGAGCTCACCGGTTACTGTGAGTGAAGAGGTCAAGGCGCCAAGGGGAGGGTGTGTAAAAAGTAGGAGGGGGGGATGTGGGTCTTGAAAGCAGCAGGCGATGTCTGACTTTAGAAAGAGATGAAAGTTGTGTATGGTTGTCAGGGTCCGCTGTGGGTGGGAGTAGTTCGTCCATCCACTGTCAATGTGAAAGGCTGCCCAACTTTGATGACGTAACACAACCATTTTATTGTGATCTCAGGTTACGTGAGTCAGATCCTCAGTTAAGGTGGAGTGGGGAGGTCTCCCTGGAAAGGGAACCTTGGAAAACCCCAGTACTAGGAAAGACTGGAATTGTTTGGACGCTTCTTGCCGTGGCACCAGAGCTGAGGAACTTCAGGGTGGCTGAATTGGAATGGTCATGGAACCGTAACCTGTGTTCTTTCCCTGTGACTTGGGCCTCTTCACAGCATCAGTGGGCATGGACTTCCTTCATGGAGGCCCAGAGCTTGAAGAGAGTGTCTGCAGTGAGGAGCTTGGGACCGTGGAACCCTTTATGACATCACTCCACCAGGCACCGTGTCATTTATGCTGTTCTCTGGCCAGAGTTTCGCCAGGCTGTCAGGCTTCAGAGAGGAGTGTGGGTGGGCTTTCCCGCACCTTCACCCTTCTTCATCAAAGTACCTGGAGTGGCAGAGGGGGGCATGGTGTGGAGAGATGGTGCCACACAACCGCATTCAAAGGGAATCTAGGCCACCCAGACTGTAAGGGAAATCCTGTTTAGAAATGCAATGCTTTTCTTTTTATGCCTGTATACTCATAAAAGTCATTAAGAATCACAACCCTCCCTCTTATTAATTTTAAAATAGACCTACAGGATAAATTTTGCAAGGGATAGCACTGGGTCTCCAGAAATCTTTTGTTATTGTCTTTAAAATAATGACAATCTCAAATGAGTAACACATAGGAATTGATCAAATCTAGGATACTGGCTTTAGAACATTAGAGTCCTTTCCCCATTTTTCATGACACTTCTTATTGTCATAGTTTTATGGGTTTTCCTATAGAATAGATAGCTTAGACTGTGACCTTAATATCTGCCTTTTATTCATTCCTAAGTGGACTGGTCATCAGTTCACGTGACCTGGGCATTTGTTTTCTCCTCTGATGTGCCTGTGTGCGTGTGTTCTTTCTTTTTGTATTTGCTTATTCACACTGTGTATTCTGAACAGCAGGTTTCTATCAGGTGTGGCAATATCACCCAGTGTGTGGCTTGGTTTTCCACTTAATTTTGAAGAAAAGAAAAAACAAATGCACATGTTCTTAGACACTGTGCAGATTGTTGTGGGTTAGATGAAAGGTATCTATACTGTAGCCTCATGGGAAATCTTTAATCCCTGGGACGTCCTTCAATGGGAAGGTGAGACCACCATGTCTTTCATTCTAGTTCCTAGATACACCATCCACACCAGATGATGACCTGAAGTACCATCTTTCCAAAGTCCCAAAGAAGCAGGACCGACTGATCACGAGCCAAAGCTTGGACTGAGGAGGTGCTGATGAAGACCCTCTCCTACTGAGTGCTATTGGTAGCTGTGAACTGCTAGAGAAAGGAAAGCTTTCATGAGGAGCTGTGCACACTTGGGTTCTGGTTCTATACCCACACACGTACCTGCAGCTCCAATCAGACTCAATGGGTTATAAAAGGGAAAAGAAAATCTTAATTACAGTTTGAAATTTTATATTTAGTTTTAGTAATCAAAAAATTTTTTTTAAAATGTGATTTAAACCACTATAATTATGTACATTATGTAATATTTTTATGTATATTACTAGTTTACAGCAGAAGAATTATGTTCTAAAAAAAAACCCATCTTTTAAAAAAGATAACTGTTTCAAGCGTCTTGTTATGGTACCACAAAGCTTACTTACACACAGATTAACTATCATTTCCCATCCTTTTATTATTCTCAAGGCATTTGTGTCCCTGGCCACCTTCAGATTCTCCAGTGTCACAGAATTTACCCTAACCTGGGACAAGGCTGCTGTTCTACAAATGGGGAGTGGGGTGGGGGTGGGGGCTCCCAGACTGGCAGAGGCGCAGTGGAAAACCTCAGCAAATACCCAGGAGAGTGTCTAGGCCCCAAGAAGACACAGGTGACAGGTCCCCACCCTGACACTGACACAGGCACCGGGCCTGGATTCAGTTAGAGGCAGCTGGCCCAGGTCCCAGGAGATGAGTCCTCAGGAGCTGTAGGCTGCAGACTTGGGACCTGACTTGACTCTGTTTTGGTGATCTCTCTCATGTGTCTCCCAGTCTGGCACCATTTTAGGCATGGAGCTACAGACTATAGACTTTTGGAAGTGTGAGCTGCAGAGGCTCCGGTCCAGGTGCCTGAACAGTTCTTGCAAGGGGGCTATGGCTGCTGGGTTGGACCAAGTTCAGAGATTTGTGGATTGTGCCCTATGCTGACACTGGGAGTGTATCTCCTGTGCAGAAAGAACCCGGAAGGCATGGGCTGGGGGGATCCCTCTTAATTATCCCCTCTGCACATGTGAATTCTGACTTTCTGAGCTTCATTTCCATCCATTAATGAGTCCATCCCTGGTGAGGACTCTGATCTCAACCAGGGTGTGTACTGGGTGCTAGGGTAAGAACCATACACCAGCCACAGATCTTTCCCTAACAGGTATTTCCAAACATCTGGAGATGTAACATGTTCGGTAGCCATCATGGAAAAATGAGGACAAATGATTGAATTATAAACCTTTAGGTTTTCAAGGTGAGTGGAAAGAAAATACTTGGTATTAGAGAGGTATTAGTCCCGATTGACTCTCATCCTCACATAGGGCAACCACAGCATACCAGGAAAATGACCCTTGCATCAGCCTTAGGAGATAGAAAATCCACACCCGTCTTCTAGGCTGGTGTGCAGTGTTAAGCTGGGAGACACAGAGGGGATGGGGGTCAGGTATGGGCATGAGAAGAAGATACATAGGAGGCTGGGGCTGTGCGCTTGAGACCTTTAGGTGTGACTGGAAGAAAATGACATTAAACTAATTGTTTGTGAATGCCACTTACAATATACATTTAGACACACTCACACACATTAAGTAACACATTTTAACTTCTTGGCGAGACACAGATCATTTTAAAATACTATGTAACTGTAGTAGCTGGAATTAATGTTTCTTGTGCTCAAATTAGGTATTAGGGCCATTGTGAAAATATTTTATGTTAAGATCAGATTTTCTGGCTACATTTCTAGTAAAGATGTCTAGAAAAGTCAGTCTGGGTAACTCTGGAAGGGAAAAGGTAGAAATAATAGAGTGAGGCCTTTTATTTCTTGTAGAATTGTCTTGTCCCAGGGACATGGTTTTATTTTTTCGTGTTTATTATATATATATGTATATATATGTATATACATATATATATAATATTTATTATATATATGTATATACATATATATATAATTACATATGCCTATATGCTGAAACACAAAATACCAAAGTTGTTTGTTTAATGACCAATTTCAAAATACAAATAAAACAAAAAGACATACTGTAGAAAGGAAGGAAATAAAGGAATAAAACTATCTGCAGTAGTATATAAAGGCACGTACTCCAGCACTCTCAATTAAACCATGATATATTCAAATTAATAGACAGGATGGGGGTAGGTTCTCAAGTGGGATGAAGAAACTGTCAGCATCACATGCAAGATCACATATAAGGATGCATTCATTCCTTTCTGGGCCCAGATATGTAAAGGACACATCAGAGACACTGATGAGGCAGGAATATGACTGATGACTTTTCTAATATTGATTTACAGGTCCTAAAACCCAAGTGTCCAGTCAGCTATCCCTATGACCCTTGTCTTGTGAAAAATGACAGAAAATTTGAAACAAATGAGGAAACTGCTCTCCTCAGTGTTAAAGAGCCACCTGGTGCCCAGTTCTGCATCAGAGAGATGTCTGTTGGGAGTATTTCTGGTATAGTAGGCATGTTCCCTGCTGGAGAAGGCAGAGAATCATCCTTGTCCTCTGACTTGGCTGAGGTCAGTGCAAGACCTGTTTTACCAATGCTCAGTCACCCTTGACTAGGGGCAGAGTTGCATTTCTGGCCTCTGGGAAGGGGAATCAGAAACTGAAGTCAAACAGGGAAGGGATTTTCTTCCTTAAAATACATACAGCAAGATCCCTGGAATCCTCTGTGGCCATGCATTCCATCTCTGAGAGGTAGCCTTGGACCAGGGAAGCTGGGCTCGGACAGACAGAAAGCTGAGGGTCTTGGAATCGCTCACAGTAAAGACTAGCCTCTCAGACATCTGCAGGAGCCAGGCTGCTCAGTAGGTGTCAATGAAAACCTTCCATTTCCACTGAATCCCTGAGGGGCCCCCCACACTGAGAGGATCCCCGGAAGGCTCAGCCCATCAGCTGTTTTTGACACTGCTTGGTACGCAAGCTGTGCTCGGGTCAGTAAAGAAGGTAGCAGAACCTATTCTCCAGCCCGTCATGCGTCATGCGCCACCTGTGCCTTCTTTTGTAGGAAGAGTGCTTGGCAGTCTGGGTCGGGGCCACTCATTATTTTGCTGATCCTGGCTCATTTTGACTCTTCTAAGGATGCATTATCATATGATTTGAATGACATTCAGTAATGGGGTCTCTCTATCATCCTGTTCTAGGCTAAGAATCAACTTTCTCTATTTCGGTTTGATGATGTTCCAAAGTGAGACTTATCTGAAAACATCCGGCTTATCCCTAAGACATGGGGGCTGAGACTCAACGGAGAGTTGAACAAAATGTACTCTCCTTGCAGGTCAGCTAAGTGAGGGCCATACCCCATCTTCCTTTTCACCAGGGAGTGAGAGTGACAAGGGGGACTTGGTGATGTCGCTCTTTCCCCTTGTCTCTGACATTGGTCACCACAGAGTCTGGTGAGGGTCCCTGTGGATGGCCTGAGTGGAGAAAACTTTCTCCCAAAGTCCTACAGCTCCTGAGCAATGCTCTTCCCCAGGCAGGGCTGCAGCTCTAAGTCGTGGAAGCTAGAGTACAAAGGTTCCTTCTGTTTATGACCCGGCCTTTCACGGTCAGTGAATTAGCAAGCTGGATTGGCACATGCTAGATGGGGTCCCAGATTAGAGAAGGGCAGGCTACAAGTGCTATTTACGTGGAGAGCTTCAGAGAAGTGTGGACTGAGCCTTATTCAGACACAGAGAAGTTACCAGGTAGAGATAGCCACAAAAACACACTGCTTCTAGGGAAATAGATGAAATTTCTCTTGCATGCCTACATTTTTCTTGGCATCATAAGTACCATGAATATTTATTCTCTGGGTTTCCAAGGATCTAGTGTCCAGATATCCTTTGTAAGCTTGTATGTGACTGCTCTAGGCATATCTATATGTCATCTTGGGTGATGTTCTCAGGGTAAATACACTCCAGGGATGCCTGTGTCCCTTCTCTGTGGATCCTGCCCAACAAGACTACACATGGAGGCCTGCCACCTGCCAGTCAGACTCCATATGCCTTTATCCTATACCCTTCTTCCTGTCTGACCGTTGAGTAGGAACACCCTGGCCTTTGTTAAACAGCTCTGTATATACATGACTTGAAACTTCTTTGCAAAGCAAAAACCTATATAGAGAACAAAGCAAAAGGTTAACTAAGGGGTTAGAACAGGGTAGTTCTCTCTACCTTCCTAATGCTGCGACACTTTAATACATGTTGCTACACCACATTGTTGTGGTGACCCCCAACCATAAAATTATTTTTTTGCTACTTTATAACTGTAATTTTGCTACTGTTATGAATTATAATGTAGGTGTCTGATGTGCCAGATATCTGATATGTGATCCCCAAAGGGGTCATGCCCCACAGGTTGAGAACCACTAGGCTAGAAAGTGGCTTGGGTAGTTAAGCATTTGGCGTGCAAGTACAAGGATCTGAGTTTGGAAATCCCCATGGCCACTCTAAAAAGCTAGATACACACCTAGAGCCCCAGGCATGCTTCCACAGCTGTCAAGTTTACTCTCAGGATGAAGCAGGATGAATTTGGGATTGTTCTTCGTATAGAGCTTGACTTAAGAACCTGTGGTGTGTCACATATCTGGTGACAAAGCTGTAGAACTCATCTACACCTAGCCATGTGACACCATGAAGTTTTGTCCTTCCGGGTGCCCCAGAAACACATCTGAGGTTTACCTTTGGCTGACAAACCTCCTAATAAGAAAAATTCCAACTCTTTTAAAATTAAAATCCAAGAACAGATACATGGGTCTGAATTAGCAGCAAAGAAAGACCTCTCAATCTTGGCTCTGTGGTGTCTGAGAGGTCTGCTGCATGGGTAAAAGTGACAAGGGGGCTTTGGGAGACACCTGGGCAGGAGGAGGGAGCAAAGGAAGTGTCCTGGGACAACTGTGTGGGAGATAGTGGCACTGGGAGCAGGAGGCCAGACACAGGTACTCCTCAGGTGGGGAGAAGCGGGCCTCAGAGGTGCAGGGAACTTGAGAACAGAGGTCCTTCAGGAGGTCAAGGTTGGTGTCCAGCCCCTGCAGGGAGAGAACAAAGATGAGGGCACAAAGGTGTGGCTCAGGAGTCTGCAGTGCCTGCTCAAGGGGTTGGGGTCAGTGCCAGCATTAGCACAGGGTGGACCTGGATGAAGGGTCTTCTCTTCCCTAGATTAGACTGCTAGACTCAGTGCTAGAGGCTGAAGTCTGATGTGGATTCTTGGGACCAATGGCTCTTGCTCTTACCTGGCAGAAGGGACTCTAGCTCAGTTAAGGACTGGGGTATAGAAAGACATGTTGGAGACTGGGCGAGGGACCCTATGCAACCCAAGGGGCTACATGGGAGGAGCACAAGGAGAGGATGCCAAGAGTTTCCCTGTGAGGATACGGGCTGGATGGCTCTGTCCTGCTCACTTTGCAGGAAGAGGAAGAACTACATACCAAAAAAAAAGGCTTAGGGTTCAGTTCTAGAAACCAAAGTGATTTCTACTCCAGACTTCCAAATGCAAAATCTTGGGACAGGGTCGGTCAGCGGTTGAAGACTGCATATACTCTGGGACAGGAACTGGGGGTGAGTACAAGGTTAAACCATAGCTGGGGTCTTCTGTTATCTGGCAAGCATATCAGCAAGTAACTCAGCACTGTTAATGATGCCTGCCAGCCAGTGCTTCTGTCCCAGTGATCAACCATGGCTTTCATAAGGACCACATCCAAGAGCCACCTGGGAGGCTCTTTAGCTTCAGGTCGCACGTCTTGGGCTTTTCTCAGCTTATGAAGGGCAGAGAGAAGAAGATGGCAGAGAGGCCTGAAGATCCATGGTTCATATGGTGGGCACCCTATGGTGTAGCTTCTACAGCTAGGTGTCAAAGGCCCTGAGTGGGTGGGGCCAGGTCCTTCAGGCTAGGCCGTGTAACTGTCAGAGGCATCCTCCCTCTCTGGAAGGTGTGGATTGACTTCTCTGTGGCCACCCATGAGTATGGTAAAGACAAGGCAGGCCTGGACAACTATGGGGAACCTAAGGTTCTTGAAATGGGAGGAAAGGTTCCCCGCAGAGAGTGAACATTGAGGGAGAGAACAAAATGTGTTGGAAACTGGGGATCTTTCTTCCTAAGTGCTGGCCTCATGGGTCCTCTCTGTCCAGGGCTCAGAGTTGCTGCTCTGCTGGTTTCCCCCTCTCCAAGATGGACTTAGATCTTCTGGGGAAAGAAGGGGACCTCAGGCTTAATGACAGCTTTCCAGGGCTCGACTGCACAGAAGGAGTTTGCAATGCCTTGGTAGGGCCTTTGTCAGCTCCCTTTCCGGCTGGCCTATCTCAGCAGGAAGCAGAATCGTGCAGGCCAGTTCTTTCCCTCCTTGTGTATGAAGAGGTCCTGGGGCACAGGCATTGTACCAATTTTCACACTGGGCAGGGCTGGTCCTTTCTGTTTTCATCATCTCTGGCTTCATGAGCCTCTGTTGTTCAGCGTGTCTTGTCTTACCCACATTCTAAGGATTATGACAGAGACACTGTTTCCCATGGCTGGAACACTGTCCAAAGAACAATGTCTGGAACAATGGCTCTGAGAACCAGAGATTGGCCAGTTAGAGCACTCAGTGGCTACTGCCATAACACCTAAATAGTGCCAAAGGGAGACTCAATTATTTGGAGAGTTCAGGTAGTGTGGGCTCCTGTGTATCTCTTCCACAGGCATTGGATGTTACCTTGTGAACATATCTATCCAGACCTGTCCAAAGAGGTGTATTCTCTCCTACACCCAGGCCTCTGCTGTCAGACATAGATGTGCTTGAGCCCCTGAACCCAGCCTGGATCCCAGCCCTCACAGGGTTCTTACCTCTACACCGCTTCTCACACATACATCATAGCAGGTACAGCAGCAGATGATCACAATGGGGGGTGCATTCACTGGTAGTGGTGGTGGTGGAGCTGGGGAAGTCACTGGAGGAGGGGTCTTTTCTTCCTTCTGGGGCTGGTAGAAGGGAGGAAAACCTGTCTGAGATTTGTCTGCCACTTCTAGAACAGGGGCACTGTGTGCCCTGCACAATACCTGGTACTGTGGGGTCTTTGGGTTTGGAGATAAAAGAAAGGATGCATCCCATACCATGGGGAGGTATTCCACAGGGAGAAGAGCAGAGAGGGTCCCCCTGCCCCCAGTTTTCATGGAGCTTCACGAAGTAATAACAGCCTCCTTCTGAGCCCTTGGCTCTCTTGCATCAGCATGGCTGGTAGAAGTCTGGCCTGGTTGCTGTACAGTGGGCCAGCACTAGCAGGTAACTGTCCCTTCCATCTGTCTCTGGCTTCTGCATAGGTATCCTCACCCAGGCCACGCAGCAGCCAGCACAGTCTAACCAAGACAGGGAGGCTGCTCCTCTTTAAGCCCAAACCCAGGCTCCACCTGCCCCAGCCTCTCTACAACTTCTGGTCCTTACCTGATGGGAGCTGCAGATGCTTACCCACATCGTCTCTGTGTTTCCATGGGGACATCCCTCACAGTACAGGGTCATCTGGAACTCTTTCACCCTCCTTATCCCTCAGTCCCTAAGCTGATCCCAGTCAACCCTTCTACCCTGCTAGGAGACAGAGTTGAAGACAGCCATAGGAGCCAGAAGACCCCTATCCTAGAGATGAGAAGCAGGGCTCATTTCAGAAGGCTCTGCTCTCAGCGGCCAGGTTGCAACCTCAGTATCAATCAGAGTTCACAGGAGTCTCCTGAAAGCCTCTGAAGCAGTAACAGCAGCTGTTCATACTGATTGTTTGACCGTGGTCTAGATCAGAAGGTTCCGGGAGTGTTCGTTATCTGATGATATTGAGAGTCCCCCAGTCTTTGCAGACCCTTCACCTTGTTGTGTTTGCTGAGATAGTAGGAAGCCCTGGGTACAGGCTGAACAATGGCATATTTTATTGGTCATCACATCTCTGACATGTGACCTTATCAGGATACAAAGAATGACTCACCTTTGGTGCAGGTGCTGGCAGTGCCTTGACAGGCTAGGGAGTGAAACAGAACAGAATGAGATGTACTGTTATGGTTTGGAAACTGTTCCCAAGATGCCTTGTGTGTTAAGGTATTGATCCCAGCCTATGTACTATATGGAGGTGTTGCAGCCTACAGGGGACATCGGAGGACCCTTTGGAGGAAGGAGGACCCCTTGGAGGAAGTGAATCCCTGGCAGTTTATCTTAGAATAGTTCTTCCTCTTTCAGAACTGGAGATGAGGTGTGGACTTCCTTGCCCCACAATCTCATCACAATACGCTGCTTTCCCACAGGATCAAAGGAATATGACACTACAAACTAAAACCTTCAAAATCTGTGAATGGGAACTAAAACTTTCTTCTTTCAAAGTTGATTATTTCATGCATTTTGTTGCAGTACAGGAGGCCGACTAACGCAGTTCTGTTGTAACTGTGTCACAACACACGGCCCTCATCTGTGGGAAAGGACAGACAATGGTCCCTGGGGAACATATGTAAGCACTTCGCATCCTGCTACGCTGCTGGAGAGCTCCACCTGACCCCTAGGAAGCCCCTGGAGAATCCTCAACACCTGCCTCAGCAGGCTGGAAGTGTCATGGTGCTGTCCCAGCTCCCTGTCCCTGGGTGGGTAGTGAGCACTCACTCACCCGTCTGCAGCACAGCCACCAGATCCACCACAGCACCACAGGGATCAGCATCAGGAGCAGGACCACAGTGCTGAGCAAAACTTCCTTGCTTGGCTCAGCTGGTGGACGCATAATGGCTGCTGAAGTTGGAGGCAGAGGTGGGGGAGGTAGGGGACGAGGAGGTGGAGGAGGGAGGCCTGTTGGGACAGTAGTTTTGGGGATAGGGTTTTTTGGTGAAGTTGTAGTTGGTAGGGTAGAGGTTTCAGGGGCAGGAGTGGTGGTCACTGGTATCTGTGGGAAAGAAGATCACCACCCTTAGCAGACACCCTAGCCTCAATGTGGAACACCAAGAAGCCCTCTTCCTGGATGCCCAGTGCTTGCCATCTCTCTGCCTCTTCTCCATTCTCCTAAACTACCTGGCATCAAGGTACCACAGAAGGGTTGGAGAGCAGGTCTCTGGGTTCAGAGCTCTGGCCAGAGCTCTGAACCCAGGTGAGGACAGCTCAGGCTCCTCGACACTCTTTGGATCTCAGCTGTCACTGTGGTCTCAGCTGACAATATGCTGGACTACAGAATCTCTGAGAGAAGGCCAGGCTGATGCTTGCTCTGAAGATATAGGACCTTTTCTTGTCATCCCTCCCACCTGTACAGTGTGGAACTTGCCTCAGCCTATGTGACCCTTCCTCAAAGGGTCACAGTCTTGCTTAGAGCAAGGAGTGAAGAAGACGCACTGTTGTGAGGTCCCTGTGACTTAGAAACACCTTGGTTGAAAACACAGGCCACAGGGAGGGTTGGCAGTGATAGTGATGGTTGCTGCCAGGGCTGGCACCTGCTCACCCCCTTATCCCTGTCCTTCTAGAAACTAGGATGGGTCTCTCACCTCCTCATCTTTGACTTTCCTGGAGAATTTGTTCAGGGCCTCTACCTAGTTAGGGCTATTGAACCCACTGGGATACTCACACAGTCAGAAGTATTCACAGGGATGGTGTGGGCAAGGAAGTCTCTTCCGTTCAGGCTAACTTCAACTAAGATGGTTCTAATGCACAAAAAGGTAGACCTCAAGAAGCAGCCTAGAGATCAGCACCTGCCTAGGGGCTTTCTTCATGGTAACAACCCTGGACTTCTAACCCTTGGGCCTCTCAGAGTGGACAGGTGAGCCATGAAGAGATTATTGCCCAAAGCACAAGGAGTCAACTTGTGTAATTACAGCCAAGTGGTTGGTTCAGGACATGAGGGGCCCTCGTGGTCTTTGATGTCATTATAGCAGTAGGCTATAAACAAGGGAGTGATGCTTCATGCCCTGTACGACTCTCTGGACTTATAAAGTTTGTTGTCTTAGCTTTGGAAGGTGGCCTGGAACACCAAGTATTGGTAATACTCTTGCTTATTATTCTCTGTTCACAGCTCTGGTCAGAGCCTGGGCACTGGGCAATCCCATGGGGATCACCAACAAGGCCGGGTGGTAGAGCATACAGAGCTCACCTGCAGACAAACAGAGGCTCTATAACAGAGGAAAGCAAATGCTGTAAACTATGAGGGCTACATTGTCTCTGGATTTATAGGGCCAAGAAATATGGGCACTTACTGTCCAGGTTGCTCTATCTTTGGTGCAGGACAAAACATGACAGTGGAGTTCTTAGCAGTTGGAATTTTATCTAAAGAAAGTGACACGAGAAGAATGTCAATTGTCTTGCTCATCTTCCTGTGTCACCCCAAGCTATGCATGACAAGCAGATGGTTGTCTGCTTCTTGGTAACGAATGAAAGCAGATGGTTGGTGTTTCAAAGTCATAGACAGGTCTTGGTACTCTTGTGTACTGTGGATCATGGCCATCCTCTCTGAGCTGATGTTCAAAGTGAGACCAATGAGGAGAGGCCAGGGAATGAAATGAGTTTCAGCTGATCTACCAAGATTGCTGAGGAGGTAGGGACAAGCAAGGGTGGGTGGGTTGAGCTGTGGGAAGAGGTCTCACTTTGTTTCAAGTTTTCTGACTCTTTTGGAGCTGCACAGATACTGGACATAGAGGCCACAGAGCTTGTTGATGGGTTTGGAGGTTGGATTAAGAGAAGTCAAGGATGACATTGGGATAAATGACTGGTGAGATTGTATGGATGCCACTTACTAAGCTAGGGAAGCTAGCAGAGAGGTTCTGTGGAAACCTGAGAAGGGCACTATAATTGTGACATTCTCATCTTGCCTCTTAAGCTTGGTCCAGAGAAGAGGGCTGAGTGGAATCTCTGCTGGCGCGGAGCCCAGCTTCCCCGCCTCTCCCACCCCACCTTCTTAGGTTATTGTTTTCTCCTGTGTGGACTGGGATTGCATGGCCTCAGAGAGCGCTGGTGGTCCTGCCATCTGTGCTTCCTGGAGGATAATCACTTCCATGTCGTGACCTCCATTTCCTGAAACCCTTTGAGTTTCTCCTCTCCAAAGATCAGAACCACAGCTTTGTACCTGCTGCCCTCTGGCCACCAATGAGAAGGACAGGAAAGTTCCTTGCTGACCTCAGCCCTGAGACTAGGTGAGAAGGTTGAGAGATGATTCTGCTATCTCTAGTAATGGCCATGCCTATTTTCCAGGGACACCAAGGAAACGTTTCTCTATTGTCAGGACTAAGTTTCTAGGTCATTCTTAAACGTTGGTACAAACAGACTCCTCACCTGTTTAGAATGTTCTATGACAGTTATAGATTTGGCCACCTGGATATGTTAATGGTGAAGTCTACATACCGATCGGTGATCTTAACAGACACTAGTTATATCCCTTACCTCTCAGTAACTGCTGGGAACATGTCTCTCACACCAACAGTTTCTTTGTCTCAATGGAGTTGTTTTAACCACATTTTAGTAGAACAACTTATTGTTGCATATTTGAAAGTGTCAACAACACTTACCATTGATAAGTGCTAATGTTTTAATGTGATTCGTTTCTATTTCTCTACTTTGCAGTGTATATCATTTTTATTAGAGGAATCATAATGAGCAATGTTAGAATCCCAAGCACTTGGAACATAAAATGCAAAGCTAAAATTCCATCTTACATGTATAGTGCTTCCCCTTTGTTCTCAACCTTAGGTAAGGGGCTACTATGTATGACCTGGGTCATCATTACCTGTAGCAGTTTGCTGGTCCTAAATCCGTGGTCATACTACCTGTGAGTCCCTGAACCATTTCTACCTTAGTTGGGTCTGATTGTGAATATTATAATTAAAATCTGGTCAGGGGAAAGGGTTTGCCATCTATGGAATTGTTGGAATTCAGGGTAAGAAAGAGGGCTCCAAAAAGGGGCACTAACTGGGCCAACATTCTACTTGATGCAGCGAGATGGAGAAAAGCAGGTATACCTGGCCCACTGAGGCAGCCGCTCTGAGTCAGAGTAGGCTGAGGCCCAGTATAGTCTGGCTGAGTGAAGAGGCATTGTAAGGTACAGGCTGAGGAAAACCAACACTTTTGTTGCCATAGAAAATTTTATCTTGTTGTTGTTCTGTATACAGATGCCCGTTTTGTGTGTGTGTATAGGGGGGAGTTCTGGGTACACCTCTAGGCTCTGATTCTAGCAGTTATTGTCCCGTACACAGACTCAGGAGAGGAGGCAAACTGAGGACAAGCTCGACAAATGCTGGTATGAGGGCAAGTCACTGTCAGCCCAGCCTCCCTGAGGAATGACGCCTATTCTCCAGATATCCCTAGAAGTTGGGGGCTTTATTATAATTTTCTTATGTTCATAAGAAGAGGGGTAGCTGGTTATGCTACATGGACATTCTTTGTACTGCTTCATAGTACCCACTGTGAATGGGTTAGCAAGGATGGGAAGCCTGCCTGGTTGAGAGGATTTCTATGGAAGATATGCTTCTCTGAGGCACTGAGAGGGTTTACTTACCAATGATTGTGGAGTTACTGAACTTGAATCTACAAATAACTTCGTTGAGATTCTTTGCATTGTGAAAGCCATAACCTCTTAAGACCACTGGTTGATTTTCTACAAGGAAAACATGAGGTAGGGGTGGTATGACCCTGGGTGCATTGTTTATACTGGCCCCAGACAGGATTTCCAAGGCCCCATGAGAGGCAACAGTTATATCTGGGCCAACATCTGTGGGTTCTACAGCCTAACTCCTTCTATGTCACCAAGGGTCTATGCCAATGTAGCTTAGTGGAGTCTTGTACATGCTGATTATCTTTCTCCATCAGTCCTGATTTAATAAGCCTGCAAAACCCACCATGCACACAGAGACCAATCCTAAAACTCCCATGGTTCCCGGTGGGAGACCCTAGAAATAAGGCTAAAACAAGAAGTACAGAGGAGGCTTCTGACCCCTCCAAGAGTTTTTCTCATAGGAGACATTTTGTTTCAGCTACAAAGCCAGAAGCCAACATATTTGTTCTCAACTACTCTTTCTTCCTTACCCACTGAAGACTACAGCTCATAAGCAAGCTCATTCTAACTGCAGAGGGTCTGTTCCCTGGCTTTGAGTCTAATATACAGAGGACTTAGAGAGGGTGTCTTGGTAGCTATTCCCATAGGAGGCAGGCAGGATTCTCTATCATTTATCTGGAGAGATGCCATGGGATAGTACTGGTTCATTCCTGGCCCCCACACACTTCAGATGCTACATGGAGTTGACCCTCCTGAGTCTCCTTGGCACACAGGTTGACCCAGAAACAGCTCCAGGAAACAGTCCTTACCACTTCATTTGGGGTACAGGCCTTGGGATTTTCCCTAAAGTGACAAATACCCTGTTTGTGTGCCAGCTTTGCACAAGATAAGCAATAGTTTAACAGGTCAGTGGCTGAGCTGGTGTCTGGAGGCACCTGTCACCATTACTTAGCGGCAACGAGAAGAATGACAACATGCATTTTCACTGGGAGTTTGTGACAGCTACCCAGACACCAAGACCTGTGTGTTTAGGGATACTCAGAGAGGCAAGCAGCAGTTGGGCGGCGCTGCAAAGCTAGGCTTCCAGAAGCAGGAGAGAGCTTGTAAGAGCAGCTCCTCTCTTCCTTCAAAGCCCAGTCAAGAAACTCCCTCATCTATTACAGTATGGGGAAGATTAGTGGCAGCCAGACCTGAGGACTCAAATGTCCTTGGCATCTTTCAGGCTCTAGAACCTGGAATCTAGATTCTCACCACACTATCTGCTGTTTCACATCTCTCAACAATCCTGGCCCAGCCTTCCCATCCTTTGGGGAAAAAACACTTCAGTCTCGCCAACATGTGGCCCTTTATCTCAGTCTGGGTGCTATGGGTAGCAGAACTGAGATGGGAGCTTAGTCCTGTCTTCTCAAACATGGAACTAGGGCTCCCACAGAACACAAAGACCAGGGCCTAGCTGTCTGAGCTAGAAGCAATCCATCAGCCAAGCTGTCCCCATAGGAGGAGACTTGGGGTTTCCTCTCTCCCTTTTTACCAGTATATAAATATATGCTGTCCACATGAAGACCAAGCCTGCATATGCAAAGCACCTGACAAAGAGAGGTGACCTTCTAAGACTACACCAGCATGTTCTTGACACACTGACAGGGGAACCCTAGGCTGGAGAGAGGGTATCTTTGTCTGGTTCTATGAGTGTGGTTGTCTTTGTGGATATTTCTGTCAAGCAGGCAGGCATTTTCCTATTCCCTGTAGCACAGTGGATGTCCACTCAGGCCTGATTTCTTATTTTCATCAATCGATGTGATCACATGGCTGCTGACTCTGTTTTACTGATGTGGAAATCTTACATGTTCACTCTTGGCTGCACATGAACTTTCTTGGAGGAGCCAAATTGATCTTGGCATAGAGTTTAACATCCTTCATCTGAACAGGTGGAACCAGAAATGCTCCACAATCTAAAACTTTAAAACCTTTTTGGGGAGCACGGGGGTGCCAGAGCAGCTGGGACAGGGTCCTTCCTGACTCCACCTGCACCCAGGAGCTGGGCTGCTCCACAGCTGTCTGTGCACAGATCCTGCCAGGGCAGAACTGGTCTGCTGGGAGTGCTTTGACTCCCGGGTTTGGAGGTGAGACTGTCATTTTCTTTCTGGTGACTGTGCAAGGTGGATATGGCCAGGAGCGCAGGGAACACAGGAGTGGCAGAGCAGCTGGGACAGGGTACTTCTGGGCTCCATCTGCACCTAGGAGCTGGGCTGAGCCACAGCCTTCTGTGTCAGGGGAGAGCTGGTCTCCCAGGGGTGCTGAGACAGGCTTGCAGGCCCACAGGAGAGACAAGCTCCAGCCAGAGAAAGCAGGACCAACTAACACCAGAGATAACCAGATGACAAAGGACAAACACAAGAATATTACCAACAGAAACCAAGGCAACATGGCACCATCTGAACCCAGTTCTCCCACACAGCAAGTCCTGGATACCCCAACACACTGGTAAACCAAGATTTGGATTTAAAATCACAGCCCATGATGCTGATAGAGGACTTTAAGAAGGACATAAATAACTCCCTTAAAGAAATACAGGAGAACACAGGTAAACAGGTAGAAGCCCTTAAAGAATTACAGGAAAGCACAACCAAACAGGTGAAGGAATTGAACAAAACCATCCAGGATTTAAAAACAGAGGTAGAAACAATAGAGAAATCACAAAGGGAAACAATTCTGATCATAGAAGACTTAGGAAAGAGATCAGGAGTCATAGATGCAAGCATCAACAACAGAATACAAGAGATAGAAGAGAAAATCTCAGGTACAGAAGATACTACAGAAAACATTGACACAACAGTCAAAGAAAATGCAAAATGCAAAAAGCTCCTAACCCCAAACATCCAGGAAATCCAGGACTAAATGAAAAGACCAAACCTAAGGATTATAGGTATAGAAGAGAGTGAAGATTTCCAACTTAAAGGGGCAGTAAATGTCTTCAACAAAATTATAGAAGAAAACTTCCCTAACCTAAAGAAAGAGATGCCCATGAACATACAAGAAGCCTACAGAACTTCAAATAGATTAGCCCAGAAAAGAAATTCCTCCTATCACATAAGAATTAAACACCAAATGCACTAAACAAAGAAAGAATATTAAAATCAGTAAGGGAAAAAGGTCAAGTAGCATATAAAGGAAGACCTATCAGAATTACACCAGACTTCTCACCAGAGGCTATGAAAGCCAGAAGATCCTACACAGATGTCATACAGACCCTAAGGTAACACAAATGCCAACCTAGGCTACTATACCCAGCAAAACTCTCAATTACTGCAGATGGAGAAACCAGGGTATTCCATGACAAAAACAAAATTACACCATATCTTTCCACAAATTTCTTTTCAAAGGATAGTGAATAAAAAACACCAACAAAAGGGGAGAAACTACACCCTAGAAAAAGCAAGAAAATAATCTTTTTTTAACAAACCAAAATGAAGAGAGCCACACAAATATAGCTCCACCTCTAATAACAAAAATAACAGGAAGCAACAATCACTTCTCCTAAATATCTCTTAATATCAATGGACTCAGTTCTCCAATAAAAAGACATAGGCTAACATTCTGCATACATAAACAAGACACAACATTTTGCTGCATACTGGAAACTCACCTCTGGCACACAGACAGACACTACCACAGAGTCAAAGACTGGAAATCAATTTTCCAAGCAAATGGTCCCAAGAAACAAGCTGGTGTAGCTATTCTAATATTGAATAAAATTGACTTTCAACTTAAAGTAATCAAAAATGATAAGGAAGGTTAAAGAGGCTGAGAAAGAAATTAAGGAAACACCACCGTTCACAATAGTCATATATAATATGAAATACCTTGGAATGACTAAAACCAAGCAAGTGAAAGATCTATATGACAAAAACTGCAAGTCTCTGAAGAAAGAAATTAAAGATCTTAGAAGATGGAAAGATCTTCCATGCTCATGGATTGGCAGGGTTAATATGTAAAAATGGCCATCTTGCCTAAAGCAATCTACAGATTCAATGTAATCCCCATCAAAATTCCAGCTCAATTCTTCAGAGTTAGAAAGAACAATTTCCAAATTTATTTGGAATAACAAAATACCCAGGATAGCGAAAACTATTCTCAACAATAAAGGAACCTCTGGCAGGATCACCATCCCTGACCTCAAGCTACACTACAGAGCAATAGTGACAAAAACTGCATGGTATTGGTACACTGACAGACAGGTGGATCAATGGAACAGAAATGAAAACCCAGAAACAAACCCACACACCTATGGTCACTTGATCTTTGACAAAGGAGCTAAAACCATCTAGTGGAAAAAAGACAGCATTTTCAACAAATGGTGCTGGGCCAACTGGCAGTCAACATGTAGAAGAGTGAAAATTGATCCATTCTTATCTCCCTGTACAAAACTCAAGTCCAAGTGGATCAAGGACCTCCACATAAAACTAGATACACTGAATCTAATAGAAGAGAAAGTAGGGAAGAACCTGGAACACACAGGCACAGGGGAAAATTTCCTGAACAGAACACCAATAGCTTATGCTTTAAGATCAAGAATTGACAAATAGGACCTCATAAAATTGCAAAGCTTCTGTAAGGCAAAGGACACTGTCAATAGGCCAAAACCAAATCTGGCAACCAACAGATTGGGAAAAGAACTTTACCAGTCTTACAACCGATAGAGAGTTAATATCCAATATATACAAAGAACTCAAGAAGTTAAGACTCCAGAGAACCAATTAACCCTATTAAAAATGGGGTACAGAGCTAAACAAAAGAATTCTCAACTGAGGAATACCGGATGGCTGAGAAACACCTAAAGAAATGTTCAACATCCTGAGTGAGGTAACCCAATCACAAAAGAACACGCATGATGTGCACTCACTAATAAAATAAAGCTCAAAATAAACAAGTTATAATTCATAGACCACAGGAAGCTCAAGAAGAAGGAAGACCAAAGTGGGGTGCTTTGGTTTATCTGAGAAAGGGAACAAAATACTCACCGGAGCAATTATGGAAACAAAGTGTGGGGCAGAGACTGAAGGAAAGGCCACCCAGAGACTGTCCTACCTGGGGATTCATCCGATAAACAGTCACCAAACCCCGGCACTATTATGGATGACAAGAAGTGTGTGCCGAAAGGAGCCTGTTATGGTTGTCTCCAGAGGTGCCCTGCCAGAGCTTTACAGATACAGAGGCAGATGCTAGCAGTCAACCATTGGACTGAGCATGGGGTCCCTAATGGAGGAGTTGGAGGGAGGACTGGAGGAGCTGAAGGGGTTTGCAGCCCCATGGGAAGAAGGATGATGTTGGCCAACCAGACACCCCAGAGCTCCCAGGGACTAAGCCATCAACCAAAGGGTACACATGGTTCCAGCCAAAAGTGTGGCAGAGGAATGCCTTGTCAGGCATCAGTGGGAGGAGAGGTCCTTGGTACTATGAAGGCTCGATAGATGCCCCAGCGTGGGGAAATCGGGGGAGGGGTAGGGAGAAGTGGGTTGGGCGGAGGGACATATTCTTGGAGGCAGGGGGTGGGAGGATGGACTGGGGGTTTTCTGGGAGTAGGGAAACCGGGAAAGGGTATAACATTTGAAATGCAAATGAAGAATATATTCAATAAAAAATGTGAAAAAATGTTCAACATCCTTAATCATCAGAGAAATACAAATCAAAACAACCCTGAGATTCCACCTCACACCAGTCAGAATGGCTAAGATCAAAAACTCAGGGGACAGCAGATGCTGGAGAGGATGTGGAGAAAGAGGAAAACTCCTCCATTGCTGATGGGATTGCAAGCTGGTAAAACCACTCTGGAAATCAGTTTGGAGGTTCCCCAGAAAATTGGACATAGTACTACCTGACAACCCAGTTATACCACTCCTGGGAATATACTCAGAAGATGCTCCAACATGTAATAGGGACACATGCTCTACTATGTTCATAGCAGCCTTATTTATAATAGCCAGAAGCTGGAAAGAACCCAGATGTCCCTCAACAGAGGAATGGATTCAGACAATGTGGTACATTTACACAATGGAGTACTACTCAGCTATTAAAAACAATGAATTCATGAAATTCTTAGGCAAATGGATGGAGCTAGAAAATATCACTCTGAGTGAGGTAATCCAGTCACAAAAGAACACACATGGTGGCATGTACTCGCTGATAAGTGAGCCCAAAAGCTCGGAATACCCAAGATACAACTCACAGACCACTTGAAGATCAAGAAGAAGGAAGACCAAAATGTGGATACTTTGATCTTTCTTGGAAGGTGGATCAAAATACCCATGGCTCACAGCCAACCAATAGACTGAGCATAGGGTCCCCAATAGAGCAGCTAGAGAAAGGACCCAAGGAGCTGAACAGGTTTGCAGCCCTGCAGGAGGAACAATAATATGTACCAGCCAGTACATCCAAAGCTCCCAGGACTAAACACCAACCAAAGAGTACACATGGAGGGACTCATGGCTCTAGCTACATATGTAGCAGAGGATGGCCATTTCAGAAATCAATGAGAGGAGATGCCATTGGCCCTATGAAGCCTCAACGCCCTGGTGTAGGGGAATGCCAGGTCAGGAAAGTGGGGGGGTTGGTAAGCGGGGGGGGGAAGGAATGGGATAGGGGGTTTTCAGAGAGGTAACAAGGAAAGGGGATACCATTTGAAATGTAAATAAAGCAAGTATCTAATAATAATAATAAATAAAAGCTTTTTTGATGTTCAACAGGTCTCCACAAGTGGAAATACTCTTAAAATTTACATTTAGCCTCATGGAGAGTCATAGTTGAAATGCAATTGCACCAGAAATAATGTCTGATGTTACCTTCCAGCTGTATGCACACAATGTATGATGGAACTTGAGTGCTACCCCCAAGATATCCTATTATGTCTGTGTAAATATTACAAAACTGGAAATAATACAGCATCTAAAATAATTGTAACAGCAAGGGCTGTGAATATGAATGTTTATGTAACTAAATGTCACTAAAATATTTATTCTGAGACAGAAAATATGACAGTTGCATACACACTCACATTGCCACCACTGACACATACCTCTTGACAAATGTACATTGCATTAGAACCAGTCATAGAGATAACACATCTGCCTGCCCCCTTTAAACCACAAACCCATCACACAGTTCATAAGTACACAAGACACATGTACTGAGTGTCCTATGTGCAGTTGTTTCAACACTGTTTAGAAAACAACATATCATACTTCTTAAAGGTACATATCAAACACACTACAAACATACATGTAACATCCACCATATACCCCATATACTCACTATATACACCCACCACACATACCATACACAAATTACACAAAAGCCTCACATACCATGTGCCACATGTGGGCACCTCATAGAGTTTACATATGTAGAATAACGCAACATACATCCCACAAACAAAGCACACACATAATGTACGTGTACACATGCATATAACACAAACACCAAATGCATACCACAACATGCTGCATAAGACACATGTGCCATGTAGCCAAGTTGCACAAAAGTACACATCACATATCCTCACCCAGACCCCGCACACATTTTCATACCACAAGTAGGGACATAGGAAATGAATACACACCATGCAAGCACACTCTGCCACCCAACCATGTCACTTAGATTACCTCCACCACCTCCACCCATACCCTCACTAACACATATATTACTACCACATATAGCAAGCAGCTGTTCCTCGTATCTCACCTCCTACACACGGAGGCTCCACACTTCTGAGTTCAAGGCAGGTCATTGTGCCAATCTGATGGAGAAAGGGAAGAATGCATAGGCAGGGAGGAGATTGGGGGCCCAGGGAGATGCTGTCACTCATACTGCTTGTGTTCAGCCTGCTCACCGTGTCTACTAGCTCATGGAGCTTATTAGAACGACCTTCCATAACGAACACATTTTCATCATTGTCTGCAATCTCATTCAACTACAAAAGAGAGGGTATCTTGAAACTCAAGCCAGGAGACAGAGGACACAGGGGGTCAATAGATGTGAGACACAGCTTCTTGCCCTCAGGGGATGATGACTATGAAGTGTTAAGGTCAGAGGTCAGCTTACCCAACCATTAAGTCTGTTTCTGCAGTGGAACCTGTTGTTTGTACCCCTGGGACAGGTACAGACCATCCCCTGGAAGGTCTGGTCTGTACCAGAGAATTTTAACTAGTTGGCTTCAGAGGGCCCCTGCTTACCTGGGCCAAGTTACCTTTTGTCTGTAATAGTCCTCTAGACCGACACAGTAAACATACGCCCCCATGCTCCGAGCTCTATCAGCCTAAGAGAAAGAAGGTATTGATTAAAGAGTCAAAATGTACAAAATGCTTGGGAGGATGGGTCAGACTCACCTGGTCCTTAGACTCCTTCAACACTTGTGGTGTCATTTCCCCGAAAATGACAGCAATGATCAGACTAGGCCTCTTAGTGCCTGACAAAGAGATGAAGAGTGGTGTGTTGGATGGGCTGCAGGCCCAGGGCTGTTTACAACAGGCAGATCTCGCTAGCCTTACCCTTCAGCCTCCCGAGACAGGAACCCAGACACAGAGAGAGCATCAACTCTTAAATAGAACCCCTGGAGAGTTAGGGCCTTCCATCGGGTGATCTGGACTCTCAGTGTTCTAGAGCTTCAGAATCTGCCTCAAGGGTAGGCTAAAAACACATCACAAGTCCAGCCTGCCCTTGGTCAGCAGGAGGAAAGGATAGCTGTTGTACAAATAATGCTCAGTGAGGTTTGTTCCCAGGGCTGTCCTCCTGGCAATGGTGGGCTCAGTGAGTCAGAGTCACAGATCACAATGTCTTGGACAAAAGACCCCCAATCCCCTTAGCATCTTTTCCTACATGGTCCAACCTAGTCCAGACAAGTGCCTCAGATCTACTCTGGAGGGACATGGGTCCTTCCTTTGTGTGGCAGTTCTGGCTGATACATGAGTCTATGAGGCAAAACAAACAAAGGAAGAGGCGGGAGAGGCCTGACAGCCTATGAGCAAATTAAGCCCTGGTTTCCGCCTACAGAGTCCTCAGTCTGCTCCCCCTTATGTTTTCTTGTTTCCATTCACCAGCACATTTGGAGGCCAAGGACTAGTGAGAACAAAGTCAACATGTGGCCACATGCAGCTTCTGCTCATCTCAGAAGCATTCCAAGCGGGGTGCTGTGCAGGGAGGGGGAACACTGCCTTTAAGAGATGTGGGATCTGCAGACAGGCTCAGTAGGGAGCTCAGCTCTGTGGGTCCCACTCCACTGAAAGGGGTAGGCAGCTCACCTCCGGAGTTGACGGTTTGGATCTGTTCGTTAGCCTGCCAAGAAATGGAGAAAACTTGGTGACCCTGGAGTAAGATGACCCCCACCGTGGTAGTCTACACTGAGTCAGTGTCCATATGTGGTTCTAGCTCTCCGAACCTTTTCCAGTCCTTTCTGTAGGTTTGTTTCTCCTTCTAACACAAGGTTCTCAAGTTTGGTCAGCTCTTGGCGGATTTTCCATCTGCAGTTGAAGAAGCATGAGGTGAGGCATGCTGACAGTGCCAAACTAGCTTCAATCTCTTGCACAGATTTTCCCACTGTGTAGACTGCGAGTGTGGGGAAGGCACCAGGTCCTGACACCCCCATTCTGTCTCGGGTCTTTCTTTGGCCCTGATCCCATTAACCCTGAGAAAGTTCAGAAGGTTAACAGTGTGTTGCTCAGTGGGTCCTGTAGGAATGTCTGGGTTTCTCTGAGGTTCTAACTGCTTCTAAGCATTCAGACTTTGGGTACCTTGATAGAGACTCTGCTTGTGTATGCTTAAGGTGTATGGTGGCATCCTGGGGACCTGTGTCTGAGCCAGGGATTCTCAGAGACACTGCCTTCCTAATGGGGATCTAATGCTGTGCTCATTCTCCTTTTGAACAGCGTTTTCTTTAGTGGATGGGGTTGAGAGGTCAATGCCACTCTGTTGAGTCACTGCCCAGCTTCTATCTCATGGGCACAGAGCCCTAACTGCCTCTTTTCCTTCTGCCCTGCTAAAGGCAGCAGTCAATATGCTTAGACCTGGGTCCTGATGCAGACTCCGTATCCAGAAAACTTGAATCTGGAAGTCAGACCTAGGGGATGTCTGAGAGGCTTGTGTTCCCAAGACTAGAAAGGAACATGGCCTGCTGAGTGCTATTAAAGCAGACAGGACACACTGGGGTAGGCAGGACTATCTCTTGTGACTGTTCTAGGACAGGGAGGATATGTGTGTGGGATTTAGAATAATCCAACATGACAAGGCTGAGCAGGCTCAGCAAGTGACCTAGAATGACCTGAGTGGCTTTCTGTTGGGACGGTGAGAACTTGCTATGGACTAAGCTCCCAGAGTCCCATGCCTGACCCAGCTAAACCCTGCCTAGAGTGGAGGACACCATGCCCACAATCCCCAGTGAGGGTCAAACCAGAGGCTTGCACATCCCACTTCAGTTCTTCCCCCACCCAGCCCAGGCCCTTCTCTCATGTCCAGACTAGTCCCATTTCCCCTGTCCAGCCTCGTCTTCTACCCTCCACCTAGGTCAACTGCCTCTCTTCTCTTCAGGCTAGCCTTTTGCTGTGTCCAGCCCAGCTCCTGATATGTCTCTAGGTCTCTTGCAAGACTCTACTGTAAATGTCCTCCCCCCAGGTCATTCCAAACCCAGGCCACTGGATGTAGCGCACTTGGCCTTCCTTAGACCATGGAGATAGCCCTTACTGCTCCTTTTGAAGTGTCATCGCCGTAAGCCCGGGGCTTGTCTCATTTCTCTCTTTGCTTGCAGTTTTCCTCCAGAGCCCTGGATAGATGGTCCCACAACTCCAGACACCTTTAGTACTAAACATTACTGCATCCTTCTCTGATCCCCTTGTTTTGTAGGAGTCCCAGACAGGACATCCCAATTCTCCCTTACAGACAGACTTGCCTCCCTCACAGCTTCTTGCCTATGGAACTATTGGCACAGAAGAGCCCTGAGTTGTTCACTGTCTGCCTGGGTCAGTAGGGTATGTGGGTATGTGTATGTATGTGTGTGTGTGTGTGTGTGTGTATTTGTGAATATCTATCTATCAATCTATCTATCTATCTATCTATCTATCTATCTATCTATCTATCTATCTATCTATCTAATCTATCTATAGATATATAATAGATGCATACATATGTATATGGATATGTGCATGGATATGTATATATGTATGTATAGGTATGTGTATGTGTAGGTATAGATGTAGATGTGTATATAGAGAGCAACTCAACTCTCAATGGCTGCATGTCCCTCATACCATCCTATAGCACCCAGCTCTGGGGATTCATGAACCTATCCTAAGGAGAGTCAAAGGGGATACTATTTGCACTGCTCTTTGGTATATATATATATGTATACTTATACACATACATATATGTACATATGTATGTGCATATACACATATATATGTCTCTATAAACACACCTACATCTATATATACACATATACATACCTATACATACATACACACATGCAAATATACATACACTTAGCCATATAATGAATCCATGATATATCTATATATACACTCACAAATAATATGTACCATATATATATATGTATCTCCATACTGGCCCAGGCAGTGAGCAACTCTCAGAATGGGATACATACAGACAAGACTTTGAAGGGACACATATGTATCCAGCCATCTCCTTAGTTCCTAAGTGTTTTCACAGTCAGGACCAAAGGAAGATCCAGAAGAAACAGAGTGAAATAGAGTAGAGAATTTCTGGAACTACTGGGTCTGTGAGTTCTAGTGAAGCAGGTTCTTAAGGGAACTGGTGATCTAGGGCTTGAAGTCAGTTATGATGGGGGACAATGGAAGCCATATGGGAGTCTTCCAGAAGCTGAAAACTCCTGTATCCAGTCCACCGGGCAAGCCTAGGAGTTTAGACAGCACCTACCTTTCTGCGATGAGTGGTGTTTTGATTGAAGCACTGGTATCAAAGAGAATGAAGCTCATACGCTGTTTGGGGCTGAGGACAAAACACAGCCCATGAGAAACTGATGTAACAACTCTGTAGCCTGAGAGGAAGCAGCCAGAGCGGGGACATATGCCAAATCTCTGCTCCTACCCCGTGACTTCTGCACTTGGGACATTTCATAGATGGGGACTCCAGACAAGCTTGATGAAAGAATCTGAAGCCTATGGAGATATAGGGTTCCTGGGAAGATGATCCCGTGATCCCTTCCTGTGCTGCAAACCCAATACACAGACACATACAAACATGTGTATGAGTACATATGTGGGATCCTAGTTCCTGTTCTGTTGCTGTGACAGAATGCCCTGATCAAAGGCAACTTAGGACAGGAAAGGGCATCTTTGGCTTACACTTCAGGTTATAGATCATAATTTCAGGGAAGTCACAGAGACATGTGCTTGAGACAGCTGCTCAAAGTATACCCACAGTCAAAGCAAAGAGAAATGAATATATTTATGCCTAAACAGTTCAGGACACTATGAGTTGGATCTTCTTCACCATCAATTAATAACCAAGCCAAACCCCCCAAAGACAAGACCACAGGTCAATTTGATCTAGATAATTCCTCATTTGAGACTCTATTCTCAAGTGATTCTAGGTGGTGGTAGTCAACATCTAAAACTATCACCATGCTGAACAGGATAGTCCACAAGTCCACAAGACACTCCTCCATGGGGTCCACCTTCCACCTCGCACTTCTTCTGCTGTCATGGTCTTCCCTTGTTCAACTACCCCTTTCTCTGAGCCTTATTTCTCATTTCTGAGGCAGGATTAGCCACGGCTGAAAAGATTCACGGGACCAGTATAGTCCGTTCCCTGGTCTGTGTAGCATTCTAGCTTTGATCTCTGCTTCCTACACAAGGCATTCCCATGCCCCCAAACCTAGTCTGCCTGCCACTGGACCACTGCTGACAGGAGCTGTAGTGTGCAGGCATACTTCACGTATTTCTCCACCATATCTTCCCAGGATGTGTACAAGTCATCCCATTTTTGCACGGCTTTGGACCTACAAGGAAAGGAGTCTTCAGTCATAAGAAGGAAGTGGATCATGCGAGAGAGAAGTGGATCATGGGAGAATTGCTTTTTGACTTCCCTTCTTCCAACAGACTTCTAAAAGGGCTGCTTCCTCCCACCATCTGCTGACCACAGCTATCACCCTGGGAGTCTCTCACCTGCTCCCCACCCCCTCAGGTAGATATCCTTCTGGAGACCTGTGTTTACCTTTCTTACAACACTTCAAATTCCTCACATTCTTCTAAATTTCCCAGTATTTAAAAGGCAGGTGAAGACAGTTTCTCCAGGAGGCTGGGCCTCGGCCATGGAAATTAAGTGTTTGAGACTAGTTTAAAAAATATATTTTTATACATATATGGGTTTCTTTATGACATTTTTATATGTACACATCATTCTGCTTTTCTCATATTGTCCTCACACTGATTTCTCTTGTCTTCCCTCCTCCCATTGGTTCTCTTTCTCCACCTCTTCCTCTTCCTTCTCTTTCTCCTTAAAAGTCTCCCTTTGACTTCACACACACACACACACACACACACACACACCTCATATGCACATTATACACACACACAACTCATGTGCACACTACAAACACATACACAACTCATGTGCACACTACACACATGTACACACACACAACTCACGTGAACACTATACACACACACAACTCATATGCACATTATACATACACACAACTCATGTGCACACTACACACATGTACACACACACAACTCACGTGAACACTATACACACACACACAACTCATATGCACATTATACATACACACAACTCATGTGCACACTACACACATGTACACACACACACAACTCACGTGCACACTATACACACACACACACACACACACACAGAGTTTCCCACATGTTAATGTGTTCCAGTTTTCTTAGCATCCTTCAGAACCTAGGCATCCTGCTTGGGAAGGCTGTTTCATTCGGGCACCTCCGGGTGAGGGTGGGCAAAGGCCCGTGCTACCCAGACACCACAATCCTCAGCAGGCAACATGAGCACAGGCACTTCCAGTCCTGACTGCTAGACCTCTTTATGACCTCCTTAGTGAGACCCACATCTCTACCTTCCCAGGGCCATGTTCCTTGGAGTGTTAAAGCTCTGGAGAGGTGAGGAGAACCATTCCAAGAATGGGCCAGTGGTTTGAGGGTCTAGAACTATTTTTATTTTTATGTAATTTTAATTTAATTGTTTTATTGATTCTTTGGAAATTAGACATAATGAACTCTGATCCCATTCAACTTCCGATCATCTCAGGCCCACTTCCCTCACTTAGGACCTCTCCCAAACAAAAGAAGACAAAAAAAAAAAAGAGAAGAAGATAAAATAGTGAGTCTGATTTGTGTTGCCTATATACTCACTAGAGCATGGCCAAACTACCAGCGGCCAGCCCTTAAAGATATCTGATTTCACAGAGGTGGACGCTCTCAGCCAACCACTGGATTACTCATTAGTCCCCAATGGAGGAGCTAGAGAAAGGACCCAAGGAGATGAAGGGGTTTGCATCTCCATAGGAGGAACAACAATATGAACCTACCAGTATCCCCAGAGCTCCCAGGAACTAAACCACCAACCAAAGAGTACACATGGAGGGACCCATGGCTACAGCTGCATATGTAGCAGAGGATGGTCTTGTTGGACATCCATGACAGGAGAGGCCCTTGGTCCTGTGAAGGTTTGATGTTCCAGTGTAGGGGAGTGCCAGGATAGGGAAGCAGGAGGGGGGATGGGATAGGGGGCTTTCGGAGAGGCAATGAGGAAAGGGGATAACATTGGAAATGTAAATAAAGAAAATAACCAAACCAAAAAAAAAAAAACCAAAAAACAAAAAACCCCCGAGATATCTGATTTCTTCTCCCACCTAACCCCTGCCAAAAGACATTAGCTGCGAAGACCTACATTTCAGAATCCTTATCACAATTTTTTTAGAGTTCTTTTCAATGGCTTCCTGACTAGCTTTTTGTTTTGTTTTGGGAGGGGAGGGGTGGGAGTCAGGGAGAGAGGTTGTTACAGAATCCTTCTACTTCTCTCATTCTCAAATCTGAGTCTGCAGTCTTCCATACTACTGCTAATAGAAGCCTCCTTGCCCTTCATAGTCAGTCAGCGGCAGCAGCCCGGATCTTGGACCTCCACATGGTTTCTGGCTACAGCACGGACTTCAGTGTCGCTTCTGTGGTTTATCCATTCTCTCCTGAGCATCTGGCTCTGTTCCGCTATCTTTTCTCCCAATTTGGTGAGTCCAATTTTTAAAAGCATCTTCCCATGAAGGAGTTTTCCTTCTCCAGTTTTTCGGGGGGACACTTTGAGCTCGTAGACTCCTCCACCTCTGCCTCCCCTCAGAGCCTCCGTGGGACAGGCTTCTCGGAGCTGCTTCACAGTGGCAGGAGCCGGTCTTGATCATAGCCATGCTTCAGGGTTTCCCTTTCGATGGTGATGACTTTTTCCTGGCTCTGAATCTGCAGCCCCTGCTCCTCCATCCACTCCAGCACCTTGTAGATGGAGAGATGTTGGGGTGGACCAACTCGAAGAGCTGCAATCTGGGCCCAGGTGACAGCTGAGTTGGTCAGCCTACACACGGGGTGGGTCCTCTGTGTAGTTGCCCTTTTATTTATTTATTTTCGATATTTGTGTTATTCTTATTTTTACCTTGGTCCTGGATAGTATGAGGTGAACAGAGGCTGGATCTGACTTGGGCTCTTTTTGTATTGTCTTAGATCAGACCTTTTATGTCCTTGTGATCACGAATGGGGGCTTCCAGGAGGTGATGCTCAGATGCGGGACTGTTACACCCCATGATCAACCTCACTCATCCTCTCCATTGTTGCTGCAGGTTGTGCCTCGAACCTGGTGCTAGATGAGCCTAGGCTGGCAGCACCATCACTCATGGGACACACATGTCACACTTTTCACACATGTCACTACCAGCTAATTCTCTCTCAACTGCAGAACAGAGTGAGGTTCCCAAAGAAAAATGTTTTTGTTTTTTTGTTTTTTTAAGAACATTCAAACACAGCACGGATTTGAACAGATCACTCTCAAAACCCCACACCCGATTAAAGAACTTGACATAATTGGTCAAACGACAGTGTCTGACAATTGCTGGGTTACTAAGCCCTAGACTGTGAACCTATCCCCAGCACCCACTTTCCTAGCTCTTAGGCTGATATATAAGATAGTTCCTTTACCAATTAATGGCAACACGGCTTTCTTTCTCATTATCCTCTTGTCTCCCCACCTCCACCAGGTGAAGAATATTTTCCTATAAAGGCTCCTGGGTAGCCAAAATCACCACCCCATTCACATACATAGGGGACTTTTCAGCTTTTGCCTCCTAAAGGAAGATCTAGATTCTAGAACACAAGAGAAAGAGAGGGTTTGAAGTCAAAGGAAAGGGTCATGGGAGCAGACAGGTGTTGTCTAGGAAGCAGACAGTATGGAGCAGAACTTGACCTTTCAGCACACACAGCCACATTCATGTGTGAGAACAGTGATCAGTAGACAGGAGTGTGTGTCCAGTGTCAACATTTGACACCAAAACATCAGAATGATGTTGCCATGTCGGAAGGGTAGTGGGAGGTGGGCGGAATAATGTAAAGGAGTAGAAGTTGAGGGATGAAATTCTTGTTGCCTTTAATAGAGAGCATCCATAAACCACACAGCGGATGGCAATTGGGATGCTCCTGGTACCATAAGAACCTGCACATAAGAACCGAAAAAAAGCCAGGTTGCAGTGGTGTCTGGAGAGGGGGTTAGACTCAGGGAGGAGGTAGGAAGGAACAGCAGTGGTTTGCAAGACTCTTGCTGGAGTTTTACATGTAAACCTTACATTTCTATCAGAGAACGTGGAATTTAAGTAAATACCTGATAGAGGAGTCAAAGGAGGACATCCCATATCTATAAATGTGTCCCGTCATCAAGCAGATGAAACAGTTATACGCAAATGCACTAACAATTAAACAGACCACTGGCAGGATGTGTCGGAGCAACAGACAAAGCTGCATAGCAGCTGTGCCATCAGTGTGATGCTTGGAATCATGGGAAGAGCCAGACAGAATATGTGGGACTGGAGAACTAAGAAAACAGACGAATCAACAAGTGCACAGGCTCAGTATATTTTCAAAGTTGGGAGAAAAGGTGGGGGGAGATGTGCAGCTCACATGTGGCTTTTCCATCACAAAGAACTAGAAACAGGGAGGGAAGATAAGTGCTATGCTGCCAGAGGAAATAAATATATGCAGAGTGAAATAAAATCGAGAATAGGAAAATTGAGAACTGTGGGTGACAAGATCCTCAAGATTGACCACGCTTTATTTCGAGCTATCAAGATGGATAAACACCATGACTTGAAGGACAAAGGAGGTGAGATGTGACTGCAAACCTAACAGGAGAAGAAACACAGCACCAGCATTTACCCTTGGACAGCAGGAATAACCCAAACTACAGATGGAGCAGAGTAATCGCTTAAAAAAAATTCAGGCTTCCCAAACTAAATGCTGAAGAGAAAGCATGAACAGATTTGTTAGTTAAAAGAAGACAAAATCAGTATTGAAAAACTTTCCACCAAAGAAAACCTCAAGATCTGCAGATCTGTACAAGCATGTGTGTGTGTGCACATACACGTGAGTATGTGAGTGCATGTATAAAATGCATATTTTTTTTCTAAAAACAATCACAATTAAACCCAAAAGTTATGCCATTTATAGACTGGGGAGTTGAAAGTTCACTGTGTGTCTAGGGCATGCTGTGTAACTTTTGTGAGACCATTCCCTCCTCTGCCTAGTTCTGATCATGTAAGACATGCACCCTACATGCAGTGCTTGAGTAAGATGGAACTCAGAGGTGTGGAGGGAGTAATCATGGAGGTCACAGGTAAAGAGGGGGCCAAGCCACTCTCAGGCTGAAGCAGGAACTAGGCAGCACCACAAAGAAGCAAAACAAAACACCACAGAAAAACTTTAGACATCATCAAAGGGAGGACAGAGTTTTTCCCCCCCATGGTCTCTGCAAAGGAATGTTATTTTTAAATTCAAAGCCTTGCTCCCGTCTTTCTGCCATTGCACTGACTCTGTTCAGACTGTGAGAGCTCCTGGGGGCCACCACAAAATGAGAGGAGTCCAGTTAAGTCTGGACCCAAATTGCTTGGGGAGAGGTTCTAGGAATCTCTGGGTAGAAGCCAGTACCTGCTGCCACTGTGGGAGGCCATGAGAGACAAGGTGACAGGACTCAGCAGGCGCTGGGCTCTACCCCTGACCTGGTGCACAGGCTTCAGGGTCATCCTTCTACCTAGTATATAAACCACTGTCTGAGGGGATGCGAGAGGTTCTGAGACCAGGACACAAAATAAACAAAACGAACCCTAAAAATGGAGAACAAACCATCTGCTTTTGTTTCCCCAAACTGGGACTGCTAGTTAGGCTCCAAGCACCCAAGACTAGGGATCCTTCCCAGTTTGTCCCCTTCCAGATCCCCACGGCTACAGAATTGCTGTGCTCACTCATTCCAAGTGACAGTTCATTCCACAACACAGATATATTCCTTGTAGGACATTGGGACAGTCAGTCTGGTTACCCTGGGGATACCCTAGTTAACCAAGAATGATGGGTAAAGGACAGCTCTTCCCACACAGTGCTGGAACCAGGTCTAGTTAGAATCAGGGGTGACAGATTTTGGAACTATGTGACACAAAAGGCTTGGGTTGTATCTCCCTCAGTCAAATGTGTGACTTCCAAGGAAAGGAGACAAAGGGTGCCTCATAGGCCAAAGGCATCTGAGGAGAGCTCACAGGTGCCCTGAGGAGGGTCAAGCCTTTCGGACTGGAGTCAGGCCCTTCCTCTTTTTAGACAGGAAGCAGGGATCTTCTTTCAAGTTGCTGCTCAACCATCTGTCCCGGGGCCAAAAGATATATGACACTCTCAGATCTGAGGCTTCTTTAAGCAGTAAAAATATGCCTACAGGATGCTGGTTACAGAGGGAAACAGCAGGCAGACAGAGCAAGGACAGAGGAGGCTTTCTGCAGAGGACCAGGGAGTAATTCTGAAGCCCAACCTCCACTCAACTGAGTCCTAAGAGCAAGAGCTCTAGGTTCCTCACAAAGACAGACCAGCTCCTTGTCCCTTGTGCAGAGCTGCTAGAGGCATAGCCTTGGCAGAGAGAAACCTGGGAAAGACCTGAGGATTCTGTAGGGATTGCGGTTGGAGGTCCATTTGCACAGGGGAGGCAGACAGTAGAGGACAGGAAACAAAGACCTTGAAAGCCTCATGTCCTGGGTCCCACCCATTCCATCTAGCATTTCCTTTTTTATTTTAGCACTGTCTAAAGCAGATCACCCTCTTCTCACTTAGACTCCCTGATGACATGCTGCAGAGGAGGGAAGATGGAGCCCCTGATTCTGCAGGTCAGTGACTCTGATGTGCTTCCTCCAGCAGCTCCCACCACTCACCATACCCAATAGACACAGGGAGAGTCGGGGAAGTCAGGGACCAGGCATGGAGTCTGTCTTAGTTTGCTTTCTATTGCTGTGACAATCACCACAATCGCAAGCCACATCAGAGAAGAAAGGGCTTATTTCATCTTGAAGCTTACAGGCCATCCTGAAGGGAGGACAGGAGAGGAGTTCAAGCAGGAACCACAAGGCAGGAACTGAGTCAGAGACCATGGGGGAATGCTGCTTACTGACTTGCTCCCCAGGGCTTGCTCAGCCTGCTTTCTTATACAGCCCAAGACCACCTGCCTAGAAGTGGCGTTGCCTACAGTGGGCTGCTCCCTCCAACATCAGTCATTACTCAGGAAATTGCTTTTCAGACTTACCCACAGGTGGTCTGATAGAGGCATCATCTCAATTTGGGCTCCCTCTTTTCCCAAATGACTTTAGTTGGTGTGAACTTGACAAAACCCAACCAGCACAGAATCAGTGAGCATCTCTTCTCTTCAGTGTACCAAGGCTGCACCCCTCTGAGCCCGGCTCTCAGAGTATACAGCCACCAGCTCGACCTCTCTCCTGTCCACCAACTGTTCTTCCTCCATCCATTTCAGGCTTGTGGGTATTACCCTGGGTTCTATTTCCCTGCTCCCTTAATCATGCATAGCTGTCGAGGAGCTTGTTATCTACTGTCTCTCAGCTACTCTGTGTGGGCTTCTAAAGAGCACTCCATTGCAGTCCCAGATCCACCCCTCATCCTTCCTGGAAGACAAAGTGCTCCTTAGAAAACAAAGGGTCCATTTTCCTTTGATAAAAATCTCTTTTACTCATGATACCCAGTTATTTCTGATTCCCACACCTCCCCTCCCCTTCTCATCTTTCTCCCTGTACCTTCTCCTTAAACTAGGATCCTACTGCAATCCTGAGACATTTGAATCTCAGAGTCTCTGTCCAGGTGGCTCTCCCCCAAGCCCTGTCCTTGTAAGTTACTTGGTCCAGAAAGCAGGTGAAAATTCATTGAAAAAAAAAAACCAAACAATGAGAGATGATTAAAGAATAAACCAGAATAAACTCCCAAAAAGACCTCCTGATTATACCCCCCTTTTCTAGGCATACAGGAAATCAGGTTCAATTCTCTGGTCTCATTCACAGACAGTGCCTGCTTCTCTCCTGGCAGAAGAAGAATCTCTTCAGGCCATGTTCTGCCAAGGGATGGAAATACCTGAGAGTTATCTAGGACCAGGGCAGCAAGGGCCACTCACTTGTCAAAGATGAAGTAAATGTCAAAGTCACCATCACAATATTGCAGAGGATCTTCCTCATCTACCCCAGTCTGCCTTGCCTTCCTGACTTCATAACTAAAGAACCTAGCAGATTCCCCAGGGTAGGGTTTTTGGTCATATTGAGGGTACAGAAAACTTTGGACTGCAATAAATAGCATAGACAATAGTAGCAGCAGCAGCAGATACACCAAACAGGAACCCTGGGGACTGTAGTCCTTCATTTTCTTGGCTGATCCTGCGAGTCTACTAGAATTTGGGAGCTTGTGCCAGGGTCTAGGTAGGCTAAGTTCTAGCCACCTCTCATTTTGTTCTCTGGTGCCTCTATCTGTACTTAGGGACAATAGCCCTTGTGTCCTCTCACCAATTCTTACTGCTGCTTTCCACTTGGTAGTCTCAGAGCATAGGGACTGGGGACGTAGCTGTTCTGGGGTATCCTGCCTCTAACTACCTGCATAGCCCTTCCCCCAACACTCTGGGGTTATGACAGACAGGAAGGTTGACATGGTGACTTTGTGACCTGCCCCTCTGCTCAGTGTCCTGTGTGCTGACAATGCCAAGTGGCACTCAGAGGACCTTTGCAGAAGTTTCAGAGAATGCCCCCTTGTCCCTCATCATGACTCTTTAGAGTCCTTTAGGACCACCTCAAGGAACCCAGGCATTTTTTCTCTAATAAGGTGGCAGAGGTAGGAAAGTTATTAGGCCACTGAAGACCAGGAAGCCTATTTAGGAAGTAGAAGGTCAATTGTGGGCCCTCAAGTCAGCCAGGCAATAGCAGGGTCTAGAGAGGGATGGAGGTTGTGTGCTGCCAACAGCATCCTCTGTGAATAGGAACAATCCAGTCATCAGTGCCTTGTGACAAGCTGCCCAGTCTTGGTGACTTAACGCAGAAATGTTGTTATGCTCACAAATTCCATGGGTTAGACCCTTGGGGAGGATGGTATGAGAGGGTCCCTACAACAGGACTCCTGGAAAGACTTCAGCACAAGGTAGGGCTTGTGTGGAGGAGACTGAAATGATCTGGAAGCTTCCTCACTGTCGCTTGTGGTGCCTGTGCTGGAGGGCTCCGAACACTCATGTGATATCTAATGACTTGGGCCTCTTCACTGTGTGGTGGCATCAAGATGTGTTGACTTTTCTGATGGAGGTGCAGAGCTTTAAGAGTATCTACAGGGAGAAAGGTCAAAATGTGGAGCCCTTTATGACATCGCCTGTGCCTGTGTGTCAGAAGTCCTGCAGCAGAGAGTTTAGAAGCAAGGACATAGCCCCTGGCTCTCAGAGGATTGTGTGTCAGCTTGAACCACAATTACCTGGCTACATCCCATCCCATCACATCACTTATGGTGTCAGAGGGGTGTAGTGTGGGGAGACACATGCATTGAAAAGGGTTTCAGAGCCTTCTAGCAGAGAGCAAACAGACTTAGAAGTACCCTGATTATTTTTTTTCCTTTGTTTTATGTGCACAAAAGCAAATCCAATAAAATTGTTCTTAATAAATCTAAAATAGATCTTTTAATTCATTTAATGTACAAGTGCCTTACAGCACACAGCATTGGATTGGTGGGCTTTTGTTTGTTCTGTTTCAGGAATTATTTGAAATGATAGAGTATGTTGAATGGTGGTGCTTTTAAAATCTGGTGTACTTCCTGTTGACTTATTACGGTTCTCCCGACCCAAAACTAAGAAATGCGGCAGGGTCCAAGCAGGAGATGAACTTTAGCCCAGGTGCCTCTGAGAAAGCCTCTACACAATTCTGAGCTCCACCTCTCTGTTCAGGCCTTCTCAAGGAGCCCCATCTTTAAAGCTCTCCTACTCCATTCTTCCTGAGGTTCCAACACTTCAAATATAGTAAAATGGTTAAGTCACCAAGGTTGAGTGGCTTGTCACACAGCAGTGGATGACTGGACTGTTGCTAATCACAGAAGATGGTGGCAAGGACCTGTCATCTCCAACCCCTTCTAGACTTGTCACAGCCTGGCTAGCTTCAGGACCCACAAACAGCTTTCGATTTCCCACTTGGACTTCTTTACTCATGGTGACCTATGATCTTGGTCACTTTGAAACACCATCTCAGTGAACAAAATGTCTGGATTCAGTGTCTAGATAAGGGTCAGGAAGGCCTTATCTGACACCAAAGGTACTGAAACTGCCACTTGGCACTGTCAGCATGCAGGACATTGAGCAGGTCATAATGTCACCATGTCAACCTTCCTGTCCATCATAACCCCAGGGTGTTGGGGGAAGGGCTATGCAGGCAATGAGAGGTAGGATACCCCAAAGCAGTTAACTACACCCCCAGTTCCTATGCTGTAAGTGAAAAGCAGCAGTGGGCATTATTGGAAGACACATGGGCTATTGCTAAGTGTGGGCAGAAGCACCAGAGAAGGAGATCAGAGGTGGCCTGTGATCAGCCTGTCTGGGACCTTACAGCAAGAGGGGTCACAAAGACCACCAAGAAAATGCTGAGCTGCCGTCCCCAGGTCCCTTACTCTGTGATTTTCCTGCTGATGCTGCTTCCCTCACTGCTTAGCACAGAGAACTTCCTCTACCAGTACCGTGACTGGAAAAACTACCATGGACTTGGCTTGGACCCCAGAACTTTCTACCATGAAGACCGGAAACCAAGGCAGATGTGGAACCAAATGAATTCGAATCGTGAACCATGCCAGGCCACCCCTGACATCTACTTTGTTCTGGATAAGTGAGTCACTTTTCCTTATAGGGGGACACTGAAGGCCCAGTCTCTGTAGGGTGGTCAGAACCCAGCCTCTGTGATTGACTTATTTCTTGAAGCTGAGGAGGCCACAGCAGGGCTTCTTGATGGCTTTGTCTGTAGCATCCTGTCCCTATCTGGATTTCCATTGTCCTCCAATCTGCTGGCTGTTAGGATCTGACTCCTCAGCCATATGCACAGCCCACTCAGAGGCTCTGCAGAGATTATTGTTACCAAGTGGCCTGGCTGGGTTACCCTAGTCAGTCAACTTCTTTTTCCTACATACAGGAAGGTCCAGAGACAGTTCCTAGGCCTCTGGGTAGCCTGGGCTAGTTCTTAGGCCCTTCTTGGCTGTTAAGGAAAGGAGGATGTTGTAGATCGGGGCTGGGAGAGGCAGCCTGGACTCCTTTCTCTGCACTTTCTGGTAGGCTAGGGCCAGGTTTTCTGCCCTTTCAACCAGAGCAGAAAGTTGGGGAGTCCTCTCTGGACTTCCCCAAATGCTTGCATCTTCAAACATCTTGGACTGCAGAGGAGCTTGGTGCTTCTCTGTTGGAGGCCACTCTTAGGTTGGCAAGGTGCGCAAGGCATTTGCTGGCAACAAGACCAGGGTTCCTAGACCGACTCTGTTCATGTCAAGCTTGGATCTTCTCATTTCTTTCATTCTTCTTGAACACTGACTGGTAGGTGAAAGTACATGCGTCTAGCCTCTAACTTCTAAGCTGGGCCAGCAACTTAGGGAATCTCCCTAGCCATTCAAAGAGAAACCTTTTTTCCGTCTAGTCCAGGAACCTCTGAAAACTGGGCACATCTTGTCACACTTATTGCTGCTGAGGTTGGTATTCTCCCTTGGGTATCAAGGCCAGGTGGGGGATGGGCCCTTGTAGGACTGTGGGGATGACAGCCTTTTGGGCCAGCTCTTCTATAGAGAGTGATTCTTTTATCTGCCATCCTGTTGCCTTGTGTCCCACCTACTTCCCTAGCACCCCACTGTGGGGTAGAGTAGGGAATAAGCCCTTCTTTGTGATGAATGGAAAAGGCTGTGGGCACAGGTAAGGGGGTGTGAAATATCATTAACTATGCAGTCTAGTCATGTGCCATGCTCACTTGTATGACCTACTGGTTTACAAGTGAATGAGAGTAAATTTAATGTCTGACAGTATGATGAGTATCACAACAACTTAAGGTGGCCGCCAAATTCCTTACTTCTGATTCCACTCTCTCAGGGCAGTCACATGCCAGACTGATAGATTTTTCCTATTGATATTATGGCCTTGCTTGTACTAACAGGACTACACTGAGTACCTCCTGTTTCTGTTTGAGGTTTATAGATCACCTATCAACTGATAACTAGGTAGAAAGAACATTCAGCTTTCTCATAGCTTGCTGCTTTTCCCAAAAGACTGTCTCACCCCCTTCCTTCTATCATGGTTATATCACTGTGATGTTTTGGACTCAAATTTTAGTACCAAAGACACCTTTAGATGGTCAGTGACCATGTTCCATTTAAGGATCAGCACTAATCCAGAGATGGGGCAATGTTTTGGAAGCTCTAGGCCCCCGTGTATTGCATGGCCTTTCTTCCCTTTGCCCTTAACCCTCATTTTGTCTTGAGTTCTGGAATCCAGATCCTCCTTCAATATAATCTCAAATTGAAAACTTCAAGTTTGAGAGTAGGGTGGATATTCTGGGTCTCTGTGAACATTTGTGGGAAGGCACACTTTATGGAAGGACAAAACCAGAAAGCCTAGTCACCTTCTGTTAGGGAAAAGGAGATGTCTTGGCACATTAGTCTGTGTTATTACCAGAGACAAAGCTTAGCTACTAAACAGTTGAGATGGGGTATACAAGAGCAATGAGCAGTACAAAGGACTTGGAGAAAGTTCTAGATTCACCTATACTTGGTTAGAATACTGTAAAAACTGGCTCTTCCTTTTGAAGCTTTAGCTTTCCTCTGTTGTAGAGTGAAGATTAGCTGATACGGGCTATCTGTAGGTACATGTGAGAATTATAGCCTTGCTAGTGTTAGGATCATCTAGCAGTGAAGTTTCCCATCCTCTCTACGCAGATTTCAGCTGGGCAGAGGGTGTGTGAAGGGGGATGTCTCTCTTGGGTGTGAAACTGTGGTAATATTGACTGTAAATTGACAGGACCTAGGATCACCCAGGAGACACATATTGGCATATTTATGGGGAAATATCTGTTAACTGAGGTGAGAAGACACTCCTTAAAAGTGGACAGCACCATTGAAACCTCCTGGGAGTTGCACACGAGCGGGTTTTCCATGAACGGAGAGCTGGGAAGGTGAAATGACGGGGTTCGAGAGAAAGAAAACACACAGAGACATTAGTGCGTGGCTGTACAAGATCTGTCTTTACTTGGGGATAAAGAGCAACAATATATGCTTTGAGGGCGTGACCCTTCCTCCCAGGGTTGCAGAGTCTTCTCAGCACTTCTGTGGGGTCTTGGCTCCACTGTTCCTCAAAGGATGTTGATCCCATAGGGTCTATTGCTCTGCGGGAGGCTGAGGTGTGACAAGGCTTGCTCCTGGAGCTCTGCCAGCTCCTCCAGGCTGGGGTGGGGGAGGTATAGCTCACTGGGGTCTGGAGATCCTCCACTCAGAACACAGAGTGGGGGAAAAATGCAGGCAGCTGAATGATAGCTGCCATGTGATAAGAGACTTGAATATGACTCTCTACACACCATCCCAAAGGTTCTGAGACTGAATAAAGAGAAAGCAAGCTGTTAGCCTATATTAATTTCTCTCTGCTTTGGGAGCCATCTCTTTCCTAACACCATGATGGACTATGCCCTTGAATGTGAGACAAAATAAGGCCCTTAGATCACTTTTGTCACGGATTGTATCATAGCTACTGAGAGTGGGATAGTTCCTGTGATAAACCTAACCACATAATGTTTTTTTAAATCCTGATCACAGTTTCCCCTTCCTCCTGTCCTCCCAGTCCTCACCACCACCCATGATCCATTCATTCCTCCTCAGTTTCTCTTCAGAAAAGGCAATGCCTCTCATTGATATGAACCAGCCACAGTATATCAAGCTGCAGTAAGACTAGGTACCCCCTCTCCTTATTAAGACTGGATAAGGCAACTTGGTAAGAGGAAAAGATCCCAAAGGCAGGCAACAGGGTCAGAGACAGCTCCTGCTCCAACTGACTGGAGTCCTATAAGAAGACCAAGCTGCATAACTATAGCACATGTGCTGAGGGCCTAGGCTAGTCCCATGCAGGCTCCTTGGTTGGCAGTTCAGCCTTTATGGGTCCAGATAAGTTGCTTCTATGGATTTTCTTGTGTCCTTGATCCTTCTAGCTCCTACAATCCTTCCTCCCCCTTCCACAGGATCCTCAAGATCTGTGTCTTAGTTAGGGTGTTACTGCTATGAACAGATACCATGAACAAGGCAAGTCTTATAAAGGACAACAATTTAATTGGGGCTGGCTTACAGGTTCCAAGGTTCAGTCCATTATCAAGGCAGGAACATGGCAGCATCTAAACAGGCATGGTACAGGAGGAGCTGAGAGTTCTACATTTTAATCTGAAGGCTGCTAGCAGAATACTGAATACCAGGAAGCTAGGAGGATCTTAAAGGCCACACCCAGAGTGACACACCTACTCCAACAGGCCACACCTTCTAATAGTGCCACTCCCTGGGCTGAGCATATACAAATCATCTTGGCCCCCATAAACTTGTTCAAACATACGAGTCTATGGGGCCATATGTAAACATAGCATAATGCAAAATACACTTAGTCCAACTTCAAAAGCCTGCATCATCTATAGCAGTCTCAGCAATGTTAAAAGTCCAAAGTCCAAGGTCTCTTCTGAGATTCATCAAATCACTTAACTGTAATCTTTAAAGCAAGACAGGAAACCAGCTGAGCAAACTCCAAACTCTGCATCTCCATGTCTGATGTCAAAGCGGTCTTCAGAACTCCAATTCCTTTGTCATCTTTGTTGACAGCAACAAACTTCTTTTCCTGGGCTGGTTCCATTCCCTGTTAGCAGCTTTCCTCAGAAGATAGCCTATGGCTCTGGCATCTCAAACATCTTGGGGTCTCCAAGGCAACTTCAATGTTACATCTTCTTGTTTCAATGTCTGGGATCCACACATGATCTTCTGGGCTCCTCCAAAGGGCTTGAATCACTTCTCCAGCTCTGCCCTCTGTAGCATTCTAGGCTCTGGTTGACTCTACTCTACTGTGCTGCTGTTCTTGGTGATCACTAAGACACAGATCTTGAGGGATCCTGTGGAAGGGCGAGGAAGGATTGTAGGAGCTAGAAGGATCAAGGACACAAGAAAATCCATAGAAGCAACTTATCTGGACCCATAAGGGCTAAACTGCCAACCAAGGAGCCTGCATGGGAATGGCCTAAGAACTCATCCCATGGAACTGGCATCTCCAATACAATGGGGTCTTCTGCTGAACTAGACTTCACCAATAGCCTCTTATAGTCTCTCTTCACAGTGTCAAGCCTGAAATCCTTTGCATGACCCCTTCATTCCTGGGCTGTCAACTGCAACTGAGGTTGAACCTTCATCAATGGCTTTCTATGGCCTCTCACAGTGCAAGCCTCAGCTGCTCTTCATGACCCCTTCATACCTTCAAAACCAGTACCACCTGGGTGACTCTTACATATTACCAAGTATAGCTGCAGCATGAGGTACAACCTTGGCTATCTCTGGAACACAGCTTCTTTGTGTTCTCAGAAAACACTTCCCAGAAGATTTCAGCTCAGTGATGCTGGTCTCTTCTTAATCATCACTAATTTCTTAGTTCCAGCTAGCCTGCATCAATTGTCCCAGTAGTCTCCTTCTTCTCCTGACTATAAATCAGAGACACATAACTGAAGCTGCCGAGTCCTGCTGCTTGCAGGAGCTGGAACACTGCCTCCCATCCCCTCCCCCCATTCTATTATATTATCACTAACTTTCTGTTTTCCAACTCCTTCACTGCCTAAGCTTGACTGTCCTGGATCTTGCTCTGTAGAATGACCTTGAACTCAGAGATCTGCATGCCTGACTCCTGGGATTTAAGGCTTGTATTAACATTCCTAGATCTAAACTTAGTTAGGATGATTCTTGCCCCAAGATTACCACTTCTTTAATTCAACTTAATATCTTTGAACACAGGATTCAGCTCCATTTCATGTTCTGGCGCACCTTTAATATTCAAACCATATATTTTGTATTTTTCCTTTTTCATCTTGCTACGCTTATTTAAAATGCTCTCTATGAGATTTAACCAGAGAACAAAGTCTATGATTGGTGGTTCTGAGACTTCCTTTGTCAATGTAATTAATCTGAGTCTCTTTGCCTTAGCCTCAAGTCAGACAAGGGCAAAAAACAGCCACATTCTTCACCAAATACCACAGAAACAGTCTCTAGGCCGCATTCTGAAATTCGTCTCCACTGAAACCTCTTGGGCCATGTCTGCACAGTTCAAATCACTCACAACAATTAAGTCTTCCATATTCCTACTAGAATGGATCATTAAACCCCACTTAATCGCTTCTCGGCCTTTTGGCTAAGATCAAGTGTAAACCCCATTTAAAACATTCCATGGTTTCCCAAATCCAAAGTCCCCAAATCTACATTCTTCCAAACGAAACCATGGTCAGGCCTATCATAGCAATATCCCAGTCCCTGGTACCAACTTTTGTTTTAGTTAGGGTTTTACTATTGTGAACAGACACCATGAGACAAAGGCAAATCTTGTAAAGGCCAACATCCAATTTGGCCTGGCTTACAGGTTCAGAGGCTCAGTCCCTTATCATCAAGGCAGGGACGTGACAACATCCAGACAGGAATGGTACAGGAGGAACTGAGAGTTCTACATCTTAATCTGAAGACTGCTAGGAGAATACTGACTACTAGGCAGCTAGGAGGGTCTTAAAGCCCATACCCACAGTGACACACCTACTCTAACAGGACCACACCTTCTAATAGTGCCACTCCCTGGACCAAGCATATATAAACCATCAAAATCTGCCTAATGTTTGGCTATGAGTCTCTTCATCTGTTTCCATCAGTTTTTGGGTGAAGCCTCTCTGATGACAGCTGGGTTAGGCATCAATCTATGAATAGAGTGAATAATTCCAATGACTTTTTTTTTTATTTTTGCCAGTCATATTTGTTTCTGTCTTAGGTTTCTGGGCTATCCATCTTCTGGATTCTGACTCTCCAGGCAGTGTCAGAGTTGGTCCCTCTTATGACCTGGGTCTCAAGCTGGTCCAGTCATTGGTTGGTTACTCCCACCATTTATGCACCACCTTTATTCTGGCACATTTTGTAGGCAGGACAAATTGTAGGTTGAATGTTTTGTGTCTGGGGTCGGTATCCCAATTATTCCACTGGAAGTTTTACATGTCTATAAGAGATGACTCATTCAGGAGTCTTAGCTAGTCTCACCCTCAGATTCCTGGAAGTTTTCATTGCACTAAGTTTCGAGCTCATTCCAGAGATGCCTCAATCTATTCTAGTTGTCTCTCCAAGTCAATCTCTCTCTCTCTCTCTCTCTCTCTCTCTCTCTCTCTCTCTCTCTCTCCTCTCCCTTCCTGTTCCCATCCCCACCCTGCCTCCAGCTCTCTCTCCCTGTCCACTCTGGATGCATATTTCCTCCATACAGTGGGATGTTATCCCCGTGAGCCCCCTTTGTAACTTTGCTTCTCTAGATTTGTAGATTGTAGCTTGATTATCCTTTATGGCTAATATTTGCTTATAAGTGAGTACATAACACAGTTGTCTTTCTGGGTTTGGATTACCTCACTCAGGATTATCTTTTATAGTTCCACTCATTTGAAGGCAAAATTTCATGAGATCTTATTTTTTAAACAGCTGAGTAGTGCTCCATTGTGTAAATGCACAAAATTTCCTTTATCCATTCTTTGGTTGAGGGACATCTAGGTTTTTTCCAGTTTCTGGCTATTATAAATAGAGCTGCTATGAACACAGTTGAGCAAGTATCCCTGTGGTATCGTGAAGCTTCTTTTGGATATATGTTCAAGAGTGGTATAGCTGGGTCTTGAGGTAGATATATTCCCAATTTTCTGAGAAATTTCCATATTAATTTCCAAAAGGCTGTACAAGTTTACACTCCCACCAGCAATGGAGGAGTGTTCCCCTTGCTCCACATCCTCATCAGCATGAGCTGGAATTTTCGTGGTTTTGATTTTAGTTATTCTGACAGGTGTAAGATGGAATCTCAGAGTTGTTTTGATTTGTATTTCCCTGATGATTAAGGATGTTGAACATTACTGTAAGTGCTTCTCAACCATTTGAAATTCTTCAGTTGAGAATTATCTGTTTATTCTCCCATTTTAAATGGGATTATTTGGTTTGTTGATGTCTAGTTTCTTGATTTCTTTAGGTATTTTGGATATCATCCCTCAGTCAAATGTGGAATTGGTGAAAATACTTTTCTATTATAGAGCCTGCAGTTTTGTCCTATTGACAGTGTCCTTTGCCTTACAGAAGCTTTTCAATTTCATGAAGTTCCATTTATTAATTGTTGATCTTAGTTCCTGAGATGTTGGTGTTCTCTTCAAGAAGTTGTCTCCTGTGCCAATTCATTCAAGGCTATTCCCTACTTTGTCTTCTACCAGATTTAGTGTATTTGGCTTTATGTTGAGGTCTTTGAGCTACTTGGACTTGAGTTTTGTACAGTGTGATAGATATTAAAATATTCACATTCTTTTACATGCAGACATCCAATTAGACCAGTACCATTTGTTGAAGATACTTTCTTTTTCCACTGTATAATTTTGTTTCTTTGTCAAAAATCAAGTGTCCATAGTTGTGTGGATTTACTTCTGAGTCTTTGATTCCATTGAACAACCTGTCTGTTTTTTAGGCCAATACCATGTTTATTTTTTATTTTATTTTTATAACTATTGCTCTGTAGTACAGCTTGAAATCAGGAATGGTGACCCTTTCATAAGTTCTTTTATTGTACAGGATAGTTTTAGATATCCTGGGTTTTTTGTTTTTCCATATGAAGTCGAGTATTGTTTTTTTCAAGGTCTGTAAAGAATTGTGTTAGAATTTTGAGGGGAATTATATTGAAGCTGTAGATCATTTTCAGTAAGATGGCCATTTTCGCTATGTTAATTCTACCAATTCATGAGCATGCAAGATCTTTCCATCTTCTGATATCTTTTCTGATTTCTTTCTTCAAAGCCTTGAAGTTCTTGTTATATATGTCTTTCACTTATTTGGTATTTTTTTCTCTGCCATTCATCATTTGTATGTAGGAGGGTTATTGATTTCTTTGGAGTTATTGTCGTAGCCACTTTGTTGTGGGGAATATTAAAAAAGTGGCATCATCCCAAGCTATACCCAGCTACTCTCTTCCCTGGGCAGGCTGGCTGGCCATGCACTGGTGAGCAATGGCCAGCCTGTTCTTATCTCATGGAGACTTTCTGACTCAGAGCTCCAAAATCTCTCCACCCAGTTTGCTAAGTTCCCATTGGAGGGTCTCGACCACACCAGCCCCATGTTTCAAAACTCCCCGGCCTTTTGTGGTGCACATCAGGCAAACCCACGCTTTGCCACCATGCCTTTCTCTTTGGAACCCAGTAGAGCTGCCACGTGAAGGAAAACACTACACAAACTTAGTTCAGAAACAATGATAACTCAATCACAGGGCGCAACAACTAGAATCCTAATCTTGTAAGCCATATTAAATCTAAATCCTCCGGTGGCGAATCCTGGCAGATCCGCCATTGAAACCAGGAGATACTAGTAGCTACATCTTGTCCTCTCGATATCCCTGTTCAAAAAGCCCCTATGTCTCTCCTGCCTACTCTCTTTCCCTATCCAACACAGAAGTCCTGCTTACTTGCCCAGTGATTGGTTCCTTTATTCATTAGGGGATGGTTCACAAGAAGTCACTTGAGTACATGACTCCTTCCTCCTTCCAGATGGCCCTTCCTGGGAATGCGGAATTAACATCAAAAGACAAACAACATGAGAGCCATCCACAACACCACTTCACTGAAAGTGTTTGTCAGCTGTAGGAGTTCCTTCAAACATCTTCAAACAGGGATACCTTGACTTATTCTTTTCCAGTTTATATCAGCCTTGCATCTCTGATTTCTCCAAGACTTTTAACATGAAGGGGAGGTGTATTTTTGTCAAAAGACTTTTCAGTATCCAATAAAATGATCATGTGGGTTTTTTTCCTTTCAGTTTTTTTTAATACAATGGATTGTATTACCAGATTTCATATGTTGAGCCATCCCTGCATCTCTGGGATTAAGCCTACTTGATGACAGTAGGTGGTCTTTTTGATGTGTTATATTGGTTTCAATTTGTGAATTTTTTGTTTATTTTTGCATCAGTGTTCATGAGAAAAATTGGTCTGTAATTCTCTTTTTGTTGTGTCTTTCTGTAGTTGGGTATCAGTGACTGTGGCTTCATAAAATTAATTTGACAATGTTTCTTCTGTTTCTATTTTGTGGAATAATTTGAGGAATACTGGTATTAGCTTTTCCTTGAAAGTCTAGTAGAATTCTGCACTAAAATCAACTGTCCCTGGGCTTTTTTTGGGGGGGGGCACTGGGTGACTTAATGACTGATATTTCCTTAGGGGTTATAGGTCTCTTTAAATTGTTTATCTGATCTTGATTTAACTTTGGTAAGTGATATCTATCGAGAAAATTGCCCATTTCTTTTAGATTTTCCAATTTTGTGGAGTACAGGTTTTTGAAGCAAGACCTAATGATTCCTTGAATTTCCCTGGTGTCTGTTATATTCCCCTTTTCATTTCTGGTTTTGTTAATCTGAATATCCTCTCTCTGCCTCTAGCTAAGGGTTTGTTTATCTGGTTGATTTTCTCAAAGAACCAACTCTTTGTTTCATTGATTCTTTGTATTGTTCTCTTTGTTTCCATTTTCTTGATTTCATCCCAGAGTTTGATTATTTCTTGCCATCTATTCCTCTTTGGTATGTTTGCTTTCTTTTTGTTCTAGAGCTTTCAGTGTGCTAAGTTGCTAGTATGATTTCTCTCTCATATCTTTATGAAGGCACTTAGTGTTAGGAAGTTTTTCCTCTTAGTACAGCTTTCATTGTGTCCCATAAGTTTGGTTATATTGTGCATTCATTTTTATTGAATTCTAGAAAGTCTTTAATTCCTTTATTTCTTCTTTGATCCATTGGTCATTCAGTAGAGAGTTGTTCAGTTTTCATGAGTTTGTAGGCTTTTTGTTGTTTCTATTGGTGAAGTCCAGCTTTATTCTATAGTAGTCTTACAAAATACTAGGGAATTATTTAAATTTTCTTGTGTCTATTGAGACTTACTTTGTAATTGAGTATGTGGTCAAGTATTTGGAGAAGTTTCCAGTAGGTACTGGAAGGAAGATATATTCTTTTGGTTTGGGTGAAATGTTCTGTAGATGTCTGTTAGATCCTTTTGATTAATAATGTTGGTTAGTTTTATTATTTCTCTGTTTAATTTCTGTCTCAATGATCTGTCTATTTGTGAGAGTGGGGTATTGAAGTCTTCCACTATTAATGTATGGGGTTCAATGTGTGATTTAAACTTTAGTAATGTTTCTTCTAAAAATGGGAGTGCCCTTATATTTGGGGCATAGATGCTCAGAATTGTGAAATTATCTTAGTTGAATTTTCCTTTGATGAGTATGAAATCTCCTTCCCCATCTCTTTTGATTAATTTTGGTTGAAAGTTTTATTTGCTTAGAAGCTTGCTTCTTGGGTCCATTTGCTTAGAAATTTTTTTTCCAGCCCTTTACTCTGAGGTAATGTCTATTTTTGTTATTGAGGTTTGTTTCTTGTATGCAGCTGAATGATGGATCCTGTTTTCTCCTCCATTCTGTTAGCTTGTGTCTTTTTATTGGGGAGTTGAATCCATTGATGTTGAGAAATATTAATGACCAATGATTGTTAATTCCTGTTACTTTGATGTTGATGGTGGTAGTGTGTGTGTGTGTGTGTGTGTGTGTGAGTGTGCGTTCACATGTGCATGTGTGTATGTGTGAATGAGTATGCAGTTTGGGACTGTTGGGTGGGATTTAAAGAGTGTTAAGTGTTGGGGGCAGTTGGTGTCTTTCCTGGGGTCCCTAGTACTGCTGTGGTATCTGAGAAAGTAGCTGGAGTTGTGGGCCAGAAGAGAGGGTGCATTTTAGACCATACGTTTTTTTAAAGGCTTTTAGAACTGATCTACAATCGAAATGTGAAAGAATTTGGAAATTTAGGCCAGAAAATCCCTACAATTCTGTAAATAGAAAGCACCATGGGTCATTCCAGTGGCGTCTGGGAAGACTGGAATACCAATTTGAATACAGCAAAGTGGATGATTTGCTCCCAAATTTTCAGAAAGGGATGAGGACTCTGAAATCTGGCTAGATACCATTTATGGTGTATTCTGGAAAAGAATATGACTGCATTGTGCTTGTTCTGAGTATTTGAGTGGGAAAAATTGTTTAGCTGAACTGGGAATGTAGCTCACTCAGTAGAGTTCTTGATTTGCCCAGAATCGCATAAACTGGGCCTGGTAGTGCATACCTACAACCCCAACACTTAGGAAATAGAGGCAAGATTGCATTTTTGATGTCATTCTCAGCTATAAAACAGGTTAGATGACAGCCTAGGATACACAGGACCTTGTTTCAAATAAAAGGAAAGGACTAATTTGTTTGGTGGAAGAAAGTTCAAGATAAGATAGCATAGCATGTAGGCTGTACCACCTTGCTTGATGCTCTTATCCAGGTCTCCAGTGAGAGACAGAGAAACAAACAAACCAGCAAGATATACAAAAAAATGTGGCTTGTGGGGAAAGGAGAAAGTATAAGTTTGCAGACAAGATGAGTGCTGAGAAAGCAGTTGCAATCATTGTAGATACTAACCTCTTTAAATAAAAACCTTCTGCTCTGTTCTGAAACAATAGGAAGGAAGCCCAAGGGCAAGACCCTATCCAGCAAAACTTGGTCCTCTGAAAATACCAGTTCATCAAAAAGGGAGAGTCTGTACTGACATTGCCATTGAAGTTGCTCCCTGCAGGAAAAGAACCACTTAGGAGAGTCGTTCCCTAGGACCAGAACACAAAGACTGATGGAGCTATAGTCTAAAGGAGCAAGCTTTCGTCATAAGCAAGAGAACTTGACTGCATCATTTGTGTAGTACCATTTTGTAGGCACAAAAGATGTAAGATTTGGGCGTCATGGGGCATGGCTCCATGGTTCTAGAAAGCCATTGAGTCCGGACAATATGTGGCTGGATCAGAGTACACGAAGCTGAGGAGATGGAGTCTATGTTTCAGTGAAGACCCTAGGATGCTGGTAATGCATATGACCAAGGGTCATATGCTGAGAAAAGCTGCAGATATGGATTAGACCCCAAAGAGAGGCTATGTGTTTTGTGGGGAACAGAGCTAGCAGGGCAGGGCTACCCAAGGGAGATGATTCCTAGAGTCTAAGACCCCAGATGCTGGAAATGATGCTGCCCTGCTTGGTTTGGGATTTGCTTTAATCTGATTTTTTTCTTGTAGTGTCCCCATTCCCCCTTTATGCTAGAGTAAATTCTACTTACTCTGTGCTAGTGCATGTTAGAAACATGTAATTTGCTTTTAAATGTTATTGGAGCTCATTGTCTTAGTCTCTGAAAGATTACAGACCTGTACTTTTGAGTAGTGTTGGAACTGTTAAAAAAACTATAGAAATTTTGAAGTTAGACTGAACACATTTTGCATTCTGGGATAGCCATGAGGTGGCAAGGAAAGGGGTAGGAATTGAAGTTACAGATTGAGAGTAACATGTTTTGGTGACAAGAGGTGGAATTATGATGGTTAACATTATCAGCTTGACAGGATCTAGGGTTGCTTAGGAGACACATTTCTGGACACATACATGAGAGAGTTTCTATGTTGGGTTAACTGAGGTGGGAAGACCCACCTAATGGGCAACATCATTCCATGGGCTGGTGCCTTAGGCTGGATACAATAGAGACAGCAATCTGACCTCTGCATCCATCTCTTTGTTCTATGACTATGTATGCAATGGGTCTAACTGCCTTAAGTCCCTGCTTCTGTGACTTACCCACTGTGTTATACTGTACTCTCAGGCTGCGAGCCAAAATAAACTTCTTTTTTTTTTTGCCAGATATATTGTCACAGCAGCAAAAAAGTGACTGACTCAATTACAATTACATATATGAGCATGACCTCCAGGAAGGTCACATTCATGGGTACAACACTCACACTGGAGATAAACATTAGGACCCATCAGTAGGTGCTCCTGACTCACACAGCATCCAAAACACATGAGCCAACAAAACCCAGAGGATATGCCAGCCTCAAATTCCCTCCGTACCATCATTCAGATTTCAGAAAGCATAGATAACTGCTGAGCAATAGCCCCTTTGCCTCCACACCTGAAGTGCTTCTTGTCCTTTGTTATAAAGACCAGCAAAGGTGTGTGTGATTGAAAAGGTCATTATTTCTGGGATGTAGGTCAGATATGGATCCTACATTGTGAGTTGGAAGTTTCCAACTTCCTTCTCCCTCTTGCTTTCCATCCAGGGACTGACTGAGGGGGAAAAACCTGGGAGCAGGGCTTTGAGAGTCAGAGCTGGAAGATCCCACAGCTCACGCATGGACTGGGAGCTATGATGTCATGACAGACGTGGCTGGGCCTCCATTTGTCAGCATATGCTGGAGGAACCTTTCTTGGCTCAAGAAGAATGACTTCTGTAGGCTAGTCAGAAGGCAAGGGTCCAAAATAGCCTTCAAGTCCACCAACCACAGCTAAGGCCCATCTTCCAGAGAAAATGCCTCTTTTCTGGATGCTAGGAAATGTGAGGGAATTTGGAACTGGGCAAATGTCATGATAAACGAGTACAGGTGGCACAAAGGTATGAAAAAAGGATCCACATAGTTGAGACCAATCTGATGTTTAAAAACTCAAAAGTACAACAAAGATAATATGGCTCAAGCCTGAGTCATCCTCTGGGCCTAGATTATGGGTTGCAAGGACTTTCTATAACAGTAGTATTAAGTGAGAAACGGGGCTAGAAATGGAAAGCCAAGGGCAAATGGAGAACCCAGAGAGGCTACATATTAGTACTTAGGCTTTTCCAAATGAGATCCTTCCCTATTTGAAGACTACACAGTCCCTACCTTGGTATGGTCAGCCAGACACACTAATGAGCTTCTAAAGTGTCTTTTCATGAGATCTGTTCATATCTAGCAAATGGGGTTATTTAGCCTCCCTCTGCCCATTGCTGGCCATGAAGAAAGCTACCTCTCAAGCTGTTCTAGTGTGGTCAGCACTATGGGTGCAGAGGGATTTGTTAAGGAAGCTGACAGAAGGCTGGGAAGGTAGAAAGTGAGCGGGTCTACTGGAACTCCATATCTACTGAGGGATATCTTCTTTGTCTTTAGGTCTGCTTCCATGCTGTATGGCTGGCCACACGTTCACAAGTTTGTGCTGGATATGGTGACGAGGTTATCAAAGTACGACTTGATACTGCAGGTTCCTTTGTGATACAGGGGGACATGTCCTGTCACACAGAGGACATATTTCTTGGATTTGGTAGGAGCAAGAGTTCCTTATAGAGGGAACACAGACCCAGGCTGGTATGCTGAGCAGGAGAGAGGACATAACATACCTGTTCCATGGAGATGTCTGCAGCATTGGCTTCTCCTGCCTGGGTGCTAGGTGTAGTACAGAGATAGAATCCATCTTCCAGGAACCCCCAGGCTTGAAAGCCTGGATGGTAGGAGGACCAGTAACTTAGAACTAGCATTTAGTTACAGAGTGCTTGGGGTCAAAAGAAAAGAACAGGCAACAAGCCTTGGAAGGATGCAGGAAAGGAAGGATGGGGTCAAGGGAGTTTCCAGAGGAATGTGCGAATGAGATAACTAGAATAAAGAGAAGGTAGGGACAGGGCAGCCATTAGGGCCGTCAAGAAAGTGGGTATTCTCTGAGTCTAGTAAGTGAGTGTAACTCAGGGGAGGGCTAGTCAGCTTGGAGACAAGGCTTTAGGAACTTACTAAGCCAGGCCAAGGGCCTTAAATTTTCCAATGTGAGCTATGAGGGGTCATAGAAGTTTGGGGGAGATTAGAGGAATCAGATCAAGATTAAGACCCAGCTGAGTCAGGAACTAGAGATGGGTTACTGGGGAGCTCGGTATGGGATACTGGAAGAGTTTTTGAGGGTTCTGTGGGAGAGAAGTGTGAATGTGGAGAAGAGGAGGCTGGAGGAAGAACAATTCCTCAGAGCTGAGCTGAGATGCTGAGAAATTTGCAGTAGACAAGAGATGAAGAGGGAGGCTCTTGTGGAAGAGTTTTCTGGCTTGCTCAGTGTGTGTGTGTGTGTGTGTGTGTGTGTGTGTGTGTGTGTGTGTGTGTGAAGCATGTGTGCATGCATGACTGTAAGTACATGTAGGTGTGTATGTTTTCGAGAACAGGGATGGAGTAGGGGGTTGAACTGGCTGCCTCTTTTTCCCAGGGGCCACATTGCCACGGGGTACAAAATTTTTTATGACACTTATCCAAAGTCCCTGTGCCTACTAGATAAGGCCTCAAAGTGGAAGGGTCGAGACTAGGGAAAAGAGAATCTTGTTTGAGTAACCTCCTGGACATCTGGATGACATCATGTGGTGGTGGCAGCAGCTTCTCAAACACCCTGCTTCCTCCCAGCCAGGATCTGCGGGTGTCTATCATCACCTACTCCTGTAAGGGCAACATCATCCTGCCCATCACTGGGGACAGGTAAGTGTCCATTTGAAAGCTAACTCAGGCCTGGTATTCCAGGCCTCCATGGAACTGAGGGCTTGCACAGACCTCCATGAGGGCTCCCACAGGAGTCCACAGTGACTGGTTGCCACATGCCTATATACTGATATATGGCACAGCCTACCAAACCCTTGACTTCCCACTCCACTGGAACTCATAACCTTGTGCTTCCAGAAGATTTCTACCTTCTTGCTTGTCTACCTTCTTTCTACCACTTTTGAATCTTCTCTGGGACCTGGCTCTGACCATGCATGAGACTGAGGAGAGGGTAGTGGAGTGGATGTGGATCTCTTACACAACCCTGGCTTGTGTGGAGCCTATTGGACTAGATCATCCTCTGTTTGGGTCAGTGGACAGGAAGATCGATGGGATCCAGAAGGTTCTGGGGTCTAAGGAAAAGCAGTTGAGGCCCACTCTGGGAAAAGGGGATCCCAGGGTGGAAGCATGAGTTCAGTGCTGGTCTTTAAACTACAGGCAGATAAGTGGAGCAGGTACCCACAGAGGGAGGTGACCCATTTGTCCCCAGAGTACAGAGAAAGTATATTGGGAACTTCTGACTATCTGGGAGGAAAAGCTTTGAATGCCTGACCTGGAAATCCATGCAAAGTGAAAGGAAGAGAGAAATGCATAGACATTTAGGATTGGTGGTATGTGAAGATACAGGAGAAAAGCAAAGAACACACTTGTGAAAGAGAACATATCCCAGGTCCGTGGGGATGACAGCTGTGGTTCAGCTGGGAATAGGAACAGGAGTGTTGGCTCCAGGAGTCCAGGGAACATCTGGCATGTCCAGAGAGACCTGACGGGTTTGAGGCAGCAGAGGTAACATCTATGGGAAATATTCTGGTAGGAAAGTCTAGAGAGGCATAGGGGCCAAGCAGACATGTGGGGACTGGGCTGGGTTTGGCAGGCTGTGATTTCACCCCACTGGTTATAATGGGTGTTTCCCTCACACTCCCTAGACTGGGCTGGGCCAGGCATAATGCCTCAGAGTGCAGCTCATGGCAAGCTCTCTTTGTCCCCAACAGGAATCTACTTTAGAGTCAATTGTGAGTCTTCTTGCTGTGTCTATACAGTTTTGTCGCATTGGTGACAATTAGGAATGTGGGTGCCCATGAGAGTCCTTGGCTTAGATAATGACTGAGATCTTCCCCTGTCCTTCTACATCCCCACTCCCCCTTCTCAAACTACCTTTGTGCTCATGGGGGTCCAAGACTAAGAAAGGCCCAGGGCAGAAAGGGTAATATGGCCTCTTGCCAGGTATTCTCTTCAACCTAGGAGTAGACAAGTCATCACCAACATCCTAAAGTCTCCATTAGTAACGTAGACTTCATCTCAGCTTCATGTACTCTGAAAACCATATGGTGTAATATTTATGTACTCTAATATCCAGCCACATATTATCTTCATGTCACCTTTTATTTTATTTTATTTTCTTATTTTCAGAGAAGAAATCCTCAAGGGTATCGAAAGAATGAAGTATACCATAACTGCAGGACATGAACTCATTTTCCAAGGATTGTGGAAGGTATAGAGGTTTAGAACCACCTATGGGATGAGCACCATGGGGTCATCTCACAATGTCCCCCATTTCTCTTTGTTTCTTTACAGGCAAATAAGCAGATAATAAAGGTCAACAGAAGAGGTGAGATCCTTCACTTTAGTTGAGTGTGTCCCCACAGAGTCAGCCTTCCCTGGAAAGCCTGTGTGCATATCCTCAGGGTTCTTCTAATTCTTATCAAGTGCTAAAAAGGATTTGGTGGTCCCTTCTCTGAGCCTGAAGGTCCTTGTGAACACAGCGCTGTGTTTGTGATGCTTCTGAGAAGGGTAGGAGGCCCCATATGGCTATATGTGGGTCTTGGTCATGCTGAGTGTCTTTGGCCTACAGATGAGCTTGTGAACAGAAGAGGGGAAGTATAGTGACCCATGCATGGAAACCAGGGCTTGAGGGCTGCCAGATCTTCCCTTTTCAATTCTTTCTTCTCTTTTGTGGAGTCCCTTGCCTAACACCTTCTGATCTATAGTTCTAATGTACTGGGTCTGCTGTTACCAACAGGACAACTCTAGGGCTGTGTCCAGATTTAGCACCCGCTTCTGCCTGCCTCAGTGGTCATCCTCAGCAGGAGGGTTTTCCTGATGCATCAGTTGCTCAAAGATAGGCTTAGAGGTGACTGGGGTTCTCCAAGGGAACAGACAAATCTACCTTTGTAGGATGCTCCTGAACCCCTATCTCCTGCAGGATAGAGAGTGAATAAAATTCCTTTTCACTATGGGGATCACTGACGGTGGGTTCTGGGTCTGGACTCCTGACCCAAGTGGCTAAGGAGTTGAGACAACTAGGCCTGCATTGGATAGTGCTGGGCCAGATAGCCTGTGGGGATTCCAGAGGTTCTTCTAGACTTCCTCAAACCTCAAGTACCAAGTCACTCTTGCTCTCTTGCAGCTGTCCAGCACCCCAGCATGATCATCTTCTTGCTCAATGGCCGTCTGAATGATCAAGCCTATGGGTATTCGTTGGAAGAGGTAAGTCCTGCCGTCTTCAGCTGCATCTCTTCAGTGCAGTGTGTACGCTTTGGTGGTTCATCCGTATTTCTTGCTCTCTCTCTCTCAGACTAACGATACCCGAAAAATGGGAGGATATGTTTGCGGTGTGGGTACTGGCCAGTCTGAGAGAAGTCAGGTAACAGTCCAGGTGACCACGTGCTCCTCTGTGTCCTAGTTGAAGAACACCCTCCCAGAGGTAGTCATCTCACCTCCCCTGGGGATGTGAGCAGCAGGTGGCCACTGCAGCAGTAAGGCAAACATGACTGAGATCCTTCCCCCAGGTAGGATGATGAGACAGCTTCCCATTTCCAAAAGCCTAGGCTGTGGGCAGAAGTCAGTGTCTGAGTCACGGATGAAATCAAATGACTCCTGGCTGGATGCTCACGCCACATCTTCTCTCTTGTAGATAATAGGACTTTCAGGCGGTCCTGAATACGCATTTACAAATAAGAAACCTGAACATCTGAGTGACCTCATTACACCAGTGAGTGAAATGGGCCTAGACAGGGGCAGGCCACCTCACAGGATTCCTGAAGCTAGCTCTCCTGACCTTGTTTACTGCTCTCTCTATTCCAGTTAGCGTCCAAGGCCTGTCCATCCCTTAAAGCTGCAGTTACACGCATTATATGTATAAGAGGTAAGAGCTGAGAGGACCATTGTGCTTTAGGCAGATAAATATGTTGTGTGCGTATGCATGTATTGGTGGTTATGCAGGTGATTTGCATATAATGAGTATGTGTACATATCAGTTTCTGGGTGGTGTGTAAAGTTTTGTGTGTGAGTGTGGTTAATATGGGTGTATATTCTGAGTAGATGTTTTTATGTTGTTACTATATAATGTGTCTATATATTATATTATGCATATGATACATGATATATATTTTGAATGTATTATGTGCACACAGACTCTATATATATTGGAATAAGGATAACTGTGATGTGTGTGTGTGTATGTGGGGGGGGGAGATGAGCAGGCATGAGGTGACTATGATTTGGGTTTAATATAATGTACATTTGGAAGGTACATGCTGTGATGGCATAGCGATATGTATAAAAGTACTGTTTATTTCATAACAGAAGTGTAATTGCTAAGGTAGGAAAAGGGTGCAAAACTCTCAAGGAAACCCAGATAGACACAGCCACCAAACAGAGAAGCTTAGATCCTTCCAGAAAAGTCAAACATTCAACTTCACAAAATGAGGACACTAGTGTGGTATTCACGTTGAGGGATGAAGAGAAAGAACTGGGAACAGAGGATAATCACTATGTCACCAGAGACACTCAGGGATGTCTGCGACTGCCAATGTCTACAGAGACAGCCGTGTTCACTTCAGCTCTGTACTGAAAGAGAAGATGCCCGACCCCAAGGACAATGTCTGCCTCTCTCGTCAGGATCATGCTGCGCTCAGGCTTGGTCTCCACATGGCTGCCATGTGTGAGCTGCAAAAGAAGGCAGGACCTGGAGACCTGCGTTGTTCTGTATCCTTCAGATTAGGTAGCTGGATGCTGACATTTTTGTTCTCTCATGGAGTGCTTGGGCAGGCAGCACTATGATCATATCTGAGCTCTGTGATCCATGACACTCAGTCTAGGACAAAGTGCTATGTGGGTCAGAAAGTCTAACATATCCTTTGATGGATAGCGATGGCATACCCGGGCTGTCAGTGAGGTGAGAGACAATGCATAAAGTAGGGACAGCTGCAGCACCTAGATGATGGAGGTGCTAAAGACAGACTCCAATCCTGACACTCTATTCTGCTTCCTGGCTCTATGCTGCCCTTTGTCCTCCCCCATACGGTGTAAGAGAGGGAAGACTGCTGTGTGGAGGAGTGAAGGGACGAAGCCTTCCTTTCTTATGGGCTTTCTTCTGTTTCTGGGTAATGGAGCCCTGCCTTGCAGCCTTCCTTTCTGCTGCATGTTTCTGATTGTCACAGTGGACAAAGAGGCCTTGATGTCTGGGCATCTGTGACAAACTGCAGATGAAAACATGAGTTGTTTCCAGTGAGACACGTGCCTCCGAGCACCTGTTGAACCACAAACCTGCTAAACTGTGGGCTACCTTATGCAAACCTGCCACATACAGGGTGCCTCTTATTTGGAGGGAAGCCCAGGCAGGAGGCTGCACCCCAAATGAGGCAGAATAGTCTGTTTTCCTACACCTAGCATGGAGTCAACCTGTGCTCTAGGGAGTCTGAGGAGGGAGGAAAGTCCTTGGTGTCAACTAGCCTTGGGCATCTGAAGAGCACAGTGTACAGGAACCAGCTGGATCTGGCCCAGGGGTGGTCATGCAGGGACAAGAGTTGAGGAAATCCTACGTGGCTCCCGGGGGAACAGCCAGCTAGCAGCTGTATCTCTTGTACACTGCTCTCAATGCCGGAGAGCATCCCCACTGGTATAGGGAGGAGCTTGTCAGCAAGTGGGAACCAATATGGTTGTTGGTTCACACACAGACTCTCCCTTGTTGGAGGCCATTTTAGCCAGTGGAGTCTCGAAAAGTTAGATCAGAAGGATGGATGCACATAGCTCTCCTCAGGGTTTCAATGTTGTTCTCACAGAATCAAACCCAGTGGTAGTTGAAGGATACGGCTTTGACTTCGCCAGGCGTAAAGAAGACGTTATCTGCAGGTTCTATTTAGGCGGTGTAAAAACGTCTTTCAAAGGTAAGCAAGGTTTCTGGTCTCCCAGATGAGTAGTCTCCCTGTCCTTACCAACTGTCTTACTGGACACCGTGGTTAGAAGTAGTGTGTTCTAATGAAAAAGAGAGGCCGGGCTGAGCTGATGGAATACCGCCTCCTTCATTGGCACTTTTACCAGTATTCTTTTGAACTTCTTATGTTTTAATGATGGGCTGAGTGCTTGTATACTGTATAATCACTTTGGGAGCTCCTCCACGGGGTGGGGCCACGTCTCCTTTTCTCTCAGCATCCCCCAGTGGCTTATAGTTTTTTGTCTCAGGGTAGTAGACAGTCTTTTTGTTTTGTTTTCCCATATTTATTGTACTGTTAGTAATATTTTAACTTCATTGTTTTATTTTAAACCTCATGACCTATATTTTTCATGATTTAATTTTTCTTTTTCTCCTTACATTTATATAATTTTGATTTTAAGTCTTCTCATTTTGGGGGATTTTGCTAGTTTCTGTTTTTCTCTCCTTTTTACTAATCTGATGTTATTTTCTTCTCCGTTGTCCATAACTTTCTTTTCCATTCCTATTTATTATTTATCTTTTCACTTATTTAAACTCCTTTTGTTCTCTTTCCCTGTCTGAAACATAAAAATGAAGTCATGTCATTTTTCAGGAGAATGGATAATAGATCACAATATTAAACAAAATTAGCTAGATCCAGAAAGACAAATGCCACATATTTTCTCTTAACAGCAGAGTATCCCCAACCCATGTGTGTGCATGTCTCTCTCTGTATATATATGTATGTGTGTGCCCATGTGTGTGTCTGTGTGTCTGTGTATGCATGTGTGTGTACACGCAAAAATGCTCTTAGGTCTTAAGAATGGAACAGTCATCTCAGCCCCAGTAGGTAAGCCCTGAGGTCCAGGGGCTCTTGCTGGACACGAGGGTACTGTTTAGTGCTGGGATGCTGAGAAGAGTTGGGGCTCACTAGTAGTCTTCGGATTGAGAAGGGTAGGGAGGAGATTGCTGCTCATTGGTCGGACTGTCAGCTCTGTTGTAGAATCCAACAGTGACACATCCATTGGTAGTTTTGCCATTTTCTTTCAGATTTTCCCCCCATCAATATAACCAAGACAACTGTTACTTGTCCTGGACCAATCGTAGATTCTGCAGGAAGGTAAGTAGTCCTTTTAGAGGCCTTGAGGGAAGAGACAAATGGTCAGTGTTCACCAGTATAGCATAGGCTGTAAGATGTCCTCTCTGCTGTAGAGCACCTATCTGCCTGCAGGTGGGTTCCTGTACCCTCCTATCTGGCCCAGTCCTTGCTTAGTGGTGCGTAGCATCCACGCTGTACTGAGGGCAAGATTCGGGAGATGATGGGACTGAGGGCCAGATCTCTAACCATCTCTCTGAAACAAGACAGCAAACTTTGGTACAAGTCAGCATGGTGACACCAAGCACACCTCCCTAATACCTTAGCTCATTGTCTCAAAGACCATGTGATGTATGTGCCTCTCATGGTCTAACCTGCAGCCCTTCACCATCATTGTAGAGGTTCACTCCTAGTTCCTTGGAAATGAGCTCTCTTTACCCACAGAACTGCTGTCCATTATTTCAGAGTGCATGAATTTTAATATAAGCGTGGGAAGAACTGGGGTCACCCCTTGGGTCAAGCCCAAGACCCTTGTCGCCAGGCTGTTTCTCAGTGTCTGTCTCTGTGTTAGAGCGATCCATATTCTACTCAGCCTGGACAATGGAAAAAACTTCCTGAATAAAGGTTTATACGTTGCCAGTAGGACATGTGTGAGTACCCGAGGGACCGTGACCCCATCTGTGCAAATCCTCTGGTTGGGCAGATCTAGCTGGGAAGTCAAAGAGCAAAGGGGTCCTATGCAGACCACAAGGACAGCTTGTATACACTCACTTGTAACTTCAATGATCCAGCCCAGTTTCCAGAAGGGTCAGTGATGCATGTACTGAGCTGTCTGCAAGGGCCTGTCCATGAAGTCCAAGGCAAAAGGACCTTCCCCATTGGTGTCCCCAGTCCAAAAATACAGAAGCTTCATCGTTGTAGTCAGGGTGCAGGTGATAAGAATTGGAGTCCCAGCCACTAATGTGGTCCCCCAAATACTCTGGGCCCTTTGTTCTTAGAACTGTTTGGTGAGCCCAGTACAATGTGACAGGAGAGTGTGTCCAGGAAAAGAAAGTTTCTTTCAGCTTATAAGAGCTCCACAGGGTTGAGTGACTCATCCCTCATATTCACACATAAGCTGGGAGGATGGACTTAGATTTCTACCAGTAGGCACTCAGTCTATAACATTCCCAGATATAAGCACTGAGGCAGCTTCGAGAGCAGTTCTGAGCCTAAGCCAGGATTGTGAGCTCTGAGCTTGCCAAGTGTCCATAGAAGGAGGCACTGCTTAAGTCACAAGATGGGACTCAGAGGGAGAAAGGTAGTAGCACCGGGGTGTGGAGCCGGGAAGGGGGAAGAGAGATCTTAGTCTGGTCCTGCACCTTGTCGGCTTGTGGCCTCTCCCAGAGATTTGGTCAAGAGCTCAGTGCCATGTTAACTAAAGCCACAGTGAAGGCCACGATCCCCAAACCACGGAGGATCCTGGGCCATTCTTACCTTGGCCAAAGTCTCAGAACAGGGCTAGAGGTGGGATCACTTGGTGTTCTATCAGTTCGGAGAAGCCAGGAATAAGGGGAGAAGAGAGATGGGAATCCAAGTGGCAGACATCTAGGAGGGCCTTGTACAATTGCTTTTCGTCTCTGTGGCATGGGACCCGACAGTTCTTTGTGGGGGCTCCAGTTTTGGGAGATGGTGGCATATAACCTTTCCTTCTCATAGGGCAAAACTCCGCTAACTACAGTTAAATATGGCAGAAAAACTACAACCACAACGACTACCACCACAACTACAACTACCACGACAACCACTGAAAGCCCCACCACCATCCTGCTGGTCACAGAGGAACCGAAGTCAAGCATCGACAAATTCATTTTTGCCCCCATACTCCTGGCCCTGCTGCTGCTGCTGTTGCTGACTGGTTGTTTCTGGCGGCTGTGCTGTGCTCCGGTGAGTGCTCCTGCCTGCCCAGCCTGGAACCCAGGAACATGCTGTCCATCCAAGAGACATGGACACAAGGGAGCATCATGACAACAAAGCACAAAGACCTGCTGGGTCACATCTCTATTCAGGGAAGCAGACTGGCCTGGAGGTCAGGGGAGAATAGGCCTGAGCTTGTCTCAGAGGAAAGGAAGGGGTGTGGGCTCTGAGTCAGGTGAGACTAGGGCAAGGTATGCAGTGTTTCACCTGCCCATTACTCCCTACCTGCAGAGAAGGATGGGGGCTTCATTAGAGGAGGAGGAGAACAGTACAGGCGTGGGCATACACATAGATTCCAGGATATGTGCATCCCTGCTCCAGACCAGGGTCCCCTGTCTGCAGAGCTAAGGCAGAGCCCATCCTCCACACACCAGCTTCTTTTGTCTGTTTTACCCTCCAGCCTGCAGAGGAGCTGCCCCCACCTAAGCCCCAACCACAGGTAAGTCGTGCTTCGGATGCTGACACTGTCACGTGGCTAAGGACAATGACCTTCAAGAGAGGCATCAGAAGACCTGCACTCAGGAAGGAAGAAGGGCAGAGGAGCTCAAGGGTCAAGAAAGGGGCTGACAGTGACATCAATCAAAGACAAGGTCCTACCCGATTTTTAGGATCTCCTGCCTTAGCCACCCAATCCGCACCCTGGGGAGCTGCTTCAGCATAAGCAGCTGTTTCTATGGACTCTGTAGTTTTTTTGGAGACCTCAGAGGACTCTGGTGCTGAGGTTGCAGCTGGGCTCCTGAGAATAGGATTCCTTGTTAAGGCCTGCCCCCCATCCCTATGTTGGAGGTCTTTAGTTCTGTCTTCAACCCTGTCTCCTGGCAGTGTAGAAGGATTGGCTGAGATCAGCCTAGGGACCTGAGGGATAAGGAGGGTGAAAGAGTCCCAGATGGCCCTGTGCTGTGAGGGATGTCCCCATGCAAACACAGGGACAAGGTGGGTAAGCAACTGAAGCTCCCATCAGGTAAGGACCAGAAGTTGTAGAGAGGCTGGGGCAGGTGGAGCCTGGGTTTGGGCTCAGATAGGAGCAGCCTCCCTGTCTTGGATGGACTGTGCTGGCTGCAGAGTGGCCTGGGTGAGGATACCTATGCAGAAGCCAGAGACAGATGGAAGGGACAGTTACCTGCTAGTGCTGGCCCACTGTACAGCAACTAGGCCAGATTTCTGCCAGCCATGCTGATGCAAGAGAGCCAAGGGCTCAGAAGGAGGCTGTTATTACTTCATGAAGCTCCATGAAAACTGGGAGGGGGGCTCTCTTCTTCCTGTGGAGGTCCTCCCTATACTGTGGTATACGTCTTTCCATTTACCTCCCAAATAACAGCTGAGGCCCCACAGTGCTGTGCAGGGCACAGACAAGGACCAGACTGGGGTTTCTCTCCTTTCAGCCCAGAGAGAAGAAACAACCTCCCCCAGTGCCTCCCCCAGCACCCACAGTACCTGTAAACCCAGCCCCCATCGTGATCATCTGCTGTTGCACCTGTCGTGGCCTGTATGTGAGCAGAGACATGGAGGTGCGAGGACTCCTTGGGGCCTGTGACTTCAGACTGCCTGGATGTGGGAGGGTTCAACTCTAGGGAACGGGATCTGAATCGCTATGTGTCTGAGAGCAACCACATGTAGACCCTCCCTTATCCTAGGGGAGGAGAGCATGCAGGAGGGTCCCCACAGCATCTAGGTTTTGGGACAGTGATAACTGACTGCCTTATCTGACCAGTCTCTGGTATCCCAGGGCCATTTTCCTAGCCCTGACAGTGTTTCTGATGTGGGTGGGTTAAGTCAATGTATACTGAATGAAAGAGAGGCTTACAAATCTTGGGACAATTAAAAAAAAGAAAGACCAGTCTCCAAACACTTTTGTCTACCATGAAAAATGGATAAAATTCAGTGCCCTGACCAACTAGCTCCAAGTTCTTTGGAAGCATAGAAAAGAGCTGGCTTGCTGGTTCTACTGCCAAGATGGGGCAAAAACTTTTGTGAAGGAGAGGGTTGACAGGGAGACCCTAGCAGGCACCACAAAATCCCTATAGAGTTGACCTCTGGTGGGCAGGCAGTCCAAGTCTCCTTCTGTCACCTAGGTGATTCAGGCCTAAAGGAGGGAGAGGCTTGCCAGCAGCCAGGGCTCTCATCTCTGGTGTCTACCAGGCTTTGCCCTATTCCTCCTTGGTCCTGCCTCAGCGATGGACCCGTTTCCTTCTGGAAGCTTTCAGTTTCTCTCAGGCTAGCTGAGACCAAGTCCTACCCATGGTATGAAGAACAGTCAACATAGATTCTCTAGAGAAAGAGGCCACGGGTCATAGACCTAGCCTGGCATCCTAGCTGGCCTGTATTCCTGACATCCTAGTTTGGCCCTACTTACTGTACCAGGTCCACTGAGTCTGAACTTTAGAGCTGAGGTCAGAGGGTTCCCAACCCCTAGAGCTAAGGTTCTTCTGCCCTCTATGCTTTCTGCCTTGGTCTGTGTCACCTGCCCCCAAGCAAGACACAGGTTGCTTACCTGCCTCTCCTGTGTGGCCCCCAGTACAGGCCTTCTTTGTCCCCAGGGACCCTCTCTAGATTTGAGCCCACATCATGGCTCCCCTAAAGGCCTCTGCTTTCCATCACATACCACTTCAGCCTCTAAACTTCGCCAAAATCAAATACTGGCTTCTCTCCCCTACAGATTACTGTGTTTGATTCTGAAACTAGGTCCTACAGTGACAATTCCAGGCAGTCAAGGTTGTAGGATCCTTTCTCAGGAGCCCACTTGGGCTCTTTCTCAGAATTCTTTGGCCACAGAGTCCTAGGAAACAAGGATCCTTGTGCTGTTGGGGCAGAGTCCATGCCCTGATTCTTCCTTTTGATCATGTTTCTACTCTTCAGGGCAATGTGACTGTGTGTAACTTCAATCCCATGTGCTGCCCCCAGTTACCATTGATATGGCCTCAGGATGATGACCAGGTGAGTGGGACCCAAGGCTACTCCAAAGGGGCAGAATGGCCACTACTTTTTGACTGTGATGGTTGCTTTCTGGGACTGTGACTCAGAACCATGTCCCAGCATAAGGTTGAAGAAGAATGAGAAAGAATGCTCAAGACATGAGACCTGGCACTCATGAGCCTCCTAGACATGCCATCTATAAAGTCAATGACTCATCACTTTGGCCATGGTTGACAGTGCTGTCTGGCCAATAGTGACTCCATTATTAATTTATTAAATATTAAAGTTCTCTCTCTCTCTCTCTCTGTGTGTGTGTGTGTGTGTATGTGTGCATGCATGTGTGTTTACACATGTATAAGCAGCATACTTGCCTGTGTGTGAGTGAATGGAAGTCATAAGTCACCATCAATTGTTCTCCCATTAATCTTCGAGACAGGGTCTTGTACTAAACCTTTAAGTCGCTGTTTCTGCTAGACTGGTTTACCAGTTATCTCATGGGATCTGCCTGTGTTCCACTCAGTATCAGGGTTAAAAACATACACCCCTATGCCCAGCTTTTATGTGTGTGCAGGGGATGTGACTAAGGTCACTCTTACAGGGTTACTTCAGGTCTGCTTCATCCTAATGATGCTTCCTGGGCTCTGGCTGTCAAGTTTCTGGTCTGCATGACAGTGGTTGGTTGAGTGAGATGTGAAGCCTGTCCTGAGCCTGGAGGAAAGGTAGAAAGAAACCTTTCCACTCTTCCTTCTCCAGTCCAAGGTCTGTGGCTGCTCTGATTGCTCTTGAGATGGGAATATGACATATGGCAGATTGCAAGGTCTTTGGAATAGAATAGAGGCTCCTTGTGTGTGTATGTATAAGAGGGAGGGAGGGAGGGAGGGAAGGAAGGAAGAGAGGGAAGGTGAAAGGGAGGACAGAGAAAGACGCTCAGTCAGAGCCTGAGACACACTGCTGTTGCAATAACTTTTGTCTGCCTGATGTAATTTGTTGTCTTGGAGGCTCACTGCCTCTGTCTGCTAACCTAGGCCTAGCCCTGAAAGCTTCTAGCTTCCATTTAATCTTACCTAGGGCTAGAATGTTTTCAGCCTTTGAGAATTACTGCAGAACAAGCTCACCCTTTCTTGTTCTTTCTGAACTCTGGCTGGTTGGTCAACTCAGCTATTCTGGCTCAAACTCCTCTCCAAGCTGACTGATTCAAACTGGCTTCCCTCAGCTTCTGACTGAATTGTGATTCTTGGTCTTATACTGACTTTGGCTATCTGTTCTAATCTTCTGGTTCTGTCTTATCCTCTGGTTCATTCTGTCTTCACCTGTGTCTAGCTTGTTCTGCACATCTGTCCTGGTAAAACTGCCCTCTCCCCTTTTCTCTCTCTGTGCTTCTCTGTTAAGTAGCCTTTCTTTTCTTTCTGTTCTTGTGAGAGTTGGGCATATCCTATTCTGCCAAACCTTCCTCTGATTTATCACTTTGTCTGCCTCTCAATTAGACATCACTTTCAAACATGGGTGCTTCCTTCTATAAACTGTTACCTTCATTATTTCAGATTTAAGGCATATACTAACGACATGTCTATTCCAGTTAGAGTGATTAAAGATATACACTAAGGGGATGTCTGTATTTTATCCATGTTGCTGGATCAAAGCCCCTCTACACATTGTTTTACTTCAGTGTTGCAGAAAGAGGCTCTGGACTTTGGGACTAAAGTGTTTCTTCCACTCTGGCAAGTACCTAGCTGCTGTGTCATTCCTGGGGTCCTCTCTTACTAAGTTTACCCCATCTCTCCTTCAGATTTCACCCTGATGCTCTCAGGTGCACCATCAGAGGTGACTTGATGGGTACAGAGTCACGAGAGACTCAGACAGAGAGGATATATGAAAGGATGAGTTTAGATGTGTTAAATGGTCATCATGGAAGGGCAGAAAGATCCAGTAGACAGTCCTCTGTCTATGGTTGAGGACCTGTATGGTAGTTGGTACTACGGATGCTTAAAGTAGGAGTGTGACATTGGAAAACTTGGAGGGCCAGGTGGATTGAAGGAACATTCAAGAATGTTTCTGTGGGGAATTGATCCAAGAGTCGGTTGAACGATGAAGAGTGGGAGCTGTGCTTGAGTCAGCCTGAGAGGGAACCTGGGCCTCAATGGGCAGTAAAACCAAGGCAAGGAGTGGGTAGATGGTGGTCTTACGTGAAACGCTCAGGGTTATATCTGTTGAGAAGATGTTTTGTCTCAGATAGTGTCCAGCAGGACAGGGGCTGGAGAGAGCATCAGGGTGGAGCCTGGAGGAGAGATGGGGTAACCATAGTAAGCGAGGATTCTAGGAATGACACAGCAGCTGGGTCCTTGGTCGCTCACATGACCATGCTTGGTGACAGCTCCAAGCAAGTCTCTTCAGCATACTCTATGGAGCTTTTGTGAAAATGAATTATTTTTGAACAGACAGCTACATAGAGTATAGAGGGGTCTAGGCAGAGTAGGAAGCTCAGACTTGAGTGGATAAGGAGCCATCTGACCTGTAGGCTAAAGAGTCAGTAGACAAGAGCTCAGTTGGAGTCTCTCATCATGGCTTGTTGGCATGGTAGCCCCTTTCACAGGCTGAACAAAGCCCCATGTGGTGGTTTGAATTGGTTTGGTTCCCATAGACTCATGTGTTTGAAAGCTTGGCCCATATGGAGTGTCACTATTAGTTGGTGTGGCCTTGTCGGAGGAAGTGTGTCACTGGACTTTGAGGTTATATATGCTCAAGGTATGCCCAGTGTGGGACACAGTCTCTTTCTGCTGCCTTCAGATCAAGATGTAAAACTCTCAGCTCCTTCTCCAGTACCATGTCTGCCTGCACATTGCCATGCTTCCCACTGTGACTAGACCTCTGGACTGTAAGCCAGCCCCAATTAAATGTTTTCCTTTATAAGAGTTGTTATGGAGGCTGGAGAGGTGGTTTAATGGTTAAGAGCACTGACTGTTCTTCCAGAGGTCCTGAGTTCAATTCCCAGCAACCACATGGTAGCTTTCAACCATCTATAATGGGATCTGATATCTTCTGGCAGGCATACATGCAGATAGATAGATAGCACTCTTACATGAAAAAAAAAAGAGCTGCTGAGGTCACATTGTCTCTTCACAGCAATAAACCCTAATTAAGACACTGCATGACCTGAATATCACTGAGGATGGTTTCTGTCCCAAACACAGAGGCTAGCCAGGACCCTGGTGCACACATAGTAAGGATGTTGGTGATCTGCATTCAGTTTGGGCTGACTTGCCATTTCAGAGGTTTAGTCCATTATTGTCATGGTGGTAAGCATAGTGATACAGAGGTAGACCTGGTGCTGGAGAGGTACCAGAGAGTTCTACATCTGTATCTGCAGGCAGTAGGAAGAGAGAGTAACACTTGACCTGGCTTGAGCATTAGAAACTTCAAAGCTGACCCCCAGTGACACACTTCCTCCAACAAAAGCACACCTACTACAACAAGGGCACACCTTCTAATTGTGCTGCTCCCTCTGGGATTATGGTGGCCATTTTTATTCAAACCCCCACAGCCTCCAATTGTGTTATAAAATACATCAAGAATACCAAAGAGAAGGAAATCATGAGAGAAGCCTTATTTTGAAAGTGGCCCAAGGAAGCTTAGTGACTCCAAGAAGTTATTGTCTAAACAGCATCTTGTGACATCTCCAGCCTGGCAGCCACAGGGAAGTCTAACAATTTTTTAATTGACCAGACTCATGAATTATTTTCACCCTTACAAAGTGTCTGCTTCTGGTCCAATAAACACACAGTATCCCAGAGAGAAGAGGGAGAAGGATGAAAGAAGGGCCTTTTGAAAAACACTACCCCAAAATATTCTTGCCTGCATTCTGCTTGCTAGAGCTCACTCACCTGGCTAGCATGGAACACGTGACTTCATAGCTAAGCACCCTGTATCCTTCAGCAAACTCCACTTGCTGTTATGAAGAGGGCAAGTGGAGATAGGGTTACTTAGCTGCATTTGATTTTGCTGACCCCTTTCCATAGACAGCAGATCAGGATGATGTTTAGAATTAGCCCCTCTCATCTGGCTTGGAGTGAGTGACATGGAAGGCTTTCATAAAAGGCCCATTGAAGATTCTTCAGATGGTTGTCTGGGCACAAGAAGCTAGCAGAGGGACATGTAGGCAAATGTGGAGTGAATTGAGTCTGTGCGGCTCATGGCTTCCAGGTTGGTGTGTGTGGGGAAATCCTGGGGCTGTGTGAAGTTGGGGTAGGGCACAGAGTGAAGGAGAGACCTCTGGGTTGAGAGGCAGGTATATTGAGAACTACTTGTTTCCTCCCCACCCTGTCTTCTTTTGTCTGATACAAAACATTCTTTGCATCTGCTCTATGAGAGAACAGCAGCGTCCTTCCTTTTGAATGGTTGTGGTTCTACCTACCTGCTGATAATCACCCCTGCTTCCTGTCCTAGAGCATGTGTGGCCCCCTGTACTTGTCAGAGACTTTGCACACTGAAGAATGGAATGGTATCAGTGAGCTAAAATCAGGTTGTTTTCAGGAAGCCAAACTTGCTGAGGCTGTAGGAGAGTCCATTTTCTCGCCCTTTCTTACCTCTAGAACCTCAGCCTCAGTCTTCCAGAGTGCCTAGCTCTTTATTTACCTTCAAAGCCAGAGGGGCAGAGCCTTCTGGGAGCCCAGCTCTTGCCATCCCTGGGATTGTCTCCTCAGGGGTTTGCATACGCTTTTCTCCCATCTCTAGCATGTCTCCCCACCCCAAATCCTTAGTTGCATTCACAGAAATCCTTTCTGTTGGGTAAACCACAAGAGACAAATTTTCCCAAGGTCAAAACCTGCAGATCTACCAGGTCTCCACACCTTTTAGACTTGTGTTATCTGCACCACATCTGGAAGGAGAGTGCATGAAGGAGGGTAGGACCCGAGAGGCATGGGGTGTGGGGCGTGGTAGAAGGGCCACCCAAGCTTGCACTATGATGTTGTAGTGTTCCCCACCACCCAGTCAAGCAACTGCAGCCTCATTGTCTGGTCGCAGTGGCATCTCATTGCTCTCTCTTCTCTTCCCTGTAGGGGCGGTACTGGGCCCTCCTGAAGGAACCCTGCATCCCCAAGGTCAGCCTGCCACCTAGACAAGAGCATCTGCCTCTAGCTTCCTGCTCTCAGTGCCACTGTCTCCCAGCTAGACACTCCAGGCATCCCTCCTCCAGATTGAGGCATCTCGCTCTTCATTCCTGGGCTCCCAGAGCCCCACAGTCACTCCCTCCTACACAGTGGACATCTCAAGTGCCACCGAGCGAAGACTAAGAGGTCTTTGCTGCTATATTCTGTATATTGGGGTTAAGATTTTAATAAAGGAAAATAATAGATTGAAACTTGTTGCTGCTCACTAACAAATATGTCATGAGATCCTCTCCTTGAGATGCTTTTCTGCTGCACCTGCCAGAACAGGGCCCTCTAGTGTCATGTGACTAGACAAGCCCACTAGCATTTCTGATAACTCTATCTTTAGCTGTCCCAAAGGGGCAGGGTGTATGTTCATGTGAAAACATTTCTACAAAACCCTTCTTTCTCCCAATTTTTGGGTTTCAAATTTATTTTGCTATTTTCTAATGTTTTTGGTTATATATCTAGCCCATTTATCTCTCCCCTTCTCTTCTGTTAACATAAACTTTTTGGGTTACAAACCTCAATTTTCCTCTCATGTAATATTTAAAAATGTGATGTGTGTTGTTCTGAGTGATTTCTCCTTTGACACATAATTATATGTATAGCTTAAAACTTTCAATTATGTGTATGTGTATATATGTGTGTGTGTGTGTGTGTGCATGTGTATTTCTGTGTTGTGTGTGTGTCTGTACACATGTGTGTGCATGTGTTACACATGTGTGCTGTATATGTATATGTGTGTATATGTGTCTATAAGTACATGTGTGTGTGTTTAACATTCTGTTTGGCGTTGATTTCCACATTAATTGCATTGTGATCAGAGAACCTGACTTGCACAGCACTCTTAAGTATTTTGGGGAGAGGAACTTTATCTTAACCCATGCTTAGAAGGAGCCCCATTTAATAGAGCTTAGTAATGATCTTCTTGTTTAAATCTTCTAAATTTTGGCACATGTATTCAGTTTCTAGGTGTAATAGAGAATTTTGCAAATTACCCCTTTCTAGGTATCATTTGTGTCTTAGTTAGGGCTTTACTGCTGTGAACAGACGCCATGATCAAGGCAACTCTTATAAGGACAACATTTAATTGGGGCTGGCTTATAGGTTCAGAGGTTCAGTCCATTATCACCAAGGTGGGAGCATGGTGGCATCCAGGCAGGCATGGTACAGGAGGAGCTGAGAGTTCTACATCTTGATCTGAAGGCTGCTAGTAGAATACTGACTTCTAGGTAGCTAGGATGAGAGTCTTAAAGACCACACCCACAGTGACACAGCTCCAATGAGGCCACACTTTCTAATAGTGCCACTCCCTGGGCTGAGCATATATAAACTATCACAATTTATTTTATTTATTGATGCATTCATGCTTAGAATGCTTGTTGTTTTTTTGGAGAATGAAGCTCTTCCATTCAGAACTTGTTCTCTCTAACCCTGAGAACAGTTCCCAGTGTTGAAGACTATTGCTTCTTTCCATCTGCCCACCATCTTGGCCCTCGCTATCATTCGTGACCCTTTCTTGTTTTAGTTTTGCATATTTTTACTGGGCATATCTCTTCTCAATGAGCTGACAACAAGTTTTCCCTGACATTCTGAGTGCATCAGTCACTGTAACCATCCATATTGATTCCTGTGTTAGATCATTCAGTGTCACTGCCACCATTCAGATGCTCCTTTGTGGTGTATGTGTGTGTGTGTGTGTGTGTGTGTGTGTGTGTGTGTGTGTGTGTAATTGGGAGGGAGTGTTATGAGAATCTGCTCCATTCTCATACTCTATGACACATTCCCATCAAGGACACCACCCTCCCAGGCTGTTTCCATCTGTGGGCAGATGGAAAGAAGCAATGCCTGGGCCCAGTGATCTGGAGGCAGGCCACTCCTAAGAATGTCCAGACTCCCTGTCTGCACTGGTCAAAACTTTCTTGCAGCCAGTACACTGTAACCTCCTGGCGGTTACATATGAACGGGTTATCAGGTTCTCTGGGCAGAGAGCTGGGGAAAGAAACGGGGTGACAAGGGAAACATGGACCAAGACAACAATGCTGTTCAAAGTTCGTCATTTATTTTAGGGATTGACAATTTAAAGTTTCAGGTAAGACCCTTCCCCCAAGGTTGAGAGTCTGCTCAGCGGGGCTTCGGCTTCACTGCTCGGTGGATGTGGATGTCCTGGATGTTGGTTCCACAGCTCTGTTGCTCTGCAGGAAGGCTGAGGTGTCTTTCAGAAGGATGCAGGTGTTTGAAGATCAAGGGGCTTCACCTTGGTCCTAGAGCTCCACCAGGTGGGGGAAGCTGTAGCCACTGAGGTCTGGAAATTCCCGCTCAGAAAGCTGAGTGGAGGGAGGGCACAGGCACCTTACAGTTAAGAAAGCTGTGCTGAACGGTTTGGTGGCCACTGAGGTGTGGGTGTGGTTTTATAGTGGAGAGATCATAGACAAAACGTGGCATTGTTGGCTATGATGTTTGAAGACCAATCTTTAACTTCTGATTTGAGTTCTTATTTGAATGTTCTTGGACCATGTGTAATGAGACTGCTATCTGAATAAAATACTAGCTGTTGAAAAAAAATGTGTTTCTCATACCTTGATGACTGCTTGTGTGGGTGCCTGGAGTTCTGCCTAATTTTTATGCTCCTTTCTATAAATAGAAACATTTGCTATGGGAGCATCAGTGTGTGGTTTCGATAAGAACGTCTCCCATAGGCTTATATATTTTGTCACCAGGGAGTAACATTATTTGAAAGGATTAGAAGGATTTAGGAAGTGGCCTTGTTGGAGGAAATGTGTTACTGGAGATGGGCCCTGAGGTTTCAAAAGCCCACCCCAGGCTCAGAATCTCTCTTTCTACCTATGGCTCAGGATGTAGCTCTCAGCTACTGCTTCAGCATCTGCCTGCACGCTGCCATGATAAGAATGGATTGAGTCTCTGAAACTGTGAGCCAGCCCTCAATTAACTGCTTATTTTATGAGTTGCCTCGGTCATGGTGTCCCTTCACAGCAATAGAACACTGACTAAGACAAGTGATTCCGAGGGATACCCAAGTCCAGCATTACCCACCTCCCATTCCCTTTGGTAAGGTATCCCCAACCTGGGTAAAGGCTCTGAAGAGGCCTCTGTTTATCTCTGTGTATCCTCAGAATCCCTCTTGACCTTGGAACAGTTGTGTAAATGAATGAATGAGAGAGGGAACTGGAGACGGATGAGTTTTCTTTTGTCAACCATGTCAAGATGTTAACAACCCAGTTTTAAACATTAGGGTCCACACACAGGAGTGCTGCAACCGCAATAAGCACCCTCCCACTACCCTCCCCCCCCCACACCCCTGCCTCCGCAACCCACAACAGTGGAAATTTCTGGTCCTACAGGTCACAGCCTTGTGGACATCCATTCTCAGCCACCTCATTCACAGGGACACTTGCCTCCTCACTCTACCCCTTCTTCCAGGAAAGTTACCTAGAAGACACTTGGAGATTGTTGGCAGCCCAGGGCCTCTCTGCCATCCACGACTTGGAAAGGCTGGGAGGCAATGGGTACTTCAGTGAAGGCCAAGAGGGCACTGTGAGACTGCTGCTCCGGCGGCTATTCTAGCAGTTAGGGGAAGATGAGTTGAGAGCAGACAGGGGTTCTTGCGAATTTCAAGTAGAAATCTCTTGAAATGTGTGCCACCAAGCCTTCATCACTTCTCTCACCTTGGCCGGGGGTGGGTGGGGTGGGTGGGGTGGGTGGGGGTGGGTGTTCAAGAACCTAGAGGTTGAAGGGTTTGCAGCCCCATAGGAGGAACAATATGAACTAACCAGTACCCCCAGAGCTCCTGGCGTCTAAACCACCAACCAATGAGTACACATGTAGGAACCCATGGCTTCAGCTACATATGTAGTAGAGGATGGCCTTTTCAGACATCAGTGAGAGGAGAGGCCATTGGTCCTGTGAATATTCAAAGCCCCAGTGTAGGGGAATGCCAGGATGAGGAAGTGGGATTGGGTGGGTTGGTGAGCAGGGGGAAGGGGATGGGATAAGGGGTTTTCGGAGGGGAAATGAGGAAAGGGGATAACATTTGAAATGTAAATAAAGCAAATATCTAATTAAAAAAAAAAAACCCGGAGGTTGTAGTGCACTGTGCAACAGCTCAGAGGTGACAGAGTCGCCTCCAAATACAACAGGACTGAGACTGGAGCTCCTGGCTCTCTGTCAAGCTTCCCAGCCTGGGGGCGAGGAGGGAGGGGTTGGCGGAGTTGAGCTCTGATCTCGCAAAGCTGCTTGGGTCTTAAGTCCCTGGTGCCTCCGCCCAGAGGAGCCAGGGATGGGGACCCTCTAAGGACCTGAAGATCCCGCCCCCGAGGCGGGGCCTGGAATCCCGCGGGCTCCGCAGCCAAGTTCAACATCGCTCTCATTGCACTGGAGGACCGGCAGCTGGTACCCTCAACTTGCCTCGCTGATGCTGCGGGAGAGCCCAGGTAAGATGCGTCCCGCGGTCCTACCGGACAGACTCACCGGGAGAGGACGGCGGAATGCCTCTCCTTCCCTTGGCCTCTTCCCGGGAAGAATTCTCAAGTCCCGCCATAGCTTTACCGGGCCAGATTTCCCTTCCTTCTATCGCCAGCTCCTATATCTTTCTCCAGTTCACTATCTGGGACTCATCTTCTGCCTTTCTCATCTTGTCTCTTTCCTTTCACCTTTTATTTCCTTGTAGGTTTAATTTTTATGGGTTTAATTTTTGCAGTCCTGTTCTCTTTCGTTAAAAAAAAAAGCAAAACTCTTCCTCCTTTTTCCTTCCTGCTGCTCCCTCTCACACCACTCACAATTCTGGTTTTTTTCCCTCCTAGGCTGACTGTGTGTGTGTGTGTGTGTGTGTGTGTGTGTGTGTGTGTGTGTACCTCTTGATTTCATATCTCCATGCATGCATGCATCCCTATACTCTATTATTCTCAACAGGGTTTGTGCAGAGTGCTATGGTAAGAACCATGAGCCAATCCCAGATGTGTTCTCCAGTAGATATTCACAAACATCTGGAAATGTAACTCAATGCCTGTTATGGAAAAAAAAATCCGTAGATGATCAAATTGTATATATCTGAGTTTTCAGAGTTAACAGAAAGAAAATGCCTGGTTTCGATAGGATAGTGCGTTCTTTTCTTGACATCATTTTCTTCCTTAATAGGCACAGACAGCACACCAGGAAAGCCAATCCTTGCAGCAGCGTTTAGGGGACAGCTCCAACCATGCGTGCCTTCTGGGCAAGCTGTGCTTGTCAGGTTCTGGGGCAGAGAGGGGGTGGTGTTCAGGGCTGGGTTGTAGGAAGACAATGGGAGCCCAGGACTGTGTATGTTTTTGTCTATTATGTAGAAGGATAATTGTGAAAATATTTCATGTCACTCTCAAAGATTACCTTAGATACATTTTTAAAATGTATCTAAAGGAGAAGAAATCTAGGAAAGCCAGCCTGCTGAAATTATCAGGGAGCCAAGTACAACATGTAGATCGAAATAGTTTTTGATGCTTTGTTAAATATTTAGTCTTGGCAAAGACACAATTCCATGTTTAATGATATTTACAATATGTCATTATAGTCAAAAGAACATACAAAGCATACACTAAATTGCTTGTTTTCAAGGATGTTAATTACCAATTAAAGTTTGCAGCCTTGGCTTCTTAGAAACAATTTAAATTGACCTTGTAGTTTATTTTGCCATTTTACGATAATTTGACCAGTTTAACTTTTTTATTGATGCAGAAAAGGAAGCCACATAAAACTGAGCAGAAGTGGGATCTGGTCAGTGAGGGTTGTGGTGTGGTCAGTAGAAGAGGTTTTGATGCTATACTAAAGGATTATGGATAATTAGGAAGCGTGTGCTGTGAGCTTTGACTTGGGAGACCATGTTCTGCATTGGAGAACTCAATTGTCTTGTAAGTCATCCAACCACTGACTCTGGGGAGTCAGAACTGGTAATGGGGATGGCAAAAGGGACGCTTTTCGACTGATTTAGAATGACATCTTAGCTTCGTTTGGCAGATTTCCTTTTCAGAAATCCAGGACTTAGCAACTTATATTTAAAACAGATAAGCCATTAAAAAGGATACAAAGAAAAGTCTTGAGTTTCAATGTTTTAAATGTCATTTTCTTTCTTTATGTACTGTGTGTCTGTATAAAAATGTCACTGCCCTTCTCTCTTTAGATGCTGTTATTGTTTGAATATAAAGGGTCTTGTTGAACAGCCTGGTAGATAAGCCATGTATTTTATCCTTGACTGCAACCCTGGCTAGGGTAGGGCATCTGCTTTTTCTTTCTCACAGTACCAGGAACAAGAGTTTCCTTTATTGAGATCTTACACAGACCCCTGTTTAGTCCAATCAGAAGCATCCTTAAGTGAAGATCACTATTCCAGTTTTATTTATAAGGGAATTATCATCCTGAACACTTGTCCTGGGTTCTGCACGTAGTGAGCGGCTAGGCTGAGACTGCAACTCAAGCCATATCTTGGAATCTGAATCCTTAGAGCTAATTCAACCCCACACACTCTAGCTGAAGCATCACTCCAGACAGCAGTATTTGTTGGCCAGTTGATAATGTGGTCAGAGTGCTCCTCCTTGCTCTAGTGCCCTGTCCATCCTTGGCCGTAGCTAACTCTGAACACACCCAGGAGTCTCTAGGAAACCCTTTTTTTTTGTCCTCTGTGGTGTTGGCTCTGTTTCTGCAGATTCCTAGGGATGGAGGAGTGATGTCATCTACCTCTATGTGGGTCCACATGGCCGAGCTTGGTTGGCACTGAGCTCCAGAATGCCTTAGCTGGATGTGGAAACCTCTAGGAGTGGCTCGGAGGCCCTCACTCTGCTTCTCCATGAAAGCCTGGAAAACTCTGAGGTTTTCATTGTTTCCAATATCCCAGAGCTAGGAGATACCTAGAAACATGTGCATGCCCCACAGGAAAACACCGGTACTCACTATCCTTATACAGAGGATGTTAGCTTGTGATTATTTTCTGGAATCTTCTAAAAGAATCTGGGAGGACTCCAGAGACTAGAGACACCAAAAGATCGAATACACTGTTGTTGTTGTTTGTTTGTTTATGCTCTGTTTTGTTTTATCTTGAGAAGAGAAGCACATACAGGAGACAATCTAGCAGCCCATGGTGTCTCTGAGCAGAACTAGCTTACGAATTGTAGCTCAGATCCACGAGTGGAACAAAGGGCAAAGAAATGCCCTGGCTATTTGCTCATTCATTTAGCAGGCTGTGAGTTCTCAAGAAATGGACAGGAGACTGTAAGATGACTCTGTCCCTTTATGATGTGAATGACAACAATTTGTCTACAAACTGAGTGCTAAGCCGACAGTGCCGAGCCAGGTTCCTCAGCACTTTAGAGATCCCGATCTAATTCATATTTATGACAACCCAGTGATGTGGGGGTACCCAAATGGTCCCTTTTGTAGATGGAAAAATAGAGGTCCTAGTGTGGGTAATGGCAGAGAACTTCTGTCCCTTTATCCTGAGTACTTCACCTTGATGACGTGAATGTGAGACTTCACAGAAACTGGGACAACTAGCAAAGGCACAGACAGCAAGATTACATGGGAGAATGTAGCCAGAGCCTCAGACATTGGAAAGACAAGTGGGCGGTTTGTACATAAGAATGGGTAAGCAGACTGGAGAAAAATTAATCTCTCAGAATGGAGCCCTTGCTGTGTTAGTCGATAGCAGCATCCTGGTTGGTAGCTCCAATGGCAGAAAAGATGGGCCATGGTAAGATTTCTACCTGCTGATTTTGGGATTCTGGTGTCAGAAAGTATTCAGGAGCATAGGAATCATCATATAATCTGAGGTCTGGAAGAACGGTGGGAGGGTGTTGGAGTTTCATCTTTTCATTTCTCCAGATAGAAGAACACGAAGGGGTTCTGAACCATGTTTGTGCAAGTCAGAGACTGTCTTGTGGACACCGTAGTGAAAAGAACCAAGGATGACAAGAAAAGCCCTTTAGTGGAACACACATAGTGACGGGGAGATGAGGACCCGTAGAGGGTCAGGACAGAGAGCCCAGGATGAACCGAAGCTATTGAGGACAGCTGAGGATGACAACGAGTCTTTTCATAGGAGGTTTTGGAGCAAGGAACAAGGACTGCATAGATCCATCACTGCCTAGGGCAGCTGGCTTGGTGGGAGGAGAAGGGGGAGGGGCAGCTCCACTCTGTGCAGATAGCAGCTGGGCAGAGAGTGAGCCGCAGGGGCACAGGGTGGTGGAGGCGCAGGTGAGAAGGGAGACGTGCCGGGCACTGTGTGAGGTCAGACTTCTGTGTCTGGGATGTGGAACGACTTGGAGATGAGCTCCCACAGGTGTGGTGGCCATCTGAGAGGCATAGGGATCAAGGAGATCTAGATGCTGCTGGAGATGGCTGACACTTAGGCGTTTGACTGTGACCTTGGGCAAGGAAGCGTCAGGAGTCTATTCAGGAGAGGTAAGCGCATGGAGGCAGCGAGGTTTCTGCAGGACCAAATTTTATCAGACTCACACTAGATTCCATTTTGAGGGGTTTCCATTGGGCAGTTTTCATGGAGAATAGAAGTGGGAGCAGGGCCTGAGGGGGAGGGGATTATAGGGAATCCTGTGCAATTGCCAAGCAGTGCTGATGGATAGCCATGTGCACACAACCACACTTACACACAAATCATGCACAGCAAATGCACACGCTAATTACTCACACACTCTCACCTAAACACACACACAGAAGTCTTACATGTATGTCTTCAGGCTCTTCTTCCTGTCTTCCTCTACTTAGCTACTAGTTTGCTTTTGTCTGCTCCATTCCTTCTTATCTATTCAGTTCCTCCTTTCTTCTTTCTCTTTTCCTCCCTTTAAGGACTGGGATAATGTCATTGATGGGGCATGAGGTTGGACAGGATTGTCTAACTTAGTATCTGGCATTCTCCAGATTCACAATGGTATCAAAGCAGGGATGCCCTATGGGGTTGAGCAAGATTTGGCAATAAATGTAGTTGGGTGGAGAGACACGATGCATCTCATAGTTTACATGAAGTCAAATGCATGGACTTGTTGACTTGTGTGCACTTAGACAGTAGATTATGATGGTTTTATATCATGAAGCAGCATGGTGAGCAGATTTCTGTCCTGCATGTCTCTGAGAAGAGGGTGGTCACGTCTGCTTGCACGCCACAGAAAGTTCTGGTTTCTGGGATTAGCTGTTTCTGGCTGGAAATGCTGCGTGGGCCATGAAGGCAGCCCCACAGGGTCTCAGCAGAGATTGAGCAAGTGCCGTGAACTCAGAGAATTTCAAGGTAGGTTCAATGCAAGATGGGTGTTACACTGCCTGTACCCAGCTGACTTTGGAGAAGTATCTGACATGAGAGGGAGAGGCAGGAGATGTGAATGGTTAGTGTACCATGGGAGTGTTTGTATATTTGTGTATGAGTATATATTTGTACATGTATGTGCATATAGGTATAAATTCCCATGTATGAATGTGTGTTTGTATGAAAGCATATGTGTATTTGTGTCTTTGTTTAGTATGTATATATGTGTGTGTGCATGCATGTGCTCACTCATGCTCACGCTCATGCCCGTGCATGCATGCGTGCATGTGTATTAATGTGCCCATGTGAATGTATACGCATGTCTGTGTGAGCTCATGGAATAGAAACTTAGTGGTAGGGATTCAAACAGACATTCTATTATTTGAGAAAGGGAGGAGTATTTTATCCCAGCCAGTTATAGCTGGACAATCAGGGCTGGACTGTGAAGATGTTCTAAGCCCATTTTGCAGGTAGAGACCTGAGTTGCTTTGCTCAGCGTCCCTGTGTGACCGCTGTCCCCTCTGCACTCTCAACGTCCTGGAGAACGAGATGTCTGAAGCTGCGGTTTAGAAAGGATGTTGAGGTGATCCAGTGTGTCCTGGCAGCACACAGTGTGATGAGAGACTTGGGGACCTGCAATCACACAGGAGGGGACTGTGCTTGATTTTATTTATTTTTGCCATAGCGACTACGCAAAAGCTTTTGTCAGAGGATAGTGTGTTGGGCCTTCCTTTTCCTGTACTCTGGGCAACTTTTGTGTTTTAACTCCCTCAAAAAGCTGATACTGGTTTAATCTCTCTGGGGACTTCTGAAAGAAAGGGGCTGGTGGGGTGTGTGTCACAGGGAGGCAGAAGGCGGCGAGGCTAGGCGGTTGCCCAACAAGCCCCGGGGGACCAGTGAGTAAGGAGCCTAGCCACTTCTGGGTCCCTCCGGCTCAGGTTTCCAGTGATGAAAACTGTAGAATGCAGGTCTAGTCAGCATGGTGGTTCTGCCAGTATTCTGCAAGGAGAGGGCTAGGTTCCGTTTCTTAGTTTTAGAACCAGATGGCTGGGCCAATGGAGATTGGGCAGTATTCAAGACCTGCTCCCCCCACCTCAGAGAGCTTTGTTTTCTCTCTGCCTCCCTCACAGATTGTTGTTTCTTCTACACCATGGCACCTCCAGGGCATGGTCAGAAGCCAGTTCACATGTAGATGCTCAGGGGTTTGACCCAAGTAGACAGTTGACATGGGTAGAGGAGGAACAGGTGGGTAGTTGTGGAATGAATCAAAAGTGAGTGAGTCTGCTGAGCAGAGACCAGGGAGGCTCGAGCTCTAGACAGAAATGAGGCCAAGTGGAGAGCGGACTGTGCCTCAGTGTGATTTAATGGCCTGACAGCCCACATCCACCCTGCCAAGTGTTCCTCCAGCCCTCTGGCCACTTGTGCCTATAGAAACTCCCGTCCCTCTGTACCTGAAGTGGCCTAGCATACCTGACAACAAGAATCAAAATCAGCATGCCAACCAGCAGGGAAAACTGTCCTCAGCCAGGGCGAAAACACATTAGGATCGCCAGAGAAGTCAAGCTGGCAGGTGGCGCTGTTTACACTGCTCATATGGTAGTGGCAGCCCAGTGCTGACACACGCAGGCATGGCACTGAGCTACTGGTGCCACTGGGTGGAAGCCTCTGTCTGTGTGTTTGCTCATACGTGTGCACATACGAGTGTGTGCTGTGTTAACTTATACGTGTGCACATATGAGTGTGTTGTGTTAACATTCTCCCTGATAGAGTCCCAGAGGCACAGCCCTCAGAGCTGAATGGGGCCTGTCACCTCTAGAACAGCTACTGTACTCTGGGTACAAGTAGCAAACATCTGCTTTGGCCAACGCAACAGAAAAGGGACTTATTAGGATATGGGGCAGGGTAGTTCCCACCATGAGAGGGGATGGCCGGAGATGTGAACTGGAGAAAACGGGAACTAAGCAGTAGTGTAGAACCCCAGTCATGGAAGCATGTTGGAAACTGGACTTGGCTGGGAGGGAAGATGCTGGACTGCAGACGGTCAGATATCTGTTCTATTGCCCTAAGAAGCAATAATCTCTCCCCTCCCCCTGCCGCCTTTGGCTGGCTTAGGAACCTTTTGGTTCTGACAGCACTTCCCGAGGGCTTGCTGTATGCCCCACCTGAGTACCCTCTGGGGGCAGACACTAGCATAAGCCTTTTCTCCTGGGCCTGAGAGATCGTCAGGTTAGGAGGAGTGACATTCATTGAGCTCAGAGCCACAGCTGGACAATATGATGACTAAGGCAGAGGAGGGCAGGTGCTGACAGAAGCCATTCCTTTGCTTGACAGTCTCCTGAGGGATCCTCAGGTCTGCACACTAGCATATTCTTCTGGTGCCATTGCTCTGAGGGTCTTTCTGGCAGCCACCAGTCTCCACCTGTTGCTGGGGTCTATCTGAACTCATTCATCTTTCCTCTCTTTCTCTTTGGGTGACACTGCTCCCACTTCACAAACATTGAAGTAAGGCTAGAGAAAAGGGGTTGCTTGGTGTCACCCTGTATGGGACACTGAATGACCAGTGCCTGCCTCACTGTCTGTTATTTTCCTTTTCTGCAGAGACCAGTGGTCCAGTGCATCCAGTCCAGGCTTCACTGGGGACTTTCTTGTCTCATAGCTCCTCCTGAGGGTAGGGATCAGTCCTTTGGAACCCCAAAGCCCTGTAGACTAATGGCTGCTGGGACATCCACCTTGCTTAGCCTGTCAGACCCTGCTGATCACATGGCTGAGGGCAAAGGGGCTTCTCTGAGGCCTTCGGTTGAGAAGAGATGGAAGCTCATGGAACCCAAGCAGACCCAGCCAGGGATGCTCAAGAAAATGAGCCTTGTGGACTCCGATACTGCTTCAGGAAAAGGTGGCCAAGATGCGGCCTATACTGAACTGTCAACAGCACCAAACAAGCCTCAATTGGACAGGCCTCTGGCCTGCAAGGCATGCACAGAGCAGGGGCAGAATTCTTTCACAGAGTTGTCATGTCTCCAGGGGAGGACAGGGGATATCCAGGCCCAGATGAGGAAGTCGGAGAACCCAGAAGACAAGCTTGGCACTCAGCAGCTGCCCTTGAGTCTCCCCAGAACCTCAGGTGATGGCATAGTGTGCTCAGTATGGCCAGGTGCAGCCCGAGGTGAGCAGAAAAGTGCTTTCAGCAAGCCAGCCAAGCGCCCTGCAGAGAAACCTAAGTGCTCCCCCATGCTTCTGGCTGGTGGAAGTACAGAGGGCTCATGGGAGCTGTCAGGACTCATCACCACTGTGGACATCCCATACTGGGCTCAACTGTCAACTTTCAAGTTCATGGGTGATTTCTGGAAATTGCACACGTTGTCACAGAACATTCTACTCTGCAATGCTTTCCAGGGGACTCCCACACCATGGCTGGAGCACACCCAGGTGCAAGCGCCCACATCCTCAGCATCTTCTGCCACAGCCTCTCGGGCTCTCCTGCCACCCACACTCTCCTCCCTGGGCTTGTCTACTCAGAATTGGTGTGCGAAGTGCAACCTAGCCTTTCGCCTCACAGCTGACCTGGTCTTCCACATGCGGTCTCATCACAAAAGGGAGCATGTGGGCCCTGATCCACATTCTAAGAAACGAAGAGAGGAAGTTCTCACTTGCCCCGTTTGCCATGAGTACTTCCGGGAGCGCCACCATTTGTCCAGGCATATGACTTCACATAGCTAGCAGGTGGCTACCGAGAAAACCGATGGACGTAGTATCCAGTGCACAGTGGCGAGGCACAGGTGACTCCTGGCCTGTGCTGAGAAGGTTGTCATAGACTTCTTCAAGGTTGTTCCTTTTGCTTCCCCACATGAACTGCTCAGTTATAGTTTGTCAGACGTCCCAGCTCTTGTGATGCACTTAATGCATGATGCGGAAGGTCATGCATTAAAATGATAAGCATCACGCACAGGACAGGATAGTGGAACCCATGGCTCAGGGAACAGGGCTGCTCCTGGCTCTGTCCCTGGTACTCTGCAAGGAAGCACATGAGCATGACATCAGGGTTTTGCTGATAAGCAAGCCTGCATTCAATTTCGGCTTTCACCTATGAGTCCTGATCTCAGACATGTTCCTTTAACTTACTGATCCTCTTGTTTTGAAAGTGGTGTGTTAGCAGGATGTCATCAGAGTACTGAGGAAGATGTTTTTTGGGTGGTGGCCTGCTCGTTCCCTGTTCGAGTATCAGCACTAAGCATAGGATTTCATAGTCACTGCTTGCACTAGCTGGCTACATTATTCATGAAATCTCAGGGGTCAACAAACATTGTGTTTCTCTGCAGCAAGGCTGGGGATGACTTGGTGGACATGACTCATTTTAAGTCTAGGCTCTTTTGCTGCTGGGTCATTATGCTGGATATAGTGAAGCCCAGAGTGCAAAATACCCAGAAAATGGGTCACAAGCCTAAGTTTCCCTGGGTCAATGTAAATCCAGACCTAAAGTGGCCGAGTGGAAAAGTGGCCTGCCTGAAACCCTAAGAAAGGAGTGGGGGCTAGTAATGCAATCCCCCTGTTCTCCGGGTCTTCACACTGTAAATATGTGAGAAGAGAGAACCAGGACACACTCCACTTATTCTGGATGATCTCCAGGTGCCACCCTTCTCTGGTTCTGAGCAGGAAAGAGCAGCTGGAGGGCACTCGGAGTGAGCTCCCAGGAGGCACTTCACACAGACAGCGAATTCTCATCCTACTGCAGGTGAATTTCAACTTGGAAAGGTTAATGCTTCCTAACGCCACTTAGTCAGGAGTGTCGGTGGAAGAACAAAATCCCATGAACTCCAGATCTGATCTCACGCCTTGTCCAGCCGGTGCACGTCCGCTTAGCTAGCATGGCCACGGAGCGTACTGAGTGACTCAAGATTTGGAACTTAGAGGCTGGTCTCCTTAAGTTCAATTTCAATTTAACCTTGCTACTTTACAAGAAGTACACTTGCTCATTCATGTGCTTACACACACACACACACACACACACACACACACACACACACGCGCGCGCGCGCACACACACACACACCAATCTTCTCTTGAGCACTTTCCTCCACTCTGTATACTAAATAGCATAGCGTTTTATCCTGTTCACTGTGGCTCTCCTCACTAGAATGAAAGGGAATTTTGATGTATTTCCATCTAGAACAACACAGACATACAGCAGGCACTCAACAGGTATCTGTTGAGAGAAAGAATAAGCGCATAAGTCAATACATCAACAATCTGCCTGACTCTGGCTTTGCCCCTGCCAACTCTGGAGTTGGCTTTGGGTTACAGGAGGTGGCATCTGTCAAAAGCATGTGCACAGTTACCTCGAGCTCAGGCACTGGCCCGTGATTTCTATGCCATCTCTTTGAAAGGGGAATGGTACTGTCATAACATATAGAAGATGCTTAGAATTGATGTTGACACAAGTTGCTTTGCAACCAGATTTACAAGTTCAAAGATGTTTAAGAGCCTGTGACTTAGAGCTAGTTAGTGACACAGTCCCTCAGAATAAGCATGATGGGCTCCCAGCCGACCTCTGGAAGTCCCACCCGCTCTCATGTCTTCCTCCCTCATGCGTCTTGCTCCTCCTGGAGAGAAGCCACTTTAAACCACGACTTCCCAAGTTATATCTTTTATAAACAAAAAAAATTAGTATATTTTCATTTCTCAAAATTCATGTGAAAATTCTAAAGTGCTCCTTTGGAAGATTGGGATTAACGCTTTATGGGTTCCAGAGGGCCAGCTTCCCACTTTCTCTCTGAAGACACAGCTAAAAAGAGCAATCTCTGAACTAGAAAATGGCTCTCATGAAAGACGTTACATTTGCTGACACATGACCTCTTTACCATCCAGAACTGTGAGCAATAAATTCCTGTTGTTTATAAGCCACCTGGTCTATGGTATTGTGTTATAGCAACCTGACTGGCCGGGCAGCCACCTATACACAACCCAGTTACGCCTTCTAGGGGTGTAGAAATGGCTCAGTGGTTAACAGTGCTTGCTGATCTTCCAGAGCACCCACGCTGAGTTACCAGCACACAGGTCAGGTTGGCCACAACTGGCCAGCTCCAACTCCAGCTCCAACTCCAGCGAGTCTGCTGTCCTCTTGTGGCCTCAGGGGACACCTGCATACATGTGTCTCAACCACTCCCACTCACATAAAAATAAAAATAATTCTTGGGAAAATGAAAGCATCTAAGAAGTCCTCGGGGGCAGGAGTTATGACTCAGTGGTAGGTCGTTTACCTGGCATACCTGAGACCCAAGACTCCATCTCCAGAATTATGCAAAAGGAAAAAGAATTTGAAAATGAGGCAGAAGGAAAAGATTCTGAGTTCAGATCAACTTACTAGATGAGGCCTTTACCAATAACTCCTACCTGAGCACTTTAAGTGCTAAATTTAGACTGTTTTCTTTTTAGTATTGTCATTATCTTGGAAACAATTAAAATCCATTTCAATGACAGGGCCTAGTTCTGAACTTGTTACAGATTCCTGGGTCTTTAGGTGAGGGATCCTAAATGTAAATGATGTATGATTAGAAAAACAACTGCAGATGAAGGAGCCAGGGCCCAGACACGGTGGCGGCACACCTTGGGCAGGTCGCCTGGGGAAAGCCTCCTCAGAGCAGGACTGGAATATAGAGAGTGCAGAAGGCCAGGGATTAGTGTAACTAACTCAGCTGCTGTTTACACATAGGCAGGCAGATAGGTGCCTTCCTGTGGTGATGCGGAGGGAGGAGAGTTTCCTGATATGACTGGCTTCCGTTTACTGCATTCTGGCAATGTGAGTGGCTTGGATAACATGGCATGGACTTGCCGAACCATGTTCATGTGGAGGGTGAAGAAACCATCAGCCAATGCCTCTGGCTTTCACAGGCTTCTAGCTGTTGCATTGGCCAGAAGCCAGACCTGACCCTCATTGCCTCACTCATGGCCTCTGGAAGAGAACTGCCTCTCAGGATGAAAGTGTGAGAAGCCCAATTCCAGCCGTGGCTTCCTTTCATCCTCTTGGTAAGGGATGGCGCCCCCTAGAGGTATCTGTGAGCTATTTATCCAGACAGATTTCACAAATTGTTTCACAAATTGTTTTTCACAATTTTCAGTGACGATGATTGTCACTTAGAGCCCACAGATGAGGCAAAAGACTGGAGTAAGTGTACAGGCACCACACTGGGGCCTCTAGCCAAGGGAGAAAGTGATAGATGCTGCCAATAGTGGAGTTATTAAATATTAACTCATCAGATTCTGATGTCTGTGTGGCAGAGGGGCCCGGGCAAGAGAGGGTGGGCTCTCGGGTGTCTGCAAATAACATATGGGTGAGTCCAAGATGCTAAGTTGGGGGCAGGAACTGCCTTGGGTCAGGTGGGGCCATATTGTATAATGGTAGTAAGCCGAGACATGGACACAGAGTTTCTGGCACGTGTGTGTGTGTGTGTGTGTGTGTGTGTGTGTGTCTGTCTGTCTGTCTGTCTGTCTGGGTGCAGGTGGGTCTGTGTGTGTGTCTATATGTCTCTCTCTCTGTGTGTGTGTGTGTTGCTTTCTTTTGTCTTTTATTCTAGTTTTGTCTCCAAGCGGGTCCTGTCAGAAGCTCACACGCAGGAAGGCTGGCTTGTTTTGCTATACAGAGAACATTAGTTTCTTTCAAGCTTAATTTCCCTTCCCAGGCCCAGGCCAAAGCCCTAGGAGACGCTATTCACTGTGCAGTGGAAACATTGGGGTCTTCAGGTAGACAGCTTTGGGTTCAGGTCCCACCTCTCCCCTCACCAGCGGCTCCAGGCTGTACTATTCTCTGACAGAAAACAGTCTGGCTGATGGAGGCAGGAAGGGGTTTCTGGGAGAAGCCTGGATTGTGCCCAGTCTCAGAAGAGCAGCCCAAGGGATCTGGCTGGATACTTGGGAGAAAAATAGCTGGCTTTGTCATGACTAGGGCTGAAGTCATACCTGGAGCTGTCTCCCGAGGATGCTGCTGTCAGTCTACCTCCGCCACTCAGCACCTGGCTGGATGCTGATGCCTAAACTCTCCGGTCACTTGTTCCAGACTGAGTCTTTACCTAGGGCTTCTCTAACCAATTAAACTGCAATCTTTCCCCACTACCAGGGAGTTGGGTTTTTAAGACATTAATTTTGAGGTAGAAAAATAATGACAACTCATGTTGGCTCGACTTCTGATTAACTGTGATTTTTTTTCATGGACATAATATCTACCTTCCTTACTAAGCACTCAGGGAAACTGAGGCTCAGAGAGTGAAGTACATTGCCTGGAATCACACTGCTAAGAGGAGGCTGGACTGGTCTTCCTACTCAGGCAGGCTGGTTCTAGAGCTAGGATCATTGCTTCTTAGGAACTCTCTCTCATAGGCAGCTCAGTTGGGAGTGGACCTCCAAAGAGCACAGACCTAGGTGGCCTAAAGAAGAACAGTCTGGGTTGTGGGACCGTGCAAGGCAGCCTGGTCTGTGGTTGAGCTAGGTTTGAAACCTGATGACCCCACAGGTGACCCTGCAAGAACGGTAGGTGTTTTGCCATGCTCCTGGACACCAGGCCCCTCACACAAGGCAGCAGCTCTCCACAGGTCTGTGGCCATCAGTCACGTAATGGCAATGCCCCAAGCCCCTCCACGGGTAGAGGATGTGACCACAGATCACAGTAGCCTAAAGACAAATCTCCATTTTAATGAGGTACCTAAAGACCTGGAAGCTTAGCCAATAAAATCCCCTTCCCAGACACTCCTCCCTGTAAAAAGTGTTTAACCTCAGGCCTGCTCTGAGAACTGGGGTACAGTATTATTCATCACAACTCTCTGCCATGACAATAAATGCATTAAAACCATGGACTGCCTCTTCATCTGTCCCCTAAGCTCTCGGTCCCAGGTCTTAAACTCAGTTCTCCATCTACAAATGCCAGAAGTGTCAGACAAGGGGAGAAAGGGAAGCCCAGAGCAACCGCTGATGCTGTGATTACACGTGCAATTGTGTATTTTAGCATAGTAACTGTTGCATCTGTAAATAGTGCTATGTGCTTATTATGAGGACCCAGAAAAAGAACAAAGTATTTAAAAGGAAAGATAGGAATACCACTTAAAAGTCTAATATTAGTAAGGATTTAATTTATGTTATAACACACACACACGAGAAAGAAGCAGGAGAGGAGAACAGAGGAGATGGGAAGGGAAGCAGGGAAGGAGGAGATTTCTGGAGTTTCATTGCTTAAGTGCTGTAGAGCAGTCACACATTTATCTTATAAAGAGAAAATAAGGACCATGTCACACCAGTTATCACCAAATCCCCCACCTATGAGCTTCCTTGAATGTAGCAAGACAAGCCCTGCAACGGTATCTTGTCCTAGACTGCATGGAGTCTTGAATGTTGCCCCATAGACACCCTGGAGTTTTGGTGGGTGTACTGGGAGTCTTTGATGTGGGAACTGTGTCATCGTTGGAGAGCGTTGCCACTTAATCAGGGCCTGGGCAGTGACAGCTTAGCCTTTCCAGATGCCAAGGTTAGACAATACAGGTGCATGGTCCTACTTTAAAAAACATACTATCTGTAAGTTCGTTTACAAAGTAGTGGGAACAAGTTGTATGAGTTCCAGGGCACCAGCCAGGGGACCTGTTCTCACCACCATCTCTGGGCCCTAGAGCTCTTCCCTCAGATAAGGTGTCTGTCTGTGGGCCGCAGGCAGAGGGCAAGGTAGACTTGCATCCTACTGCTTGCCATTCACACGTCGCGGCTGTACACCCGAGCTGTGTAGCACATGACAAGGCTTGGCGAGGGGAGACATGATCACAGGGCTGTGGGGAGGATGGGATGCTTAAGGAAGGGCTCCTAACCTCAGAAGCCATGAGCTGAAGCTCCCCACTGAGTACCAGAAACACACACTACAGTAACCCCAAACTACACACTGCATTTGAAGGACCACACAGAGACAGGCTATGGGACACCATTGTTATCTTCGAGTATTCACAAGAGGACTGTGAATATAGAACGCCAGGTACATTAAACAGAGGGACTCTGATGGTTTGATTAGGGAGATTTCTACTCTAGCATAGGCTTGCTCAGGTATTACGTGCATTTCGTGAACTACTAAGGATGAACTTACAGATAACCCTATCCTAAGTTGAAGAGGAACTGTAACATTGGAAAGTGCTACAGGCATTAAGCACTTTTTTCTTTCGCTTTCTGAAAAGATGACTACTAGAAAAAGCAAACTGTCGCATGTGCCTTATGTCTGTGGTTCAATTCCCTGTCCTGACAGAATTGCTCTCGGAGACAGTATGGGGACTGGAGACAGGCAGCTAGGAGGCATGAGTAGAAGAGAGATGGACTTCAGTCTCCCCAGAATAACCACTGTTGGGACTGCCAAGAGAGAGGCTGGTAGTGGGGACAGGCAGATGAGCCCCGGAGGATGCCTGAGCTCAGAGACCCCCTTCCCCAGGCTGCCTGGGGTCTCAGGCAGGATCCCATGCTGGAGCCCCAGTAGTGGCCCAGAGAGCCTGCCACCACAGCTCTGGCTGTGGGGATCCTTCTCAGCCCTCAGGTCCTGCTCTACCCCCTCAGGGCCTGCTGGAGTATCTCCTTGGCTCTGGTAAGGGCCAATTCTGAAGGAACCACTACATTAGGTGCTACACCCACCCCTTCCCAGGAACTGCCGTCTGCGGCGCCCACAGAGCGAGCTGTGGGGATGGTGATGTAGAGATGGGTGTCATCCACGTGGTAGGTCTGTGGTGGCTGGCAGCCTCCGCTTGTCACTTCACCAATGACCAGGGCCCGGCCCAGCCTCTTCATGATGTAGGTAAATTCCTCGGCGGCACCAGCTGTCACACCACTGGTCAGGATAGCCACACTTTTCTTGGAGCCATATCGTTCACCTAGAGGACAGAGGCATGGGGTCAGATCAGCATCCTACCACCTACGCTGTTCAGATGCCACGAGGAGGGACGCAGGTTTAGTCTTGATCGTCTGTGTCTATATGTGGGGCACTGGCTTCAGTCTGCCTCCGGAAAGAGGGACAGTCATTCATATGCCCAAGTGCTGCCATGAGCTATGTACAGTCCTACTGAAGGAAGGCTTGGCTTTCCCCGGGGACCGGGCCTGAATAATGGTACCTCCAACTCTGACCTGAGAGTCTTTTTGCTTTGGGATCTCAGAAGAACATTTATTCCTTTATGACTTCATTGTCATTTCGAGTAGCCACATTAACAAGTATAAAAGAAAACAGATGAAATTAACTTTAATCATGCTTTGATTAAATAATATGAAAAAGAAACATTTGCTTAAAGTGAAATTATTTCACTGAGGCATGAGATCCATCTTTCTGCTTCTCCCCCCACCCTAGCCTTCCTTTCTTTCATTTCCACAGTGGGCTTTCTAGGTCTGTGTGGAGTTTATAGTGATAACACAGCTCAATAAGAACCACTCACATTTAAACTCTTAGTGCCCGAAGGCAACTGGTGGGTGCCATATTGGACGCCAATCAAAGTTACAGAATCTCTAAATCTGAGGCTATTCTAACCTGGTTTTAAATATCTGCTTAAATTTAGAGTTCATCTGATTCTCCAGATTCTGATTTTTTTCCTTTTACAGTTTTCAATGTTTTTGGATAAATCCTGGAAGTTACAGTAGCAAAATGCTTATATAATGAGTAAATGTAGAAATGAAAGTGGCCGGATGTCTCTGGTCAGAAGAACCCTGTGGGCCTCTCCAATGGCCTCTTGTGCATGGGAACACAAGGTCCACCAGAGTCCTTGGTGCTGGGCAGAGGGAGGGAGGCCATTCACCAAGAAATAAGGCTTTGGGAGTCCAGAGTCTATGGGGCTCAGGTTGCCTCTGCTATGTTGGATGTGCTCTAGCCCAGGAAAGTAAAGGAGGGCCTGTTAGCATCTGGACACTTCTGCAGGCAATTGTGATGAGCTGTTGCCGAGAGTTCAAACAAGTTGAGCTCTAAAAGCACCCATTTGGTTAGCAAAGTGAGGGGGATATCCTGGATCAATATTTGTTCTATAGGCTGCTAGCTACACTGTCAAGATGCACTGTCAAGAGAGGGCAAGGTGAGGGGGATATCCTGGGTCTATATTTGTTCTATAGGCTGCTAGCTATACTGTTAAGATGGGAGGGGCATGCAGCTATCAGGCAAAGCAAACTTTGAATCTCAGATCTTTCACTTATTATCTGAGTGACCTCAGACAAGACTTTCAAGCCATTCAACTTCTACTTTTCTTCTCTAGACACATGCTTTCAGATATTGGAGGTTCTTCCAGTACTGTGTCCAGTGGACCAGAACAAAGGACCATATGCGCTGTTACTGTTATTTTTATATACACTCAAGCCATTTTTCTCTGATTTGCTCTAAAGGGTTTTGGAACGAGAACAGGGGGAAGAAGCCTTCATGTACCTGTGAGCTGAGTGTGTGTCCAAAGTTCGCTGACCGAGTCATTGGGCCTGTTGTAGATCTTGTCCAACAGAATGGGAGGCGCCTCATCAAAGAAGTAGGAACACAGGGCTGAGATGGAGGAGGTGGGGCCGCCAATGTTGAACCTAAGGGAAGTAGAGTCGGTGACTCTGAGGGTCTGAGCTTGCAGGAGTCACTCAGTGAGCTGAGGGTCTGAGTTTTCAGGAGTCACTCAGTGAGCTGAGGGTCTGAGCTTGCAGGAGTCACTCAGTGAGCTGAGGGTCTGAGCTTGCAGGAGTCACTCAGTGAGCTGAGGGTCTGAGCTTGCAGGAGTCACTCAGTGAGCTGAGGGTCTGAGCTTACAGGGGTCACTCAGTGAGCTGAGGGTCTGAGCTTACAGGAGTCACTCAGTGAGCTGAGGGTCTGAGCTTGCAGGAGTCACTCAGTGAGCTGAGGGTCTGAGCTTGCAGGAGTCACTCAGTGAGCTGAGGGGTCTGAGCTTACAGGGGTCACTCAGTGACTCTGAGGGTCTGAGCTTACAGAGGTCACTCAGTGAGCTGAGGGTCTGAGCTTACAGGGGCCACTCAGTGACTCTGAGGGTCTGAGCTTACAGAGGTCACTCAGTGAGCTGAGGGGTCTGAGCTTACAGGGGTCACTCAGTGACTCTGAGGGTCTGAGCTTACAGGGTTCACTCAGTGAGCTGAGGGGTCTGAGCTTACAGGGGTCGCTCAGTGAGCTCAGGGTCTGAGCTTACAGGGGTCACTCAGTGAGCTGAGGGTCTGAGCTTACAGGAGTCACTCAGTGAGCTGAGGGTCTGAGCTTACAGGAGTCACTCAGTGAGCTGAGGGTCTGAGCTTACAGGGGTCACTCAGTGAGCTGAGGGTCTGAGCTTACAGGAGTCACTCAGTGAGCTGAGGGTCTGAGCTTGCAGGAGTCACTCAGTGAGCTGAGGGTCTGAGCTTGCAGGAGTCACTCAGTGAGCTGAGGGTCTGAGCTTGCAGGAGTCACTCAGTGAGCTGAGGGTCTGAGCTTGCAGGAGTCATTCAGTGAGCTGAGGGTCTGAGCTTACAGGGGTCACTCAGTGACTCTGAGGGTCTGAGCTTACAGAGGTTACTCAGTGAGCTGAGGGTCTGAGCTTACAGAGGTCACTCAGTGAGCTGAGGGGTCTGAGCTTACAGGAGTCACTCAGTGAGCTGAGGGGTCTGAGCTTACAGAGGTCACTCAGTGACTCTGAGGGTCTGAGCTTACAGAGGTTACTCAGTGAGCTGAGGGTCTGAGCTTACAGAGGTTACTCAGTGAGCTGAGGGTCTGAGCTTACAGGAGTCACTCAGTGAGCTGAGGGGTCTGAGCTTACAGAGGTCACTCAGTGAGCTGAGGGGTCTGAGCTTACAGGAGTCACTCAGTGAGCTGAGGGGTCTGAGCTTACAGAGGTCACTCAGTGACTCTGAGGGTCTGAGCTTACAGAGGTCACTCAGTGAGCTGAGGGGTCTGAGCTTAGAGGAGTCACTTAGTGAGCCCCTCCAAGCTTGGCTCTTCGTCCTGTGAAGAAGGGTTCTAATTTCAGGGTACCTCAGTGCTGTGCACCCCTCACAACTCCACAGGAGACATGAGGGTTCTCCAGAGGATTCCACAGTGTCCTAGCCTCTTGAGACTAAATGAGTCAGTAGTTTAATGCTTCCAGAAAATACTGGCTGGGTGTGATGGCTCGCGCCTTTAATCCCAACACTTGAGAGGCAGAGGATGATGGATTTCTGAGAGTTCAAGGCCAGCATGGTGTACATAGTACTTTCCAGGTCGTCTGGGGGACTACATAGTGAGACTCTGTCTCAAAACAACAGCAACAACAACAATAACAACAACAAAGGAATTAAAAAATGAAAAGAGAAGAAAAAAAGTACTGAACCTGGGTCCTGATCTTACATACTAATGTATTTTCGAAATTGTTGGTATAGCTTTCTCGTGTATCAACCATGGACTGCTCCTTTGTGTTCATTCTGCCTATGAATAGAATACAGACTCCATCAAGTGCAGTAACACAAGTTACTAGTGATGCTTGGTGTGTTAGTAACCTCAAGATTGTGGAGGTACACTGGGAGGGAGAAAGCCTACACTCAACCTTGTATTGTCTTTGCCTCTCTGTCTGGTGCTGGCGAATATCAAGAGATTCTTACAGCTGATGTCTATGACCTCTGCATCTGACCCCCCAACACCAAGGACAGAAGAATCTAGGCCCAGTGTGCCTCCAGTTGAGACTTCCCTTTTAAAACATGTGAATGATACATTCAATAAAAAGGATGCTTGGCCTGGTGGTGTCTCTGGTGTTTGTTAAGGTGTCTAAGGAATAAATGATCACCTAAGGATTTGGGCAACTATAAAACCTGGCCATGGGAAATAATCTCCCAGAGAGGGATGCCGGCCTCATCATGATTTGGCGCCACCTAGTGACTGTAAAGAGACATGCAAGAGCTGCAATTACACCTGGCCTGGGTGCTTAGGTGGGCTGATACTTGAGCCTTTCTCTTGCAACAGAGACTTGGAAAAGTTCCCATGGGAGAAAAACAGCCTGACCTTTCTCATACTCACGGATGGTGCTCGGGACATACACACCAATAGACCCGGGATTGGAGGAAGGCCTGAGTCTAGCCGCTGCCTGAGGGCTCTTCTGCATGGAGGAGTAGAGGTGGTGAAGGGGGTCCGTGATGGAAACTCACCACATATAAAGTGTTTATTTGTTTGTTCTAAGCAGAGGGAGGTAAATGGGCAAGGATATCCAATAACTATTTTGTTATGCAAAGCTGTCTTGTTACAGTAGCATCTGTTCATTTCCAGATTTTCCCCAGGGCCCTGCCTTTGCAATGCCCAGAGGATGGCTGTCTTGGGAGGGTGATTTTGCAGAAGTATAACCACAGTGGAGGGCTGGCCACCAGTATTATAGATTGTGCAATCTCCCTTGGAGCTACTGCCATAGGGCTGACATGGGGCCACGGATCCGCAGGTTTGTCTCTTCTGTCCCTGCCTCCCCCAACTTGATTTCTTTTGTTTGTCAGTCAACAGATGTGGGATAACTCTTCACCTCAAACACACATTGGGATCATCAGGGGAGCTTAAAACGCTATCAGCGCTGAGGTCCCACCGGTCAATAAGATTGAACCTCTGGGACGGCTGGCCAGATCCCTGACGAGGAGGTGGCCCAGTTCCTTTCAGTGCTTTGACTGTTTCACAGGGTCCTTCCCTTTGTTTTGGCCTATAGCTCTGACTGTCCTCCACCAGTACTAAGGCTCAACCCGGGATCACTGACCTCATGTCGATGATCAGGGCATCAGTGTGTACGATCTTCTTCCAGATGTGCTCTACCAGCAGCTCGGAGACCTGGGTGAGCAGTTCACAGTCCCCAAACATGTCGAACCTCAAGTAACCAATGTTGTCCTCAAGTACATTTGTGTGGAAGGAAAACTTGATCAGGTCTTCAAAGACTTCTGGGGAGGGGATCTGGAAGAGTGGGAAGCCTAGCTCAGTGTCTGGATGGCAGCAATGGCAGTGCCCAGGAGTGGGGCAGTGCCACAGGCTACTAAGGAAAAGGAAGGAGTGAGTGGAGTCTGGGAGGGTAGCATGTGGGTGATCGGGCTGGAGTGGGAACCACGTGTTGTGTATGAGTCAGCAGATCAGAGACATCCTTGCAGCAAATGCTCAGGTCTGCCAACTCCTTATTTGGTGTCTAGAAATGCAAGACCCAGTATGGTGCCTTTCTGACCCTTCCAACCTCACCAGACACCTCTCGGTGTCCCTGGACCCATCTTGTCCTCTGCTGGGATAGGGAGGGACCTGGCGCTGGGATAAGCACTTTGCAGCCCCCATCACATTGACAGACACCCTGTATAGAAGACACTGTTATCCTCATCTTTCCAGAACAATCTGGAAGCACAGACAAAGTGACTGACTTGTCCGAGGCCCTCACAGACAGGAACAGGTGAAAGCCAAACAAGGAGTCCATTCCAAACTCAGTCCCACTCTTTCTCTCCATGGCCCTGACTATTCTGGAAAAAAATAGACACGAGAAACTTGGAAATTGGGGTCCTGGAAGCCCAGTACAACTCCCCTAATAGGACTCTACTTCTTCTCTCCCTAGTGCAGCTTAGGTAGCATGGGCCTCCATGAACCCTGTCCACTTTGCCCTTGGCCAGATCCCTTCCCTTTCCATTCCCTCTCAGCAGTCGCAGCTTAATGCACCGTCGGTGCACCCTGGCACTCTGGAGCTGGCTTTCAAGCAGTCTGACTGCAGCCACCTTGCTCCAAATTTCCTATCAAGCTGAGCCTCAGGTCAGACACACACAGCCTCAGCTCAGCCAGGAAGCATGCTGTGCATGGCTTGGAATGAAGATGACAAGCTGGCTGCAAACGAGGTCTTTGGGCTGTGCCTTAGCACTCAGACACTCCAGTCTTGTGTCCAAGCCTCCACACTTTTCTTCTAAGGGCACATGGATCCAGATAATGTAAGCTTCATATTTTCAGGGAAGGAAAATCTCATGTTGGAGCCTCAGATGACTTGATGACTACCCTCTCCAGTTCTGATAGTGGGGACTCATGAAAACCCTTGCCTTCTATCTGGCTGAGACGAAAGACAATCCATTGCAAGTTTTCACATCAGATTTGTTGAGCATTCTATAGAGATGCTCAGGGACCATGGAACCAGAGAGCCAGGAGACAGTGAGGCAAAAGTGAGGAAAGGACATGGCTAGTGAAAATGTAAACCCAGAAGTAAGCCTTGCATTGTGCACATATCCACGCACGTGCCAACATCTGGACAACTCGCTCCCAGGATTAGGCCAGGCTAAGTCTCTGCTGTACCTTACCTGCATGGGCACAATTCCAGGAATTCGGTCTTTGGCATCCTCTGGGATGTGTGCTGTCTTCAGGTGTGGGTCTCCAGAGAGCATTTGTAGGTCTGCCCCCAGCATCTCAGCCAAAGCCCCTTCTGAAGTCACCCTTGCATATCGACTCTGCAGACCGCTTAGTTTGGCAGCCATCTTGGCCCCCAATTCAGGGGATGCGTAGTTATCAGCCACTAGTTTCCCAGCTGTCTGCAGTACTGTGGGCACCTTGGAACGCAGGGACACTATGTCCTGGGCTGTGGAAAGGGCCTCACTCATGGGCACAGTGATGTCGGGTTCCACACCAGCCAAGTCCCAGGCCTCACCAGTGGTGGCACTCAGGGCCATCTGAGTAGGCATGGAGGCATATAAAGGGCTGTTGCCCACCTGGTAGATGCCCACAGAGAGCGCCCCTCCAGCCGTGGGCTCTCCTATAATGGTGGCGCGCTGTAGGTCCTGCATAGTATGAGCAAAGGCCTCCGCTGCAGAGCCACTGGTGTGGCTCATGAGGATGTAGAGGTCCTTATGGGATCCGTAGCGTTGCCCAGCAACCAGCGGCAGGGTCCATATCTCCGTGACCCTAGATGTCGCCCTATCAAAAACAGAGTAGAGGTGCTGGCGGGGCTCTGCCTCGAAAAAATAGGAGCAGAGTAGAGGAACGGCAGAAGAGTAGCTGCCAGGGTTGTAGCGCAGGTCAATAATCAGCGCAGCCGTGTCCACCAGCCTCTGCCATACCAGTCGAACTAGCTGAGGCCCAATAGCCTTTACTGTCTCCAGCTCAGCCATGGCATCAAAACGCAAGTAGCCCAGTTGGCCTGGCAGCACATCGGTTTTGAACAGAGCCTCTATGAGATAGGAGAGTTCTTCTGGAGAGGGAACGGCAGGGGGAGGTAAGGGGACCTCCTCCGCCACCAACTCACCAGGGCTATGGAACACCAGCAGACGGTGGTCCTCAGATACCTCCTGAAGGTCAGCGGTGAGCTGCGAAGCCAGTGACTCCAAGTCCACAGCTGTGCGGTAGGCTCCTTGGGCCAGCTTAGATTGCAGGAGAGCTCTGGCCTGCTCTGCGATCTCTGGCCGGGCATAGTGAGCCTCCAGCAGGTGACCAGTGCCCTCTACCAAGGCACCCAGACTGCGGTGGAAGTCCAGCACCTCCTGAGCTCTCTCTAAAGCCTCCTCAGCCAGCACGATGGCATCAGGTACCACCCCACCCCCCAGCCAGGCCTCACCGTGGTTGTCAATAAAAGTGAGCACAGGTACCGTGAGCACCAGGCCACCCTCCGGCGAGTCCAGCAGTGGTACTGTGCAAGTGTGCAGCAGGCTACCCGCGGTGATTTCGCCGACCAGTGTGGCCCAGCCCAGTGACTGCATGAGGAAGGCAAACTCTTCGGCGGCTGTGGCGGTTCTGTGGCTAGTAAGCAGGTACACCCCACGCCGGTTACCGTATCGTTGGCCAAGCAGCTCCCTGTGGCTGAAGTGCTCCTGGGTGATGTTGGTGCGGCGGTCATAGGTGGTGAAGAGACGTACAGGCCCGGCCTCAGGACCCTGGAAGTAGGACAGCACCAGAGGCACCGCCGAGGACGGACCTCCAGGATTGTGACGCAGGTCCATGATGAGGTGCTCTGTGTCCTGCAGGGGCTCCCACACCTGCTGCAGCACGTAAGGGCCCAGCGTCCTCAGCACAGAGGCGTCTGCAAATCTGTCAAAGCGCAGGTAGCCCACATTGCCCGGCAGCACAGACACCTGAAACACAGAGTCCACTAGGGCCCTCCGGGCATCTTCTTCCTTGGGCACCTCAGGGGTGGTTGTTGGGGGGTCATTAGGCCCAGTCTCAGGTCTTGAGGAGGCTTCTCTGGCTCCAGTGGCTCTCACCAGAAGCCTGGGGTCCTCGGACACAGCCTGCAAGCCAGCATTGAGCTTTGTCACCAGGTCCTCTTCAGAGACCACAGCTGAGTAGTCCATGCTAGCCAGGTGGTGCAGCAGGCCTGGCACTCGGTCCACTAATGTATAATAGTCCTGGAGGGCTTCCTGAAGTCGGAGGACAACCCCTGGCAGGGCCCGACGCAGAGCGAGGATGGCCAGGGCCTTTTCTAGGGCTTGCTCTGCAGGTATCCCCACACAGGGCAGCACTCCACTGCCTTCCCATGTCTGGCCACCTCCACCTAGGGGTCCCAGGGACCTGGACACAGGCACTGTGAGGAAGAAGTTGGACTGGCCTATTCTCAGCTTCTGGAGGTCCAGGGCACCACCTTCTGTCCGCTCACCCACCACGATGGCCCTGCGCATCTGCTTGAGGATGTAGGCGATGTCCTCAGCAACTCCCCCTGTGTGTCCACTGGTGAGGACCACCACGTCCTTGTCAGCACTGTATCTCTCCCCTAGGACCTTGGGCAAGGTCCAGATCTCTGTGGTGGTGTTGGAGGGACGGTCATAGATGGTGTCCACGTGCATGACAGTGTTCCCAGGGTGCAAGTAAGAGATGACATAAGGGATCCCAGAGACGTGGCCACCAGTGCAGTGCCGGAGATCTAGCACCAAGGAGGAGGTGCCTATGAGCTGCTTCCACACATGACTCACTAAGAACTCCCCCAGCTCACTCAGTACCTCCTGGCCAGGGAGGTCATCTACTCGTAGGTAGCCCACGTTGCCCTCAAGCACCTCGTGGTGGATGTTCCTCTGTATCTGGGCCAGCAGTTCTTCTCGGGTGAGGTTGGTGAGCGCTGGGGCTTGCTGGGGAGCCTCGAGGGTACTGGGCTCATAAGAGATGAAGAGACGTGGGTCATTCAAGGAACTCTGTACTCCAGTCGTCAGCACACGGGCCAGCGTCTGAGGGTCTGAGATGCCCAGGATCTCATGACTCTTCATCGCCTGCTCAATGGCTGCTTGCATTCCCATCAGGTTCTCAGGGAAGCAGTAGTTATCCAGGAGGACCTTGGCCATATCCAGTACCAGGCTTGGCTGGAAGAGGTGCATGGGACCAGCGAGAACGCAGAGCAGTGTGGACAGAACCAGGAGCCATTCTCTCATCATTGGGATCCCCGGAGCCCTGGCTCCTGGGTGAGAGCTCCCTCGACTGTGTACAAGACTGTGATCCTGCCCCTGTAGCTGCCTCTTTCCGTGCCCTTCTTAGCAGGCAGCCAGAAGGTCTGGGGCTAAATGTGGGAGTTAGATGTGAGGCTTCTAGCTCTGGTAAGCCTTTAATCCTGTCTAATTCAAGCGCATGAGCTGGGGGACTCTGAAGAAGAGGCCAGGGTGGTTTGGCCCGGAAGGAACAGTGCATCTCATCTTGCTGAGCCATGTCTGCACAGAATAACACAAATAATTGCGTGTAGTTTTGAGTTCTGGCCACATGCTAGGCCCCGTGGTATGTTTTCTATACTCACAGTTTTTCTAAAGCCTTGCAAATGAGAATTGTTAATCTACAAATACATATCCTTTCCCACTGCTGTGGGTGACCTGTGGCTCTGGAATTAGGTAGATGCACTTGGAGGTCTGATTCTGTTACTGTTTACTCATAGGTCTGGGAAAGCATCTGATTTGTTCTATAGACTGAGTTATTGGGTAGATTAAATATGAAAGCTTTAACAAAGCATTTCAGCATCTGGAAGTTACTGATGAGGACTCTATAATGAGTATCATATATATTTTATTGCCAGGGAGTAAGGCGCAACCCACCATTTCAGATGGGGACAGGTGGCAGATAGCGAGAAGAGGCTGAATAGGCCACCACCATCTCAGATACTGTGAAGGCTGAGTCTAGGGCCATTGTCAGTCTCAGGGATTGAAACTTGTTCCTATATATATCCTGATTATGCTTCTAGGTATAATATATATCAGTACCTCACAACTTTACAAGATGAATGAAAGGTCTAGACACTAGTATAGGGTGTGACAGTGGAGAGGGATGTGAGATCAATAATTTCAGACCAGATAAGGTTACGTGGTCTAGTGAGTCTCACTATCTTTGTGAATGGAGACCCCCCATTAGTTAGGGGCTCAGCTTCAGCCCAGTGCTTTCCCTGAGATGTGAACGGCTCTCTGTGGTCCTAAGGCACACAAAGAATACCGGTCACTCTCACCCCTGCAGGAACACACCTGGGAGCCAGTCCCAGGTGCATCTGCTGTATTCTACTCTTTTCTCATGAAAGAGATGTGGACTTTTGCTCATGTCTGACTGGTTCTGAATATCAAAGAACACTCACCATGGAGCCTGCTCTTAGAACTCTTGCTCTGTCTAGGCAATCTCTTAGTGGGTACATCTCTCTCATTTAGCAGGTATTCTTTGGTCAACCTGTAGGGGGCGTTGTACAGACAGGGAATAGCAGCTGGTGCGGCCATTTCCGGTTCCCACCTCCTGGCTTCTTGAGTTCTATCCAGAACACATGGCTGGGCTTGGTGGATAGTAGGTAGAGTTTCACGTGTCGCAGCAGGCAACCAGAGAAGGTGGTCTTCACGGTGGGGTTGAGAGAACTTACTCTGTGAGCTGGAAACGCACAAGTCAAGTTCTGGAAATCATTATCTGAAGATGTTTACCAAGTGGTTTATGAAGGCCAAAGAGGTCAATTAGCTAAAACAAACATATTTTTAGCTCATTAGGATTTGTTTAATACCCAAGTGACATATGGTCTCATCACCCCACTGTTTGCAGCCAATGGAAACAAGGCCGACTTACTGTTAGAGTCAGCCTGGGGTGGCCCACATGAGGTCTGTCTGGGGTGACTGAGCCTTTTCAACCTCCACCTGGGAAAATCCAGCTCCAAGCATGCAGTCAGAGTTCCTCTGTGAGCATTTATCTGTCACTGCTGGAGCCCAGGCCAAGCTCTGGACAGGGAGAGGGTGAAGACTACCAGGAAAAATGCTGGGTTTGTATTCATTTTTGTTTGTCTGTTTTGTTTTTTTGGCAACATGTACCACAAAGATACCCTCCAAGAATATGAGATAAAAGGTTCTCTTGTATACAATTGCACAGAGCTGTACAGCGTGGGTTACAAAACTACCTACAACCCTTACCACTGCCTAGGGAATGTGATACCTTGATTAGTTGACATGGAATCTGGATTAGGTTATAGACAGAGGTACATGCCTTAATACATTTGTCTGTATACCATCCATCTGTCTGTATTTTGATGTCATGTCCTTCCTGTCAGCTCTGCATTACTGTGTCATAATGCCTGTCATAAACAAGTTGAAGGAGGAAAGCCTTGTACTGATTCATGACTTGAGAGTGTTCCACTGGCTCCATCGCTTTTAGGGCTGGGTCAGGATGTGCTAGAGCAAAGTTGCTCATCCCATCGGGAGGGAGGGGGGAGGGGCAGAGAAAGAGGGGGCTGGAGAGAGAGAGAGAGAGAGAGAGAGAGAGAGAGAGAGAGAGACAGAGACAGAGACAGAGACAGAGACACAGAGAGACACAGAGAGAGAACTCACTTTTCAAAGTCACTCCCCAAACCCTTTCTTTGAAGATGAAGAGTCTCTTGGAAGTGTAACCCCCAATAGAAGCCCTTCCCAGGCCCGTTCTTCAGTGTTGCTTTGGGGTCCTCAGGTTTTACTTCTTCCTCTGCAGCATGTGAGCCTGCTGTTTCTTGGGCTAGCTCGACTTTGGCATCTTTTTTTTTTTTTTTTTTTTTTTTTAATTTAATTTTATTTTATTTTTTTAATTTACATTCCAAATCACTTCCCCTTTCCCGTTTCCTCCCTCCCCGAAAGTCCCATAAGCCCCCTTCCCTCCCTCTTTTCTCCGTTCAACCCCCTCTCATTACTCTGTCCTGGCGTTCCCCTACATCCAGTCTTTCCAGGACCAGGGGTCTCTCCTTCCATCTTTTTAGAAATCTATTGATATGCTGATTGTGTCTAGGGTATTCTGAGATTCTGGGTCAATATCCCCTTATCAGTGACTTCATACCATGTGTGATCTTTTGTGATTGGGTTACCTCACTAAGGATGATATTTTCAAGTTCTGACCATTTGCCTAGGAATTTCGTGAATTCATTGTTTTTAATTGCAGAGTAGTATTCCATTGTGTAAATATACCACATCTTCTGAATCCATTCCTCCGTTGAGGGACATCTGGGTTCTTTCCAGCTTCTGGCTATTATAAATAAGGCTGCTATGAATATAGTGGAGCATGTGTCCTTATTGCATGCAGGTAAAGTCTCTGGGTATATGCCCAGGAGTGGTATAGCCGGATCCTCCGGAAGTGTCATGCCCAGTTTTCTGAGGAGCCGCCAGACTGCTTTCCAGAGTGGTTGTACCAGCCTGCAATTCCACCAGCAGTGGAGGAGTGTTCCTCTTTCTCCACATCCTCGCCAACAACTGCTGTCTCCTGTGTTTTTGATCTTAGCCATCCTGACTGGTGTGAGATGAAATCTCAGGGTTGTTTTGATTTGCATTTCCCTAATGACTAAGGATGATGAACATCTCTTTAGGTGCTTCTCAGCCATTAGATATTCTTCAGGTGAGAACTCTTTGTGTAGCTCTGTACCCCATTTTTTAATAGGGTTACTTGCCTCTCTGGAGTTTAACTTCTTGAGTTCTTTGTATATCTTGGATATTAGCCCTCTGTCGGATGTAAGGTTGGTAAAGATCATTTCCCAGTTAGTTGGTTGCCGCTTTGTCTTTTTGACGGTGTCTTTTGCCTTGCAAAAACTTTGTAATTTAATGAGGTCCCATTTGTCTATTCTTGATCTTAGAGCATAAGCTATTGGAGTTCTGTTCAGGAAATTCTCCCCTGTGCCCATATGTTCAAGGTTCTTCCCTAGTTTCCCTTCTATTAGTTTCAGTGTGTCTGGTTTTATGTGGAGATCTTTGATCCACTTAGAATTGAGCTTAGTGCAAGGAGATAAGGATGGGTCAATTTGCATTCTTCTGCATGTTGACCTCCAGCTGAGCCAGCACCATTTGTTGAAAAGGCTATCTTTTTTCCACTGGATGGTTTTAGCTCCTTTGTCAAAGATCAAGTGACCATAGGAGTGTGGATTCATTTCTGGGTCTTCAATTCTGTTCCATTGATCTACATGTCTGTTACTGTACCAATACCATGCAGTTTTTAACACTATTGCTCTGTAGTACAGCTTGAGGTCCGGGATACTGATTCCCCCAGAGGTTCTTTTACTCTTGAGAATAGTTTTAGCTATTCTGGGTTTTCTGTTGTTCCAGATGAATTTTTGAATTGCTCTTTCTAACTCTATGAAGAATTGAGTTGGGATTTTGATGGGGATTGCATTGAATCTGTGTATTACTTTTGGTAAGATGCTCATTTTTACTATATTAATCCTGCCAATCCATGAGCATGGCAGATTTTTCCATCTTCCGAGGTCTTCTTCAATTTCTTTCTTCAGAGACTTGAAGTTCTTGTCATACAGATCTTTCACTTGTTTGGTTAGCGTCACGCCAAGATACTTAATATGGTTTGTGGCTATCGTAAAGGGTATTATTTCTCTTACTTCTTTCTCAGCCTGCTTATCCTTTGAGTATAGGAAGGCTTCTGACTTGCTTGAGTTGATTTTATATCCGGCCACTTTGCTGAAGTCGTTTATCAGCTGTAGGAGTTCTCTGGTGGAGTTCTTTGGGTCGCTTATGTATACTATCATATCGTCTGCAAATAGTGATAGTTTGACTTCTTCCTTTCCAATTTGTATCCCTTTGACCTCTTTTTCTTGTCTAATTGCTCTAGCTAGAACTTCAAGTACTATATTGAAAAGATATGGAGAGAGAGGGCAGCCTTGTCTAGTCCCTGATTTTAGTGGGATTGCTTCAAGTTTCTCTCCGTTTAGATTGATGCTGGCTACTGGTTTGCTGTAAATTGCTTTTACTATGTTTAGATATGGGCCTTGAATTCCTGATCTTTCCAAGACCTTTAGCATGAAAGGATGCTGAATTTTGTCAAATGCTTTCTCAGCATCTAATGAGATGACCATGTGGTTTTTTTCTTTGAGATTGTTTATGTAGTGGATTACATTGATGGATTTCCTTATATTGAACCATCCCTGCATCCCTGGGATGAAGCCTACTTGATCGTGGTGAATGATCGTTTTGATGTGTTCTTGGATTCGGTTGGCAAGAATTTTATTGAGTATTTTTGCATCGATATTCATAAGAGAGATTGGCCTGAGATTCTCTTTCTTTGTCGGATCTTTGTGTGCTTTTGGTATTAGTGTAATTGTGGCTTCATAGAACGAGTTGGGTAGTGTTCCTTCTGTTTCTATTTTGTGGAACAGTTTGAAGAGTATTGGTGTTAGGTCTTCTTTGAAGGTCTGATAGAATTCTGCACTAAAACCATCTGGACCTGTGCTTTTTTTGGTTGGAAGACTTCCAATGACAACTTCTATTTCTTCAGGGGTTATAGGACGGTTTAGATGGTCTATTTGATCCTGATTTAATTTTGGTACTTGGTATCTGTCAAGGAAATTGTCCATTTCCTCAAGATTTTCTAGTTGTGTTGAATACAGGTTTTTGTAGTAGGATCTGATGATTTTTTGAATTTCCTCAGTTTCTGTTGTTATCTCTCCCTTTTCGTTTCTGATTTTATTAATTTGGATACTATCTCTGTGCCCTCTGGTTAGTCTGGCTAAGGGCTTATCTATCTTGTTGATTTTCTCAAAGAACCAACTCCTCGTTTTGTTGATTCTTTGTATGGTTTTCTTTGTTTCTACTTGATTGATTTCAGCCCTGAGTTTGATGATTTCCTGCCTTCTACTCCTCTTTGGTGTATTTGCTTCTTTTTGTTCCAGGGCTTTCAGGTGTGCCATTAAGCTGTTAGTGTATGCTGTCTCCCGTTTCTTTTTGGCGGCACTCAGGGCTATGAATTTTCCTCTTAGCACTGCTTTCATTGTGTCCCATAAGTTAGGGTATGTTGTGCCTTCATTTTCATTAACTTTCAAAAAGTCTTTGATTTCTTTCTTTATTTCCACCTTGACCAAGTTATCATTGAGTAGAGCATTGTTCAGCCTCCATGTGTACGTGGGTTTTCTTTTGTTTTTGTTGCCATTGAAGACCACCCTTATTCCATAGTGATCTGATAAGAGGCATGGGATTATTTCTATCTTCTTGTATCTGTTGAGGTCTGATTTGTGACCAATTATATGGTCAATTTTGGAGAAGGTACCATGAGGAGCTGAGAAGAAGGTGTATTCTTTAGCTCTAGGATGAAATGTTCTATATATATCAGTTAGTTCCATTTGGTCCAAGGCTTCAATTAGATTCACTGTGTCCCTGTTTAGTTTCTGCTTTCCTGAACGATCCATTTCAGAGAGTGGGGTGTTGAAGTCACCCACTATTATTGTGTGCGGTGCGATGTGTGCTTTGAGTTTTAGTAAAGTTTCTTTTACGAATGAGGGTGCCCTTGCATTTGGAGCATAGATATTCAGGATTGAGAGTTCTTGATGGTGGATTTTTCCCTTGATCAGTATGTAGTGTCCTTCTGTGTCTTTTTTGATGACTTTGGGTTGAAAATCAATTTTATCCGATATTAGGATGGCTACTCCACCTCGTTTCTTGGGGCCATTTGCTTGTAAAATTGTTTTCCAGCCTTTTACTCTGAGGTAGTGTTTGTCTTTGACACTGAGGTGCGTTTCCTGCATGCAGCAAAATGCTGGGTCCTGTTTACGTATCCAGTCTGCTAGTCTATGTCTTTTAATTGGGGAATTGAGACCATTGATATTAAGAGAGATTAAGGCATAGTGATTATTGCCATCTGCCATTCTTGACGCTATCTTTATGTTTGAGTGGTTATCTACTTTTGGGTTTGATTCAAGAAGGTTATTATCTCATTTTTTCCAGGGTGTTGTTTCTCTCCCTGTATTGGAGGTTTCCACCTATTATCCGTTGCAGGGCTGGATTTGTGGAAAGATATTGTGAAAATTTGGTTTTATCATGGAATATCTTGGTCTCTCCATCTATGGTGATTGAGAGTTTTGCTGGGTATAGTAGTCTAGGCTGGCATTTGTGCTGTCTTAGTGTCTGCATGAGATCTGCCCAGGATCTTCTGGCTTTCATAGTCTCTGGTGAGAAGTCTGATGTGATTCGGATAGGTCTTCCTTTGTATGTTACTTGGCCCTTTTCTCTTACTGCATTTAGTATTCTTTCTTTGTTTAGAACATTCGGTGTTTTGATTATTATGTGACGGGAGGTATTTCTGTTCTGGTCGAGTCTGTTTGGAGTTCTGTAGGCTTCTTGTATGTTCATCGGCATCTCTCTCTTTAAGTTAGGGAAGTTTTCCTCCATAATTTTGTTGAAGATGTTTACTGGCCCTTTAAGTTGCAAATCTTCACTCTCATCTATACCTATAATCCTTAGGTTTGGTCTTCTCATTGTGTCCTGGATTTCCTGGATGTTTTGGGTTACGCGTTTTTTTGCATTTTGCATTTTCTTTGACTGTTGAGTCGATGCTTTCTATGGAATCTTCAGCACCTGAGATTCTTTCTTCCATCTCTTGTATTCTATTGTTGATGTTTGCATCTATGACTCCTGATTTCTTCCCAAGGTTTTCTATCTCCAAAGTTGTCTCCCTTTGTGATTTCTTAGTTGTTTCTACTTCCTTTTTTAGTTCCTGGATGGATTTGCTGAGATCCTTCACTTGTTTGTTTGTATTTTCCTGTGTTTCTTTAAGGTATTTTTGCATTACCTCTTTCAGGATTTCTTCCTGATGACCCACGTTCTCCTGCATTTCTCTGAGCGATTTTTGTGTTTCCTCCTCATGGGATTCCATCTGTTGATCCATCGTCTCCTGCATTTCTTTAAGCAGTTCTCGTGTTTCCTTTGTAAGGGCATCTAACCGTTGATTCATTTCTTTAAGCAATTTTTGTGTTGCCTCCTTATGGGCATCCGTCTGTTGACCCATATTCTTCTGCATTTCTTTATGCAAATTTTGTGATTCCTTTGTGAGTGCATCTACCCGTTGATTCATCTCGTTAAGCGATTTTTGTGTTGTCTCCTTGTGCGCCTCCATCTTTTGATCCATGTTCTCCCGCATTTCTCTAAGCGATTTTTGTGTTTCCTTTGTAAGGGCTTCTAACCGTTGATTCATGGTCTCCTGTAACTCTTTATGAGATTTATTTGTGTCCTTCTTGTGATCCTCTAATAGCATCATGAGAAGTGATTTTAAATCCAGATCTTGTCTTTCGGGTGTGGTGGGGTATCCAGGACTTGCTGCTGTTGGAGAGTTGGGTTCGGATGGTCCCACATTACTTTGATTACTGTTAGTAACATTCCTACGTTTGCCTTTTGCCATCTGGATACCTCTGGTGTTAGTTGGTCCTGCTGCCACTGGCTGTTGGTTGGACCTCCTGTGAGCCTGCAAAGCTATTTCTGCCCCCCCTGGATTACCAGGATTCCCCTGGCACCGATTTCTGGGGCCTGCCTGCTCCTGAGTGACTTTGGAGCCCTAATGTGCTTTGCCCCAAGTGATCTTATATTGGGGAGGCCTTGCACATCTAAAGGCTCAGCCTAGTGGATTCCTGGAGCAGAGGTCGCCAAAGGGAGGCTGGCAGGCTCCTGCCCTGTGCAGGGGTGTGTGATCTCTCCTGGGGGGGGGAGGGGGCGTCCCTCTGCCAGGCAGAAGTCCCACAGCAGATCTGGCGCGCTGGTCACTGCAGATCAGCCCAGCACCTGGGAGCAGGTTACACACAAGCTGCCTGAACCCGAAGCGATATTATGCCTGTCTGTCTCTGAGCCTGGTGGTCCCAACTACCTGGTCACTGGAGCAAAGATGGCGGAGGGCACTCTCCGTGGCGCTGCTCACCCTGTGGTCACGATGGCCCGCCGATCTGGCACCCAGACGACCACAGCGCCAACCCGCCCTCGGGCACAGAAGGAAGCCCCAACAGGCCGTGTCCCAAGTGATGTTATATCGGGGGGAGAGCCTGGGTACCGGTCTCTCCAGCGCAGTCCGCGGGAACAGAGGTCGCGGAAGGGAAGCTGGCAGGCTCCCTCCCTGCGCGGGGTCCCTCCACCAGGCAGAAGGTCCCACCGCGGCACTGGCGCGCTGGTTACTGCAGATCAGCCCAGCACCTGGGAGCAGGTTACACACAAGCTGCCTGAAACCGAAGCGATATTATGCCTGTCTGTCTCTGAGCCTGGCGGTCCCAACTACCTGGTCACTGGAGCAAAGATGGCGGAGGGCAGTCTCCGTGGCGCCGCACACCCTGTGGTCACGATGGCCCGCCGATCTGGCACCCAGACGACCACAGCGCCGACCCGCCCTCGGGCACAGACGGAAGCCCCAACCGGCCGTGTCCCAAGTGATGTTATATCGGGGGGGAGAGCCTGGGTACCGGTCTCTCCAGCGCAGTCCGCGGGAACAGAGGTCGCGGAAGGGAAGCTGGCAGGCTCCCTCCCTGCGCGGGGTCCCTCCACCAGGCAGAAGGTCCCGCCGCGGAACTGGCGCGCTGGTTACTGCAGATCAGCCCAGCACCTGGGAGCAGGTTACACACAAGCTGCCTGAAACCGAAGCGATATTATGCCTGTCTGTCTCTGAGCCTGGCGGTCCCAACTACCTGGTCACTGGAGCAAAGATGGCGGAGGGCAGTCTCCGTGGCGCCGCACACCCTGTGGCATCTTTTTTTTTTAATTTAATTTTTAATTTTATTTTATTTTCTAAGTTTTTTTTATTTACATTCAAAATCATTTCCCCTTTCCCATTTCCTCCCTCCCAGAAAGTCCTATAAGGCCCCTTCCCTCCCTCTTTTCCCCATTCAACCCCCTCTTGATTCTCTGTCCTGGCATTCCCCTACATCCAGTCTTTCCAGGACCAGGGGTCTCTCCTTCCATCTTCTTGGAAATCTATTGATATGCGAATTGTGTCTAGGGTATTCTGAGATTCTGGGTTAATATCCCCTTATCAGTGACTGCATACCATGTGTGTTCTTTTGTGATTGGGTTACCTCACTAAGGATGATATTTTCAAGTTCTGACCATTTGCCTAGGAATTTTGTGAATTCATTGTTTTTAATTGCAGAGTAGTATTCCATTGTGTAAATATACCACATCTTCTGAATCCATTCCTCCATTGAGGGACATCTGGGTTCTTTCCAGCTTCTGGCTATTATAAATAAGGCTGCTATGAACATAGGGGAGCATGTGTCCTTCTTGCATGCAGGGGAAGCCTCTGGGTATATTCCCAGGAGTGGTATAGCCGGATCCTCTGGGAGTGTCATGCCCAGTTTTCTGAGGAACCGCCAGACTGCTTTCCAGAGTGGTTGTACCAACTTGCAATTCCACCAGCAGTGGAGGAGTGTTCCTCTTTGGCATCTTTTAAAAAACTAATTAATTACATTAATTTACATCAAATGTTGCCCCCATCCCAGCGCCCCCTCACAGAGACCTCCCTTTCTTCTCTGAGAGGTGGAGCTCCCCCTGGCACATCAAGACTGAGCTACTGTCTGCTTTATATGTGCTGAGGGCTTTGGTCCAGCCTGTGTTTGCTCTTTGGTTGGTGGCTCAGTTTCTGAGAGTCCTCAAGGGTCCAGGTTAGTTGTCTCTGTTGATTGTCCTGTGGAGTTCCTATCCCCTTCAGATCCTTCAGTCCTTCCCTAAACTCTTCTGTAAGAGACTCCCGACCTCTGTCCAATGTTTGTCTGTGGATATCTGCATCTGTCTGAGCCAGCTGCTGGGGGGAGCCTCTCAGAGGACAGTTATGCTAGGCTCCTGTCTGCAAGCATAACAGAATATCATTGATAGTGTCAGGGATTGGTGTTTGGACTTTTGCACTTTTTGACATTATAAAGAAACCAATTATCTACCATAGTAATCATTTCATTAAAAATGGGTAAGCAGGCTGGACAGATGGCTCAGTGGATAAGATACTTGCCATGGAAGCCTGAGGACTGAACTTCTAACCCTCAGCATCCACATCAATACCAGATGAGCATGACAGCTTATCTAAATCCCAGCATGTAGCAGGCAGAGGCGGCGTCCCCAGAGCAAGCTGGCCAGCTAGATTGGGATAATGCCTGAGCTCTGAGTTTAAATGAGAGACCCTGCCTCAAGATGGAGACTGACAGACACCTGACATGCATGATCATCCCTCCCCACACCCATGCACACACATGAGAATATTGATGCACACAAGTGCAAATCACATAGACAAAAAATATGGGGAAGTTAATGAATGTCCCAAATCACACATAGCTTTTATGATCAGTATTTATTGTCCTTGCTTTATATACACTTTGACCCAGAAAGTGACATAAACTAGAAAGGTTCCTGACCCACCCAGACCTGCACACCATTCAACATATGAGCTGTAGCAAAGTGGTTTCTACAGCCACCATCTGCTGCCCTTATTAAGATGTTCCTGTGTTAGGGATTATCAGTACTAAAGGAACCATGAGGTCAGAACAGATGCTTGCAGAGAGACTGACAGTGCTCCCAGTCAGGACCGTTTTGTTTGTTTCATTTTCTGATGAGCTGGGGTGCACACTAGTGGAAGGAGCCCATTCCTGGTGAACAATGGTGGTGAGCAGAGAGCTGTCTGAGTGGTGATCACTTACAGAGCACAGATTGCTATGAATAGAGAAAGGGAATCTAAACAGGGTGGTATCTGACAAACCGCCCAGGGTGCCTGGCTCAGGTATGGCCACCGTCTCCTCACTCTCCTTGTGGAAAGTGAACCGGACAATGTGAGGCAGACAGTGGCATGCATCCTGGCCCTTTCCCAAGGAGTCTCCATGTGGATACAACTGGCTGGCCTTTGAGAGATGGCTCACAGGGACAACAGGGTCATCAGGTCCTAGGGCAACCATTCTGCATTAGAACATGAATTCTGTCTCTCTAGATTCGTGAGACCTGAGACCACTTCTTGAGAGCTGCCCCTCTGTTAAAGTGTCCAGCACATTCTACTCAGCTTTCTTCAGCTCCCTTCCCTTGCTCCCTGCACAGAGAAAAGGTCATAAAAGAGGCAGAGGGCAACTTCTCACTGAACAGCCTAGGACAGGGCAGTCCTTCCACAGCTTCAGTGTCTTCATGCACATTGCAGTGATCACTTTACCACAAACGGAAGGTGCTTTAGGAGCTGTGTCCAATGCAGCATTGCAGGTGTGTTCCAAGGATGGACATATCCCATTTCAATACATAGTCGTGGGTGAGCAAGTTTCAACAAGTGCCATGTGAAAATAACCCAGTGCCATGAAGGCCAGAGACCCATTGTGTGTTTTGTCCATGTGCACTGTACCACATCAGTTTGTCCACAGGGCATGATGGCCCTCCGGAAGCGCCCAAAGCAAGTGGCTTATGATCTTATCTCCGGGAGGCTCATAATCATGAGTGGCATAAGTCAGGAGGATGTCAACTTTCCCTGCTGAGCCTGGCAACTGTGTGACAGGGGTATCACGTTCCTAGGGATGTCGATGTTGAAGTGCAGTTGTGTTTCTGGGCAGGGAAGTCCTCTGTGGCAGCTGATGAGACAGGACTTAAAATACAATCACATGCATAGGGGCATCTGCCTGGTGTCCATTTACTTTATGACACTGAAGTCAAAATTTGTTGTTTTCTGTAAGGGACTCTATCCCCAGCCTTCTCCTCTATGGAGTCCTTGGGTGGGAGATGATCCCCTGAGCCAGGACTGATGCTATTCAGAACTAGAAGATCCAGGAGGCTAGAGAGGGTGGTGCTAGAGTGTGGGGCCTCCCTCACAGGTGATGGAAGTTGTTGTGCAGCTAGAAATTGGGAGTAAGGTGAACAGAACCTCGGTCTAGGGATGGAGAACAGGGGTGAGCAGGGTTGTGGGCAGGGTTTGGCTGGAGAGATGGGCGTCTGAGCATGACAGTGGTGGGCAGACACTGGAAGAGACACCCTTGCACACTGGGTGGAGAAAACCTAAGGTTATCTGTCCTCTATAGCCAGACATTCTGCTCTGAAGTGTGTATGTGGGGGAGGGGAGAATAAAGTGGGGCAGCTAACTTCCAACAAATTTCTGTCCAATAGCTGCTCATGGCAGCACACGCAAGCACTTGCACACACACACACACACACACACACACACACACACTCACACTCACACATGTGTTCACTGACCCCAGTGTGCAAATGCCGCACACTTTCACCTGTGGAAGCTTCGTGTCCTTCCCCTCTGGCTACCCCAGGGACAGTAATGGCACACCTCCTAGGGGCTAATTAGAGCAGATTGGCAGGCCTGAGGAACTGGAGAGCTTTCCGCTCTGACTGCACATTCAGGAAAGACACACACCTGGCATTATACTTTATTTCTAAGTAAAACTCTCCCCCCCCACACACACCCAGACACATCACTGGGACCTGAAGAAGACAACACCACCCACCACCATCTGTGGACAGCACTGCCATGTCATGCTGCATGGCACGCATTAGGGATTTATCTTTTCTCCACCTCTACAGATTAAACACCAATGCTCCATTGTGTTTTGTGTTAAAGTTGGTCGTTGATTCCATGTAAACATTTAATGCAGATCCTTTTTAAATTATGTTGGAGCATCAGTCAATGAGAGTGGTCCAGATGTTATGAAGTCCTTTGGGTCCTGGATGCCAGAAGGCATCAGGCTCTTCCTCAGCCCATTCAGTCCTGTGAGCCACCAGGAGAGTCAGATGGGAGGTTGAGGCACAGGAACAACAAGGCTGTTCTCCCTGGGAACACACTCCCCGAGGAAGCTGGCTGGTGGGGCAGACTCAACGGCAGGCAGTGAGGAGGAGGAAGCAGGGCTCTCTTTAGATGCCAGGAGCTCTCACAAGTAAGACTTCTAGTCACTGGAGTGCAGTTCACCAGGGAAGGAAAATAATTAAGTTTCATAGTCAACCAAAAGCACATTTGATTCCAACAAAGTTAGACCCCAACCTTGTCCTCTGTGGAGTCCTTAGGCTGGAGATGTTCCCACCTGGGGAGCTGCCCAGACAGAGTAGATAATTTCAGAGGCCCAAGCCATAGGCAGTCCCTCCCAGATGGTCACAGAATCATAATCAAGGATTGCAAGTGGCCTTGTATGACTCCTGAAACTCCCGAAGACTGCACCAGGGTTAAAGGGGCTTGGGTCACAGTGAGCGTCAGAGGGCTGAGGTCCTGAACTGCTTCTGTTCTCTGGTTGTTTGGGGATATTTCTTCAGGGGAGGGGCTTCATCATAAATCACACGGGCACTGATCGTGTTGGAGCACAGCAAGCAGCCTACTCATAGTGGTCAGTGTGGACCTGGCTCAACCCTGCCTGGCCTCTTGCTGGGCCTTCAATATCTAGTGACTCCATTAACACACACTGATCTGCTAAACCTCTCGAGACATTTGGGAAGGTCTCAGACTTTGGGGCCTCACAGATGTGGGCTAGAATCCTACCGCTGAGTCATAGTAATTGGCTTGCTGAGTTTTGGTCTCTACAAATGACAGTCTGAGGTCACGACGCACATCTCAGTGGGGTGTGGGCAGGGACAGAGAGCAACAGATGGAGGTCATGCCTTCCTTCACACCTGAGGTTGTTGGAATGAGTCTCAGCTTCCTGGACTCCATGATTCCGGGGACTTTCTGCACACCGCCTGTATCTTCTACCAGTTTCTGCCTGGTTTCCTGCTGTTCCCAGATCATCGGCCCCCCCCCCCCCCCGCCGCCCAGTTCCCTTTTCAACATCTTTCTATCCACCAACCCTTCCAGGGTCTCCTGCTCTGCCCACAGGCCCACATACCCCAGCCATTGGCACTTCAGCAGAGGGACCCACCGGACACACGAAGGACGACTGGTTCTTTTTCTTCTCAAGGATGGTTCCAGATCAACTTAGGCATGCCATGCACAGGAGGGCTCAGGACCTTATCAGAACCTCTTCCCTGTCCTGTATCCCCATGCTGGGTGGCTTCAGGGACTACCTGCAGCCACACTCAGCCACACTCATCCCTTCATAGTGGTACTTGAGGGTTGGCACCCCCATGTCATCCTTGTAGAGGATGGAGATGGGACTCAGTTTGGTAGGAACGCAGCAGGCTTTGCCCACCTTTGTGGGGAACTTGAGATGCACCAGGGTCTGTACGATGGCGTGTTTGGTGGGCGTCACGTCATCAGCCAGTGGGAAGAAGCAACCTCCTTTACACTCATAGGCATCATATTCCTTGGGTGCAATGATCCAGCTGTCCCAGCCGATGTCCTCAAAGTTCACCCTGAGAGAAGTCTTCTGGCAGTGACTGCTGGCTCCGGTGCTCCTCTTCCTTCTAGCTAAAAGTGGTCCAACAGCGGTGTACCCATCTACACCCTCCTCCTCGTGACTCTCACCTGCCTCCAGGTAAGCACTTTTGGATGTCTTCACAAGCACAGTCTCCTGCTCATGGCCGATCATCTCCTTCAGCTCCAGTCTGGTCTCCTTGGTCCCGTTGCTACGGTCATTAGAGAAGACAACGAAGAAGGGCAGGTTTTTGGAGCCTGGAGGGACACTGATGTCCAGTGTGTCACAGCCCTCCCTAGGACTCTGCACTGTCACCTCCAGCTTGTTCTTGCTTGTCGTGGAGTCTGCCCTGACCCACCGCTTCACGGCACTCGATACTTCTAAGGTCTCCCAGCCTTCATCCTGAATGTCCTGGGACACCAAGAAGGTCTTGGTCCCTGAGGCGTGATCCCAAGTCTCATCACCACCCAGAACATCGTAAACGACCATGTTTCCTTCCAGCCCATGAGTGGAATCCACGGGATTTTGACAGGAGACATAGAGACGGAGCTCAGCCCTAGTGATCTGTTCGTGCCTAGGGATGGAGATGTTGAAGATCAGGATGTGTTTCTGGAAGGGAAAGTCCTCCGTGGCAGCTGTCGATATAGCATCTGAAATGCAAACACATGCAGAGGGCCATCTGCCTGGTGTCCATTTTTATGATATCAAAGCCAAACTTCATGATTTGCTATGAGGGACATCTAAGATGGTAGATTTTGCCACTATTGCTCCACTCTGTGTCATTTAGAACCATAGAAGAAGGTTCTCTTAGGATTTGGGAAGGTTCTCTTAGGATTGTTCCAGGAAAAGCAGAGGCAGGTACCTTCAGCCAGCGTTAACAGTATCTGTTATTAATTGAGCATCTACTATGAGCCTGGCCTTAGACCAGGAGTCTGGGAGCATCTAGTTATTATTCCAACTTTACTCATGTGGTGATTGGTATCCACAGCATTGGATGTATAGCATTGGAACTGTCAGAGTGCATATAGTTAATTGGTATCTGCACCTAAGGCAAGCCAGAAAATATATTGTCAGCTTTAGAGTAAAGATACTACAGTGCTGGCGGGGGAACACTGAAGTCAAATATTTAATCAAAAATCAAAATAAAAAAGTTAGATAAAGCAAAGCATTGCAGCATTGGAGTATTTACGTAATTGCAATGGTGTTAATAGCTTCTCTCAAAAGTGAAAGTGCATTTTTTTCTTTTAGAGGAAAAAGTATCTTCTTGCCAACAGTGTTGCCATGTTAGGCAAAAAATGGGGGTTTTCTCTTAGCCTCAGAATTGTCTGCTTTCCACTTCTCCTGGACACTGCCGTTTGTGGGTCTGTGTCGACACTCAGTCACTGTACTGTCCTTGGGAGATATGTTCGGATACACCCGCTGGATGTCTGGAAGTACAGATAGTTGTAAGCCTTGCACACAGTGTTCCTCTGTATGTGTGCAAGCCCGTGCCAATGTGCAGTGTATAAAGCAAGATTGGCAAGAAGTTAAAAAATGGGAAGTTTAGAAAAATATACCCGTGACAAACATAGCTTTGAAACTATGAGTTGTTTGTTTCTGGAGTCACATTTAATAGTTATGAAGCACAGTGGAGCCTCAGAAACAGGTCTGACTTCTCTCAGATTGGTGAGGGTGGGGTGAGGTGCCTCACATGGGAGGATGAGCAGAGACCCATGCTACCTTGAAACCTAGCAACCGGTCTGAAGCTCGGAGGTGTCCCTCATTGGACTTGTATCCTTGGGAATTTTTGAGCTTCTTGGTGCCTCAGTTTCCTCTCCTGTATAATGGGGCCCATCTTACCATTTTATCAAGGTCACTCATGAGCCAATAACTGGTGCTCAGTTAGTACTTCTGTGCCCCTCCCACACCATGCAAGCCCAAGACATGTGGCAAAGCCTGTTGCCCTTTACTCTCAGCTCCCTGTGGTCTCCTCCATCATCACGCATGCACCAATCAAGCTCCTGAGTAATCTGGTGAATGCTGTGGCATATCAGGCAGTGAGAACAGTGCATTGCACTCATGGCCCAAAGCACCCTCATTGAGGCTGCCCTCCACAGTGGCTGCAGGACCGCTGCCAGTCACCAGAAATCACCCCCACACACATACACCCACACCCACCCACACACACACACACACCCACCCCCACCCCTCCACACCCACACTCACACATACCCACCTTCCACACCTACACCCACACACCCACCCCCACCCACCCCCACACACAGCCACCCCCCGACACCCACCCCCCCACACCCCACATCCACACCTATACACCCACACACACCCACACACACATATACACACACACACCCCCACACACCCCACACCCACACCCACACACACATACACACACACACATACCCCACACACACCCCACACCCACACACACATACACACCCACCCACACACACACAGCCACCCCCCACCCCTCACCCACCCACACACGGGGATTAGACAGAGTGATTGTGCCAATGATGTATGTGCAGGGGAGTTGATATCTCTGGCTGGGCCTTGCATTCTGGTCAGTGGAATATGATGACTTAGGCCCCAATTAAAAAACAAAAACAAAATCCAGCCTTTTCCCTAGACAGAGATCCTAGACAATCCTAGGGGCCTGGTGAAGTGCAAATTCTATGTTTTTAAAAATGAAGCCCTATATATACATACATATATATATATTAAGGTAAGTTCCCTTGAAACTTTTGTTGGGCAGTCAGAAAACTCAGCAGCACTGAGCATATATGGTAGTCATAAATGTCCTTAGACACACACACTCTGTAGGCTGGACAGATGTAGCCAGGCTTGGCTGTGGCCCTGAACTAGGACCCTTGGGCATTTGCAAATCTCTGGACCAGAAAGAGAGAGGCCCTGGGCTACTGGTCCTTCAGAGCAAGATGCCAAAACAGGAGAAAGAGAGCTGGTCTGTGCAGGACATAGGGCTAGCGACGTGACTTTGCAAAGGGTGCCTGACCTGGGTTCCTCAGCCCTGGCAACCCCAGCTTTCTGTTCAGTAACTCACTCTATCCAGATTCTGGTGTTCTGTGATTTGTCAGTTACAGACCTCACTTCCGTGTTTACCATCTAATTTTCCTAAATCAAGGACACTTGACATTAAAAAAACATCAGACAGACACACTGCCTACTGCCTCTTCTAGTTCTACTCTATGGACATTTTAAAATTTGGGTCTAAAATACACTTTATAAGAGAGAACCCAGTTTTCTTTTAAAGCTGAAAAACATACAAGTTTATTGCAGACTAACTGAACGATCAATTTCTAAGCCAGAAGAAGACAGGAAAGGAGAGAGGAAGATAGGAAGGGAAGAGGAAGAGAAGTCAAATGGAAAGAAAAGGGAGGCGAGGGAAGAGGAGGAGAGAGAAAGAGAGAGGAGGGAGGGGAAGTAGAGGAGGCAGGAAGGAGTAAAGGAGACTGAAGCAGATATGGGGAAATGAGAAGGAGAGGGAGTGGACAGAGGGAAGCAGAAACCTGGTGTACTGGATACCCCGGGGGTTAACTGTGGATGTACCTCCGGGGAGGAGCCAGGCTGTGCAGCAGATCCTTTAGTGTTGATGGACAGGACCCATGATTTGCACTGCCCTGTAGGGAAGCCATTAGCCACAAGCAAATGATGAACAGGAAATTCGTATTCTCTCCCTGTTTCATAGAGAGCCACTTCAACAGAAACCTGGAGATCTGCTGTGGCAGGGGCCATCCCGCCTAGCTGAGCCACTTTACTGTGGTGGCAGGATGCAGTATGCCCCACCCCATGGAACCCTGGAGGAAGCACTATACCTTCCACGCTGAAGCTCCGCACGATGTTGGAGGCAGGTGTGGACGACTTGTCCGTAGTGTATCTGTTGTACAAGTCGATCATGTACTGGGGCGGCTCCGCTCTGGTTTTATCCTGGGAGGGAATGCCACTCAGGTTAAGGCTGCGCAGGAAATCCACCTTCATGTTCTCCAGAAACATCTTCAGGTCAAAGACACCCTCCTCTCCACCTCCAGACAATCCCAGTGCGCTTCGGGCATTTCCCCCAGGGGACGCCTGACCCCAGCTCTGCAGGGGCTTCTGCTGCGTGGGACAGACCAGCAGGAACAGCGGGAGCAGGGCCACCCGGAAGGCTCCTGGGGACATCTTGGGCCCTGATGGGGGCCTGCGGGGCTGTTGTGGTGTATCACTAGGTGCAATGAGGAGCCCAGGAGGAAAAGGCCCACATTGTCCTGTTGACTGCTCAGCCGGGGCTTGGCTGGCTCACGGTCTCCCCAATCCTCCACTCGTCTTATCTGGGTGTGGATGCTGTGCCTGGACCTCTTATCTAAGGCAGCTCTCTTTAATGAAGACTGTATAAACATCTCACAAGCGCTAGGGGCTGGTGGGAAGGACGCTGACTACTGTAAAGGATCGGCATTTCTCCGGAGGGCCATCCACCCTAACTAATTAGGACCTTTGTCCACTTCCTTGCTGGCTTCGTTCAGAAAACTCTCCAGGCAGGGGCACACAGACCCTTATCCTGCTGGACCACAGAATCAAAGAATTCAGAAAATGAGGCTGGGAAGTTCCCCAAATATAGAAAGCTCACCGGGTACCCAGAAGATGACAAAAACCGTGGGGGTCAGGAAGGTGGGGTGATGTGGGCAATTGCATCAGGGTTAGATGAAGTCTGGTCCTTATGGTATCAGGACCCTGTGGTGTATCTTGGCGCTGCCCTCTGAGGAAGTAGCTCCTGCGTATTGAGAATGGAGTGTGCATGGGTCCAGAACATTTAGCAGCCTGGTAGCTTCCCAACCAACAGGGTTGATAGCTCCTCTCCCCACTGTTCCTCCAAGCTCTGGCCTCAGCCCTTTGAGCCTCCTTTTAGAAGATGTGTTTGCATACATGTAAGCCTCTGTCAGCTCCTGACAGTGGGTGGCTTTGTTCAAGCCACCCTCCAGTGCTGACTCTGACTGTGCTGGGGGAGGAAGCTCTGTGTTTAGGCTAGCTGCTCATTAGTACCACAGACATAGGTATCTGAGGCTCTGAGCTCCAGCCCTGTTCCTGGACTGTGTGGTGCTGGTATGTGTAAGTACACAAGTGTAGGTGTGTGTGTGTGTGTGTGTGTGTATTCAGAGGGTGACTTGGTTCATGTCAGCAGGGAGGCCACCTAGATCATAGTTCTCAGTCAGGAGACCCACAGAGAAGTTGGGGTTCACAGGAGCAGTTGGGCAGCACTGAGACTGAGCCTATGCCCAGAGATGGATTCTCTCCTGCGAGGGCTGCTTGAGTTAGTCCAAAGATAGCGTTTAAAAGCCATGTCCCTGTGCTTAGCCTCCATCTGTTTCCATCACAAGTAGTATTAATCAAAGCGAAGAAAGAAGACAGTTGAAAACATTTGGGATGTGTGTCAGCCTGCTCCAAGGAAGATGGGGAATGATAGTCTGTGCTGTCAGGGCTCCCGGGGAGAGGGAAAAGAGGGCCAAGGGAGTTCAAGGCATTGCAGGATGGGCTGTGACAAGCTGTGGTCATGTGGTCAGAGATCTCAGAGTAGGAGGCTGAAACCAGAAACGGCCAGGGATAACTGGTATCCTCCCTTTTAGAGACACAATGAGGGGAGAAGGGAAGGGCACGGCCAGGAGACGCTGAAAGAAGAAGTACGCTGGGCACTTATTCCTGTAAGGAGCTTCAGGGCTGGGAAAGACGAATGCAGCGCATGCTAAGCCCAGGAGGTGGAGCTGAAGTTGCAGAGCCAGTGAGCCGGGAGGAGCTGGGGAATGAGGTCTGTAGCCTCTAGGATCAACAGGACCTCTCCACACTCAAGAGTCCCATCCCAAGGGCCACACAGAACATAGCGGGTCCACTAGTGTCTTATGAAGGCCACAGGCAACCTCAGGTTTGATACCGAGAGTTGTGCGGGTCAAAGTCCACAAGGACAACACTACCCATGAATTTCCCAGCCAGCGGCCCCTTCTGTGTGTGCAGCAGAGTTGTCTCCAGGGCCATGAACACATTTGCTGCAAAGGAAGGTATATATAAAAGGAGTGTATATATATTATTACTTCTTTCTCCTTAAAACCAAAAGGTAATAACATTCCACAGTCCCAAGTACCAAAAGGTTCCAGAACTCTACCTAGATACATATGGGTCCCTGAGGTCACTTAGTTGAACTTGCGTTGGTCTAGAGCTAGTAGTTTAGTAGTTTGCCACTGGGCTATGTCCTTGAACATTGACGCCCTCTAGAAGGAAGACAGAGAGTAATTCATCAGACCAATATCCAGGCTTTGAGGAGCTTCAGATTTGACTCTGCTTTTACACAGCACAAGATCAGAATCTTGGCGAAACCAAGTGTCTGGTCTGAGGTGTTCCAATGAGTACCTCTGCATGTGTCCATCATTCACAAAATACCTTGAGGGCCACCAAATGCCTGCACCTAATGTTGCTTCTGTAGTCAGAATGGAGATGGTGCAGCTGTGATGGAGACATTTACAAATGTCTGGGTAGAGGTGGGAGGGTCTGAGGACTGGTCTTCAGAGAAAGGGGGAGGCCAACAGTGGGGTCAGATAAGAAGGAAGAGCTGGACTTGGCTGGAGGAGAGCACTGCAGGTACCACCTGCATTTGAGCACTTGAGGCTGGTGCATGAAGGAGGGTAAGAGGCAAGCTGGTTGGGAGACCAGGAGGAAAGCAGCTGGTAAGCCCAGGCAGTGAGCTCTGCACCACAGCGCTGAAATGAGAGTAACTTAAGTCTATTCTATTTCACCAACATCTGGAGACACAAGCTTCACAGATAATGGTGTTTCTCCAGTTTCTGTTCTATTTCTCAAGCTGTGGATCCCCTTCCCTGCCCCTTGCATCTGTCACTCAAGTCTAATCTAGACCTAGGCTCTATCCTCTCATCTGACTGCGTGAGTTGGGAATGAAAAGGAGTTGAGGAAATCTATTTACTTATTCAAACATTTAACATTTGCTATGTGTCAAATAACATGCTAAACTATACAGCTGCCTTCCTCTATGCCTATGGATTCCACATCCTTAGACTCTATCACCTTGGGGTTAAAAACACTTGAAAAAAAAAACAGCCCTGCATCTGTATTGTGTATGCAGGAGGTTTCCCCCTAAACAACACAGTATGACAACTTGGTGCAATTTTATTTTATTTTAAAATGTATTTTGACTTTCAATGGACACATAGAAATTGCACATTAAGATGCAATGTAGCATTTTAATTCATATATACAATATAATGATTTGATCAGAGGAATATGCATTTTTCTTACATTTCTGCATTTCTTTGTTGTTACTTTGTGCTTTTTTTTAAAGATTTGGTTTTTTTATGAATACGTGTGTGCAAGGGTGCATGTGTGTGTGTGTGTGTGTGTGTGTGTGTGTGTGTGTGTGTGCCATGTAAGTGCAAGTGCCCAGAGGGCAGAGAGGGTGCAAGATACCGAGGAGCTGAAGTCAGAGGCAATTGTGAGCTGTCTGACATGGGTGATGGCAACTGAATTCAGCTCCTCTGAAAGAGCAGCAAGTGCTCTTATTTGACCCGTCTAAGAATCTCTTATCTGCTGAGTCATCTCTCCTGGCCATTTAATAAAAGAGATTTATCCATCCTCAGATTTTTGGTATATGTAGGGGAACCTGGAGCCCATCTCCTACTAATTCTGAGGGACAGCTGCTTTTTCATGTTTCACTTCGTAACTCATACAATTCTCCTCTTTCATCAAAACTTCTGTGCTTAGAGCAAATGCTTAGCAATACTGCACCACACACACACACACACACACACACACACACACACACACACAGAGAGAGAGAGAGAGAGAGAGAGAGAGAGAGAGAGAGAGACAGAGAGAGAGACAGAGAGAGACAGAGAGAGAGGGAGAGACAGAGAGACAGAGAGAGAGACACACACACAGAGGGACAGACAGACAGACAGAGACAGAGGGGGGATAGCCTGAAAAGCACATGACCACTAGCACATAAAGGCATATTTAGTGTACAAGTTTGAACACGTGCATCAGAATGACCTGCTGGGATCACACAGCTTCCTGATCTATTCTAAGTCTCTGTGTTTCTAATCAGCTCTTAGGTGCTAGTTAGTGTGGCTGGCTCGAGAATCACACTTTCAGAACTGCAGTTCTAAGCAGTGTGCTGTCTGGGCCCTGTCACAGGCCAGGCCAGTGGCTCAGTGTTTATCGTGGGCCAACTGGAAGCAGGTTCTCAGTCCCAGCTCTCCCTGCCTCTGGTACTCCATGCAACTCCCATGGGGATGTATCTTTGTTTCTCTGAACAATCGGGCATGGTTTGTCTCTCAAGAACTGCGGGGAAGAGAGGTGTCCTCAGTGATGTGCTCTGAAATGCTACATCTGAAAAAGAGTCTGCTTCATAAGTTAGAGGTGTCCAGTGATGACATCAGCTCCTTCCATTGCAGAGTGGGGATCACCAGTCACATTTCCAGTTTTCACCTCAAAGTCATCTTGACATGTCCAGAAGATACAGGACCCCCTGAGTACTATGCATCCTTCTAGGCCCTGCCCATGTCTGGATCTCAGTCAGAGCCTCTCAGGTTGCCCCGACTCATCCCATACATCTAGAGACAAAGACTTGGAGAGTTTGCAGGTCTTTGAGAATCCCAGCAGTCTCCCAGAAATTATAAATGTCTGAAAGAGCTAAATGAAGATATCGTGGTTATAAGAAGGGAGAAAGCAGTTAAATGAGGGAAAAAAACTGAGTGAGGAAGGCAAAGCAGAATCTAATATTTGGAAGAAAGGACAGAGTCATTTCAAGCTCTGGTATTAATTTATTTTGCTATTCACATGATTATCTTCCACCATATTCCAACAGTGTTTGACAGGGCAAGCGAAGCACCAGGTCTGCGGGTCAGCTTGAGACGTCCACACCCTCTATAACAGCTTGGAAGGACTCATTTAGCTCTATGAGCATCCCTCCAGGGACAAGGGACTAAGGTAGCATGTGTTGCTGGTCGTGGTCCTTCCTCATCTGGCTAACGGGCATGGATATCTGTGTACGCACGTGTCCCAGGGCACATGGAGCATTGCAGAGGATGGATGCGAGGATGCGGACAGACTCCACCAAGTCCCCTTTATGTCTCTCCCACTTACCCATTCTGGATGCTCTTACAGTTCACCCAGACCACAATGCTGTCAGTGCAGCCTTCCCATGCTGCTGGGGCCTCCTGAACAGTGGGCCAGGGGATCTGAAGGTGGCAGTTCATGAAGGGGCAGGCTGGAAGCAGAAGTTGCTGCTCATCCATCTCCCTTTCCCTGAAGCCGGACTCACTGAAGGGTTTTGCAAACAGCAGAGTTGCACCCAGCCCCAGACGGATGTGGCAGTTGGGTGAGGGGCGGTGTGGACAGTTCCTTGTCTCCTTCCTTGCCTCACCTACATTTCCTGGAACACTACCTTAGAGGGTATTGAATTCAGCAGCCCCAGCTGCTTCTCAGATCACTCCCTTCTTAGCAAGCTTTGGCAGCTGTAGGTCTCTGTGGTGAGGTTTCTGGCCGATGTTGTGCTCCTATCCCTGGCTGAAGGGATTGTGATGCATCTGTCTCAAACTGCACCTATTTTCTCCTTAACAATTGCCCAACCCGGGACATCTGGAATAACCACTGTAAGGAAAGCAAATATCATGCCAGTGCTGCTCATATTAGAGTCATTTGGGGTGGCCTTTGGGGACAGGGATGCTGGGAGACAGCTGTGTATTCCACAAACATGCAAAGGAGATCATCTGGCCCTTCCAGTTCCGTTTGAAGTGTGGAGCTCCTGAGCTATTCCCTAACTGCATATGTCAAATCTCCTTCTGTTTTTATCTCACCGACCTGTTCCTGTCACTTAATACAAAAGTTGCTACAGACACCTGCCAATCAACTAGGTTAGGGATATGAGGAAACTCTAGGACAATACCTGTGCCATCCTGGAACTACATTCCATTTGATGATAGCCCAGGGTAGGGATTTATAGACTGGATAAGGGAATAATCGATATTTTGGGATTCTGACATTCAGTTTTTCCAGACACCACTGTACCTTTAATTTATTAGCTTTCCATAAAAACACAGAACTCTCACAATCTACAGTATACAAAGTATAATTTACAAAAATATAAAATCTTGGTTACTTTTTTAGTATTCCATCATATTACTGTATGTATTATTTCCATACACATGTTTAAACAACCCACACCTAACTTGCACTATTACCTCTGTGGGGGATGGGGTGAACTCTCTCCGTTTTTGCTTTGAAATAAAAATACATATATTAAAAGAAGAAATCAATCCTGATTACATGTGCATATTGCATGTATAAAAGCATGTGTAGTGAAATGTAAGAGAAAAATACCCATCCATGTCATGGTTTAGGCATGCTTCTAGTATGCAGCCTGAGGGTTTAAAAGAAGCATTTAAATTTCCATGGGGGGTGCCCTAAAATTTGCATAGTCTTTCCAGGTTTTGAGGGGACAAATGTCTGGAGTTGACATTTGAGGACACACGTTATTTCTAGGCCTTGAAAAATGTGTGCAGGGATGATGGGCAAACTGCCAACCACAGTTAATTCCAGATTTCTTCCAGGAACTCAAAACGTCTTTACAGAGCCACCACTAGCACAGAAGAACGGAAGAATTGCTGCGTGGTGGACAGATCTTTCTGGGTCCCAGCAGGGCTGCCTATAAGCTCTGTCTAGCACCTGGAACTTCCCAAAGTAAAGTCCTGGCTCCAAGATTGCCACTCTGCAGGGCAGGGCTGAAGCAGGTCTGCCTTCCATCCTGAAGCCATCTTACCGACAGGCACAGGTCTCGACGGACATATTGGGGTACACCTTCAGAACCACATTCCGATTCTCATCCAGGAAAAGGACTCCAAGGGAGTTCATCTTGTCTGGAGCACAGCATGGCTCTGGGATGCCAGGGACAATGCCCACAGCTCTGACGATGCTCTGGATGGTGGCATGGTTGGATGGGCGGACAATCTGCAGGACGAGAGAAGATGGTTAGTTCAGAGCACGCGGTTTATCGCTGCTTCTCGAAGGAGGCCATGTAAGGGGTGGCCTGGAAGAAAAGGCCTCTGCCCAGAGCTGGCATGTTTCCTCTGAAACTATCACGGGCTCAGTCCTCCTAGATCTGCCCATTTATTCTAGTCTAAATGGGATATTTTATCTGCTATATGAAACTGGCCACTTGGGGGCGCCTGCTAGGAGTACCTGGAGCTGGAAGGAGGCTTTTGCAAGGGAAAGCCTAGAACTATGCCTCACTCAGCCAGCAGACATACCTCCAGAGTGACGCTGGTTAAAACCAAAATGATATGCTTGGTGTGGCACGGGCCACAGACAGACATGTCATTATGTGCTTGACGTGGGGTGACAGCTGCAGCCTTCAGGCATTCTCCTTTGACAGCTTATTAATTTATATTGACAATATGACCTTCATTGTACTGGCACAGATACCACAGCTTAAAATGGCTAAGAAGCGTGCTCTAGACGTCTCACATAGGAAGTGGTCTGGCTTGGAAACAGTGGGCATCTCTGAAAAGCTGAACACAGACAGGCAGGTCTTGGGCTCTTGGCTGACTGATCAGAGCTGTCCCTGACAAGAAGCCTTATGCTGTTGCAGAAGAGGGGAGGCAGCAAGAGAGCAAGAGCGCCTGTACATGCGGGTTCAGCTGGTGTTCTGAAGGTGGAGAGGCAGCAAGCCAGGCTGATGAAGCAGCTGTGAGCCCACATCTGTCCTGGTCCCATGCGAAGCCCTTCAGCAGATTATCTCTCTCTGCCAGCTGCCTCCCTTCCTCTCTCTTGCGCATGCATGAATGAGGAAAAGTCCCTTAATTCCAGACAGATTACATGGCCCACATCTGGGCCTGGGGGGTTCCCACTCGGTCTGTTTATTGAGGTTCAAATTGGATTTATGAACTGACTTTCTTGGAGGACATACCACAGAGGAGTATGCAGAGTTAACTAAGACGGAAACTGTTGTGGGTGCCGAGGGTTGACAGGGCCAGCCTACTGCAACACAGGCTGTTGCAGGGGGATAGATGGATGGATGGAGTTAACTCAGCCTGGGGGAAGGTAAAAGCTCAGGACCAAGAAGATAAAACAGTCCAGGGCTATGTATCTTCCAGATTTCTGTGCACTGTGAAGGCTGACTGGCCCATTTAATGTGCCAAGCCAGGGACAGCTCACTGGAAGAGCCACTGACACTCAAAGCAATCTGATCACTGGGACCAGTACACCCGGTTCAGCTAAACAGGAGAGCCCTGATCCAAACGTTGGATAACTGACCTGTCCACCAGGGGGCAGCACTGACTCAATCTCTGAGGATGCCATGAGCCCCCTCCCCTTCTGCTTATAGGGAAGAGATGCCTTGCTTTTAAAACCCCAAATTCAAAGCAAGGTATAGTGGAACATGTCTCCAATCCCAGAAAACTGGGGGTGGGGCAGGGTTGGGAGGGCTAAACAGGAGGGCTGAAGCCAGCCTGAGATACATGCAGAGACACTGTTTCAGAAAAATAAAATAAAATAAAGTAAAATAAAATGAGAATCAAAGCCAACACTTAAAAAATACCATGTAGCCAAATAAATCCTAGCAGATTATGGGGACATCTCTGTTTGTTTCTGTCTTTGCAGACAGGAGATGCATCATTTCCATTTTGTAAATGATAAAACAGGTCAGGCAGGTGGAGGCCAATTGGGACAGATCTAAGTTAGGGTGAGACAAGATCAGAACGTAGTAGTACCTTGGGCATGGGGAACTCGCAGGCCCCAGCACAGTAGTAGGCATCAAAGGATTTGGGTGAGATGATCCATTCATTCCACCCAATGTCAGCAAAATCCACTTTCAGGTACCTCCTGGAGCAGACCCGTGGCTCATCCCACTGCCGCCTCCTGGCTTTCTGCATCGTCTTCTCATCAAAGTCAAGTACTTGAGAGGAGGTGGCGAATGTATCCTGGTCCTTCTTCTTGCGGTCTTTGCGCCCGGTGCGGGGTTTCAGTGCCCGGAAAGGACTGGACCAGAACTCGTGCTTGTGGAAATGCTGGGCATGCAGGGCAGGCGCAGGTCTTTCGTCCAGTCCTGGCAGTTCATTGTCTTGCAGGGGTTTAGATACCTGAGCAGCCCTGCGCACGCGGGGATCAGCTGAGCTGTTGGGGGCTGCTCCAGGCTCCAAGTCTCCACCTGGAAATGGGTCGTATCTCTGTAGCGTCACTGCCACACTGTTGGGCTCCGAGATGGCCAGGTCATTGGCGTAGACAAGGATATAGGGCATGTGGGAACTGGGCCGTGGCACTCCGGGGTCCTTCTCCCCAGAATCCAGCTGAGCAGAGAGAAGCAGCTCGCCATCCCTTCGGGCAGCCTTGATGATTGAGGAGATGTCCTTGGCTTGCCACAGGCCACGTGGTGGAGTTGTCAGGGCCATGGCTCCGCGGAGCAGCCCCTGGGTGGCCGTGTTCTGTGAGAGACTCCGAAAGATTAGGTGCAATCGTGCAGGCAGACCTGGGGTCAGGAGGCGGCAGGATGCATTCTTAGCTCGGGGCTTGCAGAATACCTCACGAGCCCGGGGCCACCGTGGAGGTTCTGAGTAGAAATGGAAGGTGGCTGCGAGGATCATTTCTGAGTCTTGCATGGAAGTCAAGTTGAAGAAATACACAGGCTTCTGGTCGATCACTTCTGCAAGGGAAAGACAAACCACAACCTGTTTTGAGTTTCTGCCCAGAACTGGGAAAGCAAAACAATTCCTACCTACACAGCACTATGGGGAGGTGGGGGTCACTTCTCTTTCCTCCCACCCTGCTGTCCTCACACTGAAGGTGTGAGGGCCCCCTTTGGTACCCTCGATGAACTTGCAGCATTGAGATCCAAAAGGAGGGGATTGTCTTCATCCTGTTGAGAGGAATCAAGATGACATAGGGGAGAAATGGAAGGAGAGGAGAAGCAGAGAGAGAAGAGGCGGGAGGGAGTACGACACTAAAGCTCCCACCATTCCCTGCTTGCCTTCCATTGGCTGTCAAAGAGCAAATGAGCGTCACTGACAACTTCCTAAGAGCTCATGGTAGCTTGGGTTAGTTACAGGACCTGCCTCAGGTATTTGCACAGTCTTTAAAGGCAACTTATGCAGAGCATGATCACGATTCTAAATGAGGTAAAATAGGAGATCTTCACTTTTTTCTTGCTGCAGTTGTAGCACCTTTTAAGGTAATATAAGATTAAAAGCAGTCGTTCAGTGTTTGTTATGTGCCAGGACTATTATTATTATTCAGTACTTGGGAAGCAGAGGCAGGTGGATCTCTATGAATTTGAGGTCAGCCTGGTTTACACAGTGAATTTCAGCACAGCCATAGCTACTTAGTGAGACTCTGTCTTGACAAAAAGCAAACAACAACAACAATAAAATGTTTCTACAAGGAGATAGCAATATGGGGACAACAGTATTCCACTCCACTCCAAGGCTCACATTGCCCTGTGGAGACACAAGCCCAAGCTGAGGAGGGCCAGGCACACCCTGCAGACACATCTGCTGTGTGTCTGGAGAAAGCGTCCACTCACACTTTCCAGAGGCAGCTGGAAGCCCTTTCCTTCTCTCCTGGCTCTACCAGGTGTTCCCAGGGCCACCTACATCACCCTGGCCTTGACAGCAAGGTAAACTCTCTGCCACGAGGAATTCTTCTCTAGATTTCAGAAGGGGAGAGAGGGTCTTTTGTCACTTCCATCTTGGTCACTGAAGACCAGGAGAAGACCAACACAGCTGAGCGACTTCCTCCATCTTCTCCAACCAAAGTTCTACCTGCTTGGTAAGCGGGGAGAGGATCAGAGCTTGTAAGCCAGGTATGTACTGAGGGGGTGTTATACTCCCCAAAACACAGATCTGTCTGTATGGCACCCATCTGCAGAGGATGAGTTGGGATTATTTTTCAAGAACCATTGGCTTAGAGCTGGAAAGGTGTTCAGTGGTTAAGAACCCTTGCTGCTCTCGTAGAGGACTCAGGTTTGGATCCCAGTGCCCACACAATCGCTCACGACTGTCTGTAACTTCACTTCCATGGGACTTACTTGATGCCCTCCTCAGGTCTCCTGGAGCACAAGACACACATGCTCATGTATAGACATTCACCCATAAACAGAAAATAATGATGAAACATTAAACATTTAAAAATTCCCCCTAAATCGACTCACTACCTAGATATTTTGTCTTGAAGACTTAAACCTGGCCTTCCGGAACTCTGTGGTTTTGACTGCTGTGATGTGGAGTCCTACCTCCTAACAGGCATGTCGGCGGGAACGGGGGGGGGGCAACTATGAATACTGGGGAAGTTAGAGAAGCACTCACCTCAGAAGAGGTGTGTGAATGTGTAGAACTACCTAGCTGGAAATACAGAGAGGTCTCCTGCTCTTGGCCATGGCGTGCCTGGGGCTCCTGCATGGTGTGCATGCAGATGTCAAGGGGAGAGTCTGTGTCATCTTGTGACTCCCGGTCACTGATCTGTGTGCAGGGCAGCTCACTAACTGCAGCGCACACCCCTAAGCTTGGAAACGCCCTAGAAAACAAGCTCCAGGCTCTAGAGGAGAACATCACACTCTAAGAGTTATTCTTTCCTTACTCTTCTAGGGAGACTAGAATCCTCAGCTAATTTGATCCTCAGAGGGTTAAAGAAATGGCTCGTGCTGTATGTGTATGACAGGGGGTCCACAAAGGTACTCCCCTGGCATTTTCGTTTAAAAGATCAAGGATGCCAGAGCAAGAGTTTCCTATACAAACTTAAACACGCTCACTACCACTTGGTCCCTATAACATCTGACTTGGCAGTTTGTGCTTGCCTTTAATCCAGTTCGAGTATTGCTTTGTTAATTATCCTGCTCATTGCTCCAGAGTGGGGAAGACCCTCCACAGGCCTGGTGAGAGAGAAGGATTCTACTATACTTGGCTTGGATGCATTTGGGCAGAGGGAGCTCACCCCTCACTGGGTAATTCCCTTGTGGGAGATGTTGAGGTTCAGATGGGTCCCCCCATCCCCAGAGTGGGGATCCACACATACATATGCCTGCATGCATGCAAGTCAGGAGCTCCAGGCTGTGACTGACAGTCAAAGCATCTCTAATGTTTCCAGCTAGGTGGGGCATAGGGCGCCGAGGAGAAGCAAGATGAGAAGTCCCTCTGTCTTATACACCGTGCGATAGCCTTGTGGCTCCAGTTTCACAGCCAATGAGAAGACACCCTCCCTCCTTGTTTCCTCCATTTAGCTATCCTGTTTCCCAATAAACGTTTGCAAAAGGTCTACTCTGGCTGAGCCGTGTGGTGCTTGGAGTCTTGACAAAGGCAGTCAAAGGTGCTTGGAACACAGAATGATAATGTGCATAATTATTCTTGGGGTCCGGTCACATTAGGGCTTTACAGAGCCCTGCCTAAGCAAGGTACCAGATTGTGGAATATTCAAATTGCACATCTCTCCTGTTCAGGTCCTGCCATCTAATTACTCCACCCTTTACCAAGTCCCCACTTGAGGTCCCTGCCAACCATCCCAACTACTTCTCTCCTCCCCACCCCAGGTCCATTCTCCTTCCCATGAGTGGCATGTGTCGGGAATGGTACCTTTGCCTTCATGGCGCCCCCATCAGTCAGGCCTCTTCCAGACCTCTGCCCATATGGTAGCACCCTTTGGCTCCTGTGGCTGAAGACCCACTCAGCACTGTCCACCCTGACTTTGTCTTCAGGGCATCCCTAACATCCTGATGTGTATTTGATTGATACTCTATATCTTTCCAGAACACATTTCCCAAAAGGATAAGGGTTTTGCCAGATGTACTTCATGGGGTATCTCTAGATCCTAGCACAAGCCCAAGAGCTGCTGCGCAGAAACAGATGTGATCAATTGGATTCCCAGTGCACACCCTGCACGGTAGGAACACCTGCAGGGGCAGGGGCAGATTGGTACCATTGCTTCAGTTAATGAGGGGGGAGTTCTTGACTCATCAGAGAGAGCTGGTAAGTAGCCTAATGATGTCCTATAGCTGCTGAGACGAGAGTCGGGTATGTCTTCAGGTGTTCCTCTCCTGAAATGCTCCTTTACTCCCCAATGTGCTCTGTCTGTTGTCATGATGTGCCCAAGAGAATAGGCACACCATGCAGAAGATACAAACTTCTATGCAAGGTGGAGGTAGGAAGTAGAGGGTCAGTCCCTTGTCAGCCAAGAAGCAGGCCAGGCCTGTGTTGAGAATCCGTTGGAGGGTCTTTCTGAGTAGGAGGCCTTATTAGCCATCTAACTCTCTAACAGAGGCAGAGAATTCTCTCTTCCTTCCTCCTTTTGGACTTCAAAGCAACCCCAGTCACTGTTGTCTGTGTAGATGCTGCAACCATTTCATCATGGCTTCCTTCTCCCCTGGCCTCAAGTGTAACGGTTACCTTATAATTGTCAACTCTCAATGTCCTACACATGCCTCAAAAGCATCACCTATGAGAAATAAAGGGTTAATATTGAAACTATGCAAAGAACCTCAGCAAAATCCATAAGTAGAGACCATTTCCTGGGAAGAACCACAGAGACCAAAGGGCACAGCAGATACCTCAAAGTCAGTGGTAGCTGGGAATACTTGCATGCAGAAAATACAACCTTTTAGGCTAATGGCCACACGCCTGCCTGTGTGCATATGTCTGTAGCCATATGTGCATTTTTTTGTGTATGACTTGAATGATTCTACAAAATTCTATTTTAACTCTGCTTCTCTTTGGATATGTTATTAGGAATAGCTTATGTTTGTTATTGTGCCTTAAAAAATAAATGGTTTCTCTCTCCCTCCTCCTCTTTTGCCCACTCCTTTCCTTTCTCTCTGCACCCTGCTCCCTCAGGGTTGCCCCTACATGTTGGATATCATTCCATTCTCAACAGGCAAAATTAAGGCTCTCTGGGATTTCCTGCAACCTGTTTCCCCATGTCCTCCTAACCAAATACCAAACAACTCCACTACAAAATGGACTTCTTCACTTCTATAGCCCACCCTCCCGTTAGCCTGCTGTGGTATTCTCTGACTGTGACAACCTCCCTGTCCTCTCCCTGTCAGTGCTGCCTGTGGGGACGCTGCTAAGCACCCCCAGCCTGACATTTCCCTGTCACATCTGTCCCATGGTCCTATTCTTTGTTTCCTCATGAGCTATTTGGGGTGAAACTAATATTCTGTTCATCGGTGTGTCCTCCAAATGAAATGCTTAAGAAATGCCCCATGATACGTTTTGGATTTGGTTTGTCTCCAAAGGCAGGGCATTTGGTCTTCAGTGTGGCAGTATTTATGGGTACTGGAATCTTTAGGGGTAGGATCTAATGGGTAATCATTAGGTCACTGAAGATACTTCTCTCATGAGACCCTACTTAGTTCCCAAGGAAGGGGCTGTCACACCTGACTAAAGGCTACCTGCCTCCCCCTCCTTTCTGGTTCTCTGTCTTGCCTCTTGATCAGTCATTCTCACAAGTCTTCCAGCCAGGATGCTTCTGTCACACTGTGGCATATCCCCAGGGTTTACCACCAGAACCATTATCATCATGTTTAGTCTTCCAGCCTCTGAACATGAGCTAGATAAATCCTGCTTCTCCTGCCAAGTTACTCAACTCCTGGTATTTTGCTACAGTAACAGAACTAGGATTAATGCACTGGAGAAAGAAATGAGTTTGGCTTGGTGGTTTTGACAGCTGTGTATTTTTGGTAGACCAAGAAAACTAGTTTGGTGTGACATGGCGGGTGTCAAGCTTGGGATTAAACACAGATCATTCATTGGGAGTGTGGAGGTAAATGGTGGTCTAACCTAAGCCCTTAGAGCCAGGCTCAAAAGCTTTCCCTCCACAGATTTGAGCTAATGGGGAACAAAGTGCACTTCAGGGAGGAGTGGAAGAAGGCAAGGAGAGCTGGTGTAAAAGCTAATAAATTGAGAATGAGCACATACCAAGAACTGTTCAAAGTATTTGCCATTTCTGAGTTCCTTTAAAACTGTTATCAGTTAGGAGGGGAGTCAAAATTTAGCAGTGGAAAGAAACACTTAGAAGTCCTGAGAAGTGCTGCCCCTTGGCGGGGTCTGAGAACTGGGTCAGGGTGCTGCCAACAGACTCGGTAGCTCACACTCAGAACCTGGGCGTCATGCAGATGAAGGTGAAGCAGCTGTTAGAGGTTTTGGGAGTAGGTGCTACCCCAGGGAAGCAGCAGAAACCTGTCAATATGGAGTCTGCTGGATTTGGTTGGCTCCAGGATCAGGGCCATGGCAAGGGGTCTGAGCTCTGCTCACAACACCCCACAGATGGATCTCTAGATCAAGCAGCAGGAGCATCTGAGACTAATTATAAAGCAATGTAAATGAATCTAGGCAAGGTACAAGCCCTGACCCAATGCCAGGCACAAACCTACCTTCTATTCACCGCTCACCCTGTCTACATACACACAAGAAAACATGCTCAGAACAGGGAGGTGATATGTCCCGTAGCACACAGCCAGTAACTGTTGAAGTTGGATTTCACTCTTTAGTTTGTATCAAGGATCCAAATGAAAGGGTACTTTCAGACACTTCAGGGCTGCACCAGAATTCTTATTTCTTAAACCTGTCTCTTCCACCTGGGCTCTGCGCTTAGTTCTGATGGAGAGAGGGTAGTAGTGGGAACTGCTGTCATTGCCCCATATGTGCAACAGCTTTCTCCCCTGTTCTGTCTTTCTGTCCTTATCTGTAAAATGGGAGTGCTGAATGGTTCAGTCCCCAGGCCATTGAAATGTTCACTATTATTTTGTACTAGGAAGTATCATCACCTCGGCTTTGTGAAAAAGACAGACCTGAATCCCTCCATAACTGGTCTGCAGCAGATGTTTGCACCCAGTGGGTGTGCTTGCTTCTTGCAGTGGTGGGTGACCCCAATGACCTTTCTCTTTGCACTGCTAGGTTCCAGGGACAAGAGTTAATGGGCAACAAGGGTCAAGTTCAAGCCTATATGAACACAGAGCACCGATCACAGTGCTTTCTGTTCCAAGCATTACCTAATCTGACCAGGGCTCTGACCTCACATTATTACTCCATTTCTCCTTTCTTCCACCCCAAAAGGAAGATGCGGCTATGTACTGTCCATTTTATAGAGTACAAACACGTCCACATAATTTTAATGATTTAACTCATGCCAAACGTTTCTTAAGTGGCTTACTTTAATAATGCCAGGTATTGAATAAAAGGTTCCAGGGAGGCCAGAGTTGGCCTAGAACCTAGGAACACATCCTGGTATGACGAAGGATGTGCTCTTTGGAAGAGATGTTCCCTTACCCGCGTTTGGTCTGAATTAGAAGCCAAGAGGGTACCCAGTGAGCAGCAGGTGGTAAGCTCTGAGACTGGACAGTTCAGCCTCAAAGTCGGCTGAGGTTTGTTCCTATCGACCTCGGGAGAGAAGAACGCGGACTAAAGGATTTTTTCTCCCGGAGAACGGCCTCCTCCCAGACAGGATTGCAGGAGACCCCTGCCCACATTTTCTGGAGCAGCATTTTGAAACCGGAGCAGTCACCGTGACAACCAGGGTCTTCTCACCACCTGCTTCTCAGACTTCACTTCCTCCGCACTTAGCCAGGGCCTTGCAATGGCTTCTCAGCCTTCCCTAAGGAGAGGCTGGAGAGAGCCTCCGGCAAGCTCAGCCCTAGGTGTGAAGAGAGTGAAGTGGAGCCCGGTGCAGGAGCGGGCAAGGTGCTTCCGGACCTTTCCTGAAACCTTTCTTCTGAAGTTTTCAGTCCTGAGGTCACAGGCTCTTAGCGCTCTTTACTTTTCTGCTACCCGAATCATGCTTCCTACGTGGCTTCCACGGGTGCTGCCTTGTGCCTCTCTGAGCATGCTCCCCGTGACCCCCATACAGCAAGTGCTAGCCCAACTTATGGCCCCGATTGAACTCAGCCCATGCCCATCTCCCTTCTGTGCCTAAAGCCTTGGGTAGATGCTGATCGTTGTCCAGCAGTTGGGCAAGCTCCCAGGGGCAGGAGGTCTGCCACCAAGTACCACTTTGGTGTCCCCTCAACAAGCTCTGGCCTGGTACAGAGAACTGAGTACGTAGTCAGTGGAAGGATGAATTAAAAGTCAATAAAAGAAAGGAAGGGAGAAGAAAGCTTCAAAGGAACAGAGAAGACAGATAAGAGAACTGATGAATAAGGGCTCCCGGTGCTTCCTCTACTTACCTAGCTGGGCACGGAAGCTTCGGACAGTGTTGCCTCCTCCCGGTGGAGCACCTCTCCGGTTGTACTTCTCATAGAGCCTGAGCATGTGGACAGCGACCATGTCCTGGGCGCCTGGGCCCAGAGCGGCTGCCGCGTCCCCGGGTGACTGCTGGGGGTCCCTGTCCCCCTGCAGGCCATCAGCTGCTGAAGACAGTGAGGACCATGAGGGGCCCCTGTGGTTGCAGCCTGCGCCCCGCAGCAGCAGGAGCAGCGGCACCATGGGCAGCAGCTGGGACCCCAAACTGATCCGAGCAGGACCTGGAGCCATGGCTGAGTGACGGTGGTGAAGGGTCTGAGTCCTGGAGGACAGACAGAGAGGGCTCAGTGTTGGCTGTGCACCTAGTCCGCGGCTGGAGTGTCCGTGTGGGACTCGGACAGCTCGGATGACCCGACTCGAGGTATCTGGATTGGCTCGCGGTGGCAGCGCTGTGAGCCGAGCATCCACGCCGCAGGGCCAGCGGTCACGGCTATCCTGAGCCGCGTGGAGCTCAGCCGAACCCGCGCCGGCGCGCTCCCTTGACGGCCTCGCGCTGCAAACTTTGCAGCCCACGGAGTGGCGCCGGGACTGGCGAGTTCGAGGGGCGGGGCCGGGCGGGGTGGCCGACAGCGCCCTGGGGGTGGGTGTGGGGGAATCCGGCTGTGTCCCCCACTCACCGCAGCCAAGAGCCTGTCTGTGGCCCCAGTGTGCTAGCAGTGCGTGCGTCCCGGTGTGCAGGCGCGCGCGCGCCGGGGTGTGCGCTTACGAGTGTGGGGGCCGTGGGTGTGGGCGGGCGCGCTCCCCGCTCCCCCGCCGAGAGCCGGAGACCAGCCCCGCAGCCGGCTCCGGAGTGTCGCTGCCTGCAGCTGAGCCAGGGCGTCGCGGGGGCTGGGCGGGCTTTGGAGGGGGGCCCGCCTGCGGGGTTGTCCCTGCAATGGCATGCTATGGCTATGTGGTTGGAAGATGACAGCTCCCCCATGAGGACCCCAGAGGCCGTGTGTGCCTAGTTGTCTCTGAGCTAGTGTGTGCTCAAAATGCAAAGGTGCAGTCTTGGGTACAGGAGCTCCTGTGATTTAACAACAGAAGGTGTGTGTGTGTGTGTGTGTGTGTGTGTGTGTGTGTGTGTGTGTGTGTGTGTGTTTCCAAAGCTCAGCCAACCTAAGTCGGTGGAAGCAAGATCTTGATCAAAAGACAAAATTAGAATTATCAGGTTAACTGACTATTTGGCAACAGTGATTTCACTTGTTGAAGAAATACATCAAAGGTCCGTAGATAACTTTGGACAGGATTGCCAAAAAAGGAAAAGGACATGCTTTCAATTTACTTTATAAAAAGTTTCAAAGCATCAGGGAGGGAGGAGAAAAAGCCCATGGTTTTCTTGAAAAAGAGTTTCTGATGATGTGCTGGTGTAGGGTGTCGCTGACCCCTGCTAGGCAGCATAGTCCTGGGGCAGAAGGGCAATCCAAAGGTGCTTCACTCTAGCAAAGTTACTTCACTGTGGAAAGAATTCGGGGTCCTGGGAGGGGGGGAAATCTGGTCATTTTTACCAACTTTAACTGAAACATAGTAGTTTCTAATGTTACCCGAACAAGCAAACAATCATAGTGGCTAGTGTTGTGGCTTTTCATAGACACTAGTCAGATATTTTCATTTGACAGGAAAGGTGTTCCAGATTTCCCAAAGTAAAATTTTCCCTTAAACTATATTGAAATTACAACAGCTCTTGGGTCCTGCTAATTAAGGAATTAATGAAATGGAATATCCATTATTGTTATGCTGCAGAGTTGCTTTAAAATATTTTTATATATTACAGTACTGTTGGTTTTCTTTGTTAACTTGGGAATTTTCATTTCGTGCATTTAAAAACATTCTTTAGAGGAGGTGTTCACAGAATTTAGCAGGCTAGAAAGGAGTCCAGGAACCTAAACATGAAGGAATCTTTAGACTCTAAATGCTGTGACCCTTTAATACAGTTCCTCCTGTTTTGGTAACTCCCAACCATAAAATTATTTCTAAATTACTTCGTAACTGTAATTTCATTGCTGTTTTGAATTGTAACATAAATATCTGTTTTCCATTCACATGGTCTTAGCAGAACCACCTGGGAATGTCATTAGACTCTCAAAGTGGTTGCGACTCACAGGTTGAGAACCTCTGCATTAGAGGGATAGGACTCCCTTCAAGCCCACATTCTTCCAGAAAGCCAGTGAATGAACACCCTCTGTCTGTATGCTAATGATTTGCATACTTGTGAGCCCAATGTTCCTCTTATCTGGTGACTTTGGGCTCTGGGAGCCAAAATAGTTACTTTTTTTGGAGGGATCACAGTGCAATAATTAAAATTTTCCTGGAAAAGCCTTCTGGTGCCACGAAAAATGACTATTTATAGTTTTTTTTTCTTTAATCTCAGACTGTCATATTAGAGTCCATCCTATCCAGTGCTATGAAACTTTGGCCTGTAGTTTTTGGAAGCGCTGAGGAATGGCGTTTATTATGTATATACATATATAGTATTTTGAAAATTAACTCACATTACATTCAACTTCCCATTCGTATACAGTTCCCACTTGTTCTGTGAACTGGCTTTCCCGAAAGGGCTTCTCTGGAGTTGTGAGCCCATCAAGTTCCGCCTCTGGGGCTGAATCTCTCCTTATAAATGGACCAGACCGTCGTCCCTTATAAATGTCCTCCCCCACCTCACTTCCCTCCTTCTCCATGTGCCCTCACTTCCCCTTGTCACCCCCACTCCTCCTCTCCTCTCCTGCCTCTGACCTGTGCCAGCTGGGGGTAACCTTTGCTCAGGGGTAGTTTTGTCTCTGCTGGGGCCAACACAATTGAGGTCTGTGAAAAGGAGGGGAATCTGCAGGAGGCCGGCACAAGCTGGGCTATTCGGATCCTTGTCCATTAAAGCCTCCTCACCCTCCTTAACCTATTCTGGCTCCATTCATGCCAGCTCGAGGGTCAGGCTTTAGCAGCCTCTAAAACCTGTAGAGTACAGATTCTTTGACATTGTTTCGAAAGAATTAAGGCATCAGCCAGGGACGGCTAATATTTCTTGCCTCATTTTATTGCTGAACAGCAGGACTGTAAAGTTCTGAACACTGGAGCACTGTGGCCCCCTTTCATGTGGCCGAGATGATGGGATAAAAATGTGTTTGGTGAAGCAATTCAGATTACCGCTGGGTCACATCCTCGCTAACTCCCAGCCCAGCACTCTAAGCAGCAAAGCACAGACAAGAAGCAATCTGTGCAAACACAGCTCGTGCTGAACAGTGTTTGAGCGTGGAAATGAGGCTAATTGTGGAGCTTGCCAATGAACATGTTTTGTTTTTTTTTTTTTTTTTTTTTTTTTTTTAATTTAATTTTATTTTATTTTTTTAATTTACATTCCAAATCACTTCCCCTTTCCCGTTTCCTCCCTCCCCGAAAGTCCCATAAGCCCCCTTCCCTCCCTCTTTTCTCCGTTCAACCCCCTCTCATTACTCTGTCCTGGCGTTCCCCTACATCCAGTCTTTCCAGGACCAGGGGTCTCTCCTTCCATCTTTTTAGAAATCTATTGATATGCTGATTGTGTCTAGGGTATTCTGAGATTCTGGGTCAATATCCCCTTATCAGTGACTTCATACCATGTGTGATCTTTTGTGATTGGGTTACCTCACTAAGGATGATATTTTCAAGTTCTGACCATTTGCCTAGGAATTTCGTGAATTCATTGTTTTTAATTGCAGAGTAGTATTCCATTGTGTAAATATACCACATCTTCTGAATCCATTCCTCCGTTGAGGGACATCTGGGTTCTTTCCAGCTTCTGGCTATTATAAATAAGGCTGCTATGAATATAGTGGAGCATGTGTCCTTATTGCATGCAGGTAAAGTCTCTGGGTATATGCCCAGGAGTGGTATAGCCGGATCCTCCGGAAGTGTCATGCCCAGTTTTCTGAGGAGCCGCCAGACTGCTTTCCAGAGTGGTTGTACCAGCCTGCAATTCCACCAGCAGTGGAGGAGTGTTCCTCTTTCTCCACATCCTCGCCAACAACTGCTGTCTCCTGTGTTTTTGATCTTAGCCATCCTGACTGGTGTGAGATGGAATCTCAGGGTTGTTTTGATTTGCATTTCCCTAATGACTAAGGATGATGAACATCTCTTTAGGTGCTTCTCAGCCATTAGATATTCTTCAGGTGAGAACTCTTTGTGGAGCTCTGTACCCCATTTTTTAATAGGGTTACTTGCCTCTCTGGAGTTTAACTTCTTGAGTTCTTTGTATATCTTGGATATTAGCCCTCTGTCGGATGTAAGGTTGGTAAAGATCATTTCCCAGTTAGTTGGTTGCCGCTTTGTCTTTTTGACGGTGTCTTTTGCCTTGCAAAAACTTTGTAATTTAATGAGGTCCCATTTGTCTATTCTTGATCTTAGAGTATAAGCTATTGGAGTTCTGTTCAGGAAATTCTCCCCTGTGCCCATATGTTCAAGGTTCTTCCCTAGTTTCCCTTCTATTAGTTTCAGTGTGTCTGGTTTTATGTGGAGATCTTTGATCCACTTAGAATTGAGCTTAGTGCAAGGAGATAAGGATGGGTCAATTTGCATTCTTCTGCATGTTGACCTCCAGCTGAGCCAGCACCATTTGTTGAAAAGGCTATCTTTTTTCCACTGGATGGTTTTAGCTCCTTTGTCAAAGATCAAGTGACCATAGGAGTGTGGATTCATTTCTGGGTCTTCAATTCTGTTCCATTGATCTACATGTCTGTTACTGTACCAATACCATGCAGTTTTTAACACTATTGCTCTGTAGTACAGCTTGAGGTCCGGGATACTGATTCCCCCAGAGGTTCTTTTACTCTTGAGAATAGTTTTAGCTATTCTGGGTTTTCTGTTATTCCAGATGAATTTTTGAATTGCTCTTTCTAACTCTATGAAGAATTGAGTTGGGATTTTGATGGGGATTGCATTGAATCTGTGTATTACTTTTGGTAAGATGCTCATTTTTACTATATTAATCCTGCCAATCCATGAGCATGGCAGATTTTTCCATCTTCCGAGGTCTTCTTCAATTTCTTTCTTCAGAGACTTGAAGTTCTTGTCATACAGATCTTTCACTTGTTTGGTTAGCGTCACGCCAAGATACTTAATATGGTTTGTGGCTATCGTAAAGGGTATTATTTCTCTTACTTCTTTCTCAGCCTGCTTATCCTTTGAGTATAGGAAGGCTTTTGACTTGCTTGAGTTGATTTTATATCCGGCCACTTTGCTGAAGTCGTTTATCAGCTGTAGGAGTTCTCTGGTGGAGTTCTTTGGGTCGCTTATGTATACTATCATATCGTCTGCAAATAGTGATAGTTTGACTTCTTCCTTTCCAATTTGTATCCCTTTGACCTCTTTTTCTTGTCTAATTGCTCTAGCTAGAACTTCAAGTACTATATTGAAAAGATATGGAGAGAGAGGGCAGCCTTGTCTAGTCCCTGATTTTAGTGGGATTGCTTCAAGTTTCTCTCCGTTTAGATTGATGCTGGCTACTGGTTTGCTGTAAATTGCTTTTACTATGTTTAGATATGGGCCTTGAATTCCTGATCTTTCCAAGACCTTTAGCATGAAAGGATGCTGAATTTTGTCAAATGCAGAAGAATATGGGTCAACAGACGGATGCCCATAAGGAGGCAACACAAAAATTGCTTAAAGAAATGAATCAACGGTTAGATGCCCTTACAAAGGAAACACGAGAACTGCTTAAAGAAATGCAGGAGACGATGGATCAACAGATGGAATCCCATGAGGAGGAAACACAAAAATCGCTCAGAGAAATGCAGGAGAACGTGGGTCATCAGGAAGAAATCCTGAAAGAGGTAATGCAAAAATACCTTAAAGAAATACAGGAAAATACAAACAAACAAGTGAAGAATCTCAGCAAATCCATCCAGGAACTAAAAAAGGAAGTAGAAACAACTAAGAAATCACAAAGGGAGACAACTTTGGAGATAGAAAACCTTGGGAAGAAATCAGGAGTCATAGATGCAAACATCAACAATAGAATACAAGAGATGGAAGAAAGAATCTCAGGTGCTGAAGATTCCATAGAAAGCATCGACTCAACAGTCAAAGAAAATGCAAAATGCAAAAAACGCGTAACCCAAAACATCCAGGAAATCCAGGACACAATGAGAAGACCAAACCTAAGGATTATAGGTATAGATGAGAGTGAAGATTTGCAACTTAAAGGGCCAGTAAACATCTTCAACAAAATTATGGAGGAAAACTTCCCTAACTTAAAGAGAGAGATGCCGATGAACGTACAAGAAGCCTACAGAACTCCAAACAGACTGGACCAGAACAGAAATACCTCCCGTCACATAATAATCAAAACACCGAATGTTCTAAACAAAGAAAGAATACTAAATGCAGTAAGAGAAAAGGGCCAAGTAACATACAAAGGAAGACCTATCCGAATCACATCAGACTTCTCACCAGAGACTATGAAAGGCAGAAGATCCTGGGCAGATCTCATGCAGACACTAAGACAGCACAAATGCCAGCCTAGACTACTATACCCAGCAAAACTCTCAATCACCATAGATGGAGAGACCAAGATATTCCATGATAAAACCAAATTTTCACAATATCTTTCCACAAATCCAGCCCTGCAACGGATAATAGGTGGAAACCTCCAATACAGGGAGAGAAACAACACCCTGGAAAAAATGAGATAATAACCTTCTTGAATCAAACCCAAAAGTAGATAACCACTCAAACATAAAGATAGCGTCAAGAATGGCAGATGGCAATAATCACTATGCCTTAATCTCTCTTAATATCAATGGTCTCAATTCCCCAATTAAAAGACATAGACTAGCAGACTGGATACGTAAACAGGACCCAGCATTTTGCTGCATGCAGGAAACGCACCTCAGTGTCAAAGACAAACACTACCTCAGAGTAAAAGGCTGGAAAACAATTTTACAAGCAAATGGCCCCAAGAAACGAGGTGGAGTAGCCATCCTAATATCGGATAAAATTGATTTTCAACCTAAAGTCATCAAAAAAGACACAGAAGGACACTACATACTGATCAAGGGAAAAATCCACCATCAAGAACTCTCAATCCTGAATATCTATGCTCCAAATGCAAGGGCACCCTCATTCATAAAAGAAACTTTACTAAAACTCAAAGCACACATCGCACCGCACACAATAATAGTGGGTGACTTCAACACCCCGCTCTCTGAAATGGATCGTTCAGGAAAGCAGAAACTAAACAGGGACACAGTGAATCTAATTGAAGCCTTGGACCAAATGGAACTAACTGATATATATAGAACATTTCATCCTAGAGCTAAAGAATACACCTTCTTCTCAGCTCCTCATGGTACCTTCTCCAAAATTGACCATATAATTGGTCACAAATCAGACCTCAACAGATACAAGAAGATAGAAATAATCCCATGCCTCCTATCAGATCACTATGGAATAAGGGTGGTCTTCAATGGCAACAAAAACAAAAGAAAACCCACGTACACATGGAGGCTGAACAATGCTCTACTCAATGATAACTTGGTCAAGGTGGAAATAAAGAAAGAAATCAAAGACTTTTTGAAAGTTAACGAAAATGAAGGCACAACATACCCTAACTTATGGGACACGATGAAAGCAGTGCTAAGAGGAAAATTCATAGCCCTGAGTGCCGCCAAAAAGAAACGGGAGACAGCATACACTAACAGCTTAATGGCACACCTGAAAGCCCTGGAACAAAAAGAAGCAAATACACCAAAGAGGAGTAGAAGGCAGGAAATCATCAAACTCAGGGCTGAAATCAATCAAGTAGAAACAAATAAAACCATACAAAGAATCAACAAAACGAGGAGTTGGTTCTTTGAGAAAATCAACAAGATAGATAAGCCCTTAGCCAGACTAACCAGAGGGCACAGAGATAGTATCCAAATTAATAAAATCAGAAACGAAAAGGGAGAGATAACAACAGAAACTGAGGAAATTCAAAAAATCATCAGATCCTACTACAAAAACCTGTATTCAACACAACTAGAAAATCTTGAGGAAATGGACAATTTCCTTGACAGATACCAAGTACCAAAATTAAATCAGGATCAAATAGACCATCTAAACCGTCCTATAACCCCTGAAGAAATAGAAGTTGTCATTGGAAGTCTTCCAACCAAAAAAAGCACAGGTCCAGATGGTTTTAGTGCAGAATTCTATCAGACCTTCAAAGAAGACCTAACACCAATACTCTTCAAACTGTTCCACAAAATAGAAACAGAAGGAACACTACCCAACTCGTTCTATGAAGCCACAATTACACTAATACCAAAAGCACACAAAGATCCGACAAAGAAAGAGAATCTCAGGCCAATCTCTCTTATGAATATCCATGTTTTGTTTTTAATAGCTCGGGCTGTGGCTCAGAATAATAAGAGTGGAGATGGCTGACTATGGATCTAAGTCTTCCAATCCCCTGCTTCCGTAGCTTCCCACACAGTTATTCTGCTCTTGGGGCAGGGGGAGCATTCTATTAAAAGCAGGCTCTTGACCTTATGCACGGGGATGCCGGAGTGTCCTCTCTAGAGATAGGATACTAGTTTAGGGGACCTCAGCCTTCAGTCTTCTGTGCCACACATTCTTGGGGAGGGAGGGTTGTCTTTAACTCAGAAGATGGTGAGAAAGAGATGAGGAGTCCCCGTGATTGGAAGGTCCACACCTCAGTATAGCAGGGGATAATCTGATAGCTCTAAATAGCAAGGACCACAGGGTTTCTTAGAACTCACTCCCCAGGGTAGAGTGAAAAGCTCTTCCTTCCCTCATTTGATGGCCCTATCCAGTTCTTTTATGACTGAGTCAGTTTGTGAGTCTAACCAGCTCTGTTGCTCTGGGACAACACCACAGTCCCTCTAAATCCTGAAAGGCTATCTCACCCCCAAGACTGTATGCTGTGTCTGTGGCCTTGTGTCAACACAGTATTGGAATTGGGAGCATCTATGTGGCCCTGTGAAGTCATTTAGGGGCTATGTTCATGTCTCATTTCCACTACTACCCAGTTGTGTGACCTTAGGCAACTTAAGCACATTCTCTGAGCTTCAGTTTCTTCAGCTGTAAACATGGACACGAGCAGAACATTGTGAGGTTTATTGGTAATGTTCTAATGAGAGATGGTAGGAAATTGCATGAATGACATTATCAACGCTCTTGTTGTGGGTTTGAAAGAGATCTTAGCACATTCAGAGTGGACCCAGACACCGGGAGACTGTGAAAAGCTCTGCAGAGGAATCCCTTTTGTTGGTGCGCTATCCTAAAAGCTAAATGGAAAGGGCTATGTTTCCCTAGCTAGCAAGTGCTAGCCCTCCAGAATGAGCTGTTGTTATCCCTGTGTCTGTGGCATGATTCACGGCTCTTCATCTAAATTTCCAAAGCTCTTGGCCCTTAAAGGACAAAAGAAATGCCAGCAAGTCCCTGTCCCCATTCGGGGCATGAGCTGTGGGGCGCTAGAGACAAGAATCTCAGGGCCTCTCCGGGCTGCCAGGCCAGAGTGTAATAAATCTGTGAAATAACAAGCACAAAGGACTTTATAATCAATGACAGATTTTATTTTTGCTCTGGCAAAATCCATCCGTGGAGTTCACATTTTATGGGGAAATAACTACCCAGTCTGTGACTCCTCCTCAGCCCAATATTCTCTTTCTGAAAGTCGGGAAGACTTAGAGGATCAAAATCAGCTTCTCTGAGAACCCTGGCCAGGGAGAGCATGACTTCCCCTGGGCGGGAACCCAGCCTTCCCTGTACTTCCTAGGGTGGCGAGGGCCATTCATTTCTGTTTTGCTAAAATACCCGTGACATGTGAATAAACCAGGATTACAGAACATTGTCTCGGACAGTAATCTGAGCCTGCATGGGCTCTGGTTTGATGAAATATGGTGCTCTCTGAGCAAACATGGGGATTGGTATTACTTCTCATTAAAGCTGAACAGTGGGACTATTTAGAACCCATGCATAAATGCAGCCCTGTGGGGAGTGACAATTTGAAGGGAGCCGATTTGGAGAAGGGGGTGATAGGGGTGTGAGTGTTTGAGTTGGCTAGGGCCAGCTAAGAGGAGTCTGCTGGAGAGGCAGCCAAACAGACACTTTGGAAATCGTGACTCCTTTGGGGTTGTGTGGCCTCCTTACAACCCCCAAATAATCTTCCTCAAAACCTTTGATGGTCTTTTCTGAGAGAGACAAAGCCGACACCCTCTGGCGGGCGTTTGGGCCCTTGCCATCTGTCCTGTTTGTCTTGGTTGAGATTTTTTCAATCTCTTCCTGTCTGTCCTCTCGAGCCCCAGAATTCAGAGGGGCCACATCGCTGCTCACAGCCCCCTTCCCAGCTCCCATCTTGCTGCTTTCAGGTGACTTCAGTGGATGCTGCTACACAAATCTAATACTCCTCTGAGATCCTGACTCTCAAGCCACTAACTACGAGGAGATTGCTGCCCACTGAGGGTCAGGAGCTGAGTCCATCCTCAGGAAAGGTCAGTGAGCTGACAGAAACCACTTACACAGTTTCTCTCTGTCTTTGTTTGTTACCTCAGGGTCAGCCAAGTACAAGGGTCAGATGAAGGCTGGGGAACCCTGGACAGGTCTGGGTGCCACCATGCTCCGGGAATCACAGCAGTGACAGGTCTATCACTTTAGGCTTCTCGTTCTGCCCAATGCTAGGTCCTTCTGGTGCTGGACAGATGTGCTCCACCTCTCCCTCAATGCATGCTCTTACATTCTGTACATATTCCTTTCTGTCTTGGTGCCAGGGTTGACCTGAGAACATGGACTCTGAAGGTGTAAGGCCCATGTCACATGCTGGGGCTTGTGGAGACAGTGTCTGGAAGGCAGATGGCTATGTCTGCCTATCTCTCAGAGGTCCTGGTCATGTTGGAGAGAGATCATGAAAGATGAAGGTGCAGTGGTTTTCCACCTTACCTACATACTAGAATTTCCTAAGGAGATTTTATAATTACAAATGTTAGGATCTATCCCAAGTTCTTTATTTAATTGGATTGAAATCTTATCTGATAAAGTGTGTGTGTGTGTGTGTGTTGTATGCATATGTAGAGGCCAAAGCAGGACATTGGGGTTTATATCTCTACTGCTCTCTGTCTTACCTACTTGCCATTTGCCATTTCTTTGGCTAGGCTGACTGGCCAGCAAGACCCAGAGATCCCCTATCAAACCAACTTAAGGAAAAGACATCAGAAGACCCCATGTTAAGTACACAAACTTTCTCTTGCATATGATCCAACTGAGGATTGGATCCAGGTTTTAAATAGGAAGGTAACAGAGTTTCCTCATTCTTAACACCCACAAGTTTGTTATACCAAAGTCAGGGGCCTGCCTGCTTAGGAAGGGGGTGTTCTTTGAGAGTTGGGGCACTTTGGCTGATGAACTTTCCTAAGGAATATTAGGACTCTATACCTCTATGAATGCTCTGGGCCCAAGAATACCATGCTCCTTTCTGAGAAGACGCAACTGTCACATGCATTCCTCACACGATCTGCTTATTTCTGTCCTCTGCCTAGGGAAACATAGGGTTATGATGTCTCCTAGTCTGGACTGAACCTACCAAAGAGGAAGCCACTGTAGACTGGTTCACATATACCAGGACATAGGAGTATATAATTGGGGCAGACCATGATGCTTCTGGAAGAAGAGTATGGGATAGAATTGGAAGGAGAAGTGATTTAACACAAGCACATTCTCTTGTGATGCGTGGTTTGTTCTATGGACAGGGTCCTAGTGACTGTGTCTTAGTGATTGGCTCTTGGATATTTAGAAAAAGCAATGACTTGCATTACATGCACACATGCCAAAACTGCTGCAGTAAACAAGACAGGCACAGGAAACCACCAGCCTGTGTGTTCCACAGAGGTCTCAGAGGACTCTTTACATAGGAGAGTAGAGCAGAATCCACTGGAGAGAGAGAGTTCTGAATCATAAGACACACAGTGCAGGTGGAAGCTCAGGGTGGAGGCTTTTAGTACTACTGAACAGGGTCCCTGGAGAAGGAAAGGATCCCAAAACAGTAGAGTGCTCCACTGTCCAAGTCAAGGCAGATACACCCACCAGGACAGGAGGCATAGGGGAAGTGCAGCCAGGGCTTCTCACTCACACAGAGCTATGGAGATGCTTAATAAAATGCGGAGTCACATGACACGCTTCTGGACAGCTGACAGGAGGACTATTGCTCCACTTGTATAGTAAAAAAAGATAAGTCCAAAAGAAAACAGTCAAAGGTGAATGAATGAGGCAGGGAGCAGCCACACTAGTGTCTGATGAGCCAGCTTTTGGACATGGAGCACATAGTAGGTCAGCTTTCTGTCCTGGAGCACAGTAGGTGATAATGAGATCACTTTGGCCATAGACTCAAGTGGCAACTGAACAGAGGGGAACATCTTGGTACTTCAAGGACAGATGGACATAGAGACCTAAGTGACCACTAGTGCTAAGGCACCACTGTCACTACTCCATTAAAGTGGAGTTTTGCACAAATGGATGTTTCTTCACAGTCAGCTTATTGAGTGAGCCCCAGGGTCTCATCCATAGCTATTTTACTCATGCCTCAAATGGATAATTGGAATAAGAGTTCTTGGCAGAAGCCAGAACTTTGTACTGGTTTCTTGGCCTGTAGTGTAAGAGCCTTTGCCACTGGAAGGCAAGCTGAAGCCTGGTGGTGGTGCAACACTATGGGAGTCCAAGAAGAAGCCTTTGAAACTGTTCTCTCATCCTGTTTCAGCCAGATCAGTGAATTAACATCAGTGCTGTAATCCCCAGGGCAACAATGGAACTGACTTCCATCCTTTGGACCATGAAGTTTATGGCTGAGATGGTACTGTTGATCTCATCATTTAAGTCCTTGGTCCAATTCTTACAGAAACCCTACGGAGAATCACAGTGGAAGACAGAGTGCAACCATGTGTAACGTCAATAGCCCCAGACTAGATGCGGCATATCGGCTCAGGCAGACTGGTCTCTGGTACACGGCTTTGTGGCCTTTGTCTTGGTCACTATATCTGTTTCATCTCATTTTGAAGGAGTAAGAAGCAGCAACCATTCACACAGATCTGGCAGGGATACAGCTCAATGGTAGAACATTTTTCTGTACATGGACCTGATATCGCAACATGATTGCTGGTATATGCATTTCATCTTCTAAGGCCATGTTAATTACCATCTCTGGCATGATGGGCCAAATGGACTTATGACTTGTGGGTATTTTATTGAGTATCATACTGGTGCATATGACATCCTGAGTCACCAAGAAGTGGCAAGCACTTTGAAGATTCCGATAAGAAACATGGACTCCATGGAGATCTGGGGGCTATTATAATTGAGAAGCTATTATGTGACTAGTGTTCTGAACATGCTAGGCCATCTCCTTCAATGCGGAGGACTCATTATCGTGACTTACCTGAGATAGAGGCGAGTCTAGAACAGGCTGTAGAACAGAGAAGCAATGCGTATATGTAGCCTTGAGGTGATCTCCAGGGGATTAAATCCGTTTTTGTAACCTTCTGGTAAGTTTTCCCAGGAATAGTATAGGGTTGTCATGCAGAGCAAATTAGCCCAGCTGAAGAGAAGGCAGTCTGCAGTGGAAGCTCTGCTCTGCTAAGCTGCTCCCTTAGGTCAGAGCGCTCCCCTCTCCCATTCTGTCTTACCCCTTTCCCCTAAGGGATCCTGGAGACACTCCCCGCTGATTCAATCAGAAGGAGTTGCCTCATCCTCCTGAAGGGGGCGCCCAGCCCATGGTCATACCTCTTCTTTCTTAGGGCCATTTATACTGGGTGGCCAGTCAGAGCTACTCTGCTGCCCTTGAAGGGCCTGGGCTCTCTTGTGTAGACTTGGGACGAATTGTCTTTTGGCTTCCCATGGGAACTGTCTCAGCAGCCATTTGAATCCCATCATATTCGATACCCCGCCTGTCCAGCCTGCCTCGGGTTGAAGGGATTCAAAGGACCAGCCCGCTGATCTGCCCCGTTGAATCCAGCTCCAGCGTGTTCGTGAGACAACAGCCTCCAGGCATCAATAGTGTCCCTGTGTCCCAACATGACAATTGCTCATTTCTTAATCCCCTGTCATCATTTCTATAAAAATAATGTCATTTTCCTTTGGTATTTCCTTAAACATCCCTCTCATGCTTACAGGTTTCTACTTTTAGCAAAGAACAGTCTGCTACATCGTAAGAAATTCATGAGCCCATGTTTCTTTTTATTTATTTTTATGGTTGGCTTCTATTTTTAACAAGGAATGCTGGCTTTCCTTTTTACACTCGAGATGTAAAGGTTCTATTTAAAATAAGTTTAAGTCAAGCAGGGTGAGCTGATTTAACAACAACAAAAAAAACCCCACTAAATAAATGATACCTATAGGAGGTTCCATGAAGATAATTAGTTTAAAAGATGGTAATATGCAAAACACCTACCCCAGCAGTTCCTTCTGCTTGGATGACTCCCTTTGCATCAGCCAGTCCCAGTACTCAGTGCCTTGTAAAACCCCATAACCCTGAAAACATGGTTATGTGTGCCACTGGTAGATCTCAATGTCTGATTCTGCAACTATCCAGTGAGGTCCTTGGCACCCAAATCTTAATCTTATTCTGTCTTTCAGCAACAGCACCAAGCACGAGCCAAAACACACAGGCAGGATTCTGCAGTGCTCCCCACCCCCTGAGCAGGACTGAGACCCATGTCATTTTATATGGCAATGTAGTGAAGTCTCCAAAGGACTTGACTTTGAATGAATCAAAACGGAAATTATCTTGGGTGGGCCTGAATTAATTCAGTGACAGCTTTTAAAGGGGGATCTGGGCCTTGCATGCAAACAGTCTGCTACTGATAATCTTGAAGAAGACACTGTATGGGAGGTGTGAGGACCACAGGGCAGGCAGGGAACCTCAGGGGTCCTGAGAGCTGAACAGCTGCTAGCTAAGAGGATGGCAGGAGCCTGAGTCTCACAGTCACAAGGAACTTAGGCTAAAAGGTGTAGCTGTTAGGGCTGTGATGGGTCAACCCATCATCATGAGAACGTAGGATTACAGAGAGAGAGAGAGAGAGAGAGAGAGAGAGAGAGAGAGAGAGAGAGAGAGAGAACATGAGAAGAGTTTGGAGTCCTACTGTCCCCATCAAGGGCATACCTGAATGGCTAAAGACTTCCCTCTAGACCCCACCTATTAAAGGTTCAACCACCTCCCAATGGCTTCATCCTGGGACTCATCCTTTAACACATAGGCTTTGAGGAGACATACAAGATCCAATCAGTAGAAACGGTACTTTCAGTTTTGAGTTCTGAACTTGCATTAGGACATGGATATGCAGTTCAAAATTATCTTAGTGTTGGCCTTGTGGTGAACCTCAGCTCCCCTCAGCCAATCTCTACCTTTGTCTTCTCTTGCAACTTGTCCCCACCCCAGCCATACACGGCAATCCTCCTCTTCTCATAGACAACAGTGATTTTCTGATACCAGAGCTGACCTCGCCTTCCTGTTTCGCTCACCTTTAGAGTTGCCTCTGTGTAAACTTGCAAAGGAGCCCCACCCACCACTATATGACTTCTTACTCCACACTCTTTCTTCTAGGCTGTTCTATCAGGTTATGCATCAACATTATACCATCTTCAAACCCCAAGGCCAAATTTTGTGGCATCCAGATGCCCTGCTACACTCTAAAGCCCTTTCCCCTGCCCCACTCCCAGGAATAGAACTCCATCATGCAGAGTTTCCTGTAGTTACGTACCTTCCCTGTTCCATACACTGGAGGAGGCTGATAAGCAACTGTTCTGTGGAAGGTATCCAGGAGGTAGAGAGTGGGTTCCAGGACAAGAATGGGGACCTCAAATTTATGGCTTCCTTCTTCTCTCCCTTCCTCTTCAAAATGAAAAGTTTTAATGCTAAACTGTTCCATAGTCATAGCTACTGTAAAAAGGGAGGAAGATACCTACCATGTGGTTTGCAGCCACTAATTCAACCAATCATCGTTCAAAAGCATTAATAAAACTTGTGTCTTACTGAACAAGTACAGTGTTTTTAATTCTATAAACAATGAAATGTGATAGTTATTTCCACAACTCTTATGCTATATTAAACATTATGTTCGGTCTTGGGGTAAGTTAACAACACAGGATTTTATATGTAGGTTATATGCAAATACTATGCCATTCTATAAAAGTTATTTAAGCATCCTCAATTTTTGATGTCTTGTGTCTGGAACCAGTCCCCTAGTAATACCTAGGAATAATTGTGTAAAATAAACCTATCAATATTTGTGCCAAAATCTGACCATAGATGGCATTTTTTCCTCTGTAGTGGGTTAGGGAGGAAATATGAAAGGACTTGGGGTCCCTGTTCTCTCAGGGCTGACTGTAAAAACAACGACAGACAAGTCAGTAAGTGTGACCACTTGCCAATGAAACTTAATTATACAATTGGGCCACTATCTCCTGTGACAGAATAGAGGAGCCGGGAATCTTGGTCCTCCATCTCTGGGCTCCTTCTGCCAATGGGATATAGCCAAGGAGGAAAGGCGTGGCCCCAGCTGTCCACTTTGAGTGTTTGTAGAGGACTCTAATTGGCAGGGGATGTCAATGAGATGGGTTGTCTGACTCCTCATCAGACTGCCTTCCTACCCTTATCTCTTAGTCTAGTGAGCACTCTTCATCTAGCTGCACTGCCGAGTTTCATGCCGCATGGTGTGATGGCGGCTCAGCATCCATATAATCCATCATATAAAGGTGTATACCTTTGGGTGCCATGTGCTGCCTCTCAGAGACACTGTCTACTGACAGTTTTAAATCAAACAAAACAAAGCAATACAGATGTTAAAAAGGAATAGCCTTTATTGGGCATTTCGGTGGGACTGTAACCATGTCTTCAAACTGCTCTGAGCTCCCCGCTCTACACTGCCTGCCCCAGATGCTCTGGGCCTCGGACTGAAAAGGCACACACCTTGCTTTTATATTTTAATATGCCTTAGCTAGCTCAATGGGCGGGCCACTTCTAAATCTCCCCGTGGCTAAGACACTCTCCCCTCCAATATTCTTGAGTTATTACTTTCTAAAAATCTATAATTTATCTTTTACCCCAGACCCAGTGGGGGAGTGGCCCCAGGGGTTGCTCTTCCCTGATTCTTACATGGCTGGTTCTCTGTCTTCCCCAGCTCTCCTGTTTGCATCCTCTTCCTTCTCTCTGCTCTGGAGATTCTCCTTCTCTTTGTCCTGCGGTTTCTCTTTGGGAATCCTCAAAATCCCACCTCTGTCCCTCTGCCCAACCATTGGCCACTGGCTCATTATTGACCAGTCAATAAACCAATTGTTGGCAGGGACCCACAGCAGACTTGTGAATTCCTATGTAAGCACAAATCAAATCCCTAAGGTGGGATAGTGTCCCAAGTTAACCCACGTGGGGTGACCTAGCACATTCACTTGAAAACATTGAGTTGAGGATTCCCAAAAGTACAGGGAAGGATTTTTATGGGGCATTTTCACAGTCTCATGGCAGTTAGTGGTTGTTTTTGGAGGCAGTTCATTGGCTGGGCAGAAATCCTGAACTGTAAGTTTGTTCTGATTGGTTAGCTAATTAGGGCATTTCCAGTAGAGTGGTATAGAAGGCTGAGAGACAACGACTTCTTTGGTTCATCCAAGTCTATGGGAGCTGGCTGTGGTTGGGCCTTCAGCAGGTATGAGTGAAATCCTCTCTCCATCCAGGATCTACTTTAGACCATCTCAGCCTTATTGCTCTGTTTTCTTTCAGTGCAACACGTAAGGCAAGACAGGTTCTGGTCTTGTCGCCATCTTTCTCTTAGAGCTGACCATCTAACTGAGCCTGGGATTCAGGAGACAATGGCCCTCTGATCTCATTGGAGAAGGGTCTGGCCTTCTGTACACCCAGGATGATTCCCTATAGACTGGTCTATGGAGGGATGCAGGCAGGCCAAGCAGCTGTCACCACCCGTCAACCATTAAGGGTAGGAACCCAGCCTGGTCTGCCTGTATGATGTTGGATGAGCTGCAAATCTGTGAGCAGCGGTTAGTGTCTGCACGCAGGCCAGGCCTTGCAGGTCACGCTGAGGTTCTGACATGGTTCTTTAGCTCACTGTCAGGGATGCTGGGTCTTTCCCTCTCAGTGAGAGAGGTCAGTCAGATGGCGTCATTCAAACTGTCTGCCCACAGCTTGCTGTGACTTCTTCTGTCTACGCCGAGTAGCCAGTTGCGAAGCTGTGGTGCCACTGTGTCCCAGACCCTTAACATATTGGGGGCTGATCTGCGCCTCTCTGGAGCCTGCAGAGGCACCTGGCATGCCGGCAGGAGGCTTTTATGTGCCTAGTTAGGTTTTATGGTGGAGCCAGGCAGATCTGCGTCTGATGAGGCATGTGAGTGACTATGGCATCTGCATTTTTGGCCGAGACTGCTCCAGAGCAGAGAGAAGCCTGTGAGGCCACTTTGAGGACATACTCCCAGGTCCAACCACAGAACAGGAGTTCAGGCCATCGCTGGCTAAGAATTGACACTGCTGAGATACCCTGTTCATAAGAGTCAGGGCTGAGCCAAGACAGAGGGTAGAGAAAGTGGAGTGTTTGTGGGGGTTGGGGTGGGAGGTAGGGTATGTGTGGGTGTGTTAGTACTGGGATTTCCTCTAGCTCCTGCCAGCATCAACTGTAGCTCTGAGAGATCCAGAATGAGCTGTAGGGTTCTGCTTTATTACAGAGCTGGTCTACTGGTCAGGGCCAAGACAGTAAGTCTGTATGGAAGATAAAGTAACAAGGTGGTTTTTTGGCAATAGGGGTTCCAGGGAAGGCAGGAGGCTAGAGCTAAGAACGTACAGTCAGACAGAATCGCCAACCCTGCAAAGGTAAGTGAAGGATGTGAGAGGCTACAGAAGAGTGTGTGAGCTGTTCTTGCATGGGCTGCAGAGCTGTGGAGCAGGAGGACGTCGGGGAGGGGGGAGGGGGAGGGGAGAGAGAGAGACAGAGAGAGAGAGAGAGAGACAGAGAGAGAGAGACAGAGAGAGAGAGACAGAGAGAGAGAGAGAACAAAATCAAACCCCTCTGGGGTCTTCCTATGCTTGGTGAGGCCTGTATACTTCACTTTGATAGATTGGGGCAATCAGGAGGCCGTGTCAGTTACTGAGACTCATAGACAATTCAACAGGTAGCCACTACAGGAAGGAAGGAGAAACTGGAAAAGGCTAAAGGGATCACTCCTGCTTAGACTGGCATGGGAAGGGTGTGTACAGACATTCCCACTCACACCCACTGACCAGGCATTTTCAGGAATGCCCTGGTCTTCATGTTCAACTACAAGGCCAGTGTATTCACAGATGCCTGGAGAAGTAGCAATGTTAAGCTCCACATCCTGGAGGTGTAGGTAGACCCAGGTATACAGAAATGGGCAGATAGTCCAGCCAGAGGAGGCGGGCAGCAGAGAGGAGAATGACAAATATATGTACATGCCAGGAATTGTGGGATTTTCTCCAGGGATACTGGTTTGGCTGTGACAAGAAAGGCAAGAAGAAAGGTAGGATCCATGCCTGGAGTTTTACCTAGTGTTGAGGGCACAAAGAGTACAAGTTCTGGTCAAGTTTAAGTTCAGAGAAATCTTTGAGGAGCAGCTCCAGTGTAGGGGGAGCTGTCATAGTGTTCCAGGCAGGAAGTTTGCAGAGCCTGTACTGTAATGACACCATGGGATGGAAAGGATGGTTGGGTGTGGGATGCCTGGGATGGACTCAGCAGGGTGTATAGGACGAGAGACAACTGGGGATGGCCAAGGTAGAATGTGTCAGGTGTCTGGATAGGAGTGATAGTTGCCTCTAGAATCCTAGGTCACAGCACCAAAACTTACCTCCTTGGGAAGAGAAATATGGCAGTAAAAGCTGAAGTTCCCTTCCTGGAGTTTTCCTGTGTGAGTTGAGGCTATACAAGAAGCTCTTGACAGTAGAGATACAAATGGAATTCACATGAACTTTCCTGTCCTGCCCAAGACCATTATCAGATGCTGAGGTCTCCATATCTTCCATCTCCTAAGGGGTCCAAGGTGGTGGGAGCTAGTGGTAGAAGCATACAGTAGAGTCCCTGTGTGCTACAGAAAGGGGGAAGCCTGCCCAAGCCCCATAAACCTGGAATGAGAGAGGAGTCTCTGAGATCAGGGGTTTCCTGGCCCTGTCAGTAGTGGTCCTGTGTCCAGGTTGCTCACATAAAGTGATGGGGCAGGCTGATCTGAGGAGGAAGAAACTGCCTGATATCTCTGTGCCCTGCCAAGTCTCCACAGTGAGAGTCATCCTGTGGCCTAGGTAGACTGAGGGAGGAGATGAAGATTCTGGAGATGCTTTTTGCAATTGTGTTTATTGGGATGCTTGGCAAAACTTCCTTCCTATTTTTCCTCCTAGATTTTTATCCTAGCACATCCCACTTAAAAGGAGATGCACAAGTGCAGGTCTTGATACACCCTCTGCCTCTATAATTCTGCCAGTGGTCACTGTCTTCAGAGCAGCATCTATTCAAGCCGGGACCTTGCCCATCACTGTCTTGACTTGTGCTCTGTGAGTTTTGTCTGCTTCATGTTGGTCCCCAAGGCCCCAGTTTGGCACACTTCTTCCCCACAACACTTTTTCTCACCACTCAGAGCTATTGATCTTTGAAAGCAGCCTGGCTTCCAAACTGCCTGCTGGGAAGTTCAATGTCCTGTGGATTTTCCCTTCTCTTCTGTGTGTCTTCTCTTTTGCTTTGGTTTGAAGCCAGATAGTGTTTAGAATCTTCTTTTGCTTCCTTGTGTTCTGAGTCTTCAGCACTGATATGTCCTAAATGTGTCTTTTTCTCTATCCAATTTGCTGGACCATAGATAAAACTTTAACTTAGAAGCATCCTTTACATTCAAGATCCTTTTTGGTTTTTTGTTTTTGTTTTTTTTTCTTATCATGCCCATTCTCCTCCCATTTTTCTAATCCATTTCTCTTGAACTTTGCCTCATTTGTTAGATCTTTTGGATTTGCCCCCTTCAGTTTCTCCCTCTTCTTTCATATTTTCCATTTCTTACTTCTTGTTGTCATTGTCCTTCCTTCCTTCCTTCCTTCCTTCCTTCCTTCCTTTCTTCCTTCTGTCCATCCAATCATCCTTCTCTCCTTCCTTATACTTCTTTCTTGTTTAATGTCTGATAATAATGGAACCCACAACCTCATGCACACAAGCCCAGCATTCTGTCACTGAGCCAAGCCCGGAGCCACTGGAAGAGTTACTAAGCTTTAAGTAATGCCTAGACAGCATACTCAATTCCTATATATTTGTTTGCAACAATTCTTCTTGATTATCTTTTATTGTTATATCTTAATGTATTGGGGGAGAAAGACATTTTTTCCTCCAATGTGTCTATGAATGTCCCCAATATGTTTTTGGATGTTTTCCCTTCTTGCAATGCCTCTGCTTCATTAGGCATCTGTTTCTCATGTGGCAAACTTCCCTGAAATGCTTGGGTGTCCCCTAAAATTGAAGATCTGACAGCTAACAACCTCAGAATGAAAGAAAGCAAAATAAAACAAACATATAAGAACTGACAGGAACATCCAGTAACATGACTGAATTAATACTCATTAGGAAAGTGCAGGAAATCAGATCGCACTAATAGAAAGGGACTTAGAAATGATAAGTAATTGCATTGGTCAATGTTCACCAGAACTAGGGGAGGAAAAAATAAAGAGACTAGAATACATATGTACATACATACATACATACACACATACACACATGCACACACAGACATACAGACATACAGACACACACACAAATTGGTATTTAGGCATGTAATAAGAATGTTCTCAGCTGGTTATGCTGACTTTCCATGCAAACTGGAGACCAGGGAAGGCAGTGGTATAGTTCAGATGTTGCACTCAGGAGTCCAATACTCATAGTCCAGAAGCTAATAATCAAGAAATCCAACATTATGAGCATGACCAGATTGATATCCTCGGTCAAACAGAGAGAATGAATTTTCCATTCTTTTCTCTCTTTTCTGTTTAGAACTACAGTGGGTTAGATACTGCCCAACTACATGGGGAGGACCATCTGCTTCATTTAGCTCAACAATATAGATGCTAATGTCTCCTGGAAACATCTTCACTGGCACATGTAGACACTGGCACATGTAATATCTGAACAACTATCTGGACATCCCTTAGACAGGGCAAGTCTAGCCAGGCTTGGCCATTAGCACCAACATTAAAACAATCCTGACCAAGTTTGCTTGTAGTGCCAGAACTCAAAAGGCAGATACAGAGGACCAGAAGTTCAAGGCTATTCTTGGCTACATAGTGATATAAGGCTGTGTTGGAGTAAGTAGCCACTCAGACCCATATATAGAAAGTTAACCTAACTTAGAACTAATCATGTTAGTGTTCCAAACCTAAATCCACACATCCAGGACAACTGTAACTAAAATTCTGGAAGATTTTTGGTGAATTAAAGAAATGGTTATTATCTTATTTGGAAAGTAAGATGATACAACTAGTCCATTTTTATATAAAAAGACAATTAGAATTAGATAAGAGAAACGGTAGAGGTCTAGTGTATATGGGTACTCTAGTTAATAATAACATAGAGAAGCAATTAATATTAATCAACTCCATTTGGATATTCCACAATGTATGCATATTTTCTTTTAATATTATTTTTATTCTTTGAAAACTTCATACATTTATACAATGTATTTTGATCATATCCCTCCATCACCACCTTGCTGCTTGTCTTCCTCCTAACCTTATGCCTTCCTTTTTTATGTTGTTAACAATTCTTAGAGTCCAGTTAGGCTGCTATATGAGTATGGTGTCTTAAGTTAGCCAGGGCATAGGCAACCTACAGGAACTATGTCCCCAAAGGAGAGTTTCCTTCTTCTGAAGTCATCAACTACCAATGGCTCTGCACTCAAAGCCCTCAGGGGCTCCTACCCCATCGATGCTGGAAGTTTGATTGACTTGATCCTGTGCAGGTCTTGTGCAGGTAACTACAGCTGCTGCGAACTGATGTGTACCACAGCCATGTCATGTCCAGAAGTCGGCATTTCACAGCTTTCCTCCTCAGCTGCCAGCTCTGGCATCCTTTCTCCAGTGTTCCCCCAGCTTTGGCTGTAGGGAGTAGATGCAGATGATTCATCCATAGCTGATCACTCACAGTTCATTATACTCAGCACCTTGGCCAGTTATGAGTCTCTGCATTGTCTGCTGGCCACTACAAAAGCAAACCAAACCAAACCAACCAACCAACCAACCAACAAACCAACCAAAAAACCAAAAAGCTTCTCTGGCCAAAGTTGAGAGTAACATAAATTTATAGGCATAAGCATAAACATTTCCCAACAATAGAAACTGGGTTTTTCTCCCCAAGGTCTGCAATCTCCACAGAAAGCAAAAGTTCTTACCCTAGTGACTGCAAAGCGATGACACAGAGAAAGGAAAGATCCAAAGAACTGGCAGCCAACCTCCACGGATCAGAAAAGTCAGCATTATGTCATCTCTTCCTCCTCGGCTGATATAAACTAATGCTGAGCCAACAGAAACCTAATGGGATTTTATTTTGGAAAAATGTAAATCAATTGTAACATTGATATTAAAATTCAGAGGAACTAGAATATCCAAAAGACCGTGCCAAAGAACAAATTTGAAGGACTAATTTAAAAACCTACAACGCTTCAGTAACCAAAATAGCATGACTTTCACATCAAAACAACACAGAGGGAGAATCCAGAAATCCACAAACACAGAGACAATTGATTTTGAAAATGCACAAAGATGATTCAGTAGAGAAAACATAGTCTTGAGAAAATTATCCACAAGCACAAAAAAGAACATTCATTTCTATATCATCTATTCTGATGGAAACATTAAAGGATTCAACTCACAGGGAAAATATAAAACTATGAAGTTTCTAGGAAGACTTTCTAAAAGAAAAGTGCAAGATGAAAAGTGGGAGATTGAAGAAATGCTTGAGAAGTAAGTCTGGGTGCACAGAGTTGCTGTATTTCCTCAACACAAATTATTAGGTGTGCAGTTGGGGCGTCAGAAACAGGCAGGCAAACAGGACCAGAAGACACTTTACTGAGAAAGAAAAATGGCTGGAAACTAACTCAGTGTATGGAGCAATGCTCAGTATAATGAGTCATTTAAAAAGGAAAATTGAAAGCAAAATGAGATGATGTTCTATATCTATAAGAATTGCTAAAATAAAAAACAAACAACAAATAAAAAAGATTAACCAACAATATCCTATGCTGGAGAAGATGTAAAAGGATGAGGTTTATTACAGGTATTAATAATTGCATCATTAGTTATTTATTGATGCAAGTACAAATCAGTGCATTCATCCTGGCAAACAACAGCCTGGACATTTCTTAGAAAATCGAACACAGCCTCACAGATGCAGAAATCTTACTCTTAGGAACTTACTTGGGTGAGCTGAAAACTCCCCTCACACTAAAGCTTCTGAATGTTCATATCAACTTCATCTACAACCCTGAGTACGTAGTACATATCCTTCAGTAGCCCAATGGGTAAACCAACTTTGGTATAACCCTACAACAGAACACAGTTCAAAAGCAAAAAGTTGACTTGCATCACAATGTGGATGGACTTTAAGTATACTTTAAATAAAATAATTAGCATTTATTTTGTAAACTGTAAAATAAGGTAAAATCATAAAGATTTTTTTTTTTAAAAAAGAGTCATTTCTAGAGGTGGGGAGAGGTGGAATGGCCAAAAGAAAATCTCAGGAAAGAATTATTAAGCTTGTGGAATGAATCAAATGGTACTCCTGTGAGAGACTCAGTAGATGATCTGTGTGTGTGTGTGTGTGTGTGTGTGTGTGTGTGTGTGTGTGTGTGTATATATATATATATATATATATATATAGAGAGAGAGAGAGAGAGAGAGAGAGAGAGAGTCTCCCATTAGAAAACTTTAGTTATTAGGCCATCCAATCCAAAAAATGAATGGAAAAACTTCAAAAGTAAGTACTTTGTAAGTCATAAATCATGCAAAGTATGATGAGATCTTACTTTCTCTTTATTTATGGGATGTAATTCATCCTTTTGCCTAGTGTATCCATGCCTAATATACTACCTGGCTGCTAGTCACCTAGATGTTATGTCCCCTTAGTTATTAGATCAGCTATTTCAATATCAAGTAGTTTTTTTTTTCATTTAACATGCCCCCCCAATAAAAGAACTGAGATGTCAGCAAATTGGGGATTCTGGTGAAATATCTTTATTTACATATATCAAACTAAAGAAGGAAAAAATATCACATGCTGAATTTGCTAAGATTTATCATAAGAACAGATATTTCTACCCACAATATGCTGAAGAAGAGAAAATAAGTCTGTATAAATCTGTGCTAGTTGTGACATCACACCTCAGAGCGCAAGAGCCGCAGCTGCGGTGCCTGCTTAGTGCTTAGTTAAGATGGAAAGAGCAATTGAATTTGCAGGTGGAAGGCTCAAGCAGAGGTATCCCGTCTGATACTAGTGTGTTGCATCAGGAAATGTTAGGTACCTTCAGAGAGCCAAGGTGGCAGACATCTGCCAGCAACCTTGAACTGCATTTCTCACACATAAATGGAATGACTCTGTGCTTGGCTCTATGTCCTTATCAAAATCCGTAGAATGGAACATCCACAATGCAAATGTCAAGAAGGAGAATAACTCATGTCAATGCCCTAGAGGAAGCTAGGAGTTGGCACATATGTAATATAGTGATATATGTTCATAGGAATGGTCTTAAGAACATCATCATGACTATTGAGGGGGGCTGGGGACAAGATTATTATTACAAAGGAAAAAGAGACTAAAACAAAGGAGGGCCTTGCAGGAACCTATGGTGATTGTGCTCAGAGTCGCACACTTTGATGATTTCAAACTTGTCTGACAAATCAACATGGAGCCAGGAATAAAATGAAAACCCAGAACAAGCCATGCAAAGCAGATAGGAAACTCTGAGTGCCAGACCTGTGTGGGGGAGTCTGGAGCTAGTCCTTTAATGGGACTTGACAGTCCCCTCCTAGTTGTGTGGCCATAGGAGACCTTGTCATCCCAAAAGATAACCAATGTCAGTTCATGTTCTCATAGGCAACCCTTTACTCCCATCTACTCTTTAGGGAGGGGGAATGTGGCTGCCAGACTATAGGGAGTGGATGGAAAGGGGACTGAGGCATGGGGACTCAAGTCTATGGTACCTACCCTCAGATGACTGTGATCTTGAACTCAAGTCTCCTCTTGCATCTCCCTCAGGGAAGAACACTGTGGGTGTTCTGTGGATAAGACCAAACAGAGAATATAATCTAGTCTCAGTCCACTCAACCATGAGTTCTGTCATTAGGGCACTAGAATTATGATCATTTTCAGCCTATAGTGCCCTGGGGGAACAGTCAGGCTTCAGAGATCACTGGGCAAGGAGAATCTACAACCAGTGGCTTCATCCTGTTTACTCTTAGGCTCCTAATCCTCTATAGGAAAGTCCAGTGTGAAGAACCCCTCATGCTGAGAGTGTTCCTCATCAGAGACAAGCCAGCCCCTTCTTCCTTAGTCACTCCTTCAGTGAGTTATGAGTCTTCAAGTACCATCAAGATCCATCAACATGACAACCTTTGGCACTGAAGGAAATCATTTCTGATACATCTCATGGGTCCCTCACACAGGCACATAAAGGCTACCTCTTGCGTTTAGCCTAAATCAACTTAGTAGAATGTTAACCTAATCATTGGACACACACATCCAAAGAGACAGTTGAGGAAACACCAACTGGAAACAGATCTAATACAATCCTCACTCCTCTTACACAAAGGTGACTTCCGTTGAGGGTGGTTACCCTTTACTCTTCCTGAGGCTGTATTTGCTCCTTCACACAGCTGTGCTTATCCAATTGCCTATTTTCATGTCCCCATGTTATACCTATTTTTCTAAAATGCAAGGACATATTTTCAGGTGATCATAATGTTTTTCTGAGATCATACGTAGTGGCTGAAGACATGTAGTGGGCTAACAGAGCAGTCATTTATTGTTGGTCACCTAGTGTATTTTATAACTTTGGATGACATAAAGAATACTGAAATGACCTACTGTTGTATAGTTTTTTGTTGCAGGAAATATTAAAAAATGAACCTGCCAACTCTCCACAGCATCAACTCTCTGGCCATGCCAGACCACAGGGCTCCCATTGGGCCATCTCTCTGGCAGGGGCCCTTGAGTTCCTTTCGCTACCATGTACCCCACAGTCAGCCATCATATCACAATACCCAGTACCCTGGTAGAATCAAGACTCAATGCTTAATTAACCAATCAGATTTATGTATCAATAATGTCACAATTTACAAGATGCCAATACAATAATTTCAGAGCCAATTGATAATGATAAAAGCTTTATCCCAATATTTCTAACCTTTTGAAATCATAGCTACTTGTGGCTGGAAAACACCATGCAGGTACAGGTCCACAGCCATCTTCCTCCCTCTCCTACTCTGAGACACTCCCTCTCTCTGAGACTCTTAGCTCCTCCCTCATTTTCCCTGTCCAGTCACAGGCCTCCCACTGCCCTAATGTGATTGATTGGACAGGGATAATCCTGCAACAGTTTTTAAGCCTAACATGAGATGTCTAGGGTTCTCAAGGACCTCCTTTGAGGATCTCGGTCTCCTACAGGAAATCTGAGCATCCCGCATGTTGAATGCTGCTCCTCTGAGTGCAGCCTGTGATCTGAGGGAGACCATGAGGTGTTTTGTGAACCTCCTCTTTCTTGTCTTCTCACTCTCCTCTTTTGCTAAGGGTTACAGAAACTTTTGAGAAGTAGCCAAGGCTAAGTGGGGCTTGAACAATTCTACCAGCAGTGGTTGCTTTCTAGCAGACTGGTCCCCACCCCTGGAAAATCCTGCAATACCATGCCATGCCATGCCACGCCATGTGAGTGTCCTGTATTTCCCAGGATGGGCCCATGGGAACAGGGTGACTAAGGAGGGTGCCTTCCTGTCTCTGCAAAGTTCATGCCGGAGATCCTGGGTTCAGAGAATTACATCTGATTCACTTTTTCCAACTCCCTAAAGGCAATTGGAACTGAACAACATCGAGCCCCTCCCTCCCTGCCCAAACAGAAGCCAATCGGGAAGGGCTTTCCTTTTCCAGGGCCCAAGCAGACCTGGGAAAAACAATGGCTTCCAGGCAGGAGGTAGCACATGCTACTGATGTCAAAGGGGCATCCTTTTCAGGGCTTCTGCTGCAACGAGGACTTCCTCTGATGACCTAGTCTCAGACCAGACTCACCCTGCTCCCTTCTATTTCTTGGGTTCATCTTCCTTTGCTCTTGTTCTTTCAGGAGTGTGAGTGATGGAAAGAGGGCTGATCTGGGAGTTCGCTGTGCCTGATGGTCAAAGAGTCTCAGGTCAGTCAGCAAGGGTAAAGAAAAGGAAAGAGGATGTAAACCACCCTTCTAACTTCACTGTGTGACTGAGGGAGTGCCACCCCATGGGTACCATAGATGAGAGAGAAGCAGGCACCCTGACACTGGTGAGGGTACCTTGGTGCTGGCAGGTAGCAGCTGCAATTGCTCTGTGAAGTCCAGGGATGGAGATATGTCTTCACAGCTGAGCACAGTGGTGCTAGACACCTTAGGGGCACAGAGCCCATAGCCTAGCAAAATTGCAGTATTTAGAGAAATACTGTTCACCCATTTGACCTTTGGATTCCTTTTAGGAATAAAGAGAGTGACTGCACTTTTGCTATGAGAAGCATCTCTGCCCCACAAAGCCTGTCCACTGATCATTCTCTGTCTAAAGAGTAGTAGCGTGAGGTCAGAACTGTCTTTGCATGTACAGCATCCAATGTTTAAAGACTTCCCAGGCAACCATTTTCTTCTCAGAATGAATTTTCTTATTATACACCCTTATGTGTTTGTATGTGTGGAGCCTTTGCCTATCATGTTCAAGATGTTCAAGACCCTGGATTGGATCCCTGGCACTGACATAAAGAAAGGAAAGGGAAGCCTTCCCAATCCTCTGTGTGTCCTGGTTGTCACCCACTCACGTCACTGATACAAATCCTACTTTCTCTGGCCCTCTGAGACTGTGATGTAAAAATGTAAGTCTTTAGAATACCGCTAAGTATCTATTGATGCCTGTGCTATGGGATCAAGTGACTCCTGACTCCATCCACAGTTACGATTGGTTTGTGAGACAAGACTGTAAGTTAGCAATCCATTCGCCCTGAATGGACCATAATATTAATGTCTATGTATGACAAGATGTCACCTTTTCTCCAGGGTGAGATACAGGATTCATAGGGCTGAGGAAAGCACTTGCCTTGCAGGCAGAAGAACCTGCATTTGATTATTTCTTCTTCTTCTTCTTCTTCTTCTTCTTCTTCTTCTTCTTCTTCTTCTTCTTCTTCTTCTTCTTCTTCTTCTTCTTCTTCTCCTTCTCCTCCTCTTCCTCTCCTTCCTTCTCCTCCTCCTCTTCCTCTTCTTCCTCCTCCTCCTCCTTCTTCCTCCTCTTCCTCCTTCCTTACTTCCTTCCCCTCTTCCTCTTCCCTCCTTTTCCTTCTCTTCTTCCTCTTCCACCTCCCTCTTCCTCCTCTTCTTCCTCCTCCTCCTCCTCATCACCATCTGTAATGTTTTCTAATTATGCTATATTTAGAGAGAGGTGACTTTACAGAGTTTGCTGATCTCCAAAGGACAAATCTCTATGATCGTATCACAGTGTGCAGTGTCTGCACCTGCTTCATAAGCTTGGCCGGGCCCATGAACCAAGAGATGGGACAGCTGCTGTGAAGTTCCTCCGTGCTGAGTGGAGCAGACACGAGCAGAGAAAGTTCTGTGCAGCTCAGACTTAGAACAAAACAGCACGGCATCCATATTGCTTCCTCCCTCTCAGTTTCTTACTGAGTCAGGTCATGGTCCACATTCTAGACTGAGCTCTACAGAAACCCAAGCAGATGAATTCAAATAAAGCTGTTGCCTTCAAGCCATAAACTTTGTGAGCAGTGAGAGGGGACTTTATGTGGCTTGCCTCCTTCCTGCTGGCTGCATTTGCAGAGTCTTTGCAAAGCTACCAGCCTCACAGCTGGTGCTGATTAAGGGAGTGTTGACAGCATGGTTTTCTTTTCCTACTAACTGGGGCGTGGAAGTGATTGGCCACTGAGTTTCTGGGGAGCAAACTCCAGCTAGGCGTTCTGTATGTCTGATTCTACATAATTGTCACCCCGGCTCTGTGAAATACAGCCCCTGTGTCGCAAGGTAATGCTGAAGATGACAGGGGTTAAGTTGTTTGTCCTTGTTGACAATGCTGGTAAGGACAGAGTTTGGCTTGGAGGGCAGAGCTGTTTGACTCCAAGCCCCACAGGCTACCTTTGCTTCAGAATCTAGACCAGCGCTGTCCAATAGAAATAGACGGCAAGCCACGGGGAAAAGCCAAATGTGTAATTTTATATTTCCTCATAGCCACATTAGAAAAAGGAAAACCAGGTGACATTAATTTCAATTTTGTGTTATTTAACCCAAAATAGTATTTCACCATGCAATCAATATAAAAAACAATCAATTTTACATTATTTTTTTTGTGGTCCTTGGACTCCATTGTATAATTTACAAAATATAACACATCTCAATTTGGACTCGCCATATTTCATGTGCTCAGTAACCATATGTCATTTGTGGCTACCACATTAGACAGCTCATCTATGGAATTTAAAACTAGCTATTTTTGGTTCCTCTCCTAGATATTCTTGAAAAAGATTGCATTTTTTCTTAAAGCTTTTTAATCTAGCAGAAGGTTATATGAAGTACTCAATGCATGTTCAGTATGTAATCAAAATGCTTTTTCTTTTTTAAAAACCTGTATTCGTTAGCTTGGGCCACTATAACAAAGTGCCATTGGTGGGAGGAATGGCTTAAGCAACAGGACTTTATTTCCTTACAGTTCTAAAGAGCGGGAGTGGGATTCCAAGGACCAGCTTGGTCAGAGTCTGCTGAGGGCTCTCTTGCTTTGCAGCCAGCCACCTTCTCCATATGTCCTCACATATGGAGTGGCAAAGAGAGGAGGTACTGACTGATTTTTCTGCCTCAGTCTCTCAAGGACTGGGATTACAGAATTTCTATGACATTCCACACCCCAACCTTTCCAGCATTTCTCTTGACCTCATCTAATCCTAATTATCTTTCCAAAGCCCCATCTTCAAATGCCACCATGGTAGAGGCTGGGACTTCAGGCTGGGACTTCAATAAATGAATGGGATAGGTAATCACAAACTATCTCTAACTGAATATTGTGCAGGCAAAGAGCATCTCACGGTGTTCAGTGATTCCAGCTGTCGCTTGGTTACTGAAGCCTGCAGAAACGTCCTATAGGGTAACAGCTTGCATTCAGACTTGGCTCTCAGCAACTATGCAGTCAGCTTCCTCCGTCCCTGTTCAAAGGTGGGGGTGGGGCATCCTTACTCCACTTTTGAAGATTCAGAGGTGAGCTCTGAGGTTAAAGAACTGTTCCAAGTCACACAGGTAAGGAGCTGAGGCTTCCTTCCCAGGCTTCCTGAGCCCAAAGCCCTGATCCAGAGTCCTTACCTTCTGCTTCTGGAACAGGTGCTGAGGCCTCGTGGAGATGTTCCAGGAGTACTGAGCTTGGTCCTGTCTGCCTGTGTTTGCCTTTGTGGCCTTTTTGAACATGAAGCAGCGGCTTTAGCAAAATCTGGATCATCAACTGTGTCAAGTGTGTGGTGCTCTGGCATGTGGGCTTTTGTGTCGGTGCCCACTGAAGACACAAGGCAGCTTTGCATATGACAAGACACAGTTCAGGAAGTGATGGCTGTGTGGTGGGTTACAGGTAGGCATCTGAATGGGCATTAGCTTTCTCGTGATTACTGATTTTAATTTTGTGTCTTTTTTTTTTCTAATTTGGTTTTTAAGTCTCCTGAGAGTTGCCACCTGTCAAAGTGATCATTCTCTAGAGTAGTTCTGGCCAGGAGAAATTAAGTTCATATGTGTGTCCTGTTGAGACCCAGAATGGGACATAACACTTACTACTCATGGATACCAGAAGAGTTAAAGGCATAGAAGGAGGCTTGCTGGAAGAAAGGAAGTAGCAAAAAGCTCACATGGAGGGATGACGAGAGAGATGGAAACTGAGACAGAGGGACAGAGACAGCAATAGCAAGATAGCAACAGCAAGGTGAGACCCGTGGGACCCTGCTTTCATTAAGTTCCATGGCATTCTTCCTCAGCCTTTCCCTCAAGGCTGTGTACTGACTAATTAGTTACTTTCACGACTGGTGGTAATCACTAATTTTTATTCTTGTCAGCAACTATCAGATGTGTCAGATTTGGGGCAGAGTGGAATGAGACACAAGTGCGCCCTATCCCTAACCAACTCATGAGAGACAGCAAAAAGGGGTGTCAAGCAATGTCTAGTCTGCCTAACAGTGAATAATGAGGAGGCATGTTAAGTAAACCTGTAATAGCTTTTCGATTGAAGCCAGTTTCTACATTGCTGTATCATTCAAATCGCCACTGAAGATGTTCACCTGGAGTCCCTAAAAGGCGTGGAGCAGCCTATCCTTGCCTAATAATCAGAGCCTGGGTGCATAAGGAGAGAGTTGAGATGATCGTCAATGGGAGCATGCATCAATCAGGAAGGTATCAGTTTACCAGCAGACACTGGGACTCTGGAGCTCCAGGGAGGCATTGTTGCCCATTGGTCAAGGCTGTGACCAATGGCTGCAGTGAGGGAAATGAGATGGGTAACCCTCAGCCTGGGGAAGCCACCCAAGCCAAGGGAACTTATTTCCTATTTTCTGTTCTTCAAGCCCAGATGTTGTCAAGAGGGGACTTCATAGACAAAGATGAACACCATTCACCGAGGAGCTATGATGTGCCAGCCACTTGATACATTCCACTGCATCTGGATTTAAATATAGCGTATTAATGACAACTTTAAATTTCCGTATTGAGGTCCTAATCCTAACACCCTAAGTAGGCAGGAAGGCACTGATGGAGCTGCAGTTAAGTTGTTGCTTGAGTGGGTGCAATACCCAAGAGATCAAGTGCCCTTGCCGAAAGGGAAAATCAGCAGAGACACACTCAAGATGGGAAGTGTGTGTGGAGATGGTGCACCATGCCTATATATAACTGGAGGAAGCTAGAGATGAGGTATATATCCAATTCCTCCTCACAGCCCTCAGAGGGGCCAAGCCTGCTCAGTTCAAGCCTTGACCTTGAACTTCAACCTGCAGAATAGTGAGACAGAACTTTCTGCTGCTTACACTGCACAGCATGTGACATCGTCAGGCATGCCCTGGAAAACAAATGCACCACTCCATTTAATGTGCAGAACACTTCTTGGGGAAAATGTCTCACCTCCATTTTTAGAAGAACGCATAGTTCACAGGTGCAGCTCACTCAGTTATGCACAGGTGTCATCTGAACTCCATTTCATGCCAGCCTGCCGCTTCCCAGGGACCTCCGTTCCTGGGACCATCCTGCCTCTGGATGACAGAGCTGTGCAGGGAGTGTGGCCCACTGCAGGTATGTGAGTCTCCGATTTACATGCTTGCACGTCTTTTGCTTCCTTGACAAAATGTATCGGGAGCATCTGAATCTCTGAAATAATGTTTATAGCCACCATTTACTTTGACTCTATACATCAAAGGAATGCCAGGAAGACCCCCAGCAATCCCATCAGGACACGGTGCAGCTTGGCATATTGATTACAAGTCATATGTACACTTTTCGTCTGCCTGTGGAACCTAGCCCATGGCATGGGGCTTTTTTTTCTGGCCAATTTCACTTTTCTGATGGAACATTAAAGAACTGGGGCAGTTTTTAAACAAGAAGGCTGTTACTCTCTGAAGGTTTTCTCCTCTCAGCATAGCTTGGCTTCCAGAGGCCTCAGTCCAGAGGCGGCTTCGCACCTCCTCCTGTCTTCCTCCACTTTCCTGCATAGGACCTTGTAGAACACAGATCAAGGCTCAGCCACACCCAGCAGGGCTCCTCATGCAGGCTCACCGTGATTCTCCACACAGGAGACATCCCTGGAGATAATTCTTGTCCCTGTCAATTCCTTTTCACTCTTGGATTTTCCAAGAAAATAAAAGGTAAAGTGTGCTGCTGGGCAGTATTGTGCATAATGAAAGCACACTGGGAGACACCTCCTTGCAATTAAAAAGTAATTTAGGAGAAGTTGAATCATGCATTTATAATGGCTTTTCCTCATTAAAGAATAAACCAAGGGGTCTTCTCTATCACCGGTTTCAATTTGATGTTTTTTTTCTCTTGACTTCCCCCCCTTTTTGTTATGTTCTGTATTTTTATTATTTTGAAAGTAAATGCCCGCTGTCAGTGATAAGTGATATATATATATATATATATTGGGGTCTGTTACTAGTAATCCAGTAATCTCTACTAGATTCTAGTAGTATCATTATGTAAGAAATAGTTTTGCTTTTACTTTGAGCCATCATTACCATTACCTTGACTGGCCTAGTACTCACTCTGAATACTGTATAGGCCAGATCGGCCTTGAACTTGTGACCATTCTTTTCTCATCTTTCTAAGTGCTAGGATTACCAGCATGCCTTACCATACCCGGCTAAGAGATAACTTTTTAAGTAGACAAGAGTCTCCATTTGAAATATTAGGAATATCCTAAGTTTCCCATCTCCGCAGTGCCTCCTTTTTGTTGCCTAGTAAAAGAGAAAGGGTTTTTAAGAGAGGCCTTCCTGTGGGTTCTGTTCTTCTAACTGGGCTGCCTTGTCTGGCCTCAGTGGGAGAGGATGGGCCTGATTCTGCAATGACTGGGTGTGCCAGGGTGGGTTGGCACCTAGGGAACTTCCCTGTGGAGGAGAAGGGGATGGGAGATAGAGGGAGGGACTGTGTGAGGGGGAGCTGGGAGGAGAGGGGGACCATGATCTGGATATAAAGTGAATAAATTAATTGATTAGTTAATGAAGAAAAGAGAGAGCCCCACAGGAGTCTTCCCTTCAGGCTGCCATCTGCAGGGAACCAGGCAACTCCAAAGTCTTCCATGCTTAGCCCACCAGGAGAAAGTGATCTCCCAGCAGGACTGATTTCACTTCTGATGCGGTGGTGAGATCTCCCCCTTCTCTCTGGAGGGGTGCAGCTAGGGTATACGATCAGTGGAGCTGCTGGGACAGGAGTTTTCCCTTCCAGCCACCATCTGCAGCAGGGAACCAGGCAACTCCACAGCCTTCTGTGCACAGACCCTGACAGAAGAGAGTTGGTCTCCCAGGAGTACAGACACAGGCTTACAGGCCCATAGGAGGCACAAGCTCCAGCCAGAGACAGCAAGACCAACTAACATCAGAGATAACCAGATGGTGAAAGGCAAGCACAAGAACCCTACCAACATAAACCAAGGCTACTTGGCAACATCAGAGCCCAGTTCTCCCACCACAGCACGTCCCAGATACCCCAACACACCAGAAAAGCAAAAGTTAGATTTAAAATCTCATCTCACGATGCTGTTAGAGGACACCAAGAAGGACATAAATAACTTCCTTAAAGAAATACAGGAGAACATGGGTCAAAAGGTGAAAGCCCTTAAAGAGGAAACATAAAAATCCCTTAAAGAAATACAGGAGAGCATGGGTGAACAGGTAGAGGCCCTTAAAGAGGAAACACAAAAATCCCTTAAAGAATTGTGGGAAAACAAACAAGTGAAGGAACTGAACAAAACCATCCAGGATCTAAAAATGGAAGTAGAAACAATAAAGAAATCACAAAGTGAGACATCTCTGGGGATAGAAAATCTTGGAAAGAATTCAGGAGTCATAGATGCAAGCATCAACAACAGAATACAATAGATAGAAGAAAGAATCTCAGGTGCTGAAGATACCATAGAAAATATTGACTCAACTGTCAAAGAAAATGCAAAATGCAAAAAGCTCCTGAGCCAAAACATCCAGGAAATCCAGGACACAGTGAGAAGACCAAACCTAAGGATTATAGGTATAGAAGAGAGCAAAGATTTCCAACTTAAAGGGCCAGTAAATATCTTCAACAAAATTATAGAAGAAAACTTCCCTAACCTAAAGAAAGAGATGTCTATGAACATACAAGAAGCCTACAGAACTCCAAACAGACTGGACCAGACCAGAAAGTCCTCCCATCACATAATAATCAAAACACCAAATCTAGTAAACAAAGAAAGAATATTAAAAGCAGTAATGGAAAAAGGTCAAGTAACCTATAAAGGCAGGGCTATCAGAATTACACCAGACTTCTCACCTGAGACTATGAAAGCTAGAAGACTATGAAAGCTAGGGCAGATCTCATACAGACCCTAAGAGAACACAAATGCCAGCCCAAACTACTATACCCAGCAAAACTCTCAATTACCATAGATGGAGAAACCAAGATATTCCATGATAAGACCAAATTTATCTTTCCACAAATCCAGCCCTACAAAGGATAATAGATGGAAAACGCCAACATGAGGAGGGAAACTACACACTAGAAAAGGCAAGAAAGTAATCTTTTCCCAACAAACCCAAAAGAAAGTAACCACACAAACATAAAAATAGCATAAAAAATATCAGGAAGCAACAATCACTATTACTTAATATCTTATAACATCAATGGATTCAATTCCCCAACAAAAAACATAGTCTAACAGAAATATTTTTCATGTAAATCTTCAATTTTACTAGAAAATGTCTGTGATTCCTCGTTCTATCAATTTAGTAATGTTTTTTATGTCTACCATTTTAACTATTATTTTCCATGATAATCTTTAATTTTAACATTTTTTTCTATATATTTCTTCAATTTTATCAGAAATATTTTCCATGTAAATCTTCAATTTGTCAGAAAATGTTTATAATTCCACTTTCATTCAACTTAGAAATATTTTTATGCCTACCATTTTATCGGTATAATTTTCTCATGAAATAGTCAATCTTAATGTGTTTTTCTATATATTTCTTCAATTTTATCAGATACTTTCCATGTAAATCTTCAATTTTATCAGAAAATGTTTATAATTCCACTTTCAATCAACTTAGAAATATTTTTATGCCTACCGTTTTACATGTAATTTTCCATGATAGTCTTCCATTTTAATGTTATTTTATATTTTTCTACAATTTTATTAGAAATATTTCCCATGTAAATCTTCAATTCTATCATAAAATGTTTCTAATTCCTTTTTCAATTAATTTAGCAATGTTTTTATGTCTACCATTTTACTCTTTAATTTTCCATGAAAATTGTCAATCTTAATGTGTTTTTCTATATACTTCTTCAATTTTGTCAGAAACATTTTCCATGTAAATCTTTAATTTTATCATAAAATGTTTTTACTTCCTTTTTCAATAAAAAAGAGAGAGAGAGCCCTTTATCATTGCTGCATCATCCTTTGAATACTGGGCACCATTTACAGGATTTTGCTGACTGGAAGGTCAAAGGAGGCATTTGACTGCTTTGAGCTTTGATCCACAGTTACACATGTCAATGTCACCACCATGCCTGTTTCTTCCGTGATGTCCTTTAACACACTGCGCCTTTCAATTTTGCCTCTGGATGGCTTGAAGTTTTGTGGTTCAGTCAGCCTTCTACTATCATGACCATTTGGCTGGGTTCCCTTCAGCCTACCTTTGCTGCTGTTATCCAAGGTTAGAAAGCTCTTTGCCAGTCAGTTTTCTTGGTTGTGGGAACTAGAAGACAGCTTTGTTTAATGTCAGAGAAAAGGTAATTATTCGAAATGATGGACACCTCAGTGAAGGGATTAGGTGTTTGGAAACAAGTCTTGGGAAAAAGGCCAGGGCAGAAGGAGACCAGAAAGCCAAAAGCGCAAGCCACACGGCAGGGCTGTCTGGGATTGCTGGCAGGCTGCTTCCCGCTCTTGGATCCACTTGTCTGAACTCTTTTGCCAAACTCGATAGCACTTTTGTATGGAGTGCTGAGGTGTCATCATCTCTATCACCGTCAGTTCCATCTGTCCCCCACAATCCCCAGCACCCTCATTTCCTCTTCTACCCCCACCTCCGCACTGTGATCTGAGTGCAATAGTCCCCATGCTGTCTCCTCCACCCCGGCCTTCATCCTGCTCCCTGTCTGCAACACCAACCTCTCTTTTATCAGTCACCCAACAGTCTCCTGTCGTATCATTAACTCCACCACACAACACCATCTCTTCTCCCACCATCCCCTTCCCTGTCACCACACCACTGTTATCTCTTCCTGTGTCATCTTGCCATCACTGCCTCCTTTGCTGTCCTTACTCCCACATCTAACGCCATCTCCTCTCTCACTGCCATCCTCTCTCATTTCCTCCTCCACCCCTACCACCTCTTCCACCACCACCTCCTCTGCCATCAACCATCTAGCACTTTCTCTCTGATGACCTTTACCCTCACCATCATAGCTGCCAACCTTTCCCACCACTGCCACCCTACGACCATCAAGCCCCGTTAACAATAATTCCCCTATGATGAACACCTCCCAGCAATGCCGACTCTACTGCACCTCCGTAGCTCCCCCACCATCTCCTTGGGTTATAATAATTACAGTAAATTCTGAAGTGTGCCCAAGTCAGAATCTAATAATTTGTATACAAGCTCAATAATCAGTCAAGGAGACTAATATGACATCTGAATGAATTGGGAGAAGATTGATATCCTATATTACACTTTATGTATTGGTGAGTACATTTTGTCTATCCCGTCTTCCCGGGAGTCTTGGAGCATTTCATGTGCCACAAATCCTCACTTCTACTGCCGTTCTGTCAGATTCCAAGTTTTAGAATTCCAATCCTAACAACAACAATGTGGTTCCAGCAAGTTTTTTTTCATAGATGCCTGAGATATTGGCAGATGGGTAATGGTACTTTTCCATGATCCTGACTTTTAATGCATCCCTCACATTTTTAATGTGATATTGTATTATTCCCGTTCTTTCTAAAAGAATCTCTGAGTGATATTTAGTATGAATTTCTTCCTGGTCTTTCTGCCCTGTGTGTTGGAAGATTGCCTCAACTGTATCTTTTGGTTTATTTACTGATGATTATTCTGAAGACAGGGAGGGGTAGGTAATATTCCAAATATCTCAAGTATGTGTCCTTCCCAGAGTATTTCTATGAACCTGAGTCACTGAGTGCTTAGTTTCTCTCCTCTTCTGGTCTTCGCTTTGCCTGTGTTCCATCTGCCTGGTGCACTGTGCTGGCTTCTTCAGGCTGCTGCAGCAGCGAGGTTCAGTCCTGTGCTCTGCTCTCCAGAAAGCTCTTCCTGTGGCTGAGCAGGCTGTTCAGAACTTGGACTGCTGAGCATGGGTTGTCCACAGGCATTCTGCATAGAGTATGCAAGGAAATTAGTCTTCAGTTACAAGGCTGATATCAGAAAGGGGAGCTCATTAGTTTTCTGTGGAAGGTTGATGTCAGGAAGTGGAGCTCCTGTGTTTGTGGTCATCTGCCTCTCCTCCAGCCCTTTGACTGACCTGGGATGTGCCTGCTGTGGGAAGACGTGCCTGTGTCGATTTGTGGAGAGGAGCTGACAAATGGCTCCCTCCGTGTTTGTACTTTCTGCTGGTGAATTTCCATTCCGTTCTCCAGCCTGTGCCAGAAATAACATTTCACACTTGTGTGACACTCTTTCTGCTCTGAGCTCCAAGCAGTTTACAAGTAAGCAGTTACTATTATTGCCCTCTGAACTCTGTCTGACAGAAAAGTTGAGAGCTAGAGAAACAAAGCTGGCAGAGTTGGGGTGAAGAGCGAGAGCCCTGGTACCTGGACAGCCATGGTTCCTGGCAGAGTCAGAGAGTAGGCCCAGGCCTCCTAGATGAATAGGCTAAGGAATAGTTATAAGCCCTGGGTTCCCAGAGATCTCCCTGTAACTCTTCTATCACAGTATCAGGGAGATGTACTGTCCCTTGCCAAGGCTGTTTGAAGAGTGGACCTCTTGAGACCACCATCTGCTAGTAGAGGCGGGTGGAGAGTCTATAGTTCATCTGGACCAAGAAGATCCATGGCCTCCACGGTGTTATTGCTCATCCCGAGGAACATGAAGCTGACGTGAGTTGTGCATCCCTAGGTATTGTAGCCAGATTCCATGGCTACAGGATCACATTACATGGAGCCCTTGACGACCCTGAGAGTCCCCATCTCTGGTGAGTACAAGAAGCTATTCTAGTCATTATTGTCCTGCACAGTGTGAAGTGAGACAGAACTGGCTAAAGGCTACTGTGTGTGTGCACTAGCACAGAAGGTTATGGGCACCCAGTATATGCAAAGCCAGACATATCTCTGGGTTGTAGTTTGCTTAAATCTAAATCTCAGAGGAGCATTATGACTGCATTTTACAGGCTCAGTGTGTTAGTATTTAGTGTATCACAACCTTAGTACTATTCAGGAACAAGCCTGGAGCTTATAACGAGTTCTTTGACTCTGAGACACTTTCATCTCAGAAGTATGAACTGCCTTAAAGTTAAATACCATCAACAAGGTCTCATAGATCTTGCTTGACTGGCCTGGAGTCTTTCCTGGTTGGTCAAGTCTTCTCAGGTCCTGAACTCTTTCCCAAGGACTGCCTCTATCCTTCACACCAGTGCCAAGAGGTTTCTCTGGGGTCTAGCCCCCCAAGGACTTCACAGATACTTCAAAGAATTTTGGGCTGGGGCCCAGGCACAGCAGGGCAGCCCTTGTCCGGCCCTGTGGTTTGTGATCTGGCCATTCATAACTAGCTCTGAGCAGGCACTTATCATTCTTCCCCGACCACCCAGTCAGTGCATACAGCATACAGCTTGGAAGCACAGTCTGAGCCGCCCAAACCAAGGCTGCTCAGTCCTCAAGGGCCCTGATGCTCTGCCCACCCGCTGCTGGCCACCCTGTTGCAGACAGCCGGGCCTGCCCAGCCAAGTGGACACTGGAGCCCAGAAACAGCAGGAGCTGTGCATCTCCCACAAGCCACAAAGGGGGATTCACAAATCAAAGGGGCCGAGAGAACAAAGCTGTCACATCCGTCCATCATGAAGCTGGATCTCAAAATAACGCGGGCCAGAGTCCTGTAGCACTGAGTCAACACCCGCTAGAACAAGCACCATGGGCCCCTGGCCGCATGGAAAAACACCCTGCTAGCCAACTGGCTGTTCTTGCCCAGACCTGGGAGGTTTGGGTGTCTGTGGGGTCATTTTGAGCTTCTGTGTCACAGTGGGAGCCCATAGGGTGGGAGAAGATGAGGGACCAATCATAGTTTGGACCTTGTCTCCCAGGAAACACAATCGCAGCTCTCTCCAGCCCTCCAGCCCTGCCTTAGGATAATTAATGATAAGCTGGAGGCTGCTTTCATGCTGGCTCAGCACCATATTAGAAGCCCTTCTCTTACCCACAACTCTGGCCCTGCTGTTACCACCTTTCCGCAGGAGAGTGAAGAGCCTTTGAGAGGAGAGAGGGTCAGAGGAGAGAGGAGACGACTCAGAGGTTGGGGCATTTGCGGCACAGGTCTGATGACCAGACTAAGTTTGGATGCCCAGAACCTATGTAAAAGACACAGTAGTGCATATGTCTGTAATCCTTCTTTTCCAATAGGGAGATAGGAGGCAGAGACAGGAAGCTGCTGAGGCAGGGGTCAGCTAGCCTGGCGCGTGCTGTGGTGAATTAAAGAGCCTATCTCAAACAAGGTGGAAGGTGAGGACAAACAACCCAGGTCCTCTGGCCTGCGTGTGTGCTACATGGTGCATGCACACTACACACACACACACACCACACACACGCACACACACACCACACATGCACATGCACACGCACAGGCGTGTACACACACAGGGGCGCGTGCACAGGCGCACACACACATACATGCACACATGCACGCGCGCGCGCACACACACACACACACACACACACACACACACAGAGAATGGCCAAAAGAGAGACATAGACAGAGAGAGACAGACAGACAGGAGACAGAGACAGAGAGACAGAAAGACAGAGAGACATAGAAACAGACACATAGGCACAGACAGACAGGAGACAGAGACGATCTCAGATGGCCAGATGGCAGCATGCCAGTCACTTCCTACTCTCAAACCCAAGACACGCTTAGGGAAGGACGTAGGGACACTCACACAGGCAGTTTCCCTTTCCTCCTAGATGAGCATTTCTCAGTGCTGATGCTGTCTGCCATCACCCCATACACAGATCTTCTTCCTTCCTCTTAGCACCCTTGAGCTTTGTGGCTTGGAAGCCAGGGGAAGTGTGTCGATGCATATGAAATGGTCTGAGTGGTAACACACAGAGTTGTGGTCTAACTTCGTTGACAAATCATTTCTCATTGCTAGGCCTCGTTGTCAAGACGAAGACCAAGAAGGGACCTGAAGGAAAATTTCAGCTTGAAAATTCGGGTACCATGCATGATGACGAGGTGTCTCATGGGGGAAGTTGAAGCAAGCACTCCATGTCAGGGAGAGTTAAAATAGAAGGTTAACCCTGGTACTTTCTCTCTTTGAGCTCCCCTCCATGTCTTCTTTGGTGTTTTCTCTGTTTGTTCTGTGGCCACAGCATCTTCAGGACCAGGTAGGGCAGCCTGAGTGGCCGACAGACTGTGCCAGGGCTCTTGTTAAGGTTTCACTCATCACTATGGTCTGCAGAAGTGATCTTCCCCAGTAGTTCGGAGTCTGCTCTCCCACAGCTCAGAACTGACCCAGTGGGATGCGAGCTGTGACAGCCCTTTAGGATACATCGAACAGCCATTCTGCATTATGTATTTGGCTCCTTTCAAAGCCTCACCAGCTTTGAAACATACTTGGCTGCTCTTGGACACTGTGTGCCTGATGCTTTCCTCTATCAGGCTGAAAGCCCGAAAGAAAACTCACCATGTGTGATTTCTGCCTGTCTGGGCATAGGATGCCCTTACAAAGTGAGGACAGAAGGCTCAAGCGGCAGGATGAGGTTCTGCTGATGTCTCAGAAGACAGAAGCGTCTGGATCCATGTGCAACATGAGACAACAGGGATGCTGCCACCTGCCAGGCTCCAAGAGCTGAGAACCACGAGCACTTCAAGTCTTTCTGTGCCTAGAAACAAGCACAGCAGCTGGGACATCTCTCACAGAAGCTCTGTGAGCTGGTATTTTCATGCCAGGTTGCAAATGTGAATACTAATTGAAAAAAAATCAACTCTCTTGTTGCTAGTGACACGAGGGAGGGCAGGGAACTGTACTTTACTCCCAGGCCGTGAGAAAGGACAGTCTGAGCGCTGACCTCACACCAGAGAGCTCCTAACATGTAACTGTTGCTGCGCTGGATGGAGATGTTATTGCTTCAGTGAAAACCAGTTGCTAAAACTCTCTTAGGCTCAGGACCATTGGCAGGTTCACAGATAGGGGCCCTGAATCTTTGTTCTTTTTCGCATTCATCTCCCAAGTAGTCCGTAAACTTAAGGCAGAGGGAATTTGCCACTTACTAGTGTCTCCTATCTACCTGGCAGGCTCCTTACACTTAATGTACCATCATGACCCAGGAACGCTTTGGCTGGACCTAGGATTTTCGTTTGCGCAGACACATTGCCTTGTTCCTGGTCACTGTCTCAGGGAACTTGGTTGCTGGAGATAACTGTGACCCCACAGTAGATGTGACTTTTAAAACAGAGGAGAAATGAGCATGAGCCATTTAAAAAGACCAAGTACATTTAACACCTCATAGCGTGCAGCCACGGGCTCACTAGCCATTGAGCTTTCCCATCTCCCCTCGGACGCCCCCACATGCATTAAGTGATGCTTTAGCGTCTTGCCTGTCATCCCCTGGTACTCTCAGGTCTGTTTCTGTTTCTGTGCTGTGGCTGTTCTGGGCAGGTCATAGGGAAGGAAACACATATTTAGTCTGTGTCTGTTTGGCTGTTATGAGTACAATCAGTAAGCTAGTGTTTAGCACTTAGCTTCCAAAACTTCTCTGTGTTGGAGCTCATGTTGGCACTTCCATCTCACAGCTGTGGACGAGCCAACACTGGTCCAGCCACACATCCCTTGGTGGATATCCGGGGCGATGCCACCTTTTGTTTATCTGTTCTGAGTAATGCTGCCCCGCACACTCATGTATAAGACGAGTGTGGATATGGTTCCCTCAGGCATGTGCCAAAGAGTGGACTCATAGAGTGTGTTTAAGTTTTTGAGGAACTTCCCAAGTATTTCTATTTTACAGTACCCCCCCCCCAGCACAGAGTGAGACTCCAGCCTCTCAGCCTTACAGCCCTGGCTACCTACCCTAGTGGATGTGAAGCAGCATTCCCCACTGTGGTTTTGATTTGCATTTCTTTAATGACTGGCCAGACCTACCAGCATCTTATGTGCATATTGACCATTTGCATATCTTCATTAGAGAAATGTATACTTAACAGTTTTGCCGAATTTTTAATTGGGCTGTTTGATTTTTATTATTGGGGTGTAAGATTGCATTAACTTTCTGAATATCAGACCCTCATCAGATATGTGACTGGTGTTGTGGGTACAACATGGGCCCTCACGTGTGCTAGAGCAGTTCTCTACTTCCGAACTAGGCCCTCTTCTTCACTTCATGTTCTTCCTCCAGCTGCTCAGACCCCATACCACCTCTGCGGCCACCTCCTGCAGACCTCTCCCGTTTTACCCTCCAGAGCTTCATTCTCTTGGAAATACCTGAGCCAACGATTGGCTAGCTAATTTCCTTCTTATTGAAGATGTGTGGGGTGTTTAGTGCTGTTGGAGAAAATTCAGACTAAAGGTATATGCTCAGCAGTATCATTAGAATCCAGGAGTTCTTATTCACCCTTAGCTGGTGCATCCATTCAGGGACCACCAACCCCCCTGATCCTCTCTCTGAATACATGGTATTTATGTCCACATTCTTCCCGTCTGTCTTCTAGGCTTTGTCCTTGGTGACCCAGAGTTTTCATGTCACCTTCTTTGCTTCCCCTTCCCTGTCACTGATCCTTTCTTTCTCTTTCTCTTACAAAGATCCCAAATTTGCCTCACTGGCCATGTCCACCTCTCTTGTCATTGGCTTCTGGTCCACGCTCCCAGGTAACATCCGCAGCCCCAGTCAGTATCTTGTGTTGAATTCAGCCAAAGAGCCTTTTCCAGCCTTCAGCTGACATGGTCACCAGACACACTGGACCACGCAGACTTTACTCCCCTTGGCCATGTTACAACGCTTCCTTCTCAGCTTTTCCCTGTGGCCCTCAATATGGTTCTTCTATTTCCTTTGTGGTCTCCTTTTATCCTTTCGACTTAAGTGTTAGGTCTCCATTGGCTTTGCTCTTTCCATCCTCTCTCTGTGGCTCTCAACTCTGAATCAGTCTCCTGTAGTCTGGGAAGGCCTGAAGCCTGGCATTCCTTCCCATTGTGACCCTGGTCTGATATGTGGGTTATGATCTGCTAGGCTTCCTCTAGAGTAGTCCAGCCTGGGGACATCTGATGGCTCTACCAGGAGCCCTACTAACTGTGCCCTTTTGGTAGCAGAAGCCCCTCCAGATAGCAGATTCTGGTGAGATCCTCTACCCTAGCAAATATATGACTTTTGGGGCGGCAGTGTGGGCATCACCTCAGAGCTGGTTAGATATGCAGGATCTCAGCTCACCCCAGGCTTCTAAACCTAAGGTGCATGTTAACAGGTCTCACTTGAGGTGGGAAGGCTGCCAGGCTCCTCCCTTGCTTCTGAGCAATGAGAGTCAAGGAACCTGGCTGTTTTCAGATGGTTTTGCCTCAAAAAAATAGAAACCAGCTTCTAAGGGAGCGTTTGATGGAAGGGGTGTTTTATTTTTACCTACTAGACTCAAAGCTTATGCTCTGCAATAAAAGACATTCTAATTTAAGACTAATTCTTGCCCTGGCGTGGTGGGCCACTGCAGGGTCTGAATTTGACAGACCAAGCAGTAATAGCACAAGCCAAGGTGTGCCAGAGAGAAACCCCAAGGCCCCGAGACCTGTCCCAATTCACAGTTAGGGAACAGTTGGACAATATCTCAGGCAAGGAGATGAGGAGGATTTTGGGGTTTTGCCCTTACACGAGCCCCTGATTCCTATAGCAGCTCGGGTTATTGTAATCAAAGCTGTTACTGGGGCACAGCTGGGCCTATCCTCTGCACCTCTGTCCAACGTTCTGTCTCGTTTGTCTGTGAACTAGGCCTATAGAAGCTGAGCACAGGGGCTTGTGGTGGGTAATGTGAATAAAAACAGCCCAGGTTTTTGATCAATGCCTGAAGTTTATAAAACAAAACAAAACAAAGCAAAACTCCCAAACAATAGCTCTTCCTGCTTCGTGTGAAGAGTGGTTTGGGCTGGACTGGTGACTTATCCTGTCACCAGCTCTGCATGCACCATGAGCACCCTCCAGATACTCTGGGAAGGCAAGGCTGTTTACAAGAAATAAGAGCCCCATTATCAACATTATGGCCAACATATCCTGGTTTCTCTTGCCAAATGACGATAAGGATGGAGAGGAGGCAAAACTGAGAGAGCATCAGGACTCTCTCTCTGGTTTTAGAAATAATAAGGACTGGCCGGGGAAGCTCATGGCAGATTTTTGGAAGGGACTAGGGTCCAAGTTCCCAATGTCCTTGCAGCTGCAACTCTAACTAAGCCCTTGCTATGGTAGTCATCTTCTGACATGCATGTACTGAGTCTTGCCTGGGAGTTCTCTTCTTACCCTCCTAGGTGCCTCCCACTCATTATGTAGCCTCTAGTTCTGACCTTCTAGCATGGGTGGGTGGTGGGTGGTGGGGTGGGTGGGCAGGGGCCCTAAATATTCACTATGCTCTGGTCCCTGAAGAGTCTCACCTTTAAGATTCATGATGTGGGCACTGAGAAACCCTGTCCTCGCTCTGCTGCCCGTCTGTCAGAGATACAGTCATTTGACAGCTGACCTCAGGTTGCTTCTAGCCAATCACATTCCAGGGCAGCCTGGTCAGTACCTAAGTAAGGTAGTGGCCAGGCATAGCTGCTGTTACAAAATTCCAACTCTTTTAATAGTTAATCCAGCTCCTAGGAACTCCATACCTGGCAGAGACATTTTCCTGTCTGGGTCCCATCCTCATCTTTTCAGGTAAAACTTCAGGAGAGATTTGTACTAACTCTGCTTTTGTATCCACTCCTCAGAGAACCCAATTGGGCTAGGACCAATACATTCTTAGCACTTGGATTCTCTTGGCTCTTCAAAGAGCTTCAGAGGCATATGAGAAATGGATGGATAGATGGGTGCATGAGTGGTAGATGTCTGAGTTGGTGTTGATATGCAGAACACACACCAGCACACCCCTGGCTCACGGAATGGTCTGCTTCACAGTCAGAACTCGGAGAAGTACCTATGAGCTGCTGCCGTTGAAGCATACTGAGCCCAGACTCAGGGAGCGTTGGTCCTGGGGCAGATGAATATGACCAGTTGTGCTTAGAGAAGACTTTCTGTAAGTGGTCAAGACCAAAGCCTTCTGAGCTGGGAATGGCTAAGATCAAAAACACAGGAGACAGCAGTTGTTGGCGAGGATGTGGAGAAAGAGGAACACTCCTCCACTGCTGGTGGAATTGCAAGCTGGTACAACCACTCTGGAAAGCAGTCTGGCAGTTCCTCCGAAAACTGGGCATGACACTCCCGGAGGATCCGGCTATACCACTCCTGGGTATATACCCAGAGGCTTTACCTGCATGCAATAAGGTCTCATGCTCCACTATGTTCATAGCAGCCTTATTTATAATAGCCAGAAGCTGGAAAGAACCCAGATGTCCCTCAACGGAGGAATGGATTCAGAAGATGCGGTATATTTACACAATGGAATACTACTCTGCAATTAAAAACAATGAATTCACGAAATTCCTAGGCAAATGGTCAGAACTGGAAAATATCATCCTTAGTGAGGTAACCCAATCACAAAAGAACACACATGGTATGCAGTCACTGATAAGGGGATATTAACCCAGAATCTCGGAATACCCTAGACACAATTCACATATCAATAGATTTCCAAGAAGATGGAAGGAGAGACCCCTGGTCCTGGAAAGACTGGTTGTAGGGGAATGCCAGGACAGAGAAGCGAGAGGGGGTTGAATGGGGAAAAGAGGGAGGGAAGGGGGCTTATGGGACTTTCAGGGAGGGAGGAAACGGGAAAGGGGAAATGATTTTGAATGTAAATTAAAAAAAACTTAGAAAATAAAATAAAATTAAAAAAAAGACAAAAAAAAGCCAACATACCTTTGCAAGGCTAAATCAATGTATTGAGTCTTACATCTTTGCAAGGCTAAATCAATGTATTGAGTCTTACCATACTCAATTGGTTGCTGAGCCCTGCTAGGGAAGTAAGAAAAAGGCTCAAGGGGACTGACTAGTGGTGAGGATGAAACGGATGAAGTGGGACAAGGTATGTGACCATCACTGAATCTAAGACCATGTCAGACTTCAAAGCAGACAGGTCCAAACACAGCTGTTATCAAATCGCAGACTGTGGTCCCATCAATAGGAGAGGGTAGAATAAGGCCAGCCATTCCCATCTGGGCTTTCAGAGACCTAGGTTCACCACAGGTATATGAGGCAAACTCAACCACAGGACTTCAAAAGTATGTGTTAGGGAGAAGTATGTATGTGTGTATGCACACTGTGTACATGTAGTAATGTGTATATGTGTGTACCTGTTTGTCCTGTGCATGTGTCAGTTACACATATTCACGGGAGTACACCACAGTGGTTGTGTGGAACCTGAACATGCTGTTGCCTCCAAGGCTGAGCAAGTCTTAAGGAGGCAGGAGGGTGGAGAGCCCCCTCCTTTCTTCAGCATAGATCAGATATGAGGGTCTTATGGAAAGCTGGAAGGCTTAGACTGTAAGGCCATAGTTATCTCCAAGGGTCTGATGAGGGTGATATACAATAGACAAGAAGGTCTTGACTTTGGGTCCTCTTCTTGTCTGTCCTTCATGGCCAAAGACTACCATGGAAAGATCTTCCTTCAAAACTACACAATTTTACTTTGGCGGGGGGACTCCCAAGAGTATGGTAAGACTCAATACATTGATTTAACCTTGCAAAGGTACCTTGATTTTTAACGCCCAGCTCAGAAGGCTTTGGTCTTGACTGTTTACAGAAAGTCTTCTCCAAGTACAACTGGTTATGTTCATCTGCCCCAGTACCAATGCTCCCTGAGTCTGGGCCTAGTTTCTGCCTTACCAGCTGCCCTTATATTTCTTTAAGCAAAACCCTGTGAGTGGAGACAGGAGGTAGTAAGACATGCCACTGTTGGTTTACTAATGATAGAAGGTTGTACTCTGATCAACTGAATTCTTTTACTATCTTCTTATTATGTTCACTTTATGAGGGACACCATGCAGTGAAGGAACTTGTTTTGGTGGTGGGAAATGGCCCCATGCTTCAGGATCAGGACAAGTGAGGGGTAGACTCCCAAACACTGAGGCCAACAGTCCACAGCCTCTAGCCACACCACCAAGAGCTCTTTGTGTGCCTTGTCCCATCTGGCGTGCATTGCCTGGGGGATTCTCACAAAGACCTGGGAGCCTGGTGAGGACAGGAAAGGACACTCTGGTCTTGGGCATCTGTTTTCAATGAAGTATCCACATTGTCTAGACTTCAGCCAGCCTCCTTCCTGCCAAAGAACCAGCTTCAAAGGGTTGCTCAGATTGCCAGGGCAACCACCCTCTGTGGTGCTGGGCTAGCCATGTGCTCCAGCTGCCGAAGTCCTTCCTGCAGGCCTTAGACATTAGCGCTGGCATGGTGAGCTTGGGCACAGGACACTTGTGCTAGAAGCCATGCTCCTGTCTCACTGAATCACACCACACTTCCATCATCTCCACACTAAAGGTGAGAACAGAGCTCAGATGTTACAAGCTTTTGTAACGGTTTTCATGGTGCGGAAATGCCTGCTTGTAGCATCATGTTGACGATCAAATGAAAAGCAGAGTGAGACAGGGAGCAATACTTAGACTCATTACACATAAAAATGTGCCTGTGCCTGAGTCGCAGCTGTGAGTCACTAAGGCCAGCCATCATGCACCAGTAGATGCTCTGGATACGAACATAGAGATGGGCTTCAAACACAGAACCCAGATTTCATACAGGTTTTCTGGCTTCTGTAGGTCATTTGCTTTGCTCTGAAAGCTTTCCTCAGGGTTGTTCTCATGCAGGCATGGCTGGCGGTCCAGGGGCAGATCAGTCCTTAAGCTAGAAAGTCTTTAGAGATCCCACACACTTGTCCTCAAACAGTCACCTTTATTCTCTGGACTGTCAGAGTCCGCTTACCTGTCGCATGGACTCCTTGAGCATTAGTCCTCTCCTCTGTAAATTAGGAACCAGCCTGCCTTTCTCATAGGACAGTTGAGAGGTCATGAAGGTACATTAGAAACTTGAAGAGTTGAAGACCTACAGACTACTGCAAGTTGGGTATCCCTTATCCAAAACACATAAGTAGAGAGTGCTTGGAGTTTGGAATATTTGCACATACACAATGGGCTGTCTTGAAGATGGGAAGCCAGTTTAAACATGAGAGTTATCGCCGTGTTTCAGTCCATCATATACAGAGAACCTGCAAGTAGCCTCTATAATAATCTCAATGATTTTATGGGCAAAACAATGTTTCATTGTGTGGAAATCTCTGCTTGTAACATCATGTTGGCGTTCAAATAATTTCAAATCTTAGAGCATCTCTTAGATTCCAAAAATTTAGAGTAGAGATGCCATGTGGCTTTCCCGAGCATACTATAATGAGAGCCAGAAGAACAACCCAGGATCAGCATTCACCAGTGGAAAGAGCTTAATTTGTTTGGCAGGATTTTTACTCTTCTGCCAGAGCCCTCTTAGCTAGGGCTGAGAGTGCTCCTCCTGCCTTTGGTGCGTAAGCTCAGGGTCAGGACAAAGGGCCTGAAAGGAACTGTCCTGCTCTGACTGCATCATGGTCAGATGTCATCTGGGCTTTCATGGAACTCTATCAGGACTATCAGCTAGCTAAAAAGTAGATGCTGGACCTAGTGGGTTGTGCCCACACAAGCATTTTCTGATGACTAATCAGAGCTCTGCCTAAGGAAGTGGGGCTTGGTGGGGTAGGGCCAGTTTCCTTGGTGTAATCCGTAGAGAAGGCCGGCTGGACTGGAAAGAGAGACCATTTGGTCACGTTGCTCCATTTCAAAAGATCACAGGCTGCAACTAGTTCTGCATGATATGCTTTCGCTCTGTCCCTGGTGGCCTGTAAGTCCACAGAGGACTGAGCATCTTGCTTGCCTCAGCGATGGCTTCCCTGAAGGCAGAGGCTGTTCTAGACTTTATGTTTCTCAGAGGGGTCCAGCCTGACTTCATCTGTGCTTCAGAACCTAACTGCTTTACTGGTGAATTGTGATCACATACGGGGTTGTATAACTAAACAGAGGGGTCCATGAACAATTTAGCAACAGTGAAAGGTTTTTGAATATTCAATGGCCAAAAGTTAATTCAAAATCAAACACGTGAGATGAATCTGCGGTGTTGCCGGCAGCCCTTTCCCATGATGCACTGAAGGAGTCCTCCATAGTCTTGCTTCCAAACACACCACACATTCACTGAGCACTGCTCACACACAGGATAGTGTTGCCATCCTGTGCAACACCAGCAAAGGCTCTCTAAAACACCTCAGCTCAGATCCAAACTGTTGGGTGTTGTGAATTGCAGTGTTTTTACTGTACAATCAAAGTTTTCCACTCTAATAAAAACATGGCTTAATTATGAAAAACGAAGACTCAGTATTTTCCTGCCATTGTTCCTGAGCATGTAAGTATCAGTCTGTAAAGTGTTATAGTGTTGGAAACTAAAAACTTCTGTTTGTTTCTGACCTAAGTTTCACTTTTAAAAAATCATGAATTTTGGCTTGAGATTATGGCAGAATTTCCAGTCACTTCTGAATAGCCCTAAACATACTCCTGTCATTCTATGCAATGTATTTATGTGAAGCATTATTCTTGGCAGAGAATACTATAAAATTAGGATATTGAACAATTCTAAAAGACACTGAAGATTCTCTGTACCCTACAGCATTGAATGTTCAGCCAAGATATAATGGTTTATGAAAAATTCAAAAAATATATCCATTCCATTAGTCTGAAAATTGTCTTTCATCTTTAATAAATGTTAAATTACACAAATACCACTTCATTATTTAGAAGTAAACCTCTTTATTTTTTTCTCAGTAAGTGTTTGATTGTTATACCCACTTGATATGCCTATACACCTGGATTCCTATCAGATTTTCCCTGATGAATGGGGATGCAGTAAGGCCAGTTAACATCAACCGAAACAAAACTGTGAGCCAAGACAATCCCTTTCTCTTTACACTGGTTATCTCATGTCCCCTCCACCTCTGACTATAGCGTAACGGCAGATTTATCTAACAGAAGCCCTCTCTCAGAACAGCTATTTGGCTTCTACCCAATGACCAAATCTTCCTTAGAGGATAGCCTAGCCTGTGCAGAGAGTGGGTGAGAATTCTGGCCGTGCACTTTGCTGAAGTTGGCAGAGATGTGGGCGCTCAGGCATGTAAAGGCTATGTCTGGGGTAGGGGTGATAAAGTGATGCTGTTAATATTTATATGGTTCTTTGCTGCATCCTGTCACCTCCAGATGTCCAATCACTAGCCTGCTACAGATTTAACACAATCATTATCAAAATTCCAATGCTTTCCTTATAGAAATTGAAAAAAAATCTTAAATTACATATGCAAAGATAAAGAAACTCAGGATAAAATAGTTATGAACAATAAATAAAATGTTAGAGGTATTTATATCATACAGAGCTATTGCGATTAAAAACAAAACTAAACAACAATAACAACAAAAAGTGACAAAACACCTACACAGTGCTGGCATAAAACAAACATATTGATCAATGGAATAGAATTAAGGATCTGAGTGTTTAGGAATAACACTTTATTGCTTTTCAAAGAGGCCAAAAAGTACACAATAGAGAAATAACATCATCTTCAACAAATAGTGCTGGTCAAACTGGGTAGATGGACATAAACTGGATAGCTGCATATAGAAGAATGAAAACAGATCCTTGCATTTTACCATGCACAAAACTCAATTGCAAAAGGATCAATATATGACCCAACACCCTGAGTCTGATAGAAGAGAAAGTAGAAAATACAATTGAGCACACAGGCACGGGAAAGGACTTTCTGAACAGGACCCTCATGGTACAGTCATTAAGACAAATGGGATCACATACACAGAAAAGGACACCATCATTTGAATGAAGAGGCAACCTACAAAACAGGAGATCTTTACCAACTAAACACCTGAGAGAGGGTTAATATCTAGACTATATAAAAAAGCTCAAAGATGAAAAATCAAGAAAATAAGCCAATTTAAAGATGAGACATGAAATTAAACAGAGGGTCTTCAAAAGATGAACTACAAAATGCCTGGGAGATATTTTAAACATATTCAAGATTTCTTTTCTTGAAGAATTCTCTACCTTCTATTCTTAGAACAGCAGCACAAGGAGGATAGGAAGAATTCCTATGTATCTTCTACACAGCAAGCACTTCCATCTGATGACCAAAGTTCCCGTGTTTCCACGAGAGAGGAGGTTACTTGTAGCTGGCAGACTAAAACTTTTGATCATTAAGCTTAAACTCAAAACTCATACTATTCCTGCAAAGTGAAAACTATTGCTGATTACTTGAGAGGAAAAAACTGGGATTATAAGAGGCATTTGCCTAGGTAGAGGCCCCAAATTAGCTACTTCCCACTACTGTATCTTGTAACTTCTAGGAGTGTGCGAAGATATTTCAAACTTACTTAGTTGAATCTAAGTTGTTGGAAAGCTTCCAGCCTTCCTTCCATTGCTCCTTTGCTGGCTGGCGGGATGATGTTCTCTCCTCTGGGTCTCTGTGTTCGGGAAGAAATAATCCCATAGCTCGTAATCCTGTGACACACATCCCATTATGTTCAGAGCCAGATTTCTAGACCGGGCTCAGGTGTCCCTCTTATATTAAGTAGTTCATGTCCTACACATAACACTTTTGACTATGTGGATCTAGAGGAGAAGACAGTTCTAAGTGGCTTTAGCTGTGATCAGTTCTTCCTGTGTTTGTCAGCAAGACTCCTGTTTCTACCTCCCAATGGGAACTTGAAAACAATGTTAAATTGAATTCCCTAAACCCCAACACTTAAGTATCTTATTTGTCTGAGACTTCCAGGAAAACTCTTGCATGAAAACTTTCATGGCCTGACCCAGGGAACCTGAGAGACTGGGCTGCTCCTCCCTGAGAGACGAGCTCAATAGTTCAAAGCTCCTGAGGGCCTTTTGAGAAGGTAAAGAAAGCTAGTTGCAAGCTTCTTACTGCACTATAAGGGCTTATGTGCTAAGTAAGGCAAAAGCTCTGGAAACTTCTTCCAAAATCGTGTAAGAGGGCATTAGGGGAATTCTGTTTCCTGCCTGAAGACATCCTGCCCCTAGGGTCTCTCACTAGAGACAAAAAGAATTCTCTCTTTCCTCTTTCCCCTTGTCCATGGAGGGTTATAAATCAAAGGGAACCTCTCTCCTGGCTTATACTTATCTTGATTGGTGTCCAAAGTTTCAAACCCTTTTGTATTTTAAATCTAGGTCTTATGTTAATATGAAAGTCTACTGGGGACCACCCACCTCCCTTAAACAAGCAGCTCACCTTTCGTTCCAGAATTGCTCTCTGCCTGGGAAGTGTGAGAGGCACATCTTACCTATCATGCTTAATTAGCCATCAGCTCCGCCCTCAGATCCACGGTCCTTTCACACATGTTGGAGCCAGGAAGTCCCCATCGCTTTCTCTGTAAGTCATTAAGACCATTCTTCACAGGCAGGGCACTGAGGGCAAAGCTGAGGAAGCAGCAGACTTAGGTCTTTGATCAAGTTGGAGTTAGTTTTTGTGCAAGGTGATAGATCTGGTCTAATTTCACTCTTCTGCATGTGGACATCCAGTCTTCCCAGCCCAGTTTCTCAGGTTCCCTGGAGAAGCCCAGTCTCTCCGGTTCCTTGGGTCAGGCCATAAAAGTTTTCATGCAAGAGTTTTTGCATGGTTTTGCATAAGAGTTTTCATGCATGGCTTTTGGCGATGCTGTCTTCTCTCCAGTGTCTGTTTTTGGTATCTTTGTTGAATATTAGATGGAAGTAGTTATGCATAATAATCACGCTTGGGTCTTTGATTTTGTTCCATTGGTCTACATGTCTGTGTTTTGTGTCAGTACCATATTGTTTCTATTATTATGGTTCTGCAATGTATCTTGAGGTCTGGGATGATAATCCCTCCTGCATTGCTCCCTTTTGCTCAAGATTGTTTTGGCAATTCTATGTGCATTTTAGGATAACTTTTTTTTTCAATTTATCTGAAGAATGTGGTGTGGATTTTGGTTGGGATTGTATTGAATCTACGAAAGACTTTTGGTGTAACTGTCATTTTGACAACTTCAATTCTACCAATCTGGGAGCATGAGATGCCTTTCCATTTTCCAGGACTAGTCTTCATCTCTTTCCCTAGAGATTTAAATGTTCACTATAGAGATCCCTAACTTCTCTGGCTCAGTTTGTTCCTAGGTGTGTTGTTTTCCTTGAGACTATTGTGAATGGAAGTTTGTCCATGATCTCTTTCTCTGGATAGTCATTGTTGGTATATGAAAGGATATTGGTTTTTCAAGTCATTTCTTTGTCTTGCTACATTGATGGTAATTTCTAGAAAAAAATATGGCAGAAATTTTGAGATATCTCATGTATAATATCATGCCATCTACAAATAGGGAAAATTTTGTTTCCTCTTTTTTCTATTTGAATCCCTCTAATTTCCGTCTCTTCACTTATCACTTTAGCTAATTCTTAACAAGACTTGAGAAAGTGGAGAATTGAGAAATTTGATGTAGACAGCCCTGTATTGTTGTTGATTTCCTAACTTCAAATAGAACAAAGACCTAAATGATAAACCTGAAATACTAATATTGCAAAAAGAAAACATAAGCTGTGCCTTATAGGATGCGTATATCAGAAACGACTTCATGAATAGGACCCCATTTGTTCAAAATAGAGGCTAACAATAGACAATGGAACTCCATAAACCTAAAATGCTTCTTCACGGCTAAAGGAAGAATCAAGTAAAGAGAAAACTCATAGAATGGGAGAGAATCTTTGCCAGCTATACACATTGCAGAGGATTCATATTTAGAATTCATAAATAATTTAAGAATAAAAATGACACATTCAAGAACAGGTCTTCACTGAGAGTTCTCAAAAGAGGAAAGAAAAGACATAAGTACTATCTCAAAAAATGTTCATTATCTTCAGCAATTAGGGAAATACAAATCAAAAGAAATTTGAGATTTCTTCTTATCCCAGTAAGAATGACAAAGATCACTGGCAGGAGACTTCCGGCTCTGGTCCCCGGTTTGGGACCATCTTCTGCCACAGCGCGCCATCTCCAAGTGGCGCAGGAAGCCAGCCATCTACCCAGCTGCGTGGAGGAGTCAGCTAGCACAGCCATCTACCCAGCTGCATGGAGGAGTCAGCTAGCACACGTGAGACCTTCATTGCAGAGCAGAGGAGCTGTCTTCTGCCACTGGGTATCATATCCAAGGGACACACGGAGGTAGATAACCACTCAGGAATGCAGAAAGGCCACTGTTACAGTAGGACCACCCCTGCTGCTAAGAGGAAACAGCCTGAAACCCTGAGAACACAAGAGCCTAGGAACAGCCTGGGTCAGGAGTCTTCTGATTACCGCCTGCACCCAGAGTTGATCTGGGCCTAAGAGGTACATACCCAAATACAATTATAAGAGAGCGGGTCGTGAAAAAGTACTTACATATCAGTGTACACAAGAGAGAACAGGTCTTCCAGGAGCACAGAGAAACCACAGTCAGAGACAGCAACACCAGCTAACACCAGAGATAACTAGATGGCAAAAGGCAAATGCAAGAACACCACCAACAGAAACCAAGGCAACATGGCTCCATCGGAACCAAGTTCTCCAATAACAGCAAGTCCTGGATACCCCAACACACCAGAAAAGCAAGAACTGGATTTAAAATCACAGTTCATGATGCTGATGGAGGGCTTCAAGAAGGACATAAATAACTCCCTTAAAGAAATACAGGAAAGCACAATTAAACAGGGAGAAACCCTTGAAGAACTAAGGGAAAATACAACAAAACAGGTGAAGGAATTGAACAAAGCCATCCAAGATCTAAAGATGGAGGTAGAAACAATAAAAAATCACAAAGGGAAACAACTAGGGACATGGAAAACCTAGGAAAGAAGTCGGGAGTCATGGATCCAAGCATCAACAACAGAATACAAGAGATAGAAGAAAGAATCTCAGACACAGAAGATACCATAGAAAGCATAGATACAACAGTCAAAGAAAATGAAAAATGCAAAAAGCTCCTGACCAAAACATCCAGGAAATCAAGGACAAAATGAGATGACCAAACCTAAGGGTATAGGTATAGAAGGGAGTGAAGATTCCCAACTTAAAGGGCCAGTAAATGTCTTCAACAAAATTATAGAAGAAAATTTCCCTAACCTAAGAAAGAAATGCCCATGAACATACAGGAACCCTACAGAACTCCAAATAGATTTGACCAGAAAAGAAATTCCTCCCATCACATAATAATTAAAACACCAAATGTATTAAAAAAGAAAGAATATTAAAAGCAGGAAGGGAAAAAGGTCAAGTAATATATATAGGTGGATCTATCAGAATTACACCGAACGTCTCACCAGAGATTATGAAAGCCAGAAGAGCCTGGGCAGATGTCATACAGACCCTAAGGTGACACAAATGCCAACCCAGACTACTATATAAGATCAAGTGACCATAGGAGTGTGGATTCATTTCTGGGTCTTCAATTCTGTTCCATTGATCTACATGCCTGTCACTGTACCAATACCATGCAGTTTTCAACACTATTGCTCTGTAGTACAGCATTATGTTCATAGCAGCCTTATTTATAATAGCCAGAAGCTGGAAAGAACCCACATGTCCCTCAACAGAGGAATGGATTCAGAAGATGTGGTATATTTACACAATGTAATACTACTCTGCATTTAAAAACAATGAATTCACGAAATTCCTAGACAAATGGTCCGAACTGAAAAATATCATCCTTAGTGAGGTAACCCAATCACAAAAGAACACACATGGTATGCAGTCACTGATAAGGGGATATTAACCCAGAATCTCGGAATACCCTAGACACAATTCGCATATCAATAGATTTCCAAGAAGATGGAAGGAGAGATCCCTGGTCCTGGAAAGACTGGATATAGGGGAATGCCAGGACAGAGAAGTGAGAGGGGGTTGATTGGGGAACAGAGGGAGGGAAGGGGGCTTATGGGTCTTTTGGGGAGGGAGGAAACGGGAAAGGGGAAATCATTTGGAATGTAAATAAAAAAACTTAGAAAATAAATGGGGTACAGAGCTAAACAAAGAATTTTCACCTGAGGAATATTGAATGGCTGAGAAGTACATAAAGTAATGTTCAACATCCTTAGTCATCAGGGAAATACAAACCAAAACAAACCTAAGATTTCACCTCACACCAGTCAGAATGGCTAAGATCAAATACTCAGGAGACAGCCGGTGCTGGCGAGGATGTGGAGAAAGAGGAACACTCCTCCACCGCTGGTGGGATTGCAAGTTGGTAAAACCACTCTGGAAATCAGTTTGGTGGTTCCTCAGAAAACTGGGCATGATACTACCGGAGCACCCCGTTATACCACTCCTGGGCATATACCCAGATTATTCTCCAGCTTGCAATAAGGACACAGGCTCCATTATGTTCATAGCAGCCTTATTTATAAGAGCCAGAAGCTGGAAAGAATCCAGATGTCCCTCAAAGGAGGAATGGATACAGAAAATATGATCTATTTACACTATGGAATACTACTCAGCTATTAAAAACACTGAATTCATGAAATTCTCAGGCAAGTGGGTGGAACTGGAGGATGTCATCCTGAGTGAGGTGACCCATTCACAAAAGATCACAGATGATATTCACTCATTGATAAGTGGATATTAGCCCAGAAGCTTGGAATACTCAAGAAACAATTCACATATCAAATGATGCCCAAGAAGAAGGAAGGAGAGGCCCCTGGTCCTGGAAGGGCTCAATGCAGCAGTGTAGGGGAATGCCAGGAAGGGGAGGCTGGAGTGGGTTGGTTGGGGAGCAAGGGGAGGGAAGAGGGCGTATGGGACTTTTGGGGAGGGGGGAATCCAGTAAGGGGGAAATCATTTGAAATGTAAATAAAGAATAGATCTAATAAAAAAAGAAAAAAAAGAATGGCAAAGATCAACAAAACAAGTGCTGGAGAGGATGGGGGTTCAAGGAGGGGAAGGAGCATTCATTTACTGATTGTGGTACTGCAAACTGATCTAGAGACTTGGGAAATCAGTGTGGGGACTTTTAAAGGGCTAAAACTATACCTAGTGTATGACACAGCAATACCACTTCTTGCATGTGCCCAATGGATTCAACATTTTACTTCCCAGATACTTTCTTAGCCGTGTTTATTGGTGCTTTATTCACAAGAGCTTGGGATGGAAACAACCTACATATCCTTACAGTGACCAATGGATAATGAAATCATTGTTCTCATACAATATTCAGTTAAGAAAAATAAGATGAACTTTTCAGGAAAGTGAATGGAACTAGAAAAGCTCATATTGCGTGAGGTAACTCAGACCCACAAGAACACACATGGTGTTCTCTCTCATCTGTGGTACCCCGCTCTAAGACCTCAGATTTGAGTATACAATCTAGAGTAACTGCAGAAGCCAGGGAAGGAAAAGGGAAATACATGGGAACAAGAGAGGGGTATAATAGGGTACAAATTGTTTGGAGGGAAAGTGGGAAAAATGGGGGGCTTGAAGCAGAGAATGGAGATAAATACAGAGGAAGGAGGAGGGAGGAGGATAAATATATATACACACACACACATATATGCATGTGATGTTTAAATAGAAATTTCCCATCAGGCCTGTCAATGCTCTCTCCAAGAACCATAGGATTCTATAACAAAAACCTCATCACCAGGTATGAAAAGCCTCCTTTTGAGTTATTGGTTTAAGTTTTCCAAGAGACTCCCCAAACATTACAATCTATTGCTGTTGTCATTGGTTGTCTTCCAAGGGTGCAATTTAAGATCCTATTGTGGTATGCTCTTGGGAGTGGCAACTCTGGTTGCCCCCCTCCCCTGCAGCCTCCCCCCGCTTTCTCTCTCAGGGTGCCCAGACATGCTGCACATAGGGCTGGAAGGGTGAAGCAGAGTCCAAAATGGGTGGAGTTTGCAGGATCTTGGTTCATCTGGGAGCGAATACTGGGGGTGAGAGGGTTACAGTGTTTCCTGGAAGGAACATTCCCTGCTTTAGAACCAAAACTTCTAGGCCAGCAGAACTTAAGATTACAGGAACAGGAAATAAAAATGTTCCTAGTAGATCACTAGGTTTAATGATGAGTGGAATTATTCCTTTTCCATCCCTTGATACTTGGGCCCATGGATCCTAGGTATAGGAGGAACCATATCATATATTGGATGCTCATTCAAATTATATACTGCCTTCTGGAGAACTCTGCTCCAGCACTTCAGATTGTTGCCACCAAATTGGTACCACAGCTCCATCTTCAAAAGGCCATTCCATTTTTTCCAGCTGCTTCAAGATTGTGGGAAACATGGTAAGACCAGTAGAGTCCATGAGGTGTGGGCCCACTCTTGTCTTCTCTGGCTGTGAAGTGAGTTCCTTGGTCAGAGGCAATACTGTGTGGAATACCATGAATGGCAGATAGAGCATTCTGTAAGATAGCAGTTTTGTTAGAAAAAAATATGTGCTAGAAAAGAAAAAAATCCACAACTAGAATAAGTTAGCAACCACAATTAGAATAACTACTCTAGTAAGGAAAAAAGTATTGTCTTTTCCATGCAGGAAGTGGTCCAATGTAGTCAACCTGCCACCAGGTTGCTGGCTGGTCACCCTGGGGAATGGTGCCATATCTGGGACATAGTGTTGGTTCTACTTTTGGCGGACCTGGTTGGTGCTCAGCAGCAGTTGTAGCCAGGTCAGCCCTGGTGAGTGAAAGTTCACGCTGGCAAGCCCATATATATCCCCCATCTCTGCCACCATAGCCACTTTGTTCATGGGCCCACTGGTCAATGACAGAAATGGCTGGGAAAGAGGCTGACTGCCATAGAACAGGTGATTCTATCTACTGATACACTATCTTCTGATAGTTCTCCAGAAGGCAGTATATGATTTGAATCAGCAGGTAGAATACTCCTCCTCAGCTGAATGTGCTGTTTCCAGAATCCAAATAGACTCACTAAATGTTGTACTTCTATCATGGTGCTGGGAGGAACCAGATGCAATAATTTATCCTTAACTTTAGAAGGAATATCTCTGCATGCCCCATACCACTGGGCTCCTAAGAATTTCAACTAAGGTAGAAGGTTCTTGAATTTTGGTTGGATTTATTTTCTATGCTCTGGCACACATACTTGTTACCAATAAGTTCAAAGTGATTGATACCTACTACTCACCTGATCTAACTAGCATAATGTCATCAATATAGTGCACAAATGTGATATTTTGTGTAAAAGACAGATGATCAAGATCCCTTCAAATTAAGTTATGAAACAGGGCTGAAGAGTTCTAAACCTTTGAGGTAAAACTGTGAAGGTATACTGCTGGCCTTGCCAACTGAAAGTAAATTGCTTCTGGTCTTCTTTATGGAACAGATACCAAGAAAAAGGCATTTGCTGGATCAATAGCTGTATACCGTGTGCCAGGAAATGAATTAATCTGCTCAAGTAAAGATACCACATCTGATACCGCAACTGCAAGTTGGAGCCACTAATTGATTGACTTTTCAATAGTCAACATCATTCTCCATCATCCATCTGTCTTCTACACTGGCCAGATAGAAGAATTAAAGGAAGATGTGGTGGGAACCACAACGCCTGCATCTTTCAAATCCTTGATGCTGGCACTAACTTCTTCAGTTCCTCCTGGGACGCATTTTCTTTGATTCACTATTTTTCCCAGTAGAGGCAACTCCAGTGGATTCCATTTGGCCATTATAACCACAATAGCTCTTACTTCATAGGTAAGGGAACCAGTGTGGGAGTTTTGCCAACTTCTAAATATATCTATACAAGTTACACATTCTGGAACTGGGGAAATATCTACAGAATGAGTTTGGGGACCACAGGACCTACTGTGAGTTGGACTTTAGCCCACACTCCACTAATCACCTGGCCTTCATAAGCTCATACCATAACTGGAGTGCCACAGTGTTTCTTGGGGTCTCCCAGAAACTGGTCAATTCAGAACCAGTATCCAATAGATCCCAGAAAATCTGGTTCTCTTCCCCCGGTGTACAGTCACCTTTGTGCAAGGTCATAGAACCCTCTCAGGAAGGACTAGAGAAAAGACTAACAGTAAAACTATTGGGTATTTTATCAAGGTTCTTCCTCAGGGGAACCTGACCATCCTCTCAAGGATTCTGGGTCTGAAAATTGGTTAATGGGCTGAGATTCACTTTTGACATGAACCAATGTAGCCTTTTTTAATATGTTTAAGATGTTTTTCTGCTTATACAGATCAAACAAAAATTCAATAGGCTTCTTATCTATTTTATGACTGGGAGACATCTGATAAATTAGTTATTACTAAAGGTCTGTAGGAGTCTTGCCACCATAAAATTCACTTTGTCTTTGCTGACCTTTAGGGTCAAACCATTATGAACATTGTTTATGTTGCCCATTATGATAACTATGATCAATTTGTCCTTTGCAGTTCAGTGCTAACACCTGGTCATTCCTACTTCGGGGTCCAATTAAATCCATTGCATTTAATTCATCTAATTGAGCAGGAATATCTCCAACCCTAAGGTCTGGAACAAGGGAAAGGGAAACAGAAAAGCTCTTCAAATGTGCTGGTGTTCCTCTCACCATTTCGTGTCTTACAGGGTTAGTGAAGATCATGTCTTCTGGGCCTCCTTGTGGAGAATTCCCATAGATTTTACACAGTGTACTACTCTCAAATTGGAACTTCCTCAACCCTTAAAATCCCTTCATCAACATTAAGACAAGGGATATCAGGCATCTCCAACTTCTCAGTAGGCCATCTTTTGACATATGTTTCAACTAACCATTTTGTTGGAATAATGTTATTGTGCACTATATAAATATTAACCTTGTATTATTCAAATGATGATCATCGTGCCCCCATATCTGGTTGTAATCTGGATTTGGTATTATAATACTTATCTTAAGAATCTCCTGTCACAGTGTTGTACAAACATTCCTCCCCAATTTTCTGATTGGTCAATAAAAAGCTGATCAGTCAATGACAGGCACAGGAGAAAATGGTCAGAGGAGCTTCTGATCCCAGCCTGGGGGAGGGAAGAGAGAGGCAAGAAAAGAGGATTTGACATGAGGTGAGACATCAGGAGCCACCCTGAGAACACATAAGGAGAAAGGAGAGCCAAATCAACACTAAAATGCAAGTATCTCCAGAACTTTGGCTGGGAAGTAGCTAGATTAGTTTAGGGGATTAGAATAGATTAATGTCTGCTAAATTGTTGTGCCTTCAAGCTTGTTGAATAAATCTAATAGTCTCTGTTTCAATTATTTGGAAAGTAGCTGGATTAGAGAAAAAAAAACTGTCTTTAAAATTCTCACTAGCATCATTCAAATAAACTTTTGACTTCTTTTAAAACTGTGACCAAGGCTCCACACAGCAGTTGGCAGAAACAGATGTAGAGACCCACAGCCAAACATTAGACATAGCTCCAGGAAGGGGAAGGACTGAGAGATCCAGAAGAGTTAGAGACTCTACAAGAAGACCAACAAAGTCAACTAACCTGGGTCTTGTGATTCCCAGAGACAGAACCACCAACCAAAGAATATACATGGACTGGACCTAGCCCCCTACCCCCACATATGCAGCAGATGTACAACTTGGCCTTTATACAGGTTCCCCTACAACTGAAGGATGGGCTGTCTCTGATTCTGTTGCTTATTTGTGGATCCTGTGCCTCTTACTGGACTGCCTTGTCTGGCCTCACTGGGAGAGGATGTGCCTAGTACTTCAGTGACTTGATATTCCATGGTGGATTGGTACCCAGGGGGTGTTTCTCCCTTCTCAGAGGAGTTGGGGAAAGGAGTATGGGGAAGATGCTGTGTGAAGTGGGGACTTGGAGGGGGACTGTAATCATGATGTAAAGTGAATAATAGATTAATTAATGAAAAAAAACCATGAGCTTCCATATTAAATCTGGAATTCAACTGTGCAAGCCCAGATTAATAAACTCAGCCTGATCCAGTTTTACATTCCTTCCACCAGTATCCCACATTATCCTTAAAATCCATTCCTACATATTCCCTAGACTGCTGCTCAGAGGAATTAGCCAGCTCATTAAGTTTTTTAGTGGTGTAGTGAACCTTTTCATGGACTACAGTTTCTACCTCTTCTCTAGGAGTCTGCTTAGCCTTAAATCTGGTTACAGGTCTCAAGGTAACTATTGATGGGCCCTGGGGGCTGTCAGTAATGTCTTTTTTGGCATCTCCTCCAGGGAAAGTCACTGCTGGTTGATCAGACAATGAAGGATTAATTTCTTTGGTCAAAGTCAAAAAAGGCAATATTTCGGGGATAAGGAGAGAGTACATCTTCTACTGAGGGTAGAGAGACTACTTCCTCAGCTAAACCCTTGACTATCTCAGGGTTAAAGTTTTCAGCCTCAATAATGTCCTCCCACACGTCTCCATCCCAAGTTACAGGATTCCATGCCAGTTGCTCTTACTTTAACTGAGGCTGGGACTTGAATTTTCTCTATAATTCAACCAGTCTTATCAAGGAAATCTGCTGCTTGATTTTCTACAACTTGAGCTCTGGGGCTGCTGGAGAGAAGACACTCTTCTAGGGCACACTCAGGAACCTTTTGAATGTTTATGCACATTTTGAGCAGGTCAGTTTTGTCTGAGTTCATTGTCCTTCTGTGTGTTCTGAAAAGCTAGAAGTTGGTTAATTTTATCAGCACCTTCTTTTCCCTTGCAATTTATCCAGAGATGCTAGGAACAACCAAACAGCATGATCATTTTCCTTATTTTTTCACAATTTTTTAAATGTTTTATATACAGAGTCACCAAATCCATTGCCTCCCACAATTGGTGAATCAGGAGAATCAAATACATTTGTCTCCTTAAGTGCATAGAATAATAAACATTGTGGACTTTCAGTACTCTCCAAGCTACCAGGAGAGGCTTCAGTAACTGTAGATGGTGGCAAATTGAAAAACCTATTCCAGATACTTAGAAAATTTATCCTTATACTTCTTTTCCTCTAGAATCACTTCTGGTACCAAAATGTGTTCTAGTTAGGGTTCTCTAGAGGAACAGAACTTATAGAATACAGAGAGAGAGAGAGAGAGAGAGAGAGAGAGAGAGAGAGAGAGAGAGAGAGAGAGAGAGAGAGAGAGAGAGAGAGAGAAACAAGTTTTATAAGGGTGCCTTACAGATTGGGTCCAGCTTGTTTAACAATGAGTGTCTACTAAGGGGAAGTCCAAGAATCCACATTCAGTGCATGAGGCAGGTTGTCTCAAGCTGACTTCAGTATATGCCAGAATCCTGAAGAAGTAGGCTTTAATGCCAGTGAAGGAATGGACTTGTCAGCAAGAATGAGGTCAAACAGGCAAAGAGAGCAAGTTTCTTTCTTTCTCTCAAGTTCCTTATATAGACTGCCATCAGAAAGTGTGGCCCAGATTAAAAGTGGATCTCCCCAAGTCAAAGGATGTGGATTAAAGTGTGTCTTTCCACCTGAAAAGATCAGGATTAAAATTGGGTTTATACTTTAAACAATTTAATTTAAAAATGTCATTCATAGGTATACCCAGCTCCTTGCATTTTAGTTAATTTTAGATATAGTCAGATTGATAACTAAGAATAGCCATCACAGATACCTATGAACCATAAGAATGAGCATTATGGCATAATAACCCTAAGTGTACAACTGTGGCATGAATGCCTTTACAGTAACCAGCAGCCCTCTCCATGGACCTAAGGCCTACCTATTCAACAAGTGGAAAATCACATCTGGCACTGGAAACCTAGACAACTACCTGGGCCTAGTGAATTCATGGATCTTGGGGGTAAACTGACAACTTCCACTTTACTAAACCAGCATAATTCCTAACAACATTATAAATAGTTGTCCTTATATACACAGATAAATGTGCATAACCACTTACCAGAGATGACGACAGTGGACAATGGACAGAGACTGTTACAGCTAATTAAAATGCAGAGAGTAAGAGATCAGTGTGGTGCCCAGGCCCAACCAAAACATGTACAACACAACTCCTGCAGCTGAGGCTCAGGGATTATTGCAGAAGAGGGGATCAAAGGGTTGTAAGAGCCAGAGAAATAAGTTTGCTGTGAGATCGTGTCTCACAGAAATGTCAGAGAGGCTACACCCATAAAGTCTCATCAACAAGGTTGCTAAACAATTCCTATTCAAGAAGAACATTGATGGACATGCTAACACAGAATTGGAAGCAGGAAGCTTGTGAGGACTCAACCCTAGACAAAGAACTCTGGGCAACTAGGTGATGCTGAAAGTGAGAGAAATGATCCCCTAGGGAAGACTCCCCCTGTAGCTGGACTTTTGACTACTTTATTGGGGTCTTTTTCCTCTACCACCCATGTCTTTCCAAACCCCACCACCACTAGGTAGGAAAGAAAGAAGGTTAGAGTGTAAAAGGGGGTGTCAATATCATTAGACTGCTTCCTGCTGATTAGGGACTTTGAGTTCCTTTGGACAAGTTCAGTCTTTGTTGTGAGGAGATATCTCCAAGCAGCATCCAGCAATCCAGCAAATAACAAAAGCAATCAGCACCCAGCAGCAGCAGCAGCCTCAGCAGCAGCAGGTACTAGCAGCAGGAGGAGCAGTATCCCCCACCTCTCTTAGGGCTCTGGCATTTTATATTCTCTCAAAAGTCCCCAGAATTCCAAATGTAAACTATCTTCAGCCAGCAGAATCACACCCCTGCCAGAGCATGAGACAAATCATAGTCAGCTGCTGTGGACAATCTGAAGTAGCTCTTTATCCTACACCTGTGATTAAAACAAAGAACATGTTCACTTAACTGGATTTTTAAAGAAGTCAAAATTCTCACTACAGTATCCACACACCCCAATTTAGTTCAATATCAAGTAGTCATCTCTGAGGTGAGATATATATGTGTGTGTATGTGTATACACACACACACATATTTGTATATATTTATACATATAATTACATATATGCATATAGTAGATTGTAATTATGTATTTAAGAAAATACACACACACACAGTCAGCAACAACAATTAAAGAAAAAGAGACTGAATTTGAGAGATAAAAAGAAGAATCATGGGCAAGGTCAGAAGGAGGAAATGATGTAATTATGTTATAATTTCAAAACAATTACTATAAAAAGTAAAGTAGCAGAGGTAAAAATTGCATCAGATCCCAAGATGGTGGACGACACAGAAAAGTATGAGGAATATTCCAGATCATGCCACAGAACTGGGCGTCAAATTCCCACCTGGCTTGTGGGATGTGGGTTAGGGAAGATTTGAAGGGCTCAGAGTTTTGGCCTCAAATCTGAGAGCTGTTCTTGAAATCAACTAAGGAAGAAGTCATCACATCAGGCAGACACTGGTATGAGCAGGTGTGGCCTGAAGTTACTGTCCTCTGCTTATTAGCTATTATCATTGTCCCTGCATGGGATCCATGAGAAAAGCTTGTTAGGTGACATTGCATTTACCTGGGACAGAGTAGAAAGTCTAGGGATGAAACTAAGAGATGAAATGAGAGGAAGTCATACTTAAAAGTTCATGAACTCTGCACAAGTTATGCGTCTTAGTCAGGAATACCCAAAGTCTAGCTACCTGAAGGTCTATGAAGTGTCTAAGTTGAATATCCAACCAAATTTAGCACATGAAAGGACACTTTGAGATTTCTATACATTTGACTCTGATTGTCTCTCCTGTTGGTTCTCAGTTGGGCTGCCACAACATTGTAGCCAAAGGTCACCCTGAGAATGGGCAGGAGTATGTGAGAACTCAGCCAGGCAGGACCTGGCTAGTTGTTGCCATGGGCCTTTGAGAGGATATTCAGCTGGGGCTGTGAGCTCTCCACGTGGTTGGACTTTCCATGTGTGGGTTGGAGAGCATCCTATGGGCAAGTTGTCAGTGAGACCCAGGTAGAAGCTCTAAGGCTTCTTTCAACCCAGTATTAGAAATCTTAGGCTGTTGCTTCTATCTTATGATGCCACCTAAAATGTCACTAGTCTGGCCCGTTCTCTAGAGAAGAACCACCCAGGACTCTGGAAGATGTCCATGTCTGAGAACCATTCTTTCCTTTGCCCTCTAAGGCCACAGGCTATAGAATTCTCACCATAATTTAGTCCTGTTGGAGAACTACTTATCTCCCTAAAATTCTACACCAGGTCATACTTTATTGAAACTTTGTTTGGAACATCTCCAGGTTTCTGATCACTACAAGACACCCAAGACAATTATTTTATAAAAAGACAACATTTGTAATGGCTTTTGGTTCTGGAAGATCCATTAATAATCTAGTGGTCTCACTATTCCTTGTAGTGAAAGCTGGGAAGGTCTCAAAGATAGAGAGACCAGACAGAGACCCCTTGATTCAGTGTTTCCAAATTCTTGTCATCATCAGGGAACAAATTCAGTGACGACAAAGTATGGAGGCAGGAGAAACTTATGCTGCAAAATGGCAATACACACTGGGGGATTACGGCTTCTTATGTGAGTTTTATATTGAATCTGAGAGATGTGGTATGAGGTTATACAGCTTGTTTTTGACCAGGACTACTTGTAAAGGAGTATGGGTTAGAAGATGAGAAGTAATGTTTCCAGTTGGAGTTGTTTCTCTTTGAACACAAATCTCAATTTGACAGCTATTGATCCACCTAGATACTGTATGATTTACAGACTGCAAGTTTCTGGTTTTTATATACATTTTCTGGTCTTTCTTTAAGCTCTTTCCATTTGAGCTCTCCTTGTTTCCCAGTGGCTCGCCATTACACATTGCTTGTGGCTCCATTCAAGGCAGCACATTCTCTCAGAAGTATGTGGTAGAAAACTACTTACATTCATAATCAAGGCTGTAGAGGTGTCGTGAGTGGGTCAAGGTCTCATAATTCTTTCATGTATGTGCACCACTGACTGAATAACCATCTAGGAGAGCTGGTACCTTCCCAAGTGTCAATCCTCTACCCTCCCTACCTCCAGACGCAGAACCAGAAGTGTGTCTTTGACATTCATCGTGCCCAGAGATTAGAAGGACTACCCTCTCAGGCACAGAGGACCCACAGGAGGAAGCCATTTAATTTAGGAGCCCGAACTCAGAAATCTGTTAAGCTCTTGCAACGTACTGTATTTGCATATGCAAATATTGCTTGCCACTCTTAGTTCCTTTGAGTTCCTAAAGCAAGAAAAGGTTCATGAAAGATTGATTGACTGAGCTGGGAGACCCTTGACGCTATACACAGCCCTAGAGAATCCCAGATCAATTTAGTCAGGATCTATGAAGGTGGGGTCCAGACATTTGGGGGTTATTTAATCTTTCCAGGAGATTCTAATATTCAAGTAGGTGTGGAGCTAACAACCAGATTTATAGAGCCTGGTTCAAGGGACAGCATTTGGTAGATCAGCAGGAGCAGAGTCTTGGGCTTCAATTCTGACATTCCACTATCATCTCCTGGTCTGGGAGCATTACGAAACAGACTTCTGGCCCCTCCCAGGGTCTGATTTAATAAGTCTGGGTGTGATGAGGACTCTGGGATCCTTACAGTTTCCTGGGTGACTTTTGCATAAAGCCTGGATTGGAAAATCTGTGGCAGGAGAGAAAGGGGCAGCAGGCTGTAGAATGTAGATACTCTTCCAAGTGAACTCAAGGGCAAAGTCTAAGCCCTAAGACAGCTTGTTCTGGAAGGCAAAGGAGGTTCTTTCTGTGGAAATCCGGGCCAAAGTGTTTAGCACTCAGGATTTGTTAGGATGGTTTGGCTTTTCAAGGACTTTTCAAAATATCATACAACTCCTTGAGTTTATAAAAATTGATACCAAAATTTGCCTTTGATAGGTTTCTTCACCATTTACACGAAGAGCATTAAAAGAATGAAAATAACCTGACAGTTTCAGGATTGTGGAAAATATCATTACTGGCAATGAAATTTACAGGAAGGCTTGCCGACGCCTGCGTTCTCCCAAGACTAACATGAGAGCATGTTTTTACTTCTGACGCAATAATTAATTTTGCCCAAGAAAACTTCTCTTTTTGCATGCCTTCAGGCAGGACTAAATGGAGCCTTTAATTCATTGATAAATGTGATCGCCTCTGTTCATGGAACCCTGCTGAGGCAGATAGGATTCTCCAGTGGATTCACTCTGAGTTGTTATGTGCTAGGAGGCTCTGAAGAAGGGATTAGAGATCCCCCAAATCCTGAAGAATTGGCTTTGTCAGAATATGAAAGGTTGGAGACGACTTTCAGAGCTAGCTGGAATTCTAGAACCAGAGTCTGGAAGTCAAGGAGCTAGAATGGTTACAAAGTTCAAAGTCTGCCCTGTCAGAGGAATGGGGATGAAACCTGGATGGAGAGATGAATAGATTAGCTGCAGGTCTGGTAGATCTCCTGGGGAGCTGTGTCCAGCCTTTGCCACCCACAGGGAAGGTCATTTAGTGCAGGACAAACAGATCTTACTGTAGAGTCTCTGTGCTTCATCATCACACTCAGAAAACTGGCTCAGACTGTGACTGAAATTAACAAATGGAGGTGGAGGCAGCAGATGCCTAAACCTCAGCAGGAACGAAAGCAAGTGTTAAGCAGTTATTTCTGCCTTAAACCTGTCTCTGTAACTGGTTGATAAAGTTTGGACCCAACAACCCCTTGCACTTAAGGATCTGCAAACTGTTTAGGTATGCAAATAAACTGTAGCTTAACCTGAACTTTTCTAACCAAGCAACTGCTTTTAAGCTAATTACAGCAACTGAGTCTCCAGCCAGAGACCAAACTGAACTGCCAAATAAGGGAAATATCTGTCATATAAAGTAAGAACAGCCATATCAATCAGACTGTTTCTGTGTGCCACTTTTTCTTTAGATATAAACACAACTGGCATATATAATAGGGCAGAGCTGAATCAGTTTTGATTCCAAGAGCTGTCAGTTCTTAGAACACCTTTTTTCTTTATTCTTCTCCACCAACAAAATTTGTAAAAATTAATTAGTCTCATGTTATTTTATTAGTTACTACTTATTTTTAATGGATTTTTTTTTCAAAAAAACAGAAACATGATAAACTTTATTTCCAGAGACTATCGCCCTAAAGGCTTTGTATAAAGATGTGTATATGCACGTAGGGAGTAGTTCTCTGCAGAAGCTAATCCCCTCCCCTCTTCTCCTACCACATGGAAACAACCCACAAGCTAGGCATACATACTCTGCGATGTAATCAGACATAAAAGTAAAGTTTATGAAGAGATAAAAATGCCAATGATACACAAGCATTAAGTGTGCTGTGCAAGATGAAAGCTGTACTCACTGGAGGCAACTGCAAAAATAAAAGAGGCTACCCTGGGGGAAAATGTAACAAAAATTTTGTTACATTATTATCAACAGCTACAATTTTTGCTATTTTCGAACTGTTTACATAGTATTATTTTATAAAAGTTGTCTTTTGGCACTTGTCTTGGGGCCCTGCAGCCCATGTGGCTGGAAGAGACACCAAATGCCAGCCCAGGGCGCCCATAGTGAGCACCAACATGATGAGTGAGTATGTGATGGGGACATGGGAAAGATGGAGCATGCAGTGGAGAGATGGGAAAGAAGGAGAAGCCAGCGGTCATGCACTATGGAGAGAGGTAGAACTGGAAACATGGCAAAGGCCAGGAACAGCTGGACATGAGAAGTCTGCCCAACCACCAGGGGTCATTGTGATATCTGGGTCTAGGCTGCCACCAAGGGATATCTGAACACCAGGTGTCTGGGCTGCTGCCTGAGACCATGTTAATGTCCCATGGCTGCACTGGTGGTCGGAGGGAGGCAGACTGATCTGTGTGACCTGTGTTGCAACTGAGGACACATTGAATCTGTAATCCTGCTGTAGCTAGGGTCTGTGTTGATGCCCATGGCCCATGTTACCACCAGAGGCCATGCAGATGACCCTGATCTGAACTACTGCCTAAAGCCAGGTTGATGTCTGAGCACTGCCCCTTGTCAGTCACCACACTTGGGAGAGTTGGCCCCATCCCTCCTCGGGGAAGCATGGGAGAGTTAGCTCTGGTGGTGCTGCAGAGCTGGGCCTGCCCCTTACTGGCTGTAGCACTTGGGAGAGCAGGCCCAGCACCTTGCCTGGGCAGCACAGTAGAGCTAACTCTGGTTGCATGGGCATAGTAGAGCCCGCCTAAGGGTGTGAGAGTGGAAGAACTGGCCCTGCCCCTTGCCTGGGCAAAGCAGAAGACCTGGCCCTGGTGGCATGGGCATAAGTGAGCTGGCTGACTGACCAATTCATCCACCCCATCTGTGAACTGCTGGACTACGTGAAGGGGCCAGTTCTGCAGATACCAGCAGAATCATCAGGATATCTGAGAGGAGTCCTGGTGAGGATCCAGTACTGACAGTGTAGCAGAAGCCAGAGGCCTTGAACCGGACCCATGACTCATTGCAATGAACATTTGCAAGTAAAGATGGTTAAGCAAAAGGTCTACTGTGGGGCACACCACAGTGTCCATGGTGAGATTTTTGTTTTGCTTTGTTTGGTGTGAGAGGTTGTAAGGACAGGGCAGATCTGAAGGCATAGGGAGAGAGAGAGGGGGGGGGATTGGGGCACATTATATGATTCACAAGTTATCTGTCAAAGTTTTTTTTAAGTTTTTATTTTTTATTTTTTTTTTCAGTTTTTAGTAAAGGATATTAAATTTTAGTAGCCACATGGAAGCCATGACTCAATTATTGAGGTTCCTATCTTTCTTACCTTGGCTAAATACTGACTCCTCTCTCACACATACACACACATACATACTCTCCATCAATAGAACATATATGCAAAATCTTTCCAGTTGAGGTGGGAGGTTAATGGAGATATATGATAATTATATTCTCTCTGACACATTTTTGTACATGTGTGTGTGTGTGTGTGTGTGTGTATGCGCACACATGCGCGTGGATACAAGTTTGTGTGTGCAAGTACACAATCTGGCAGGTCCCTCTCTGAGACCAGGGCTGATCTTTGAAGAGTGGCAAGTCTGAAACTGTCTTTCCTGTTACTGAGGCTACACATAACGATGCTTGAGTCTTATATTGGTTGTTTATTATTATGTAACAAATTAGGCCCCCCACAAACCCAAGAGCTTCTTAACATTCGTGTGATACAGGAATTCCACCAGGGTTTAATAGAGTGTTTGTGACTCAAGAAGCCTCACCAGACTGGTCTCATGGGGTCTGAGACTCTCTGGGAAAACAACCTTCAGCGATTGGCAGTTCTTGCCATTTTATCAATTTCATCCATTTTACTGCTTACATATTTAGCAGTATCCAGTCCTCTTCACCAACCTCTCCTTTTTGGAAACAGTCTTTTTTGTCCTATATGGTCCTTAAAGTGGCCTTAAATTCACTATGTGCCTTGAACTCCTAATATTTCTATCTCCAACTTGAGTACTAGTATTACAGGTTATTAACTACTGTGCCAGTTTTCTGTGGAGCTGGGCATCATGCCCAGGTATTTATGCTTGTCGTCACACATGGGCATTTATGCTTGTCAGGCACGCAGTCTACCGGCTGGGTGTCATCTCTTGTCCTGGTCTTCTTCTGTATGAGTCTTGTTTAACTTCTTTCTATGAAACTTCATGTTATCACCATAATTTGTGTTTTTAACATTTCTTTTGTTTGTCTTATACTCTGTTCTTCAAGCCTTCACACCTCTTCTGTAGTCCCTGATTTCAGAGATATGATTTAATTTTGCTGATCTTGTGGATAGGGTTACCTTCATTTACTTAGACGACAGAATCTGCAGTTGTGTCTTTCTCATTTGTGGGTTCATCTTTTCCTTCCTTTTGTTGTCTCCTACTAATGTCTTTGTGTAGATATGACCCTGGATTCTTCTTGCTCATTACTTAAAGGTGAAGGAAGTCTTTCCTTCCTTTCTAAACTGGCAGTTAAAGGATTGTTCGACTTGTTGGTTTTGGCTTGTTGACTGTGAACAGAGTCTCATCAGTGCTCTGACATATGTCTGTGCTGGGTCATGAGCTCTTTGAGATTTAGGGTAAGCTCTTAACATCATTGCATGTGCATGGAATTGATAGACACCTACATCTTTATCTACTTGATTTCATGGTTCCTTTCCTTCTCCTGGTCTGAAAGTCTTACATCACATTTTACTTATGGTATATGCCATGTGTCTTCAGGTTTCATTGCTGTGAAGAGACACCATGACCTAGGTGACTCTTATAAAGGCAAACATTTAACTGGGGCTGGTTTACAGTTTCTGAGACTAAGACCATTATCATCATGGTGGAAAGTTTGGCAGTGTGCAGACAGACATGGTGTTGGAGGAGCCAAGAGTTGATCCAAAGACAGTCAAGAGGAGGGTCTTCAGCAGGCAGCTAGGAGGAGGGCTTTTCCACACTGGGCAGAGCTTGAGCATTAGGAGATCTCAAAGCCCACCCCCACAGTGACACACCTACTCCAACAAGGCCACACCTCCTAATAGTGCCCTCCCCATGGGCCAAGCATTGAGAGACATGATTCTATGGGAGGCTAAACCTATTCAAACCACCACACCATTGTATCCACATCTTTACAAGACCCATGTCTGTGCTTTTCTGCACACTCTCTGCCCACCACATGTCACATGGCACTAAGCTCCTTGTGTGTCCCCAACCTTGATAAAGAGATGTTCCTATACCATCTTGCAGCTGTGTTACATGCATCACTTACTGTGGCTCAAAGCTGTGAGCCCATCTTCTAGTTTTGTCACATGTGGTTTTCATTTTTTCCCTCCTGTTGCCAAACAGTTTCAGGAGATAAAATCAGCAGAGACTCATGCCTATAATGTCTTTTTCTGGACTTTCTGCTTTGTTTTCCAAAGTAGCAACACATCTTTTCAAACTTCAAGTTTAAAGAAAGGCCGTGACTTGATATAAAGGAATGGAAAGCATATTCTACTTAGAAAAATCAGAGTTCCTGCCACTGAAAGTCCTCATGGCTGCCCAGTGCACACACTGATTGACAACAGTTCAGGAAGAGAAAGTGGAGTGAGGTTGGAGGGACAGATATGAGAGAGATTTCCTGAAATTGAGGAATTTGGGTAGAAAAGGAACACACTAAGAAACACCAGGTTGTGTACTTTAAACGGGTGAGTTGTATGAGTATATCAATTGTGTTTACATATGACACCAAAAATCTAGATACAGCAGTTCATGGTGCTTAGGGCCCAAAGAGAGAGAGACTCCTATGAGAGGGTCCAGGACAAGAATTCCCATGAGAGACTCCAAGACTTTTACCTGTATGGGTACAGATGTGTTTTCTTACCCCTGGGCTTCTCACTTGATTGTGACACTTCACATCTGCTGAAAATTTCTCTCTAAAGGGTTGTGAGGGAGAACGTCTTGTGAAGATTGTTCTGGAGGCACAGGGGTTATGTCTGGAGGAGGAAGAGGCAGTGAAGAGGAAGGGATGCAGAAGACAGAGGCAAGGACCAGTTCTAGGAAGTTGCTATAGCAACAGAAGAAAAAGTCATATGGAAACAAGGAACAAAAATTGTTAGAACAATAAACCAGATCTCTGTGACGGCTGCTGACCTAGGGACTGGAGTATCTGACCAGAACTTTCAGGGTTCCAGGAGTCTTAGTGAGTTAGTCAGAAGTGGTGTACCCACTGAACCCTTCTGGCCACTTTTTCCTTTTTGTATCCATGACAATTGAAGTAAGAAACAAATGTCTGCAAATTCCTCCCCCCCCCCAATTGTGGCCCCTCTCTTTCTGCTTGTAGTAGAAATGGCTCTCCTATAAGCCTCACTTCTCATTACTCATATCTGCATCTAATGTGCAATAAGCTTGACAAGTGGTAAGAAGTCCTACTCTCATGAAGCAACCACATTGTGAGAAAGCCCAAGGGAGCCGAGTAGTGTTGAGAGCATCTCCCAGCTAGCCAGAGTCACCAGGTATGAAGGGGAAAAGGAACTCTTGGGAGTCTAGTCTAGGTAAGAGTTGGAGAACCACTCAGCTGAGCTCAGTCACTTAACCCAACCATGGGAGAGTGAGATGTGTATTTTAAATCTCCACAATTCGGATAGCTTATTGCACAGAAATAAATGATCAGAACAAGCCCATCAAGCCACATGAGGATCACTTTGTAAACACTGGGGCCACTTCTGTTGATTGGAGCAGGAGAGAAACCGTCACCCCATCAGTGCCTTTAATATGTTGGCACAGGTGGGATGCCTGCTGGTGCTAGCCCTTCCCACGTTTACAAACTGTAATTCTAAGCACAGAGTTCATGGAGTAGAGGTTGTCTACTGATGGCTGCTCAGTTTCCTGAAACACCCAGTGATTTGGGGGATATGCTTGGGATCATGCCATTTGTCCAATAGCTGAGCACCCCTGCTTCCCTATGGAGAGATTTGAAATGCCCTGCCCCTGCTTGTGCTATGCATGAAAGTCCGCACAGGGGGTCCTGGGGAAAATCTGTAAAAGGAAAAGGAATCGGTCCACAGAACTCTCAGGCCAGGCAGGAACCCACCATAGTCCCTGGCTTTCTCTGCATGTTGATTTGGGACTCTGGGTGTTTTAAGTTTTATTACTGGTGGCTCAAGGCCAAGGCTACAAATAAATGTTGAAGCTGGCTGCAAGGGGCGGGGATCATTTCCTGGGCTGCATTTCACAGGAGGAAAGCCATGTTTCAAGGCTTACTCTCTTTGTGTGGTGTCCATTTTTGCTTCATGCCGGGCTAAGGTCAAAACAGAGCTGGTTTCTTGGTTTGAAAATTCTGTCCAAATCCCCATGCTTGGCCCTTTTGGAAGACATGGGGCTTGTTCTATAGATGAAGCCCTTTTCTCTACCACTGGCATTGTTTGGCTTCTCATGGATATGTTTCTCTTGAGTGTTCCCAGAGTGTCTGGACAAAGACCATATATAGGTACTAGTGTGTACATTAAAGTGCCAGCCACCGGTATTACAGTATTTATAATCACGGCTTCCAGAGTGTCTGTCTTATTCAGAGATCTCTGGCTACAGTTATGGAGGGGTCTCACCTATGTTGAACTTTATGGTTGCCTGGACATTCTGGCAAAGTCAAGACCTGAAGGTCTTGGATGGAGAATGATAAATAATCTACACTGTTCTTTTGTATTCATGTAACTCATTGCAGGCATGTATAGTCACCTAGACCTACACACATACACATGTCTGAATGATTTACCTTTGGGCAAATCAAGATTCCCTTTTTTGTTTCCAAAGGCCAGAGTTAAGTCCAGAGCAGCTTGCAGGTTTTACACAAAACTGGACTCTGAGAAGCTTGGGCTCTGGCCATCAGCTCACTCTTGACTTCTGTTTCCCTCAGGCCAGTGATCTGGAATAGAATACTCAGTGATGGTCAGCAGAGCCTGCAAAGCCAGTGAGCAATCGTCAGGCCAGTTCTGCACTGCCCAGGGCCACTGCTTCTCAGCTCCTTTGCTTCAGTACTGGCTCCAGTCCCACAGTAAAGATGGAAAAACAGAATCATAGGAAATAAGGCCAGTGAGACAGACCTAGGGAACAAAAACAAGAGGGCAAGTCAGAACCTGGGAGGAGCTCTGTAGCCAAGGTGGTACAAAGGGTCTTGGAGTGTCCGAGAAAGGGGCCATTTAAGCAAGGGAACACTCCTGCCTGGGCTGGAGGACTCGCGTCTTGGGTAAATGACAAAAAACTCTTATGTGGAAGTAGTCACTTAACTGGTGTGAATCTGTCTCTTTCATAAAATAGACAGATCCAAGAATATCCTCACTCTTAATTTTTGCTTAAATGCAAATGATGGGCAGGTCTTGAACAGAAGAATGAGCACTGTGATAGAAGTGACCCATGGCAGCAGCATTCTGGATCAGGGATGCAAGCAGCTCTGTGCCCAGTGGCCTCAGGGAGGACTTATGGTGGTGGAGCCGTGCTTGAGCTGGGTCTAGGGGGTACCAGGTTGCTATTGACACCCAAGAGTCATAAGACTCCATGAAGAGAAGTGTAATGACTGGTTCTGTGTGTGAATTTAACACAAGCTAGAGTCATCAGAGAGAAAGAAGCCTCAGTTGAGGAAACGCCCACCATGATATCCAGCTGTAAAGCATTTTCACAATTGGTGATCAATGTGAAGGCTTGGCCCATGGTGGATGGTGCCGTTCCTTGAATGGTGGTTCTGGGTTTTATAAGAAAACAGGCTGAGCAATCCAGGAAGCAGAACCCCTCTGTGGCCTTTGCATTAGCGCCTGCCTCCAGGCTTGACTGCTTGAGATCCTGTCCTGACTTCCTCCAGTGATGGACTATGATCTGGAAGTGTAAGCCAAATAAATCCTTTTTACCCCAACTTGCTTTTTGGTCATGGTGTTTTTGTCACAGCAATAGAAACCTTAACTAAGACAAAAAGCAACAGAAGCTCAGTGCTAAGTGAGCTCTGGGGAGACTATGCTAGACCTCAGAATCAAATCTCCTGAGCTACTGTCATAGTGCTGGCCTTCTGCAGTTCGATTAACTTCTAGCTTAGAAGTTCCTCACTCAGGCATCTTCAACCTTGATGCACATTGAAGTCACACATGGGATTCTGGAAAAATGCCAGCCATGAGACCAGGAGGCTTAGTACATCTGAAGCCTTCTCTGATTTGAGTGTGGAACTTGGATTGAGGACCACTTGTCCAGAGAATGTCTGAGGAGGGAGAAACCTGTCTTCACATGTCACTGCCCATTAGGTGAAAGATACTATTGCAAAGCCCATTCTTTCTGCCTTGGAATGTCTCCTAAAACTTCAAAAATCTATCACGTCATTAAATATAGTCATGTAGCCATTGTTAGCCTCTTCAATTTATCTATCCCATCTAATTTAAATTTTGCGTTTTTTGACCAACAGCTCCCAATCTCTACCCTCATCCTCCAAATTATAGTCATAGTGACACTGATGGAGGGTTAGTCACCCAGCAAGTGTCAGCTTGTTAAAACGCATTCCCCAGGATCAGGACTATTCTTAGTCCCGTTTTTGCGGGTGAGGAAACAGATTCTCAGAGGTGTGGGTTGTCACTTCATCAATGTCACAGAACTGAGGGAAATGGGGCTTACTGCCCGATACCACCTAGGCTGGGGGGATTTTCTCTGTGTGTGCTGCACCACTCCAGCATACAGAAGCAGCTTTGTGAAGTCAATGTTGGGATGGGAAACCAAGGCTCTCAGTGTCCCTCACCCTCCAAGCAGGATCTCATTGCTTTCTACTGCTCTCACTTCCCCCTTTCTGATCTACTGGGTCTGCAGGATTCTTTTCTCTTGCTCTAGGAGAATATTCCAGATGCATGAACTTGGCTTTTTTGCTCCACATGTCTAGGGAGTTATAGTGACTATTTATTCAAAAGTATTTCTCTCCCTATCATCCAAGGCTTTAACTGGTGATTAATGATCCACAATAAAATAAATAAGTGTTTATTATATATCATTGAACTTCTGACTGGAGTTGTTGCCAACCTCACATCATCTAGAAAGAGTCTAGATGTAGACCTTTAAGGAAAACCACACACACATCCAGTTGTCCTCTTCTCTTCATGAGGTCCTTAAACTGAGGTGTAGCAGCAAAGGAACTATTTCTCACTTCTCTTCTTTCCATGAGACCCTTCACCAAACCAAATTATGAAGCTTTCTTGGAAATCCAGAGAATTAAATGAAACAAGAACACTGAGGAATATATTATATGTCTGGCACAGATTAATGAAAAGCTCTCTGCTTGTAAAAAGAAAAATAAAGATCCAGTTCATTCAAACAAGGAAAGCTCTGTGGTGGAATCTACATTTTCCATGTGGCTTCAACACCTCTGACTGCTGGAGGGAGAGACCAGCCTGGCACACACATGCCGTCTTCATGGGTAGGGTGCTGAAGAGGAATCTCCTGACAGAGGGCAAATCCCCTCAAAAGCAGTAGGAGATACAGGGTATTGTTTTCATGTTCTGGATGGGGGAAGAGGTAAGAGATCCACAGACATTCTTAAGGTTAGTAAGTCATTAGGCTACACCTCATCTTAAACCCTGAGTTTTCAATATGTGACTTGGCCTCCCTATTGGATAGACGTCTCCAAATCAAAGGCTGGAACTTAACTACAGTTCTGGCATTTTGAAGCTGAGATTGTCTATTGACCGTCTTCAGGGACTGTTTTTGAGACTGTCCTCATTGCTTTGGGGAGGAAGACTTTATAGCGTTTTTGGCATCTTGGAGTCATTCTTGGAGTCCCTCTCTACACTTTTCTGTCTCCTCTAGACATGATTCCATTGGTCTAGTTTCTTCTACATGGCAAGCATGAGGGTCATAGGCTCCAACTAACAGAGAAGCTATGCTGGAGTATCCATATGCTTGGTATCATGGGGCAACTCCAGGACTCAGTTTTTATCTGCAAAGCAATTTAGTTGTTGCTTCTGGGACTGTTATAAAGATCAGTAAGATATTGAAGATGTTGAATTAACTTCCCATTTCATTGTAGGTCCAACTACAATCGTAGAAGTCAGCTTCTAGCAATATCTGAAGTGGAACTATGCCAAAAGGTCTTTGGTTTCCCTTAAGCCAATAAGAGATGAGAGTCATGAGAGTTGTTGCTCTCATAGTTAAGGGTCAGGATAGATAACCTGGAGACAGTAACCTGGTGACCATGTGCTGGTAAGATGTCATTTGAGAAATGAGATCTCAGTGACACTTTGAGAAGATGATGTGGCTAGTTCAAGCGACATACACCCAACACTCTATACTGAGTGGTGGAGGAACTTTGGCCTCTCCAGGGCCTGTCCAAAAGGAAATACTCTCGCCAGGCATCCTATGCCTTGTACTGCCTCCCTTTTTCTGGCTCCTCTTTTAACCTGTAACTCTCTGCCAAGGACTGAGGTCATGGCCATCTCCCATTCCAAGCCTGCTCAGTGGCTGTGCCAGGGACTTGGCATTAGCTCCTTTCCACTTATTTGCAGAAGATGAATTATGCCAGGGTCAAGTCAACCATCATTTGGAGATTTTTTTTGGAGACAGAAAAGTCTTTACCGGCAGCCATCAGATGTTGTCTAATGACTGAGCGAGACTCTTGACCACTTGAAATAGACCTGCAAAGATGAGGTCGTCATTAAATATGCTCTGGGGATAAAACTTACAGACTCACCTTTGGCACATGGTGCGGCGAGTGTGCTGTTGCCCCAGCCAGGAAGAGGACGTGCCCTCGTTTATGTTGGGTTGGCCTCAGGTTCTGACTGATGAAAAGAAAGGAATGAGATCCAGGAACACCTATTGCCACACTTGTGCTATCTCATCACACAAGGGACTCAGTGTTAGAGAGAGACCAGGGTATTTCAGTGCCCAGCTCTGGCTCTTTTGCTGCAATGTGCTGTCTGGCCTCTGGGCTCCTGGGGCCATCTCACACATGCCTTGTGTTCTGCCTTCATGACGATGACAACCCATAGCTCCAGGCTTCAAAGCCTGGTATTGCTCAGAGGCCCACCCCGTGCAAGTGCTGCAATGACCTGCTCAGACGGAAAGATGATAGGCTTTGTAGACCCAAGGGGAGTGTCACTTGCAAACTGAAGAACAGAAATTTATTTATTTCAACCTTTAATGTGATTTTAACTTTAAAAGACCTTAGAGACTCTCTAAGCCAGTGACTTATTCAGCTTGCTTGAGTCTACCCTATGAAGACTGCATCGAATGTCTGAGAGGGTTTTCTGGAGCTGTCATCAGCTGGGTTCCTGAAACAACAGAAATTTATTTTTTCTCAACTTTGGAAACTAAGAGTCTGAGAGTTAGGTGTCAATGGGGCTGGTTCCTTCAAGGTCTCCATCTTTGGCCTAAAGGCAGAGTCTTCTCCCTGTGTCTTTCCAGGGAGACACAATTCAATATCTAACACCAATGCATTATTGGACACCATGTCAAATTGAATTAATGAATTAAAAATATCAATTGAGGATCACTTCATCAATAGGCAAAACATATTTAAGGCTCAGGATTTTTATGTTATAACAAAAATTCTCTGCTGAGAAATCTAAAATGGTGTTACTAAATACTCACCTTCGTCACAAAGGCTGTGGTAAAGTTTAGAAAAGAATGTCTCACTTTAACTCAGCAGTTTCCTGAGGACCACTCCCAGATATTTAAAAGCATGTCTCAGAAGTAGTTGAGTTACACTGGATTGTTGCCAACCATAGTTAACACCTCAGGCTTCCAATGGAAGCTTTTGATCAGACACTGAGATGTCCCACTAGTTAGCTAGCCTGCTAGCCCTCACAAGGGCACCTTTACTCCTAGCCTGGCCTCTTCTCTCTGCTTTCTTCATGATAAGGCTACAGGTTGGAAGCATTCTTCTTGCTTTTCTTGGTCACCAACACAGAAGGAGCTGTGTTCTTCAGATTTTTTTCTCTTATGATTAGCCCCATATTACATGTTGTATGTTTAGAAAATGTCTTAACATTCTAAAGATTATTAAAAAATATTTATTTGTTTTTGTTTTTATATGCTTGTCTGCCTAGATGTATGTGCACCACATGTGTGCAGGTGCCCTCAGAGGCCAGAAGGTGAAATTACATCTCCTGGAACCAGAGTTACAGGTGATTGTGAGCCACCCAGTGGGTGCTGGGAACTGAATCTGAGTCCTCTGCAAGAGCAATGAATGCTCTTAACCTCTGAACTATCTTTCCAGCCCTTCTACAAAAGAACAATGTCCTAAAAGTCTGTTATAGTGACTATTTGAATGACTACATACCATTCTGAACACTTGAACATGGATATTTGCAGATGTATAGACTCACCCATCTGGGATCCTGTGATACTTAAATTTGGTGACTAATGAATCATGGCTGTCAAGCATATTGAAACCCATCTGGTTATGCTATTGGACGACGCTCTCCCTAGCTGCTTGGTTCTCTACTCTAGAACACACATCATCTGCCTATCCCAACACAATGCTCAGAAGTCAAATTGATGTCAACACAAGTGTAGTTTAGTCTAAGACTGGTAGGCAGGGTGCTCTTCGGAGGGGCTGAGTGTGGGCTCACTCTCTGGTAGGCAGGGTGCTCTTCGGAGGGGCTGAGTGTGGGCTCGCTCTCTGGTAGGCAGGGTGCTCTTCGGAGGGGCTGAGTGTGGGCTCGCTCTCTGGTAGGCAGGGTGCTCTTCGGAGGGGCTGAGTGTGGGCTCGCTCTCTGGTAGGCAGGGTGCTCTTCGGAGGGGCTGAGTGTGGGCTTGCTCTCTGGTAGGCAGGGTGCTCTTCGGAGGGGCTGAGTGTGGGCTCGCTCTCTTGCTCTCTTTGAAACTGCTTGTGTTTGCGCACGGCTCAACACCAGCCGCCAGTCTTTCAAAAAGTCTCCCAGTGTGAAGGGCCAAACTGACGTCCCATGGTTAGAGTAATGTACACTTCGTTAATGGTATGACCTGGCTTTTGGCTGCTTGTAGGTTTTTCTTTTTGAGTTTATTTTTTCCTTATTTATTTATTCTTTTAGTTAGCTTTTAGGTCAGTATATAGAGCAATGGTGTCATTTTGGCATTTCCGTGAATCTAGATGATCGGACTTTGTTGTTAGTTGCTATGCTCCCCCACTGCACTCCTGTGTCCCTCCCCACTTCTCCCTGGCTCCCTACCTTCCCTCAGATAGTCCTGTTTCTGCTTTCTTATTATGCATAATCTATTATCCTCTTTTTCTCTCTCCCTGGTCATGACCTCCTTTCTAGTTTTACTGCTTACATGTGCGTGTGTGCGAACACACTCGCACGCACGTGCACACACACACACACACACACACATACTTTTAAGTCTAGTTTTCACATATAAGGAAAAATATCATGTTATATCTTTCTGATTTTTTTTAAATACAAGCACTCATAACTTTAACTTTTTCTTTTAGAATTATCTTCACGGTACACCCCACTTTCTGGTAAATTGTGCCATAATTTTCATTTGATTCTGCTATGAACTGTTTGTGCTGCTAAGGTGGCTGTTTGAGGTACTGAACAATTGTTAAGGAAAGGGGAACACAGAGTTGTTGGGTAACTTGCCCAAAATTACACAGGAAGCTGAAAGCAAAAGATCTTGGATTTGGAAACTACAAGTGACTTTTATCATCAAAACTACATTATGTGATGAAATGTAATAAAAATAAAACAAACACATAGTTACTTAGCCTATGGCAAATGCTGGTGGCTGTTTGAGGGAGGGGTGCTAAGTAGGCTTTTGCTGACGACCATAAAACTTTCCTTTCTCAGATATGTGGATCAGTTTAAAAACCTAGTCCTCTTCTTCCTCTATGTCGTGGAGACTTCACACTGATCAAAGCTGTCCTGGGGCCCAGGAGAACCCTGCTGTAAACTGAGCTTCTGTGAGGGGCCCGGCTGTCCCTTTCCAGCCTGGGCTGTTGATGCCAGGTGATGGTGGTGGGGAGGGGGGCTACTCAACTCTCTTTTGAAGATATTTGAAGAAATATGTTCATTGTGCAGTCCCCTATGCCAGGACATCGTGAAAAAATGTTGGTGAGAGGAACCTTAGTGTCTACAACCAGAAAATAAAGCTCTTTGGTTTCTTCACAAGCAACAGGGTTCTTTAAATCAGAACTAACAAGCTGGCTCAGTGGATAAAGGTGCTTGCTGCTAAGCCTGACTCCCTGAGTTTGATCCCAGGATCCTATGTGTCACACTGAGAGAACTCACTCCTCCAAGTTGTCTTCTGTCCTCCACACTCAAGCCTGGCATGTGTACACATGCTCGTGGGCAGACTCCTTCCCCCTCAATACTGAATATAAATAAATAAATATTAAATCAGGAGATTATATAACTCCAGATAAGAGTTTGTTTACAGACAGTGGGCATAGAAATTTCTCACAACATGGGAGTCTTTGATTTTTTAATGCAGTTGCCTTGCTGAATTTTAGCTCACTATCCATAGGTACTTGGATCAAAACTGTCATGGGCATTGAACAATGAGGGCACTCATATACTGTGTTCCACAACTCCATGAAATCAACAGTGCAGGATAGCTTTATCTATATCATCCACCTGTCTCTACCTTCCCCAGTCCAGCAGGAAGCACACACCCTCTGTTGGAAAATCAGATAAGATCGAATTTTACCTCAATAACAAATCGCTTCAAAATCCTAGTGGTTTGTCAAAAGGAGGTTTTGTCTTGCTTCCCTGAGGTCAGTTGTAGATGTGGGCACTTTTTCAAAGCTTCCCTCTTCCATATTTAGTCTAAGCCTTCTTCTTTGGGTTTTCCCACCTCTATATTAAGCAGCCCCCACCTTGCATGCAGATGCAGAGTGTGCCAGAAAATAAAACCCCTGTAGTTAATAACGTTGGCTTAGAAACAATGCCTATTTCTGTTCCTGCTTCCTCGGTGGGGACCGATTACCTGGCCATGGCTCTCCCCAAACACTAGGACATACAGCCCTCTCTGTAACTGAACACTGGGAAGGATGAGCTCTGTGTAAGCATGAACTTTTAGCTACGGGAGGCCAGGCTCCCTTCCCAGGGAAGAGCTCCGTCTGTTTAACCTTTGTGTTAGCCAGATTCAAGACTATGGAACCTTACAGAGGTCACCAGCTCCGTCTGCCCCAAGTCACACTGCTTTCTTGTATCAGTCCTAAGCAACATCCAAGCCACTCTCCAGCCACTTTAATGAAAGAGACTTAGCCCTAACTGTGACACCTTGACATTCCTCCTTGCTTAGATCCTGCTTACTTCTCTGGCCAGTGCCCAGGATTAGTTCTCTTTCTTTGAGTGAAGCTTGTTCTGTCCACACTCATTTCCCACAATTTTCAAAGGTCAGAGGTCATCGACATGTCTCCATTCTACCCACATCTTCACAGGTTACAGAACCTTAGTCCCCCGCCCCATACACACACACCTCTCAAGTGACCTGTCCTTTCACCGTCTTGATCACCACGCTGTCACTTGCTTTTAATATGGTCCTCAGAAATGAGTGTGGTTGTTCGTTGGCACATTAGCAAAGAAAGGGTTGTGATTATTTTGAGCACTATGCAGTTCAAGTGATGTTACTTACAATGTCATTAACTTTCCCAGAAGCCACGTCATATTCTGAAGTTATAGTCCATGCCAACTTATTGGGAGTCAAGACCTAAAACTTATCCCCCTTCCTTTCAATGTTGTGTCTAATAGTTTTGAGCAAACTGAGAAAAGGTTTTATAAATGATTGGGCATGCATCCCAAACTGACAGAAGACAGACTTCTTTGATCTATGATGTCATGGAATTCATTTTGATCTCTGAAGGGTGATGTCAGATACCTCCATCCTGTAATAAATACAATTGACAGTGAAGGTAAGCCTGACTTAAGTCCCTCACTGGAAGATAAAGAAGTTGGAACACACACAAGTGTACATGCACAGGCAAATGGACAAACAGATACATGCAAACAAAGATAGAGATAGAGATACAGAGATAGAGATAGACATAGATGATAAGATAGACAGACATATGATAGATAGATAGATAGATAGATAGGTAGATAGATAGATAGATAGATAGACAGAGAGATAGAAAGATAGAGAGATAGATAGAGAGATAGATGGTAGATAGATAGTACCACAATGGCACAATGGCCAGGTCTACCTACAGAACACAAATCCTAAACCCTGATTCTCTATATTTAGACAGCTGAGAATGAAGATAAAGACTTGAGATCCTCTACTGGTCTTGAAGGAAACTAAAAAGCAAAACAAAGCAAGCAAAATAGTAAGAGGACTTAGTCATCTTCTCTATAAGTTAGAGACTCTTTGTACCAAGCATTCCTTTATTTAAAGATCTCTTAGAAGAATACTCAGCACACATCTATATCACACCCCCTTCTCCCCATGGTTCAGGGATCATTATGGATGAGGGCTCAGAAACATTGTAGAAGTTAGAGGTGGTGGATGACTACAAAGGGACTGGCTTCTGGCCACAGCAGGGCAGTTGCACATATTAAGTCACAGTGGTTGTGATGGCATGCATGAGACCTGCAAAAGCTCAAGTCAGACAAAATCCCACCATGGTGAGAGTAGGCATAAGTCAAGTCCTACCCTTAGCTGAGGACCTATTGGCAGTTGATGGTTGCTGGGAGATGGGAGGGTGTCTCAGTTAAGGTTTCTATTGCTGTGAAGAGATACCATGACCAAGGTAACTCTTAAAAGGAAAACATTTACTTGAGGCTGGCTTACAGTTTCAGAGGTTCAGTCCGTTATCATCATGAAGGGAAGCATGGCAGTGTGCAGGAAGACATGGTGCTGCAGAAGGAGGAAGAGTTCTGCACCTTGATTGACAGGTAGCAATGAGGGAATGTGTTTCACACTTGGCAGAACTTGAGCCTAGGGAACCTCCAAGCCCACTCTCTACAGTGACACACTTCCTCCTACAAGGCCACATCTACTCCAGTAAGGCCACGCCTCCTAATAGTGCCACTCCTCATGGGCCAAACATTCAAACACAAGGCTATGGGAGCCATTCCTAGTCAAACCACCACAGAGGGTGAGTTTTGTTTAAGAACTTGGCCATGCTCCATGAAGCAGTGAAGGCCACACATCCAAGAGCATATATGTAAGCAACACAAATTATACTTGTTAGTTTTTCTTTCTTTCTTTCTTTCTTTCTTTCTTTCTTTCTTTCTTTCTTTCTTCCTTCCCTTCTTTCTTTCTTTCTTTCTTTCTTTCTTTCTTTCTTTCTTTCTTCCTTCCCTTCTTTCTTTCTTTTTTTCTTTCTTTCTTTCTTTTTTTTAGACACAAAGTTGGGAAGATGGGACAGATCTGGGAGGGTGGTGGTTTGATACAATCAAAATACATTGTACAAAATTCTCAAAAAAACCTAAGACTAATAAAAAATCTTTTAGAGCATTCCCAATTCAATAAAATCTTTTTGAGTCATAGATGATTCAGTAGAGTTTCTTCCCCTACTTGGATTTTCATCATCTATGTCTGTGTTATCTCTGTTTCTTAGCAAAAGATGGGCAGTCAGGAGATGAGACAATACCTCTTCATAGTTCTACACAGGATGATGCTTCTGGCTATCATTTTAGCTATAAATTAATATATCATACAGTACAAGATAAAATTGTGTTAGAGGGACAGGGATATAGCTCAACAGAAGAGTGTCTGGCATTAGCTAAGCCCTGGATCCTGCCCTAAGCACCAAAAAAAGGAAAAGAAAAGACATCTCAACTATGTCCTGCTACAACTCCACCATAGAAAACCATTCCCTAAGAAGATGTGAGGCTGGTTTGCCACGGCCTGTTCTTGATGAACCACAGGGCTCACTTCTTTCCCAGGCATGCTTCTGCCTTCAAGGCAATGTTTCTACTTAGAAATGTTCTAAGAACCTGGTCTGTTCCTGCTTTTTAGAAAAATGCTCTGTTCTTTATGGATGTTTGTCCATCTACCACTGAGCAGATTGGAAGACTCTTAAAATATGAAAGACTTTTGTATAAGCTGAGAATGTTTATATTTGACATTTGGGATTTAATAAAAATATAGTACATTTTAGAATTTTGCAAAACAATACCTTTATATGTTAACAATCAACATTTCAATAATCTTTCATAATTGTGAATATCATAAATTAAACATTTCTAGGTAGTCATACATGATTCAAACACACTTAATTAAAATTTCCAATTATTTAAATAAAAGCACAATTATCTTTAATGTTGAAAATGTTTTATAATTAGGTCTCATGGGATCTGTCCATGTGTGGGCCTCCTCTCTGCTAAGTATATGAGAATATTCAATGCCCTTAGCTCTTTGGTCATTTCTGGCTAACAGACTGATGCCTATGTTCAGAGTGCCTCTTTTCAGGCTTCAGTCCACAATTTCTTGACCCTGTGTGTCTGAGCAGAATATCAGAGCAGGGAGAAATGCTGGAACAAATGTGCCTGAGCAGACCTCCATGGCAGGAGGATGTGCTACAACAGGTGCTAAAGGGGGTTTTGCATTTCTCAGAAGACAGGAAGCAGAGAATGAGACAGAAAGTGGTTAGAGACACCCCAAAGACCCACTCCCTACCTACTTCCCCCAGATTGACCATGTCTCCTAACATTTCCACAGCCTCCCAGAACAGTCCTCAGCTGGGGTCCAACTGTTGTAAGCATCAGCTCATAAGGAACTTTTCAGACTCAAGTCACAGAACTCTGTCTCCATGTGTTGGTTATCAACAGCTATGCCGTATGTTATTTAGTAGTGTATAATAACGAACATTCGACATTCCACAATCTTTGTGAATTATGAATGTGGAGATCCAGACTGGTTGTCAAGCTGGTGTCTCTGGCTCAGAAGCTCTCATGGAGTTACTGTAAGGCAATTGGTCTTACACATCAGGGCAGGCCCCATGCCCTGGAGGAGTTGCCCAACACAAAGTGAACTTAATAGTATTTTTGTAGACTCTTTGTCTCATTTTGCTTTGTTTGAGCAATTTTTTTGTTTTATTTTTGCCTTTTGCTTGTTTATTTTGATTTCTGTTTTTGTGGTTTTTCTGTATGTTTCTTGTTTTTTACTTGCTTCTTTGATTTGTTTTTTTTTTAAAGAGAAGAAAAGAACATAAATTTGGGTGGATTGGGAAGTAGGGAGGATGTGGGAGGAACTGGGGGAGGGGAGAAACACAATCAAATATACTGTATGAGAAAACAGTTTTTCCATTTAAAAACATTTTAAAACATTGTTAGTCTTGACAAGAACATGTCTGATGGCTTACTACTAAGGTTGATGCACAGACTTCAACCCCTTGCTGTTAGAAAGAGAGTTCCATTTCATAAGTCAGGGACCCTTCCAAAAACGAGGCAGGCGTCTTCACTTCAAGGCAGCTGACTTTCACAAGAACAAGCTCTCCAAGTCAGATCAGGGAGGAAGTCACAATACCTTTATGAACTAGGGTGAGAAATCACTTGTCACTTCCTGCCCAGTCTATCATATGAAAAAACAGTTAATGTGTATAATCCACATTTCAGGGGAGGAGATTCTCTACATTTTGAAAGAACAGTTTGTGGATGAGTTTTAAGATAGTGCACAGAGAGTTACAAGAAATCCCATATACAGGAGGATATGACTACATACTTGAGTGACTTGGTGGAGCAGAGTCCTCTGCTGAACAGACAGAAATGACTGCAACAAGCGAACAAACCTTCGCTGAGCCAGGGTGTCAGAATTCAGATACAATTTTTGATCAAAGCATAACCTAGATTCTCTTGGCCAGTGGTTATTTTGACACATAAAATCTCCATGATCAATTCCATACGTTGAGATTTTCTTTCAAGATTTATTTTTAATAGGTGTGTCTGTGTCATGTGTCTTTGTGTATACTATATACACATCAGTACACATGTCTGTGGAGGCCAGAGGCATCATATTCCCTGGAACTGGAGTTACAGGAGGTTGTGAACCACGCTATGTGGGTGCTGGGAAACAAATTTGCATCCTCTGCAAGAGCAGGAAGTGCCCTTAATTGCTGACCCATTTCTCCAGCCCCAGTTAAAAAGTTTCTCTTAAGTTAGTTGTAAGGCTTCAGGTTTTTATACTCACCTTGGACTTTAGTAATTTTACCGGACATTAAAATTCCTAGCAGACTCCAAACTAGGTGTACGACATTTTCGAAGTAGAGAATGGGTCAGGCCCTTTGATCCAAGACAGGTCTTCATGTTCAGTGGGATGCAAACCAAACAATTGGCTGCATTTCATTTGATAATGAAGTTCTGTTTGCTGCATCCTGACTCTTAAGCCTCTGCCTTTCAAAATCAGAATTCAAACATCTCCTATTTTGAAACTTGGTGTCTTTCCCAGAAATGATGTATTTAAAAAAATTCTTATGGCTGGCAGCACCTAAACTATTGTCCTGTCATTATGATAAATTGGCCCAGCCTTCAAATATTAATTGGAAACATATGCATGTCTTATCAATATTGCATTTTAATTAGTAGGGTCATCTTGAGGTTCCATGGACCAAGAGATGAGAGATGGGTGTGTGCAGTATTTGGCTAATTAATCATCTGTGAGAAGATTAATGCAATACTCTGTGGAATTTTCTGTTTAATTGGTTACTGTGTAAGATCACAGGGCAATTGATTGCTTAACTTCTCTCCTACCTCCTCATTACATACTTCATAATAAAGTACCCATGCTGGGAAAGATTATTTTAGTTTGTTTATTCTTTCTGTGTTTATTTTTCTTATCTACAGAGATAGTGAAAACTGCCACTTGTGCTTTGCAAATAGACACATGCTCAGTAGAAAAATATAACTCTAAATATAAATACTCTTCTACTTAATAAGAACAATAAGACTTAGTTCTCTGTCCCCAGCTCTTCCCAGACCCTCAGTCTCTGGTTTGGCTTTTTGGCTCCTCTGGGTCTCCAGCTTGCCAACTTTAGGTCTTGGGACTTCCCAGACTCCATTATCTTGCAAGATCATCCTTTAAAATAAGTCTTCCGTTTCTATAGATGCTCATATTCTTAAAGTCCTTGTTCTTAGGAACGCCCTGACTAACCCATGCTCTGTCCATGAGCACTCTGCATCCAGGCAGCACCGTGGGCATCTAGACATAAGCATCATTGCATTCCTGATCACGTCATGATCATCTGGATCACATCCTCTCCTACCCAGACAAGCAGGACTGACTTCTAATTCCTGTTTCCTTTTCTGACCCCCTAAATCCAGTTCTTTTCACAGCATCCAATTGATTCCCTCACAATGTAATTGAGTTGTATGGATCTCTAACCAAGACTTACAAGGTTTCCATTCTTGTAGCACTGGAACATCTGTACAGGGACCTCTCAGGTCCTGTGTGAACACTAAAGGCAAGCACAAGAGAACTCCCAGCCCACTTGTGTTTTACTCTAAGACCCACCTTTAGTAACGCAACATTGTGGAGAGAAACCCTTCCATAAGCCTTTAACTCACAGTCCTGAGACATGGTCCCAGATTCTCCCCAGGTCAAACAGCTCATAAGCATAGCACACTGAACCTAAGGCTGCTCTATGGATGAGTCCAGTGTGCTCTGGCACCTTAAAAGATAACCACTAACACGGAAAAACGTATTCAAAGACGGAGCCTCACTGTTTCACTCTCACGAATTTCTTCTGTGAGAACCTATAGGAACTAAGGTGAGGGGCCACAACATACAAAGGACACTTGAGTGAGAAGACCTCAGCTTAATTCTGTCCATTCGTATTTCAGTGTTCTGTGTTAGTATTAGAAAGTGGTCCTCAGCAAAGACTTCTAATGGAACAGGAGTTTAGGAAGCAGCAAGTTACCTGTCTGGGAAGGCCCTCAGGCACAAACTGAAGACAGCTAAGTTTACTAGGGACAAGGCTGCTAAAACCAGGTACACTTTGTGTACGGTCTGCTTCATGTCCTAGATGTCAGGTTTCTTTGGGCTCTCTCCTTCTGAGCTTCATCAGCTGAAGGTGCATTGCCCTTTTAGAGGTCCCAGAAAAGCTAAAGGCTACCAGATCAGCACAGAATCTCTGAAAAAGAGATGCTTTCTCTGGCCAGGAACCTATCTAAATAGAACAGATAGCCTCATATAGGTCTGGGTTCTATTCACAGCACTACAGAAAAGCTCAAACTCTAGAAAATGGAGCATCTTTGTGCCTCTCCACAGGCTTACATCTCACAGGGATGACAGAGAACAGTGAGGTTAGAGGAACGTACCTCCCGGCTATATGACATCAGTCATCACAGGATGCGCAAGAGGTCAGGATGTTCTCCAAGTCAATAAAAAGGGTCTGAGATTTCCACCCCTTCTCCAGAGCATCTCTCTCCCAGAGCTTCGGCTGGACGATAGATATTTAAACGTTGTTTTTGGCATTAGTCAACATCATTTCTTCCAGATGTTACCCAAAGGTTCCAGACCAGTTTCAATGGTCTGGAAGGGCTCAAACAAGTCATAAGAATTTTAAAAGAGTCTAAACTGGTGGTGAGTCTGGCCTGAGTCTTGAACTGAGTTTTATTTGCTAAAGGCAAAAGCCTGTCCTTAATGTCCTACTGGCCAAAAACATTATTTGCACTTAAAGAAAAATAATCAAATGCTTTTTTGGGTGCTTATATGAATTTTTCCTCTCTGTTTAGACTGAAGACAGTGAAACCCTGTTTCCAATTGAGCTCAACATGCAGCCTCCTGGCTTCACCTCAAACTAAAGAGATAGAACCAATGGAAATGTGAATTTCATAAAAAGTGCTTAATAAATAAACATTTACTATCTAGCATTATACTTAAGCTGAGATGTTCAGGATAAAAAGAAAGGTCATTTTCAGTTCCCCTCTCACAGTGCACGCCTTTAATGAAACATCTCCCCTCTCTAAAAAGTGTGACATTCATTCCAGTTGGATGCGCTGAAGATCCTAAGTTGAAATACAGATTCCTCTAGAAGTGAACCAAGCGGGAGCTGGGTGTTCTTGGCTGGAAGGAATTTGTTGACAAGCAATAGGACCTAGTGTTCTTCTTCTAGCTGTTACACTTAGATCAAGATCCAGGAAATCAGTACCCTGTAGGAAAGATGGAAAATAGTTTCCTTGTCACAGTGGTTGGGCTGCCATATTTAAAAAATTAACAAAGTCACATGCTTGCAAAAGAGTGGTACTTGAACATGTCTTAGGAGCCAATGTGTGCAGTCAGCTATAGAAGCCTTTTGGCCTTCCTGTGCACAGATCTGGTTTGGAAGGAAGGGTGGGAGGAGAGATTCTGCAAATGGAAAGAGAAGAAAACTTCATCGAGTACATATCTTATCTCTCTGCTAGTCATCCCCACAGCAAGGTGTGGTTTCCAAAGAGAGTGCCACAGCATAATCCGTTCTACAAGTTTTGTTTTAATGTAACTTTGACACCTTCAGATGAATAGTTAGGGTTCATGTTCCCTTAACTCTCAAAAGAGGCAACATAGTTTCAGTTTCTTTCGTATTTCCTGAAATAACAGTTCTGGAGCCTTGATGTTCTACAATTGCTATGTTGTGAGGCAGCCCCAGTGATGTCAAAAGCAATACAGAAATGACTTGTCAAACTTGTTCTTATTGCCACCCATCAGATCAGTCCAAAATCTAGGCTGTCAGAGATCCCCTCTGCACTGGGCAAATCTCTCAGCTGTGTACCCTGGACAACAAGCCCCAATGTTGATGAAACTCATGGAATGATGCTACCAACATTTAGAATGGTCTTTCCATCTCAGTTACCTAACCTAAAAACTCCCTGATCGATATGCTTCAAGGCTTGTCCCCTAGGTAATTCTAGATTATGGGGAGCAGAGGAAGTCCTTAGTATGCAATGTTGTAAGTAAATCTGTGTTGTTGACATGGTCCCTTCAATGTCAAGGACCTTCTAATCCAGAAGGAAAAGGCAAAGCCTCTCCTCTCCTGGTCCATGTGTGGAGGTTGATAGTGTGTACAGAAAATGTCCACCTTCCCTTTCTCTGCCCAGATGTATATGGGCTGTAGACCTCTCCCCCAGAGAGACATCTCCTAGCCCACATTAGCTAGACCTGTCTCCTTGATCCAACTGTGTAGTGTAAATTGCCTCCTGTGTGTCTGTGTGTAATGACCCCCTCCTCATTTTGCCGTATGTAAAAACCCTGTCTCTCTGTTCAACTGAACTTCCAGAGGTGCTAAGATGTCTCCATTCAAGAGCCCAGACCAACACCCAATCCCAGCTTTCTGTGTGTGTGTTGGTCTGTATCTTCATTCCTGTGATACCCCTACCAGGGTTGGACCCTAGAGTGGTGCTGGCCATGGCAGGAGATCTTTTTAAGTTTGCACTATCAACTTTTACAAACTGTACTGCTTCTTTCAACTTGATTGCCAAATGTACCATGTTTGAGCCATGGTCTTTCTCTCCTTATTCCTATTGTCTTATGGACAACTCATAATGCAAAATGCACTCAGTTCAACTTTGAAAGTCCTTGTGTTTAATAACTACAAGTCTGTTTGAAAATGTAAGTAGACAATCTCTTCTGAGATTCAGGCAATCCCTTTAACGAGCAACACTTACACCACACAGACACACAAAATTACATACTTCTAACATATAATGGCACAAAGCAAATATTTTCATTCCGAAAGGGAGTAATCAAAGCATGGTAAGGAAATATCAGCCAGGACTTGAGAGATGTCTCAGAGGTAAAACTCTCAATGCCCAGAGTTTGGTCCCTCGACTCATGTAAAACACACCCACAGCTTCAGCATACTTATGACAAAATGTGAATTGCAGATTAGAGGCTGTCCTGAAGCTCAGAGAGTAACTAGTCAGAATAACAGTAACCCAGAGAGCTTGTCTTAAATGAGGAAGGCAAGGAAGGAGAATACCTAAGCTTATCCTCCAATGTCCACAATCATACCAATGTCTGTGCTTGCATTGACACACATAATATGTACATATATACATGTTACACTCACACACATCATACAAATCCATAAAATTAAAATAATTAATTTTAAAACTAAAGCAAGTCAAACCCCAGCATGGGCAACACCAAATCCTGCATCACCATTTCAAGCATCTGGGGCTCATGATAGAATCATCTGGGCTCCAAAGCACTTGGTTAATCTCACCACCCAGCTCTGCTACCCAGAGTGTACATGGCCTCTCCTTTGAGCTGACTCTACTCAATACATGCCACTTTCCCAAAGGGACATTCCATAGTCCTGGCATCTCCATTATCTTGGGACTTCCATTACAAGCTTGGCTTCACCTTCCAGTTTCAAGCAGTGACTTCCCAGGGCCACCTGGCAGGAAACTCAACTCTGACACACACTGCCTGTCTTCAGTAGACTTCTGAAACATTGGCACAAGCACCAGCACCCTTTTACTTATGCCTCTAAAGTCAACACTACATGGGTGATGCTGCCAGGTTCTACTGTCTACTCAATATATAGCTTGCCTCCCTTGGACCACAGATGCTGAAGCCTCTGTGTGCCTTCTAAGGCTGACCCTGGAGAACCAGTTTCCTAGGAAATTGTTTTGGAGCATGGAGTCCCTTCAGTGGCATTCTTCGGTCATGTTCTCTCTTTTCAAATGAATTTAGATTCCACAAGATGGAGTCTTCGATGGATGGAGTCTTGTGTCTTGTTCTTGGGGTGCCTTTTCTGTGGACTCAGTGCTGAGCAGGCTGCTTGTTGATGGTGCTAATCTCTTTAACAAGCACAGCAGCATCTCGAAGTCATATCTTTCTGTTCTCTCTCACTGTACTGAGAGCAGCAGCCATGGCACGGACTGAGTACTCTCCTGTCTTGAAACTTCTTCCTTCAAATAAATTAGTCCCTTATATCTGTATTTGACCTCAGTTAACTTCTCAAGGTGGCAAGAGCAGAAGGAAGGCGCATTCTTTGCCAAAGTATAACTTGAATGGCCTCTAACCAAGTTCCCTGTAGAATCCTTTTTCCCCTCTGGAACTTCATGCACTGGACATTCATTTTCCACAATTCTTCCAGGATTATGGTCTCCCAAACACCCATCAGTGTGATCCATTAATCTCAGACCACTCTAGATTAGTTTTTAGGTCAAAGTTTAATTTTTTTCATATTATTTCTATAAAGCACCCCTAAATGCCTGAAATCAATTATGAGGTTAATTACAACAATAACCTTACTTCTTGGTACCATTTTTATGTATTAGTCACTTTTCTTTCCTATGACAAAATCAACTTTAAGAAGGTTTATTTGAGTGCATTGCTCGAAGTTTGAGGATCAAGCCCACCATGGTGGGACGCCAGGATAGCAGAGGTGTGAAACAGCTGGTCACGGCACATGCACAGCCCAGAAGCAGGGATAAATGAATGCTGGTGTCTAGCCCACTTTCTCCTTCTCATTCAGTCTGGGGCCCCTCCCCTTGCAATGGTGCCTTCCACACCTAGAATTCCTACCACAATTAACACAATCTAGAGACCGTCACAGATATGCCCAGAGATTTGTCTTCTAGGTGAGTGTATATCCCGACAAGTTAACAATGTTAACCATTATGGACAAGTATTGGCCTCCTGGAGTTTGAATATTTTGAATATTTTGTTCTTGGCATATTTGGGCTCCTCCCTGCCAAGAGTTGCACTGGTATTGCCTCATTTACCATGGGGGCTTCTGTGACCAGTGCTGCTCCAAGTTATTGGCAGGGCTCCAGCTCCTCACATCAGGGATTGGCCTTGTGACCACTGTAGTCCCTAGCAGGAGCACTGTAGACAATGGTGACCTTGGATGATGGCCAGCAGAGGCAGAGCCAACTATGGGGCATGTGGCTACTAGATGAGTATTAACAGACTTTTAGGAAGATATTGAGGTGTGTCACTGTCCCTTCTCAGAGATGATCAGTTGGTATAATCTGGTGTCCTTTCCAGGATGGCTAAAGCCTGCCATCTGGACATTTACAGGGGGTCAGGGACCCTAAGCTTGGCAACATCAGACTTTGCCAAATAGCCAGCACTGAGTCCTCACACTCAGCATCTCTGCATAGTAAATCTCACCAGAGATGTACAATAGAGACGAAGAGCTGCACTTAGAAATTCAGGAAGTCCATGTGGCCCCTGGATCCTCCATTGTTCAGGGCTGGACTGGAGAAAAGCTATATAGATCTCAGCTGTGGTAATTACAACCCTGTTTCTTGTGTCTCTCTAAGTGCCTAGAGGGGAAACTTTAAATACCATTCTGTAGATGAAAAAAACTTAAGCTCATGCAACTTATTACCTTGGGAATAAAACCCAGCCATTGTCCCCCCCAGGGACATCCACATGACTATCCTGAGTGGGAGACAGATAGCTGGCTGGTTCACAGAAAGGCACGGAGTTCAAGGTTCTCTATAGCTTTCCAGCCATGCACTTGACAGTGACCCCGTAGCAACACAGACTTCAGTTTAGTCTGAGGGGTGTGTGAGTGTGTGTGTGTGTGTGTGTGTGTGTGTGTGTGTGTGTTTGTGTGTGTGTGTGTTGGAGTGTATGTGGACAGCATTTGCCATGCCCCAGGGTTGGCCAGTCTGAGCATCACTCAGGGGCCAGGCCCTTGGAGCCAGAAGATAAACATGTTAACCGAAGGTTCCATCTGTCATTTCACAGAGTCCTTTACTGCCTGACTGTGGTTGGAAAAATTAAGTCCTTGTAATTTAGAGTCAACATTTCTCGCGGAATCATGTTAGACAGGTTGGCGGCACTCGCAGGCTCTCAGCAGAGTCACCTACAATCAAAACAAGGTCCTAGTGGCACATTGTCAACTTCACAGCCCATTCCCAGTGGCTGTCCTGTGCTGGGCACAGGCACTGCAGGCCATAGGCTGGACCTGGGCTTTCAAGGCTGTGGCTGTGTGTGGATTGCCACAGTAAGGATGGAGTGCAAGTCAAGCTGTGACCCTGGTGGCTACAAAGTGAGTGTCTCCCAAGTCTCCTAAGCCTGAGGTGGTGTCTTCGGTGAGTGTACACACAGTCATATGCCTCTGTGTCTGTGTCCTGACCTCCTCTTCTTAGAAAGCCATCAGTCATATTTGGCAAGCACCCATCAATACAGCCCCATTCTAGTTTAATCACCACACTAAAAGCCCTGTGCAGTGGTACTGGGGATTAAGCCTTCACCATCTGAAGTTTACAGGGACAAAGTTCAGCCGATAACATTCTTCCCTTTCTAGACTGGTTCACTTTGACTTCACTTTTGAGACACCAGTCTCTTTGACTCAGTTTTGCAAAGGGAGTACTTGAGGTGGAAGAGACAGGTAGTTATCTCTTCACTCCAAAGCCAGCAAAGCTGCCAGGGCCCAGGACCCAGGGTAAAATTTGTGGTACCTTATTTTGCACCACAGATAAACTGTATCTACTCAAAGTTCTGGACAAGTCCTGCCTAGTCTTCTTGGGGCATCCCAAGGGCTGCAATGCAGGCTCTAGTGGTAGGTTGTCTCTAGTGAGGACATTTTCTGAAGCCTAGTCTACCTAGTTATACAGCTAGATGTGTTTTCATAGAGATAGAGATTTCCAAGCTAGCAGGTAAATTGGGGAAGAATTCTAAATATCTGGATATTGGATAATGCTACGTTAACTTATCTAACATTATAGTAAGTTAACCCAGATCTGGAGAGATTCATTCCTAGACCTCAGGCTACATAATGGTGTTTTAGAGTACACTTAAATTCTCAATTCAGAGGTGGGGAAACTAAGACACATAACACAATTGACTTATCCAAATTCACATAGTGCTCAGGCAACAAAGTAGGTTTTAGATGTCAGGTCTGGCATACCCAAGGTGGTCCCATGAGCTTATATGAACTCCCCTTGTTATACACACTGGCTGGACACTGGAGACCCAGTGAACAGGAATGAGACTCAGACTGCTGGCCTGGGACAGCCACATAGCCTGCTGGTTCTGCAGTTGTGCTTGACTGTCCCGATGGGCAGAGGCTATCATGGCTGTGAGGGTGGGGGTGTGAGGCAAGTTTGAACAGACAAAGGTGAATTGTCATGTATCCAGTCCACTTGACCTCTGCCTTGGCTTCTCCAAAGCCATACCAAGCAGGCTTCTATCACACAGATGTATAGGGCCTGGTGATCTAGAACTCTAGTTTTCCCAGCAGGCTTCTTCTTTATTCTGCATCCAATCTTTGAGGGCTGGCCAGGTGTAGTGACTTGCCTAGATTAACAGTTAAGTGAAGTGAATAGAGTCTAAGATCCCTGACTCCATCCTTAACACAACCCCTGACTGATGGAGCTGAGTCTCAGCTCCCAGGCAAGATTTAGACTCACATTAGAACGTGAATTCTGGCCACTGGTTTCTGGTATCTGGGCAGCAGTAATATTGACAGGGTAATGAGGGCTTTTCACCTGAGAGATGAAAGAACACCTGGGAGATGGCCCCACTGGATGGAAGGCATGGGATCTGGTTGCAAAGAAGGTTGGGTACCTGTGATGCTCTACATCAGCTACCAAGGCCCCAAACACATCAGCAGTCACTTCCCCATCCCCACATCCTCTACTACCTCTAATGGTTGAGGACAATCGTGTGGCTTCCCCTGAGCTTTGAGGGAAGTTGGTCCTCCATGTGTGGCATAGCCCTGATTCCTGATATCTGTCTTTTGTCTATCTGAAAGTCAAATAGGACAGACAGTTGGTCAGGGCCTGGGAGTTAGAAGCCCTGCCTCCTCCAATTGTCTGCTTTGGGGGATGCTGAAGCCCCCTGCCCAACACACTCTGACCAAGAACCTCCAAACAAGGAAAAGGAACTCTCCCAACAAAACAGTAGCCTAGTATAGCTGACTATTCCCTAGTTGAAGGGCCAGGCACCAAATCTGATGATGATGGAAGGAAGAACTCTAGAGCTGCATAGAATTGTAAAGTGGTCTGGAGATTCCAGGCCCATATGTGCACATCTTATAATTGCTACATTCTTTGAGTGGGACAAGATTCGTGTGACTATAACACAGGTCCACTCTTGGGTTTGGGCTAAACTCCCCCCCCCCAAAAAAGGAGGAGGAGGAGGTTTTGAAGATGTTAAGTTCTAATACATTGCCTTTGGGTTAGTAAAAGGTAGAGATATTCAGAGTGCGTCTGACCTCAGTGGCTGAGCTCTCAGTGAAGATGTAGCAGTGGCTCTCCTGCCTGTAGAAGGGTCTGCGTGGCCACTGACTGAGAACACTCTCACAGCTGAGAATGGTCCCTGGTTTACAGCTCCCCAGATATGGCCAAAATGGCCTAAACTCTGCCAGCCACTTAGTGAAAGTAAGACTAAAACTTGTCTGAGATACCATGTTTTCAATCCAGAGATACTCTGGTCCTGGATGAAGATCCTTCCAGAAACCTGACTCTCAGAGACTGAGATGTTAAACATGTGGATTTTAAAAGCCATTGAGCACTGTGACACAGAAATCCAAATAAAACAAAACAAAGAAACCTCCACCCCTTTCCTCTCCATTGAGTTTGAAGCCCAGGAAGGGAGGCAGGAGTTAATGCTAGCACCTTGATGGCCAGGGATAATCCATAACTCACACCTGAAACAGAACTGTGACAAGAGAATTCACAGGTTTCATAGTTATGGGATAGAAGTGGGACCAATGGGTGGAAAAGAAAGAGGAAGAGAGAAAGATGAGGCAGAGTCGGATGAAGAGATAGAAGCAGCCACATGGGAAAGGAGAAGAGAGACTCTGAGAGAAACAAAGTCACAGACACAGAAATGCACTCATGCAGAAGGTAGGGTCCCTTGGACTCTCTCATCCTAACAATGACAGGAGTGAAGTGAAACTCCGTAAGTCAATCCTCATAACTTCTGATGTGTCCTTTCTAGGGAATGGCTTGTGCATGAAGACTAGCGGTTGATCCAGAGAGAACCGGTCTGGGTAGAGTTCTCCGGGTGTGGACCCTGCCCAGCCTCATGGCCTCATGGCTACGAAAACTTTGCAACCATGACCTCAGGGAGAATAATCCTGTGGACAGTAAAGGTTGCCACCTTGCATCTGGACAGCAATGACAAGGGTTGGGAGTGAGTGGCAAGTTGAGGCCCAAGAACCCAAAAAACTTCCCAAAGGACCTTCTTAGTGGCATGTGGCTCACACAAGGCCCCTTGCTAGCCAACAGAGTTGGCTAGTTGCCATCTTCTTCACATCACAGACAAACTGGCCTCCTCAGGAATGAGACCATGTGACCAGTGGAGTATGAGAGGAGGTGATTTAAGTTTCTTCCAAGATAGGACATTAGAATGTCATATATGTATATACACATATATATGTATATATAAAATCTCCTCCTACCTATATATCCTATATCTCCCACTGTGCCACAGTCTGCAGAGGGAACCTACAACATTCCATGTCCAGCAGATTGTATTCTTCACAAGGACAGTGAAGACCAGAGTCTGTAGTCTCCTTGCTACGGACATGTAAACTGAACAAGGAATACAGTGTACAAGATTTGAACCTGTTACTCTGTCAGATACTCTCTGTTGCTAAAGTGTGAGGTGGACAAGCACATTGGCTTAGGACACTCAGCAACAACACTTAGTGGAGAATCTTATGGACTGTGTGCTTATGTCTGTTTAGAGGTAGAAAGGCAGCTAGGCTTTCTGACCACTTAGGGAGCATCTGAAGCTATAGAACCCTGAAGATGTCAAGTTTATTTTCATAGTCAACCCTGTATATCCGTCGACTTCATATCCACAGATTCAACCATTCTCAGATGGAAAGTATTTTTTAAAAGTATGCCTGCATTGAGCATGTGCAGACCGTGTAGGGGTAGGGGGGAGTTAGTATTTCCTAAGTAATGCAGTATAATAAAAATTTATATAGAATTTATATTGTATTAGATAGTAGAATTCTTCTACAGATGATACAAAGTCTATAGGAGAATGTGTGCAGGATATTGTTAAGTATTATACCACAAACGAGAGATAAGTATCTGTGAATTTGGGTATTTGGAGAGGTCTAAGAACGAGGCTTCTAAGGATACTAAAAGTAACTGCAGATTCATATGCCATGTACAATACAGTTGCCCATTTTTTCATTCATTTTAAAGTCTCCTCGCATTGTCCTGGAATGTGTAAGCAATGCTTTAGTGGCTGAATCAATACTCAGGGTGGAATATGAGAGAATGTTCTTAATCCTCCTCCCATGGCGGGATATTGAGATTGTTTGCAATTTCGCACTTAGGTAAGAGCCACTGAAATAAACATCCCTGTGCACAAAGCTTGTCTTCTATTTGATATTGTTTACTTTGGCTCGATTCCCAGAAATGGGATACTCAGGCAGAAATGCCATGAAACCTTGCCTTTTTCAAACACAGATCTTTAAAGCAGAGCATTCATCCTCACTGATGTCAGGGAAGGAACATTCCTTTTCCCACATGAGGAAAGACAAGTTAGCCCTCAGGTACCTCCCTGATTGCAGGTCATCCTTCCCCAGGACCACAGTGATAGAGACCTAGTCCCAAAGAACAGAGTCCACCTGGGGGGGCTGACCAGGGAATGGGCTTTAACAACTGTAGCTCAGTGCTGTCTGGCTCTCGCCCAACTCACAACATTCCTGAGGGCTCACCACTGAACCCCTAACACCTCCACTGAGGCTCAGGGTGCCCACACAATCTCTTGGTGGTCCAAAAGAGCCCTTGCTTTTACATTGTGGATGCTGAGACTGTTTTCATTTCAATCTTGACTGATGGCTCCCTCTTCAATGTCACCGTGTCCCCTTTTCAGAGCCCTGGCTTCATCCCTGGCTCCTCTCTCTAGCTTAAAGATAGATACAGCTTAAGGCTCACTGGTCTACACAGCTGGAAGCATTGAAGGGCTATTTCCATCCACATGTGTGAACCTACCCATCCTATCTACCTCAAGTGGGTCCCCAGGGGGGCCCTCTTTTCCCTGCCATCTTTTTTAGATCCCAGGTTTAGATGGGAGCTTGAGTAAACTGTACCTCTGGTAAAACTTTCTTCCCTTAAAGAAAAACATTGACTCTTACCCAAAAAGAGCCCCGAGTCCCCCTTTTTTTTACATTGACCTTGACATATCCAGGTCACTTAGAGCAAAGGACAGACCAAATCAGTTTCACAAGAGACTCCTCACACTATCTGGACTTACACTGCAATGTACTTGATGTAGTAATAGTATTAAGAGGTGTTGGGCCTTTAAGAAGAACTCTGACCTATGAGAAAAATGAGTAGTTGAATTGCCTCAAGAGCTTGCTGCTAGAATTCATTTGGACTGTTTGTTCCTCCTGACTTGAGGACTGTTCCATTGCATTGTGCTAAGCATTAAAGAACATGAGGCCCTTACCACAAGCTAACTAGATGGTGCAGGCTCTGAAGTCTGAGCTGGGTGTGTTCTCTGAGAACAGAGATACACTCACCCATCTGACGTTCAGTCTCACCTTCACCCAATAGCACACCCTTACAGCCAGTCCATCCCTTTACCCACAGCGTTGCGTCTGTCCTTAGATACTGCTGGGGATGTAAGATCTTTATGGCTATGTACTGGCTTTTTATTTTAATTAATTTATTCGGTGCAGCATTCAGAATCCCTCACCCCTTACAGTTTCCGGTCTCAGAGAGGGGCTTGCTCAAAGCAGGTCTCATGTTTCCAGGACAATACCTCATTGCTGAATTGTCAACAACCTGGTCTCAGAGTGGAAATGAAGCATCCATTCATGCCTCCATGTTACCAACCATCCTGAGTGGGTTATGGTAATTTCCAGAGAGTTTTGAGACGATACTTTGAATTCTTCTTCCTATCTGGATTTTCACAGAAAATACTTGGGGCCACTAGACTCTGGTCATAAGAAAAGTGATTTCAGTACTATCCTAGCAGGTGGTACATCACTCCAGATGCTCCTGCCAGATGATGATGTCACCCACTGTGATGGTTAATCTTGCTTGTTAACTTTACTGGCTCTGGAGTCAATGAGGAGGCAAGCCTCTGGGCACACTTACGAGGGATATTTCTTTATTAGATCAATTAAAGTGGGAACATGGACTGTAGCTTCCAGAGTCAGCCCGGACATAAAGAGGTTGAAGGAAAAAGCCTTCGAGCCTCACTGGTGAGTTCATCTCCCCTGATGTTTCTGACACACGGCTACCATACTCCACTGCTGGTGTTGCCATGCAGCTGCCCGGACCTTCCAGGAACTGAAGAACAGGGAGCCTCCAGGAACCTTCTAGACTTTTATTCAGTACCAGGTTGGACAAATCCATCCTTGTGACTTGAGCAGGTATTGGGTCCTTAGTCTCTCCAGTGTAAGAGACAGCTATTATTGAGTTATCCTATCATGTTACCTCATCATGTAGCCCAATCTAATGAATCTTCTTTTAATACATAGTCATTCTGTCCCTTTTGTTTCTCTAGCTGACCCTGACATACTTGTTTTCCAAGGTTTCCCACCAGGGGACCCCTCCATGGAGGATGGTTCCTCTTCTCCTCTCCTTTAAAGCCCCTCCTTGCTCCTTCCCAACCCATACTCTTCATCCTTTCTCAGTCCATATCTCTGTCAAGGACATCTTCAAAACCATCTCTGATCAGCTGGTGCGTTCATCATACCTGAGTGAAGAAGGCTCTTACTTAGGGTTTCTATTGCTGTGATAAAACCCAAGGACTGAAAGCAACTTGTGGAGAAAGGGGTTTATTTTCTTACAGTTCCATATCACCGTTCATCAATGAGGAAAGACAAGTCAGAGCTGCTTACTGGCTTGCTCCCCATGACTTGCTCAGCCAGTCCTCTCCCAGCACCCAGGACCAGCAGCCGGGGGTGACACTGCCCACACTGTAATAGTCCCTCCAACATCAATCATCAATCAAGAAAATGCGCCATAAGCTCGTCTGAAGGCCCATCTGGTGGGTACATTGTCGAAATTGAGGTTTCCTCTTCCTAAATGACTCTAGGTTGTGTCAAGATGACACAAGACTAACCAGAGCAAAGGAACAACCCACCCGTTTCTCTGTAACATTTTCTAGGGACATTCCTGCTTCCAACTCCTCTGTTGCAGGCCAGACTGCTGGGCTACCTGCATTGGATGGCAATGGCTGCTGATGTTCATAACAGTAATGTCCTTCTCCAACAACTGCCAGCACCTGCAGCTTACCAAGGGCAGAGGAGGAAGGGAGGAAAGGTACTGATGTCAGGTGAGAGTCAGAGAGGTCAGAGGTCAGAGAGATAAACCATGTATCTCTGTAGTCTAGAGGCCAGAGAGAACATGCCGTTCATCCTGAGCTTGAAGAAGATATAGCTGCCTCTTCCCTGGGGTATAGCAGTCATAGTCACTGCTCAAATGTATATACATGAGTCTATAGATTAGAAAGGGAAAGAGAAAAGAGAGGAGGTGTAGTGGAAAGACAAAGGTCAACAAAACTGTGGGTGAAGGTAGATGTTCTTGAACTCTGGCAAAAAGAATTCTGCACAGCTGTTTCAGGTTCTTTGCCCATTTCTACCCTCTACTTCGGAATTACTGGGTGGTAAGTGGTTGAACACTCTGGTTTCTCAGTGGGTTGATTCCTATCCCAGGCAATCCCACAAACCTAACACCTTCCCTCCCTTCAGGTTTTATCTCTTATTCCCTTTCTGCTTTTAGAGTCCCACAGTTCACATGCATTTGCTCATAACATCACCAATTGCAGACCCCCTCCTGCCATGGTCACATTTAGTGTGACCTTAGGGGCAGACACTAGTGTACCCATTGCAAAGATCATTTAGGATGAAGCATCAAGGGTTAGATCTGGTTACAAATGCATTCCAACTTAACATGCATTAATGGTTCAGCTTAACATATTCTTAACTTTACAATGATGTGAAAGCAAATCTATGCAACACTTCTTCCTGTTCGTCACTATTTCTGCATAGTACTCAATAAAAATATCTGTGTTACTCCATTCTTTACATAAAGTAGACAACATTAAATGGTTTTGGCTTCAGGCCAAAAAAGATAAAAAGCACGTTTATGGTAGGATAGACTAGCTATGATATTTGAAGTGTTAAACACATTTTTATGGTGTTTTCAACTTACAGAGGGCTTACCTGAATGCACCCATTGCAAATTGAGGAACATCTACACTTACTCTTGGGATTAGGCATACATTCTGTATCATTCTGTATTCTATGCAGGTCAGAAAGGGTAAGTAAGAGATCCAGGGTTGTGCAGTGATCCCTGAGAAGTGACCTGAGTCTACTATGAGTCCATCAAATCATAGAGTGTCCTCTCATTAGCCACAATGTTAACTGGGGCAAAATGGTGAGGTATGTGGAATGATGGGTTTGAATATACTGCAGTTTGTCATACTGTTTCTGGGGTATATAGGTAGAAAGGCTTCTATTTGCTCAAAAAATAATCAGGAATGAACAAGTAACGATGTACAATAAGTTGAAAAAAGACTAAAATACTCACCACATACAACAAACTTTCTGGAAAGAATACTGACTGCAGCCAGGGCTGGGGAGGATGTAACACAGGTAAATGATCTTTTGAGGTAGCAGTACAAAATGATAACACAGATCTAGACAGCGATGTAACAGCTAATTATAAAATTACAACTGCACCTGCTATGGGTCCCAGTGATGACACCTCCAATGACTAGACTCCAGGTAACCTGAATTTAATCATTATTTATAGAAAATGTTATTGTGGTTTTCATCTAGAATATTTCTTAAATGCTTACAAGCAGTGTTCAAGAGATGTCATAGCAGTTCAGTGCACTGGCTACCCCTAAGAGAACTTGGGTTTGTTTCCCAGCACCCACAAGGTGGCTTACAGCTATCTGTAACTCAAGTTCCAGGGAATTTGATACATTCTTCTGGCCTCCAGAAACACTAGGTACTCATGCTTTGCACATACATATATGCAGACAAAACACTCATGCACATAAAATAAAATTTTTAGATGCTTACAATGGTGTAGATGTATATGAAATTCATATGCTCACCTATTATCTCTGTTCCAGTGTTATGAGGGCATGGAAGAAGGCAGCGCAGGGTGAGTATTTGCAATGGCTCTGCTTCTTGACAGCCTTCTGCTGAATTGAGATATTACCTAAGAGAAAACAAAGGCAAATCCCATACAAAGAGTTTATAGATATTCGGCCCACAGTTACTGAAACTGGAGTCCAATCAATCCCTTTCCATAGGTAAATAGTTAGGTATATTATGTTGCATCTACATAAAAGAGTGTTATTCATCAACAAAAGAATCAACTAGTGATCCGTGCAGCAGCATGACTCAAGAGTGAATACAGTATGCTATGTAGCATGAGGAGGTACAAGTTGGGAACGTTGGGCCTGGATCCTCTACAACCACCTGACCTCGGTTTCTACCTATCCTTCTTAAAGATGCTTCGGAATCACGAGGTCCAAGAAACAACTCTTCATCTTAGAAGTGAGCCCCAGGAAAGTCAACCCTTGCCACTGTATAGGCCAGCACAAGCAGGAGCGTCACAGCACACCACTGCCTGTGGTGGAGCTGCTTAATGAAGCCTGGAAGGAAAGGAGTACCATGAAGTCTGCCACCTTGTGCTCTCTTAGCCTGTGTCCTGTAGCAGTCCAGGTGGACCCTTTGGCTTTCTTCCATTGGTTCATTGCTCCAGTTTGCAGTAGTCATAATTGGGGAATCCAAAGAAGACTGCAAAGAGCCTGTGCCATAGGTCAGCTTACCTGCTAACTAGGGAGAAATAGTATCTAGGAAACATCCATCTGCCCACTGTCTGGCCATGAAGAGGGAGCTAGCCATTCCTCTGAGGCCCCAGGCTTCTGCACTGTGGGCACTGTGAGAAGCTGGTCATCCTTCATGCTCTCTGCATCTGTACTTCATCAGGTGGCTGGTCACTAGAGCTGTATCTTGAGCAGGGCAGCACCATCCTGGCCTGGTTATACTCCATCTGCCTTATTGTGTTCTACCCTTGGTGCCTGCTCTGCAGATCCATCTCATCTGTAGGCACTGGGCCTTGCATTCTTGCTCTCCTTCAGGATGTCCTCTGCCTTGGAGGACACCTAGATGATGCCTGGATTGGCCTGGAGCTAGTGCTTGATTAGGGCTGGCTGCTTGGCTTTGGGGAGAGGCCTTCCTTTTCATGGCTCTTGGTTCCTTTGATCCCAGTGGCTCAGCCTGTACTTTGGTTAGATTATATAGTCTGCAAGATCTTATTTGCTACAGAACCCCCAGAAAGTTAATATCTCCCAGAGATATCCCTTGGACTGCAGCCTACAGTGAGATCCCAACAGCCTACAGTTTTCTCAACTCTACTACTATCCATGGTTGAACTCAATAAATCTGTAGGCATGTCCTCAGCTCAGGGAATCTGAAGCAGTCAGAGAGCAGCCTTTGTTAGCTCTCTTGTATGATAAGTGCATGATGGAAAAAGCCCAGAAAGCATCAGACATCTTGTTATCAGGGAGACTTACTTGCCTCTGCTGAGTGAGACTAACTCCCAATGTGAAAAATAAGGTAAGGCTGTCATCAGGCAAGTCTAGCTCCCCAGCCCTCTGGAGATTGCTAGTGTCCACAGGGCAACCTGGTGAGGTGTGTTGGTGAGTGGTGGCAGGGGGGTACTGCCCTTCCTGTGTCAAATATATCTGTGGACAAACCCAAGCCAGGTCTCCTCGGGTGTTGTCCATGTCCACATGGCTCCGTGCAGATGTTAGGCCAGGGTGGTGGCTGGTTAGTCTCCATGTGCTTATTGCTAAGATGGTGCCGAAGAGTGGCTCTGCTGAGTCACACACTGTGATTTTTGATGACTTGACTGACTTAAGAGCTCTTGACTTTAAAATAGTGTGAACGTGCATCGGTTACAGACACTCTGCTTTTCAGTTCAGCCCAGCATTCAGTAAGTCACATGGGGTACTTGATCTTGTGTTACAAAATAAGCTGTGTTGGATGACTTGGTTCGCCTTAGGCTAATGTAAGTCTTCTGAGCCTATTGGAGGCAGGCTAGACTAGCTAGGGTGTTCAGTAACCTGGGTAAATTAAATGTATTTTTTGGCTTGTGATACGTTCAAGTTTTGATGGCTATGAAAGGGTGTAACTGATTATAAACTGAGGAGAATGTGTGAGCCCACAGGATAGGCTAGAGTGTCTGGTCCTTAACTTCTTGGCAGTCTCGGGCAGCTACTTTCAGTCACCCAGTACTGAAGTCCAACTTTGCTTTATTTATTTAATACAGTCTTTAAAACCTATTCACTGCCGTTGCCTATGTAAATAAAGTTGAAAGAGAACTTAATGCCGCAAGTATAAATAGGAAACCATTAATACTTCCCATAAGTAGAAAGGAACTATATTTTAAAATACAATGAAAATAAAGCACATTTATTCAATTCTACTAAGACACTGCTTTGCCAAGATTTTGGAACTATAACTTTTTTTTTATAAAGAAAACTTATCACGTGTTGAGGTAATGTGGCAGATATGTCTTTATTGTTCTTACGAGAACTGGGAAGAAAACCAGTGCAAAAGTCAGAGTTATCTATTCATTTACTATGCACTTTTTGTTGGAGTGGATCAGTCACAAGATTGAGCATCAAATACTCTGGCTTATTCTTTTGGATTGCTTACAGTTTGGCGGAGAAGACGGACAAGGAACAAGTGAAAAATAACTGATTTTGGATTGTGAGACATAGATAAAACAAAGAAAGAATTGAGAGCAGTGTATTTTAGGAAGAATTGGGTACTGTGCCAGGGTAGGAGGGGATGAAGGGAGGGAAGGAGGGAGGGAGAGAGGGAGGGAGGGAGAGAGAGAGGGAGGGAGGGAGAGAGGGAGAAAGGGAGAGAGGGAGAAAGGGAGAGAGGGAGGGAGGGAGAGAGGGAGAGAGGGAGAGAGGGGGAGAGGAGCATCCATTTGCTTAGGGGTCATGTTGAGTTTGAGACTCCAGATGAAAAGCTGCCTGCTGGTTTTGACTGGGCCTGTGTGAAAGGTTGGGGGCTGAAATGATTAACTCAGGGGAATGATGGCTTTTAAAGCCAACTGCTTGCACATGATCACCTAGGGGCAGGTATAGAGAAGCCATGACAGATGAGTCACTCCACACACTCTGAGTTCTACCAGTAAGAGGGGGTTATAGGCCAGGTGATAAAAGAAAGAGGGCTTCCCACACTCTTCAGTGACCCTTTGGAAACACAATAAATGTTTGCAAAAGATGAATGACAGACCAACCCCCACCAAAAAAATGTTGCTGAAAAGTTAAGTCAAATGAGGATAAAGAATCAATCTGGAGCCAGGATGGTGGCTCAGGCCTGTGATCCTAGCTGGGAAGCTGGGCAGTTTGAGGCAAGTTTGGGCTATATGAGGAGTTCCAGGCTGCATAGACGCTCATTGAGAAAAGGTTGTGGAGTCAATGGGGTGGTGAGAAAGGCTTGAAGAGTGGACAAGGAGCTGGAGCCAGACAGGGAGGATGGTTCCTCTTTGATCTCTCACAGAACCATGCTGGACTTTAATAAACATGCGACTGTGTAGCCACACCTGAACTAATCCATGAATCTTAAAATGAAATTTTCATCCACATGGCCTGAACATCGAGACCATTATCCCCCTTGGGAGGGTGCCCTCTGGGTTCATTTCCACCCAGGAAGGGTCATGTCCCTGTGACTGCCCAGCGTCCCCACACAACTCAGACGTGTGTAACAGTTCAGCTTGCATAGAGGGTGCTTGCTGCACACAGCCAGAGCTCTTGTTCCAGAACACAGCGAGGCGCCAGGGCAAGTCATGCTCGGGCACAGATATTTATTGATCTTGATTCACTCGATCCAAGAAAAGCTTGGCCACAGAGACTCCTGTTCAGTCACGAGGCTATGGGGGTTGGGCAGCAGCAAGAGAGAAGGAAATAGAATTTGAAGAAATCTGCCCTTAAGAAACTAACTCCTTCTGAACCTGGTGTCTGTGAGCCTGAGCATGCAATAGGGAAATGCTCTGTTGATCTTCAGAGGCAGTGGTGAATAGGGGCTCTGTTAGCAGTTGGCAGCCTCCTCTAGCAAGGCAGGCCAGTGAGAGGGGGGGTGCCCCAGTCTGTGAGGAAGCAGGCTTTCCTCCTGCTATAGCAGGAGAGGAGAGTGGGGGGAAGCCCTTACTTGTTTTAATGTGTTTGTTTTTGTTTGTGACAAATGATCTCACCAGAAAGCCAAGTTTGAACTCTAACTCTCTATTCCCCTGCCTCAGCCACCTGAGTTTGGGAATCATAAGTGTGTGCTACTAGGCCCAACTGGACATATACGTTTATGTCAAGCCTGTCTTCATTTTCTCTCTGGCCTATTCCAGCTGGCAGCCAGCAGATGGGGTTGATGGTGAACTTGACTTTGTTTTTATATATTTGGTCACAAAGAAATCACCATCAGAAGAAAAGTGAAGACAGGAAGACAGTCTTCTTCTTCTTCTTCTTCTTCTTCTTCTTCTTCTTCTTCTTCTTCTTCTTCTTCTTCTTCTTCTTCTTCTTCTCAGAGAGAAAAAGGTTAGCTTCTGAGAATTCAGCTGGCATTGCCTGATGGTTTGAGACATTCCTTCACTGTCTCTGGCGTTCTGCTTTGCAGACAGGAAATCAAGGGAAATGACTGGACCAAGTTCATGCTGTGACTGGCAGACGCATGTCCTCAGGTAAATGGCTCCTCTGATATTTTCCAAACTTGATGACGCTTGCAGGCCCATGGGGATTTCTGTCCTTGACTGTGAACTTATGATAACATAGAATGTAAAGTATCTGCTGCCTGAGGGTGGAGCATCCTAGCTCCCTGGAAATGACACACCAGTTAGCCACTTTTCTCTTTTCTGTGGCCAGTTATCTGGAAAGAAGCAACTTCAGGGAGGAAGGATTTATTCTGGCTCATGGTTTGAGAGTGTACAGTCCATTATAACCGTGAAGGAAGGCATGGGGGTCGGTGGCTCCTTGGTGGCAGGAGGAAGCATGGTCTGCTCACTTCTCTGCTGCTCAGGGAAACAACAAGCTAGACCAGAGGTAGGGCTGCTGACCACCCTCAAAGTTTAGGCCTACAGCTTTGTGTCCACCAGAATTAGACATTGTGTCTCTGAGGTTCAACAACCTCCTAAAATAGCATCATCCACGGTGGACCAGGTAGTCACACAAGCCTGTGGGGGATATTTCTCACTCAAACCACAACAGATGGTTTATACTGTTTGGCTCTCATGGTGAGAGGACGTTCCCACTAGAGTTGACAGTGAGGACATCTGTGCCCGTTTCATAGCTACACTGGTCCCAGAACTCACCATTCCTTCTCACTGGTGATCCCCAGCTCCTGAAGCTACTTGGTGCATGTTAGTACACTTGTTTTGGCGCCTGATACTTGCACACTGGTACTCCTTGCCAGAAGCCCCTTTTATCCAGTTGTGGCGGCCAAGGCCCAGTGAGTCAGCAATCTACCCTACATCACAAGACTGAGACATAAACCTAGGACTTGGAGACCTCAGGATCACATGTTAATGCCCTTTTCCTTGATCTATACACATCTACTGAATACCTTCTAAAGACCTTACCTTGACTCCCTTTAAATGGACTAAGACCCTGATAACTAAATTGCAAAGTAGAGCCCCCCGGGGAGTGTGGTCTGTCACCTGCCAGTGGAGACCGGCTCACCACTCACAAAGTATCTCTTATAATTTTTTACCTCCCCTATCACTAAAGATGCTGGGTTTGTTGTCTTGGTTTTTGTTTTTGAGACAGGGTTTCTCTGTGTAGCTCTGGTTGTCCTGCAACTCACTGTGTAGACCAGTCTGGCCTCGAACTCACAAAGATCCATTTGCTTCTGCCTCCCTGGTGCTGGGACTAAAGGCAAGTGCCAACACCACCCAGCAAAGATGCTGGTTTGTCAACAGGTACATGCTGGTTTGTCAATACTCATGCCACAGAGGCAGAAACAGATAGACATCTGACCAAGTTCACTTACTCTCTAAATGGTAGATTCAAGGGGCAAATCCAGATTCTTCTGGATCCCAAGACTGCCAGGCTTGCTGTATACTTGCTGTCTGCCCTGTCAGCCCCATGACAGAGAAGCAGAATGGTTCCCAGCACCTTGAATTCTGATTTGCTGATGCGCACTCTTCTTTCTCCATCCGGATAACTGTGTGTGAGTCTATCCCAAAGCCAAAGGAAGGATCTGAGTAGGCCCCTGAGCAGCACGCTTTATACTTTTGCTGAAGTCTTCCAACACAAAAGAGGGATGTATAGCCTGCTGTATCCTACTGACAGCCTGTGTCCCCTCCCACTTTCTGTCCCAAGTATGTGGCTCTTCAGAAAGACTGCTTCCTTCCATTCTTCTTGACTACTGATGTTAAGTTAAAATGGGCTGCATTCTAATTCTCAAGAATGTCCCCTGCTCTAACCCTTAGGGGATATTATGTGCTGACAGCTAGGAAGCTAATTGTATCTGTTAGCACCAGGGACTGTTCTCCCCTTTCCCTCTGGCCTTCGACCCCCCACAATACCTCCAAACCAGAAGGCAAAAATTAATGGTTCTATGCTCAAAGTTCATTTCAACCACCCCACAAAGACTATGACGGATGACCTCTCTGGGGGTGCTGGATTCTGTTCTAATATTGTTGAGCTCCGAGGAGAGGGTGAAATACAAAGACTGGAGATGTTGCACTCACTCCCACCCCATGAAATTTTTTTTCTTATTTTGAGACCTAGAGCCTTGGCAGAGGTGAGTGAGTCTTCTAAATGGCCCCTCCACTCAACCTGGTTCCAGTGCTACAGACCTAATCTGACCCTCCGAGGACGCCAGGATACTTACTCTTGGCACAGCCCAGCTTCCTCCTGCAGTATAAATGAAAGCATAGAAGGCTTGTAAAGTTGACTCCAAATGGATCATGTGTATCTACAAACTCTTAAAACCCAGGGTTTGGATGAGCTGCTTGGAGATGGATCAGTAACACATGGAGCATATTTTCTCTAAACTGCACGAGGGCCTCTGAAACTAGGGGAAACGAGCCTGGCTGCTCCGTTTGGGAGCTAGGGATCTCCAAACAATCGAAGTGTCAGCACATGTTCTGTAGGCAGAAGAGTCTTTGGCCCATTCCTTCTAACTCTCATTTCCTTCCCTGGGGGACCTGTTAGGGGAGAAAGGAAATGAGGAATTGATGGGGAAGGGAAAGGGTGTAGAGAGAGTCTTCAGAAGGCAGACTACGAACTTGGGGATTATGCTCATGCAGACAAATGGAGAATCTGGGAGGAAGCTCAAACTGTCTCAGAATCGGTATCTGCACCAGGATCTTTTGGCTTGTCTCTCAATGAGTCAGGCTGTGTTCCTTCTGGGCTGGCCATGGATCTTGCAAATGAATATGCACATCATGTAGAAACTATTTGTGTCCCGGAGTGGCCAGAGCACGTATGGGTGATTGGAGCCATGCGGACATTTCTGTGAGGCCTGGTAATATGTAGGCTTTGCCGCTATGAATCCTTGCTTGCCTGGTGTCTGACTCATGACATGCTATTTTCCACCTGTTTATTTAACACAACATCTGCTGCCTGAGTTCTGATTTGAAGATCACAAATGGTACTTTGAGATCAACTCAACTTTGGACACCTGGCCAGAATAAGATCCCATATGTTTAAGGTTAATGACCATCTGGTATCTTAGAGGTCAGGAGGATTGAAGATGTGCGGGAAGCACACTGAAGGTAATCTCTGACGACTTTCCAGCTCTATCCAAGAGGTCATGGCTCCTCACTGACATCTTATGATGTGACTCACCCTGATGTGCAACCATCTGTCCAAATGTCCATCTATGACCAGACACTGAGTTCCCTCAGGATGATCTGGTTTTATTTGTTGCTGAATGGGAAGCAGTGTGATTGGCAGGATGGCACTAGAACAAGCTGGGCTTGTACAGCTCAGCTGGTCTTCCAATGCTAGGAGAGTCACTGTGTCCTCTTCTTCACTATGGTGACTCCAAAAGGTTCGATTGACTTTACCAGTCTCCTGGGTCAGAGGTTTGGGTTTATTCATTTCCTGTGAGATTTCAAAATCAGGAAAGTAGCAGGAAGGCTACTCTGCACTCAAAGTGTCATGGAACTTATGCCATATCACCCTTTTGTGGGGTCTTATTGAGAGAGAAGTGTCTAAGAGAAGACACACTTGTCTGGGATGTTATGGGGAGGGATATAGCCTTTACATGGGAAGCAAGAGAACGAGAGGTGGCCTCCAGTCTACTCTCCAGCACCACAGCACAGATTGCTGCCAGGTGGAGCTTCAGAAAGGAGGAAGCAAATCATCCCACCAGGGGCATCTTCACATGTCAGAGAGGGATGCAAACACAGAGTAACCACAATGTGTACTGGTGTTGGTGGAGGTGCAGGGAAGGGCCGTTCTTAAACTTATGTATTGCTGTACTTGGAAGTTTATAGTGAAAGTCCAGCCCTTTGTTAACAAGACAAAAGGAACTTAAAATAGCACATGGTCAGATTTGGAGTAGATGGCTGTGGACCCAGGGATTTGACTTAAGTCAGCAAAGGCTTAGGGAAAAAGGATGTTGATGGTGACAGGGAGGGTTGTCAAGCAGGTTGGAGGAGAGCACTGCATCATGGCATAGAGTGTGTGTGTCCCCATGAAGAGACAGGACTGTGTAGCTGAGATGTTAATGTCATCTCTGGGTGGTTGAAGTACTCAAGTAGTCAGAGAAGGAAGGAAAGAGGTTAATGCTTGCTCCGGCAGTTCGTGGCAGCTTCAGATTCTAACCTGAAGGTTGGAACAAAAGATGATCAAGCCAGGGGCAGCCACAGGCTCTGTGCTCAAATTTTAGAATGTTAGATTTTGTTCAGGATACAGAAGTTGCTTGGGGGCTGCAAGGCTGGAATTGGCAGACATATTCAGTTGGGACTTCCTTCGACCTGGTTAAAGAAGCCAACAGGGAGGTATAGGGCTTACTGATGATCTGTGGGAGGAACAACTGTAGTGTGGTGGGCCCCAGTAGCATCTGCACTCCTTTAAAGCTCCTCTGAGCCTTATCTCTCCACTGTGGAGAAGGCACCCAGTGGGGCCTCATCGGACCATCAATCTTAATTAAGTTTATCATTGTCTTGAAGAGAGCGGGCAGGGCATGGAAAGGCCACCCAATGGAAGGCTGTGACCCTAGACTGTTTGGAAAGTAGAGCTAATTGACCATAGGAAAATCAAACAGAAACCATCTCTGATGTTTCAGTTCCTGGGTGCTTGGACACATCTCTTGGTCATACTTTCACCTCATTGCCAACAATGGAGATGTCAGGAGGCATTTTTTGACTCTTCCAGCTAGTGGAACTACACAGAGACCTGGCATATGTCTCTTCTTTAGCATATGCTCTCTCACATATGCTGCAGTGGAAGAGAGGTCAGTTTGAGGGACACAGATGGAGTTTGCAGTATATGAGACCCTCCCTTCTTAGTTCAGTACAGAACAATTTCGTTCATTTAATTGAAATATAATTGATAAATGAAATGTATATATTTAAGGTATACAATGCAGTAATATATAACTCAGTGTTTTGTGAAGCACATTGTGAGGTAATGCCCAAAACATTAATTTCACGATCATCTCATATAACTTTTTATTCCTGTTTCTTGCATCCTATCAATGGAGCGTGCACAATCCTAAGTCAATTGCTTGGGTTTAAATCCCTTTTATCAGTTAGATCACTGTGATGGCTTTTCTTGGTTGTCAACTTGACTGCATCTGGAATGAACTACAATCCCCAAATGGAGGACATACTCATGATCCAGATCATGAGGCTAGAAGACACAGGCTTCAGACCGGAATCTTGACATTGGAGATCTTGAGGTGTAGTGGCCATGAAAAGCTTAGGCCCAGGCAAGGTAGTACACATCTTTAATCCCAGGACACTTAGGCAAGGAGATCTCTGACTTCAAGGTCAGCCTGGGACAAAGCAAGTTCCAGATCCAGGTGTGGTGGTACACACCTTTAATCTGGGCCACACCTTCTGCTGGAGGCCTACGTAAGGACGTTGAAGAAGGAAGGCACTCTGCCTACTTGCACTTACTTGCCAGCACATCTGTTGGAACCTACTTCTTCCAGATTCCAGCTTACACAGAAGAGCAGCTGAAACAACTAGCCTTGTGGACTGAGTAACTACTAGAATTTTCTATTTCCCATTTGCAGCTGCCCATTGTTGGGTTGCTTGGACTACAGGCTGTAAGTCCTTACAATAAATTTCCCTAATATATCGAGACTTTCCATAAGTTCTGTGACTCTAGAGAACCTTGACTAGTACAGTCACCTTGGTAAACCTCTGTTGGAAGACCTTGCTACTAAGGTAGCAGTTCACCATATCCAGATAGCTATCCGAGCTTGGCGCAAAATGGAGGACTCCCTCTCTCACTGGGGCATTCTCTTCTCCACTGATCTTATGGGGAGAGTGTCTCCAAGCACAGGTTCCTGACCTTATCTAGAGGATGACCCTGCACAAAGTTTCCTGCAAGTGCTGCATAATTCAGCACATAAGTCCCATTCAGCCCTTCCTGCCATATGATCAGTAGGTACTGTGTTATGACCGATCAGCCCTTCCCCTCTGTAAACCCCCTAAACCTCTGAGAGACCAGATCAACTCCATCTTGAGTTCAAGCTCCATCTTAGAGAACCTGACCTAAGGTTGAACTGGAGTTAAACACTGGGCCTGTACCTAACACTGGTTTCCAGGTCACTCCCTAACAATTGGGAAGAACGCAGAAGTTACTGTTGTACCTGAAGATATTTACTTATGAAAGTTTACAGTTTGGCTCTCAGCACCAGCCAATCATTTTAAAGGGCAACACATTTCATAATAGCTCCCCAATCAGATGTGTGCCAAGCTGGGTGCCCTCTTGCTTGTTTGCTTGCCTCTATAAATGCTTACTTGAAACTGGGCTCAGGCTTTACTCTCCTGGCCTGCTGTGTCGGTGACAACAGTGTGTCTCGAACTCAAGTTTGAACAATTGCATCAAAATTGGCTTGTTTATGGTCTTTTGCTGACACAACATCTCAGAGGAAAGTCACAAAGCCTAGGCAGGTTCAACTTCCTCTCTCTTAAATAAGAACCTGTCAGGCAAGCAAGCTCCTGGAATTCCTCTTCATGTAAATGAAACATTCCCAGCACCTCTGCTCTAGCCAATAATGTCCACCCATCCTGGAAATCTCCACCCACTCCCCAAGATCTGTACAGTCTTTTCACCCCCCCCCCCCAAAGTTGAGCTGTCTCTCTGAAGCCGATCCTGGAGGTCATTCCATTATATTCATGGCTGTCTGAACCCTGCCCCCTCCCCACTATGTTCCCCTACCTTTGAGAAAGCGAGACCCAAAAATCTCTGCATCCATTTCCTGTTGGCTGGTTTTACATATGCTTGGGGGCCTTTGATTCTACTGGGAACTCTTGTTCTTGAATAAAAAAAATATACTTCAGATCTACCCTTGAAAAATTGTAGTTAAAATATCCTACTTCTAGAAGGAAGATAATGTCAGAGCCATGCTAGATGTTTTATCTGGTTAGATGTTTGGTGATAGTAAACTAAATTTGGTCCTAGGGGGCTTCCATACAAACTTTTACATGCTAAACTGAAACCTAGCTTAGCCTGTGAGCCAACTGAAGTCTTACTAGGAATACACACATGTAACCATAGTTAAGCAGCTGCCAAGCTTCTGTCAATCATAGGCTGTCAAATGTTTAAGTGATGTTCAAATATGGCAGCCTCCAAGCCACAGCCATTTGGCTGCCTCTACTCCTCATGGCTTTAGGCCACTCCCAGTTTTCTGTCCACAAACACTTTCTTCCCATAAGATAAGCAAGATAAGTTTGCTCTGTTTCTGAGAGTGATGACTCATGTCTGCTTCTTCCCTGGTTTAAACACTGTTAAGTTCAATTGGTCCAAAGTTTTTCATTATGCAGTAGCATTGTATTTGCACAGATATTGACCATTAGCAATGCACTACAGCATTTACCAAATGTCCACCAGGCTGGGGCTGTTGAGCCGGAGAGCTTGGTCTTTGTTAGTGTGCATGTATATTTGTGTATTGCTGAGTATTAGCATGTATGGGCCAGGATCCAAGAACAAGAGTCACCATTAGAATCTATGACCTGAGCACATGTGAAACCAGCCAATGGGGACTGGAGGCAGCGATTTACCAAGGTGACATAACTAATAAAGGGAATTCAAATCAAAGCAATTGACTTAGACTTGTGAAAGCTCTTTTGTTAGGATGTGCAATTTCTGGAAAGGTGAATACCTGGCCATGCAGAACTGACCCCAGCTGTTACAGGCAGAGTAACTGGTACAGTATCTAACATGTCTAAAGTCAGGTCTGGCTTATGCCTGTTATACTCTAATATCTGGGTAATGTGGAGACTGTTCTGAACCGTGCAAGGTTGCTGATGTAAGACTGAGTGTGCTGGGGGAGGGAATGTGCACACACGAAGCTCTGTGAATCTCTGGTTTCACTCATTCTGAATCATCTTATCAGAGATTTTGGACTGCTTTTCATTTTTCGCCCATGCTGCACAGCAAGATCTTTAAAGTATGTCACTTGGCAAGACCTCATATAGCCTTCGCCGTATGCCTTGGGGCCACATGATGTGCTGAGTCATTTCTTGAGCTCTTGCCTGAATCCTTCATTCTGTAAGTACCTACCCTGCATTGCTATCAGTCAGCATCCTTCTGTCAGCACCGGGGTTGGAGCTCTTGAGGACCAGGACCAGGTGGCTCAGGGTCCTGAGCCAGTGTTTTTGGGCAAAAGCCCCATGGTGTGAATTATTCAGGTTTGTGCTGAGGCTTGATCTCTAAGACCCCCTGTTCTGGAAACCTCCTGAAGAGTGTCAGAGGGTAGACTGGTGGGCCAGGTACATGTGTAGATGGAGCAGCCTCATAAGAAGGTGGGGGTTAAAGACCAAGGGTAACCTGGCTTGCTGCCATGCAGGGGACCAGAAAGAGAGTGACTTGTATCCTTGGAAGCACAGATGGAACCTAGCTCTGTCCAAATGGTCCTAAGAAAGAGAACACTGGAAAATATTTCAGGACATGAATGGTTTACAGAGCTTCTGAGTTAGAAGTGAACTGTAGGAAGCCCTTGGCCATTAAAAAGGTAGGTGTGTGTTGGAGGGGGCAGGGTGGGGATCTCTCTGGTAGCACCATGCACAGTGCTATAAGCCCAACATCCAGGAACTGCTGAATGTCCTAAGAGCATGGAAATGGGTGTTAGGATTCCCATTTCACAGATGAGAAAAAGTAAGGCTGGGAGATACTCAAACAACTGCCCTAAACTCACAAAAGCAGCTGACACTAGAACCTGAATTAGAAATGCCAGAGTTCTAATACAATACACCGCTACTCAAGCATGTTGGAAGTGAGGAGTGGACATAAGAGAAAAACCACAAGGACAATGTCACAGAATTAGGAATAAGCCTTCAGGAGAACTGACTGAGGTTGGCTGATGTCCTGATCACACAGACCTGGATCTCCCTCCCCTGAGCATGACCCTGCCCTCTGAGAGAACATGTAGTGAGAATAAAATGTGGCAATCCCCAGAGACAGCCCCAGCCAGAGTCAGAAGCCCTCAGAGTCTCTGCCTTGGACTTCCAAACCTCCAGAGCAGTGAGAGAACAGATTGCTACTATTCAGGCTCCCAGTGTGTGGTAAGCTCAGTAGACCAATGCAAACATGCTACGGCTGTGTGGGGAGCCTCAGACTGAGGAACCAGGTACAGAAGCGGGCCATCAAAGTACCTCAGAACTGTGGGGGTAGTTCTGTTTCTGAGACACCTAGTCACCTCTGTTGCCTCTACATACGCAGGTCTGTGTGATGCAGAAAAGAGAATTGCATCACTAGAAAAAAATGCTTTCATCTTCTTGTCCAAAAGTTTATTCAAACGCTGTCCTGATTCTCACAGGAGACACAGTAGTAGGTTAAAATTTTTCAAGCCCATGTTTTCCATGAGGACTCAACAGTACAGACTCAAGTTCATCTGCTCAGTGTTTGGGAGAACATCACAGTGGTAGTGGCTTGCTGATGGATTTTGTGGGCCTCCCAAAGACCTTTAACTTAACCATGTAATTGTTTATAGAAAAAGCTATATAAGGTCAAGGAGAATTTTGTTTTTGAATCAATGCCCAGACTTATAGAGCCTACACCATCGATCAGCAGGAATAATCTCTCAACAGAACCTTCCTTTTTCCCAACAGTGATACTTAGTTCAAAATTACTATCTGTCTGTCTGTCTAACATCTAGTTAGCTAGCTATTATCTATCTATCTATCTATCTATCTATCTATCTATCTATCTATCTATCTATCTATCTATCTCTCATCTGTCTGCCTGCCTATCTATGTATCTATCTATCATCTATCTACCTACCTACCTACCTACCATCTAGTGATAATCTATTACCCATCTATATATCATCCTCATCTATCAATCTCTCTTTGTCCCTTGACTTTCTAAGGAACTGTCAATAAAGAAATACAGAAATGATAGTTGTTATAATATCATGAAAATAGGGACAGAACATACTAGCAGATGAAAGAAAATGAAAATGATACAGTCCTTGAGAGTTTGGTGCCAGAAGAAAGCTGATAGGAGATACAGTGCAACGAGGGAGGGAGCGCAGGTAGTGGGTATCCCAGTGCTTTTCCAAAAACAGTAAACAGGAAAGTGGTGTTTTGGAAATGAAGATAAAGACACAGCTACAAGAATGTTTTAAAGACACAAAACTAAAAGACTAAAAGTCAATATGATGTACATGTTTCAACTCTTTTAAAATGAGGGATGGTGAGTGTCAGGTCGAGAAAGAGGGCTTGGAGAACACTAACTGTGTCATGGCCAGGAAGAGGAAAAACAGAAAGTGAAAAGCTGTCATGTGTGCAGGGAAGAGGGAATGTTTTCCATACTTTCAACATTGTTTGGGTTTTACCATTATGAGTATCACTGTTATGGGACTGGGTCATTGGAAGGAAGATACACCTGATATCTATCTATCTATCTATCTGTCTGTCTGTCTGTCTGTCTGTCTGTCTGTCTATCTATCTATCTATATCTATATATATAGATAGATATGTGTGTGTATAATATATAAATATATATACACACATATATACATATATACCTAAACATATATACACATATAATACACACATATATACATATATACACATGTATACTCATATGCATGCATGCATATATACACATACACATATACATATGAGGCTTGGAAAACCCTCAAGCTCATTCATTAATTATCTCATACATAGCCTTCTGGAATGAAGAATTTAGGAAAGTTTATCTTCTTCAGGTCAGATGGTGAATATATCATGAGAATATAGCCATGGCCCAAACAGCTATGTACTGAAGCTGTGTGTCACTTCTATGGCAAACCAACTAACCTCAAATTTAAGCTCTAGATAATCCTCATCCTAAGAGACTTACACCCACGTGTGGCTGTGTATGCACACGTGAGTGCAGGTGCCCGTAAGTGCCTGTGAAGGCCAAGGTGTCAAATCCCCTAGATAGAGCTGGAGCCACAAGCTGTTTTGAGCTGCCTCATCTGTGTGCTTGGAACTGAGCCCTGGTCCTTTGCTAAACCACTCAACGATCTCTCCAGCCCCCAAATATTGCCTCAAATAAACCATTTCACTAAACTTTGACCTGGGATACCATGGTTGCAAGTCAAATTGGGAGAGCTTCGTGATTTATTTTTGTTGTGGTCATTTGCTGAATTCATTTGTTTTGAATGGTGACAGGACAGAAACTACTGTGTCCATTTAATAAACAATCTGTATATTAGGAATTGCAATATGCAGATCTGAAATCACTTTTATGAAAGACTCTCTCTCTCTCTCTCTCTCTCTCTGCACGAAGTCAGCCCTGGCTCATGTTGGGCATCTCACTTTTCTCAGGAGGAAGCCAACCCTTCCTCCAGACAGCTTCTTGACAAGTCTCTTAAATCTTGCTTTCAGTTAGCAACCAAAAGCTGTGCCCATAAGGTAGAGGACACTCCATTGGTTGGCACGTGACCGGCATGATTTCTTAGAAAGTAGTCATTGATTTCATTCTTCCCAGTACTGCAATGTCAGTTCGTCTTAGCAAGGAGCAGGGCACCTGAAACTTACAAGAAACCATCACACACACCCCACTACCACCTGGCTTTGTTATATCATCCTGTTCATTCAGCCTGGGAAGCTGCCTTAGGGAAGAAACCGATAGACTTGTCCTAGGCTTTCACTCATTATCCCTCATGTCCAATTTAAAAAGTCTACAGGTGGTGGCTGAACACATGGAATTTTAATCATCCTTAGAGAGGATGAGCAGTGCTATTTGCTAGAAAAGTGAAGCAACTGGAGGTCATCATGTTAAGTGAAGTGTGTTGTGTGTGTGTGTGTTTTTTTTTAAGCCAAGGGTGTGTTTTATAGAGTGGTATGGTGAGGTGGAAGGGGTACCTCAGTGGACCCATGCTGAGGCATCACCCCCCCTTACACCAAGGTACCAGCCATATGATGGGTACAGTATAGAATAAAGTTTATTTGGGGGCATTGGAAGGGGAGTTGAGAAGGGAGTAGAGGCAGAGAACGAGAGGGGACAGAGAAGGACAGAGAGGGAGAGAGGAAGAGAGAAAGAAGAGGAGAGGCTGTCCAGGACACTCGAAGGGAGGGGGGAAGGGGAGAGAGCAAGAAAGGGGTCAGGGACGGCGAGGGAGTCAGAGAGAGAAAATGGGCAGAGAGAGTGAGGAGGGGCCAAACAGTCTCTCTCTTTTGTTTATTAAGACGAGGTCAGCTCAGAGCTGTTGGAAAATCCCACCAGACCCCTCACCCCCGAGCACATAGGCACCCCTCCCCTCTCCTCCTGGAAGAGACAGGTCAGAGAGCCTGTAAGCCAGAAGGGAGAGGCTGATTAAGTCCCTACTACCTCATTCCCTAAAGACCAATCAATTTAAAGGGTGCACTGTTCTGCCAATCATATTGTGCCTAGTTGCTGATATCTATTCAGTCCCTGGAAACTGTATAAAAACTGGCCTAATGGACCACTGAGGGTCGCCACCTCTCCTTTGGGTCTGGGACAACCCCAGCATCTTGAAACAATAAATTCCTCTTGCTTTTGTATCGATTCCCAGCTCCACCATGTGGCTCATTCAGAGGGTCCCCAGTAATTAAGGCTCATCAGAGTCTTACATTTGGATATTTTATTTATTTACATTTCAAATGCTATCCCCTTTTCTGGTTTCCTTCTGGAAACCCCTTATCCCATCTCCCCTCCCAGTGCTTCTATGAGGGTGCTCCCCCACCCACCTACACACTCCCGCCTCCCCACCCTGGTATTACCCTACACTGGGACATTGAGTCTCCACAGGACCAAGGGCCTCTCCTCCCATTGATGCCTGACAAGGCCATCCTCTGCTACATATGTGGCTGGTGCCATGGGTCACTTCATGTGTACTCTTTGGTTGGTTTAGTCCCTGAAAGGACATCCAAACAGTCTCTTTTATACCAAGTCAGGCCTACCTGGCTGTTGCTAGGTAACTGTTGGGCAGAGTGTAGAAGGACTGCCAATGAAGTGAGCCAGCTCAGAAAGACAAACTCACATGTTTCATGTTCAGAATCTAGATTTAAAAAGCTATACTTATTCATAAACATATACATATATATATGTGTACATGAGAACAAGAACACGACAGCTTCAAGGTATGGGGTTGAAGGGAGAAGGTTTTTATTGCAAATACGAGGAACAGCACAGCCAGAAACATCTGGAAGAGTCCACATCAATGGGAGAAAATGGTAGACTAAACATGGCCAGTAGACTGAGCTGGGTGATGAGACTGAACAGGGAGGGGGTGGTTCAAGAGAGGAGGTCAAGAGGATCCCCAGGAGAAGACCAAGAAAGTGTGTGGCAGAAAGGGCAGGGTTATATAGGAGTCAGAAGCTGAGGGAAGGGCAGCTCATGAGCTGCGGAAGTTTAGGGTAGGGGGCAGGTGAGAAGAACTGAGAGAAACCAGGGGATCATGGTGGCTCTTGGACCACCTCAGTAAGAGGTACTGCTTGCCTAGAAAGCCTGGAAGCCAGCTTTGCTTTGATATGCTAATAGGCACCCTGGGTTTCTTTTGGACCTGACCAAGGGAGGCTTTGAGATGGACCCTAAGAGAAGGTGGAGAAAGAGAACAAGAGTGATAATAGCAAAAGAAAGATCAGACACTGCAAGGTTTTCTCAGGAGCAGACTGTAAGAGGAAGGCAGAAGTCTTCTGAGGGGAGGAAGAAGTCTAGTAAAAATTGGAAAGAACCCAGATGTCCCTCAACAGAGGAATGGATACAGAAAATGTGGTGCATTTACACAATGGAGTACTACTCAGCTATTAAAAACAATGAATTCATGAAATTCTTAGGCAAATGGATGGAGCTAGAAAATATCATCCTGAGTGAGGTAATCCAGTCACAAAAGAACACACATGGTATGCACTTGCTGACAAGTGGATATCAGCCCAAAAGCTTGGAATACCCAAGATACAACTCACAGACCACATGAAGCTCAAGAAGAAGGAAGACCAAAGTGTGGATACTTTGATCCTTATTGGAAAGTGGATCAAAATACCCATGGCTCACAGCCAACCAATAGACTGAGCAATGGAGGAGCTAGAGAAAGGAATTAAGGAGCTGAAGAGGTTTGCAGCTCTGCAGGAAGAACAATAGTATGTACCAACCAGTACCCCCAGAGCTCCCAGGGACTAAACCACCAACCAAAGAGTACACATGGAGGGACCCATGGCTCCAGCTACATATGTATCAGAAGATGACCATTTCAGACATCAATGAGAGGAGAGGACATTGGACCTGTGAAGGCTCAATTCCCCAGAATAGGGGAATGCAAGTCAGGAAATTGGGGGGGGGGATGGGGAGGGAGATGGGGAGGGGATAGGGGGTATTCGGAGAGGTAACACAGAAAGGGGATACCATTTGAAATGTAAATAAAGCAAATATCTAATAAAAAAAAAGAATAGTAACAACTCAGTACCCATTAACAGGCACAAAAATCCTTCCTTCAAGTGGTCTGTCGTGGCAGTTTAAAAAAAAAGAGGGAGGGACGGGGAGGGCAGGGAGGTGCAGGGGAATGGCAGGGAAGGGGGAAATAGCTGCAAGGTGCAACTGTGTATCTGTCTACACACAGATGTAGATATAGATACCTGAAAACCTCTTAGTGAAAACCCTTATTTAGTATGATAACAAAAACAGTGTGATCATCAAAGGATGCCAGGTGACAACCTTTGAACTTGGCTCTTCCTTACTTTGAAATGTCCACTATTGGTCACTCCATTCATCATGTTTGCCTCCTAAAGGCAAGATCTGAGGTGAAGACTGTATTAACTAACATGATTTAATTGCTCCACACTCAATTCGTAAATCATGACTCCATTTTATACCTCATAACTGTGTTTAATATTGTTTCAACTCACAATTAAAAATCAAACATTTAAAAAAGACAGCCAGTCTCAGTTCTCGCCCCTCTGTTGGAACAGGGAACAGTTGGCGTTTCCGGGGACTTGTTGCTTTTCATCCTGAGATCTTGAATTATGGAACTATTGGCCTTGCTCTCAGGGGAGTGTTGAAGAATCCTTCCACGAAAACCTTTCACCCTCAGGAAATGGCAGGACTCAAATTTAGGTATGTGATTTTCAGTTTTTCCTGGATTGACTTCATATCTTCGCTTGTCTCTCTTTTTACATGTTTGTTTCATCTTTTTTCTGTCCTACAGACTCAGAAGCCACTCTAATCTTGAAACAATGTGAACACAAACTGAAAACAAGACAGAAGACCCCACTTCAGCCCCCCAAAGGCCTATCATATAAGTGTCCTTGCTTCCATTACACAGATAAGCAAATACATGTCAGTGCCCTTCTTCCAAATTCCCAGGCAGGATGCTGCTCCTGCAAGATTGCAAGCGTCTTAGTTCCGAAGGAATGGCACACTCTTTTGCAGTTACTGACCCCACACCTGACCTATGCCAGGATAGTAGTCAGCAAGGCCTTTTGTTTGCCCCACTGTGAGGGTTCTGCAGCCAGTGTTAATGAACTACCCTCACTTGCCCAAGGGCAGGGCCATGCCCCCCAGATGTGCTTATAAAAAGATAAAGAAAGAGGGTGTACGTTCTATAGGGGTGTCGTGAGGTATGGGGGAAGGGGATGTCTCAGCGGGCCCATGCCAAGGCATCCCTTCCTCTTGAGGGACCAGCCACATGACAGTTTAAGTACAGAACAGAGTTTATTCAGGGAATGGGGAGGGGAGTGAATAGGGTAGTAGAGGCAGAGAAAGGCAGAAAGATAGAGTAGAGAAGTAGAGGACAAGAATAGAGGCCGGCCTGTGAACACATGGAGGGGGGGGTAAGGGAATGAAGAGAGAGGGGAGCAAGAGAGCAAGAGGGAGGAGGGGACAAGCAGCCCCTTCTGTAGGGGACCAGGCCTACCTGGCTGTTGCCAGGTAACTGTGGGGTGGAGTTTAGACAGAATGCTAACACTCTCCAGGCATCCCAGTGCTCCTGAGCTCTCAGCTCCCCAGTCTCTGGCACATGGATCTGCCTGTGTATCCAGAGAAGACTGGAAAACAACTAGAACATTCCTCTCAGGCCTCCTTGGTCTACAGAGGGAGCATAGAGAGAGTTCCAGGGACAGCTCAGCCTTACTCCAGGATGGACATTCCTCTGCCTCTTGGATAGCATTCTCACACCAAGCCTGACAGCACCATCTCGTTGACACGCTCAGAAGCTATTTCCACACAGGTCATCAATGGTACTAGGCTTATTGCTCTCCTGGGCTTCATGGTGGTAGACGCCTAATAAACACCAGTTGGCCTAGGCAGCCTTTGCTCCACACTCTTCCCTGTGTGCATTCAGGCCCCTCAGCACCTCCTCCTCCTCCTCCCCTGGCCTTTCCTCTCAAACACAAGACTAGATAATGCTTGCAGTATGATTTATCACTCGCCGTCCCCCAGCACACACCTCCTCCAGGCCTGAGACTCTTGGGGACTTTGAAAGGAAACAGGCACCATGTGCTTCCAATGAGCTCCATTCCGCTCATCATGGTGTTCCGCTGGAGCTGGGGGACGTGAGGGACACCCTGGAACCGGTTCATGGCTCCGTTTAAAGATGTTTTTCTTAGAAGCAGGAAGTTACATCCTGCCAAGAAGAAATGAAAATAAAGCCCCTGAGGGGTCACTCGGGGTTCACTGGGAGCCAGTCTAAACTGCTGCAGTGCTGAGGCCTCTGCAAGGGGGCAAGCCTGAAGGAGCCTCTGTCCAGGACCCCTGGGGGCAGTCAAAGCTGCCTCAGCAGGTGTCACTAGCGTTGTTCTTCTTCTGTCATTCAGGTGACTGCTTCATCTTGTCCCTAAACCTTTGATGCATCAGTCCCACACGGAAGTCAACAGGTGGCTGAGGAGCAGATGGAAGTGTAGAAAAGGTCATGCAAACTTTCAGTCTGAACCTGGACCCCTGGGACGTTGGCCATGGGTCCTTGGGTACCTTCATTCCATCATCTCTTGCCATGCAACTGCCCCTGGCTTCCCAGGTCAGGTTCAGTCAAGACTGTTGTTCAAAGCCATCCACCAGCGAGCAAACCAGAACTAAAAAGCCAGGAAAGTGTGAGGAGAAGCAGAGGTCTCCTAGGGGTGAAATGCTCACCCGCATTGTGAGGATGCTGCTACCCTAGGGCCCCTAAAATGGGCTGCAAAGACCTGGGAACAGGGGTACGGTAACTAATAATAAGTACTGGAAGAACAGAATGCAATCACTTCCTTACCTCCAGGAAAAGTCTCAGCAGACAGGGCACAATTCATTTTGACAATTTTCCTATTAGTTCAACAAATACTGAAAGCCTTCCTAGTGCTCAGTGAACAGGGGAGGAGCGGGGAGGGCTAGGCTTTTTGGTGTAAAGCCAAAGCTAGTTTGTGGTTTACTGCCTTTGTGATCTCAGAGAAAGACTTGAAGTGTCCGTGTTATCAACTATGGAACCAGCGTAACCATCCCTCCTGGACCAACTGTCCTGGCAAGTGTGGCCGCCTCCTCATCTGGACACAGCTGCCTTTTGTTCAGATGGACTCCTTAGACATGGTGACCATGGGCAGAGTGTGCTGGCTGCTGGTCTGCGTCTTTGAGCTCATGCAGGCCAGGGCGGTGTTTTATCCCATATCTATTTTCGGATGCTAACAGGTTCCCCTGCCTCCTTGAGGGCCTCACAGGAAGCAAGGGTGGGCATGCTCAGAGCCGGCCATGTCAGTCAAAGATGGGCAGCACAGAGGGACGGGGGCACAGTTAGAGCCTGGTAGCTATGGCCACTTCAGTCGAAAGGTTGTGGAACACTGAGAGGAGACATGAGGCTGGGAGCCAGCTAATGAGACACGAGGCTCCAAAGACTGCCCAGGATCCCTTGGTGCCAGGGTGTGGTTTCTACTAGAGAGACCACACTGCCCAGTCATCCTTGGAGGCACTGTGAGGTCCACAGCAGCATCACTTGACCAGGGCATCCAGAACTGGGCACAGGGTGTGAGTCACCGAGCCATCCTCTCCAGCTTGACTGAAGGGAAGGGCTCTCTGCAGTCACAAGTGGATGAACTATGACCTCCTCACGGGTCAATGATTTCCAAGCACAGAGGATTTTGTGGAGAGCCCTCTGAGGTGTATAATATAGGCATGTTTTTATTATACAGTAAGCCAGAAATCACAGAGGACTGGATTGTGTCCCAAAACACAGTCTGTGCATGACTAGCGGAGTTTACGAAGTACATGGAACAAATTTTGAAGTCATGAGTTTTATCTTGACTAAATTTGATGCATGCATGCTGTTTATTCATCATTTATCAAAAAGGAATACCACTTTTTGCTTAGGAATAACATAGTTTTATTTTAAATAAATACACCCAATGTGATACTATGTGTGTAAAAAATAAGATTGTTAAAATATGACCGTGACAGCATGTCTATAGGACTCATTGAAAATTATAACTTGGTGACTAAAAAAGTTCACCCAAAGAATATGGAGACATTTCATAGGTCAGAAGATTCATTGTAAGTAAATATACCAGTTATCCAAATTTACATGCAGACTTAATACAATTCTATCAAAACTCCAGCAAAAAAGATTCCTCTATCCCCTTCTCTCCTCTCCTCTCCTCTCCTCTCTTCTCTTCCTTTCCTTCTTTTTTTATTTTTACACACATACACACAGAGAGAGAGAGAGAGAGAGAGAGAGAGAGAGAGAGAGAGAGAGAGAGAGGCCAAAATAATGTAATAGTGTATAGAAACATTTGGGCTATCTGATTTTAGGAGCTATTACTACCAGAGTAATCAGGTTTATGTGGTATCAGTTGGGGGAAGGGCAGTAGACTAGACTCTAGAGAGATGACCTCAGTAACGGATCCAGGCAAATGTGCCCATTTGATCTTTTGGCTATTTGCCGAAAGTAACTCAGAAGCGGCACCTTTCAATAGCCGGTGCTAGAACATGGTGGGAACAGTTGGCTTGACATTACGAGCAGTTAGGTGAACAGCTGCCTCTCTTCTGGGCTCCGGAGTTCACATGGCTCTCCTGTGTAACGAGTATTTCCTTCTCCTCAGTATTTGCCATTTTATTCTTGACCTAGGTTGCCTCTCAGCTTATCACTCTCCTTGATGGATGAGGGCGTTCCTCCTTTCGTGTGGATCTCTGTTCTCTCCACAATCTGTCCCAAGAGGATACTTTCTACATTATACCACTTCCCCCATCTGCGTCATCTTCTCTCATTGCATGTCACAGCCTTTGAAGAAGTCTGATGGACTGGGATACCACAATGATGGATATAATGTGATTTCTATAAAACGGTACACCATTTTAAAAAGCACCACTCCTACCTGTCTAGTCACTGAGGATCTATGTCCCGGTCCCTCAGAGAGCATTTTATGACCACAGAAATAGAAGTAATAGAGCTTCAGGAACATAACCAACACTTTCATCCACCCCACCCTCATGATCCTACCTTCAGTAAAGGTACTCTAGGTACCAGGTCCAAAGGCTATGATTCCCAGCTGTAGTGTAACTGCTGGCTGCAGCCGAAGCTGCTCCTCAGGTAGAACCTGTTGATCCAGGCCCTGAGTTTATTCTGTGGGAAGGTGTCTTCAGCTGGCCCATGGCAATGGTTCCACACTAAAGAATATACCTTACATTCCACGAACTAGTCTAATTTCTGCCTGACTTCTCAGTTATTAAAAAATCCTGCACAATGAGGGCCAGGACAAATAGGACCAGTGTAAGAAGTTTCTGTGATATTTGAACCACTCGCGTGGCCCAGCATATCAGCATCCCTACTATTCTTTGCTATAGCAAATCCCTAAACACCTTGGCATAAACTAACTCCATAATGAAAAGGTGATATTATAGTGTATCCCTTTCCGACACCCTAGATGTTTTGAGCTCCTGGCTTCAAGCAAGACAAGGACTCCAGTGATAGATATTGTGCAGGCAGGGGTGTGGGGAGCACCCCTTGATGCAATACAGGCAGGGATGTGAGGAGCACCCCTTGTTACTGTACAGATGGGCGTGTGAGGAGCACCCCTTGATACAGTGCAGGCAGGGATGTGGGCAGCACCCCTTGACACTGTGCAGGCAGCAGTGTGAGGTCTCCTGGGAGCTCACTTAATTGCTGGCATGTGTGATGGCAGAGGCCTACTGCTGTTTCTACAACTCATTTGAGGGAGATGAAGATCAGGTTATGCCAAGGTCCTATTGACAGTGACTTAAGAAACTGGGAGGAAGGATCTAGAATGCTCTCTGGTTCTGTTAGCACTCTCCCCCAAGGGTACCAAAATGAGATCTTGAAACAAACAGAGCCTCATTATAACTCAGACCTCTGCCAGAGAGCATCTTGCTCGCCAGCAGAAGCCCCAGGGAGTGTTCAACTGATCTTAGCTAAATGGCTCTGAAAGCGGGAAGCAAAGAAGTTTGCCAGCACCAGAACAGCACCCCAGACCTAAGCCAATCATGATGAACCAAACTGCCCCCTCGGGCCACTTTACCATCTCAGTCTCTCTTGGGAAGGTGAGCTTTCTGCACAGGCACCAGATATTTGGCTATTGCAAAGTGTTTTGTTAATATCAGGGGTCGGCAGAGAAGTCAGGGTGATGAAAAACAGATAAAGGCAGGAGTTGGTGATTGGGATCCTCCTGGGGAGCATTCCAGTCTGGGCAGAGAGGCAGCCAGGCTGGGGGTAGGGCGTGGTCTCTGTGTCTCCACCAGGAGCTCCAGATTGGCTGAGTCCATGGGAAATGTTCCTGCCTGTGGAGGAACACACAGAGTGCAGGACAGCGAGTTCTCATGCTGAGGTGGCCACACAAACTCCCAGACACCCCCACTGCAGATGTCATACATTGACCAGTGGGTGACCATCAGTTTCTTGCTGGAATATCTGTCCTTAACCCCAGCCCTAGAAGGCCAATCTGCCTTCAGAGAAGTAAAAAGAAGACATATGTCTGAAACCTGACCACATCAGTTTCTCCTGCTGAATTTGTCATCTTGAAAAACTGCCCAGAGCCTCTTCCTCCAGGAAGTCAGTCTTCCCAGCAACACAGGCTTCTCTGCATTGGATATTTCTAGGCAGAGTTGGCTAACATACTCTTTGCCCAGCAAGGCATTTCTTGCAGGCAGAGAATGCTGATTCTTAGTCACTCCTGGCTAACTCAACTTCAGGTACAAAGTCAGTGATAAAAGAACATGTTAGATCCACAAGTAAATGTTGTCTTGATATCAACTTAGCAGGAGCAGTTTACAGGATTAGTATATAAGCTGAGGCCTTCTTAAATATCTCTTTTGACACTTGAATTTCACAATAGAATTCGACTATTGCTTATTTCCCAAGGAGCATCATTTCTCCTGGGATTGACCTCCAGCCCCCAAATCCATGGCAACTGCTTCAACCCACCAGGCCAAGCAGATTGTCTTTAATGTCCACCTCCAAAGCTGCCATCCTCCTCTGGAAGTCCCCATGCTTTATAAGCACTTTTCTGGAATCCTTGTCCAGATACAGGAATTTTGAGTCCAGTGTCTATACTGGATCATGAACTGAGGTAGGAGGCAGTTCTTTGACTCTTCTGGTGATGCCCAGCACTGATGGATTCTGTTAATTAGACATGGACTCATGGGGTTGAATGGTTTGGGTGCACAGTCAATTCAGCTAGTCTACACATATGCACACAGAGACCCACCCTCATTTTCATGATCCCAAGGCATGGCCTAGAAACTAAGGGGAGGGATGTCCAGTTTCAACCTCTTGTCTCATACCATCTAGAATCTGTTTGGGTTTAGGCTGATCAGCTGAACTCTCTCCTTCATTACAAATCCATTTCAAAATCATCTGTGTCCTTTCTTGCCATCTTTATCCAATAGAGAAGCTATAATGCCAATGTTGCATGTCTTAAAGGGTTGGTCCTTAAGATGGTGTTAGTGGGAGGTGGTGGAATCTTAGGGGACAGATCCTTGTGGGAGGAGCTTAGGTCACTGAGAGAACACCTAAATCCTAGCCTATTCCTTCTCTGTTGCTCCCTTATCCTGAGGGTGATAACCCTTTTTACTTGACTAACTCTCCTATCTCAGTGTGTTGTATCACAGGTACAAAGGAACTAGAAGCTCTGAAACCATGACACGGAGTAAACATTGACTATTTCAGGTCATTTGCAATAGTGACAGGAAGTTGACTAATGGAAGGGCCACCATCAATCCAATCCCTGGCACCAGCCTCTAGAAAGGAGGCCTTGAGGTCTTGATTCCTCCCTAGAAATGTTAGGGGAAAGAACAGTCATAATGCAGAACAATGAATGTACACAGCTATGGTTTGAATGAAGAAGGCCATATAGGCTCACGTGTTTAAGTGCTTCATCTCCACTTGGGGGGAACTGTTTGGGAAGGATTAAGAGGTGTGATCTTGTTGGAGGAGGTGTGTAACTGGCGTGGGCTTTAAGGTTTCCAAAAGTCCATGCCATTCCCAATCAGCTTGCAAGTGCCTCCCCGACCCCTGCCTATTGATTGCAGGTCTCAGTTACTGCTCTAGTACCATGCCCACTTGCCTGCTGCTAAGCTCCTTCCCTTGATGGTCATGGACTCACTCCCTAAAACTGAAAACTGCAAATCCACCTCTAAACTTGTTCTTCTCTAAGTTGTTTTGATTATGGTGTTTTAACCACAGCAATGGAAACGTAACTAAGACATTGTGCTGAGAGTAACAGCAGTCATCCTCATGTCCACAGGATCCACACCCATGCATTTAATCGACCACAGATCTTGGGTCTGGAAATGTATCTTGGTCTGTGATAATCATATCTGTATTGAGTAAACATTGATGGGCTATTTTTTTTACTGCACCCCAAACCACACTGCGTGGCAACTCTTTTCATGGTAAATGCATTACTGGTTATTGAGTGTTCTAAGTAATCTAGAGATGATTTAAAGTGTATAAGAGAAAGTACTTAGTCTGTGTGTGACCACTCCACCGGTTCGCATCCATGATTACAGCATCTATGACTACGTTGTAGGTGAGCATCCTAGAACCAGCCTTACATGGATACTGCATACGGTCTTTGCTAACTTTTAATAACCAGAAAAAATTTAGGCAGTTTGCTTGTTTGTTTGTTGTTATTTGTTCCAGAACAGAGTTGTCTTTGCGGTAACGTGATGTCTTCTCTGCTTCATCTTAATCAAATAACTTCAAGTGAAGTCCTGAGCATAAGGAGGGTGTTTGGAGACTGCAGGTATGTGCTCCAGCAGCGGGTATGTTCAACTGCAGAAGACAACAGTTTATTCTTACTGAGAGTGCTCACAGGGAAGTATCAAATACATGAGTCTCCATCTGCCATGCTGTTTATATTCAGTTCCAGCTCCAGTCCCAGTGGACTGTCTTTGAAGCTAGGTCCTTTAAATGGGTAAAACATAGTTCAAGTCAAAAGCAGATTACAATCCAATATAAATATGTTACTATCCTAAGAAAACGAAGAAACAGTCGTGCACAGAGGAAAGACCATATAAGGACATGTGAAGAAAGCAGCCATGTAGAAGCCACCCCTGCTGGTACCTTAACCTCAGACTTGCAGTTTCCCCAAATGCATTTCTCTTGTGGGAGTCTCCCAAACTGTAGTATTCTATTATAGCAATCTGATCAGGCTAAGGCAGGCACACATCCAGGGAATGAACAAGAAGTATGTTGCAAAGAATATATGTGAAGGTCTGGTATGGGTGCCATTTCAGGTATTATGATGGTTTTTCTCCTTCATGTGCCCAGAAGAGGGCAATGATGCTAAAATTCAGCAAGCAAGCAAAGTCTGACTCAAAAGATGTCTGACTCTTGAATTTTAGATAGATTTGGGAAACTCATAAAGTGGTTACAAACAGTCATTTTCAGGGTACAGTTAAATTTTGATAAAGCTAGAGTTATATTCCAAAACAAAATGAGCAACACTATGGACCAGAGTTAGGATATGAACCCATACAACAGAGACTGCTGCTGTAGAAATGAATGCTGGCCCCATCAAGTTAACTGCCCAGAAAACAGGACCAAACTCTATCCACTATCAGGAGGGGTCCTGAGTCAGGTTCCCTGCAGGAAGCACATAAGGAAGGTGGGCTCTTGGGCACAGTGATGAGAGATCTGTTTGGAAACAATGTCTATAGTTGTAGGTAGTGATAAACCTGTCCAGGGGTGGAGGCAAGAACAGAAGAGGCTAGTCATCTGGCATTTGAGGCAAGCTGGATCCTAGCCTGGGAACATGGTGATAACCATGTGGCCAGGAACCCTGGACCACAAACACCAGGGGGTGGGAAAAAGCCAACATGACTGTCAGGCAGCAATGAAAGCAGGGAGCAAAACAGTTCAAAGAAAACTCTGTTGATAGACACAATCAAATTGTGAAGGGAAAATCGTGTACTAAAGTAATGAAAGGCAATAATTCAGATGGCAAAACAAAGGTGTTTGGAGAGCTTCAGAGCCTGCTAAAATTGGTTTCTTGCTTGGGATAAGGTCAGAGATTCTGAATATTATTAGACATTGCTCAAAGAAAGAGAGCACAGTTTTAAGAAGGAAAAATGACAAGAGACATTCACTTCTTCAGAATTGTTAACTCTCAAGTCAGTTAAATGGGGGAAAAGGAAGAATTGATATTGTCAATCCAACAGGATGTGGGAAATGAGGGAGAGGGTGCAAGTAAGAATGGAAGACAAGGAGGAGGAGGCATTAAGTAATGAAATGAGTAAAAAAACAAAAGAAAGAAAAAGAAGTAGTAACTAATGTGAAGACTGGAAAATGTATTTAGTAGAAATAAAAATCAAATGGGATCATGAAAATTAATGCTATGTTCAAAAGACTCACCTGTATTTAAAATCTAAAACCAATACAAGTATGTGTGCAGGGGTATGGAGGGATGAAAACAGAAAATTCATACAAATTCTGACCTTTTCACAGCTTAAGACACAAACTTGCGCAAATCTAGCAACAGATGTTATTGAAAGTGTATTTAGAAAAACACACACATGTACATGTATACTCACATGTGCAATGGGTTTCAAATGGATTGAAAACTCAATGGCCACCGTGTGGGCTTTAAGGCTGCTTTTCCCTGTGCCTTACTGTATAGACCTTTCAACACTGTGACGAACGGGGGAATGCTGTCACTCAAGTCATTGTTTACTCAGTGGTTTGGTTTTTCCTTTTAACGTGTCAATAGCTGTCCTGAGCTAATCTTTGCTCTCCACCATAATCTCTTAAGAAACAGAAAACCAGACCTTGCGTGTTCTGTTCGGGTTAGGCGTGTCACGGGGCAGTTGGGATGTAAGTATGTCAGTGCCTAGCTGCGATGTTTCTGGGATGATTGTGAAGGAAGGTGGTAACTCTGTGTGGCAGCCAGGGTGAGTATCCCTGGAGAGTAAACCTCCCTACCAGATCTTTAAGATTCATGATGGAGTCCAAGCATCTCTCACCACAAAGACATAGCTTAGAGGCTAGCCAATGGACATCTGACTCCAACTGATGTAGACCACAGTTGGCAGACGGACTGTCATACAAAGGCACAAATACACCGACATTGTAATGCGATGGACAGATCACAATCGTTAAATGACGAGAGCTGTTTTGTTCCCAGTTTTCAAGGGCATGGAAACAGCTGGATAGGCTATGCTGCTGATCAAAGGTTCCGTAACTAATTAAGAGTTCATGATCAGACCCCAGGTCTCCAGCCCCTAAGCCCTAGCTCAGTTCTCCTCTCTCCTTATATCGCTTCATATCTGTCTCATTTTTATTCAAATAAATGATGACCAAGAATTATAGTTTCCTGTTGATGGGGAATTTGGGGCATGTACCCGAGTGTGTGAGTTTGTGGCGAATTAGTGTGGTTTTGTCTGCTCTGTGAGCCAGATATCCATTAGCCAATCTCTAAAGCAAGCCTCTATGGGTGACAGATGTTTGGATTCAGTTATGACGAAGGAAAAGCAGCTTTGTCTTCCAAGGAGAGAAAGCATTGTTTGAGGGAAAGGGAAGCCATATATAACACTGGTGGTGAATATCGTTCATTGTAGAGACACTGTCTTAAAGTGCCTGTTTAGAGGAGGGTAATGCATCCAGAAGCTTTTAACCCACTGGATTTAATTGCATCTGAGTGCCAAAATAAACCCCTGTTCACAAAGCTCCAGCTCGCCTCTGAGTCCTTACACTTGCTCCCAGCTGTGAGCAGAGAATGGAAGGCAGATGCTTGGACTGCACTCAACACATATAAAGAATTCACATGTGAGCCTCTGGCTGCTGTGTCCTTTCATAGAAAAGGATGTCTAGGCTGAAGGAGAGGGGAAAGCCAGTGCCACAGCCAGGTCTAGTCTCTTGGCTAGCTCTAGTTCCTCGCATGCAATCAAGACTTGGGGAAATCACCACCACTGCATGAACTGAACTGAATATTTGGCAGTTTAGCTAAGACTCATTAGGGTCTAATGATTAGGGCAATCTTCTTAAAGGGAAAGGCATATGTCATTCACAGATGCTCTGCTGAATATTCTAGGTGTCTTGCGCTGTCTGAATAGCCTCATTCTCGAGCTCTTACATAGAGCAAACAACGTAGCCCAATACAGCCAGGCACCTAAGTACCTCCCCTGGATTTCCACAGAAGGTCTCTGGGCTTATTTTCTTTCTAGCTCTCTGACTGCCATTTCTTGGGTTCCTATTTGTTCCTCTTCGGCCCACAGCTTGATTTTTGGCCAAACCAAACTCCATTACTATTCTCTGTCATAGGTGCTGGGAACACAAAAATCAGTGAGACTCTGCATGTGTTTCAAAGAGCTTGTAGGAATGTGATTTCTCCTATGGACTCTGCCGGGGTCGTTTGGGTTCTGGTTTGGGTGCACAGTCAGCGATAACTGTGTTCAGTGCCTTTTCTTTGGGACTAAATGATAAGAGATGAGCACATTTAAACAGAAGAGGCCATGGCATGAACAGAAAATGATCTGTGCTGGTGGATGCAGCGCTAGACAACGTGTGGATGTCTGGACAGTTTTGCAAGTCAGGGAGAGCTTGAGCAGCTCCAGATGCCTGGATCATAGGAGATAAAGTGAGTGTTATGGGCCATGGATTAAAAGCCCAGAGAGACGGGCAGGCTAGCGTGAATTGGAAGGGTCTAAGGGAGCTTTTTCTTCCCATTGAAGTCAGTAGAGACTCAACAGAGAGAATTCTTAAGAGAAGGAAGTGGGTCCTATTTACGTTTTAAGAATGTTATTTATGATGTGAAGACGATGTAATTCCTGAGTCTCAGTGATAGAAGGAAGGATGAGGCTGATAGCAGGGTGATCCACGAGGAGTCTGCTGCTCTAGTCCAGGGGAAAATGGAGTTGCTTCAATCCAAGAAAGACCAGTGAGAATGAAGGGGTGGAGCCTTGGAGGAGACAGTCCAGACAGAGGTGGAATCCATAAGACTTCTGATCTTTGAGCAGGGGAATACAGTGAATGGGCTGTGAAAACATAGTAAGCTCCATTTTCTCTACTTCTGAAGTGAACATCAAGAACAGTGATATCATCAGCTTTGAAAAAGAAACTTTGGGATTTTAGTAACTTCCCCAAAATGGCTAGCTCATATAGTGCTGTCAGAGGGCCCTGTGCAGGCCAATGGGACAGAACTGTCAGTAAATGTCCCCTGAGCTGTGAACTCTGTGTGCTATACCACCAACTGGCCATTTTCAAGAAAATGTAGCCAGGTGTGGTGACACATACCTTTAATCCCGAAATGGAAAGCAGGCAGATCCGTATGAGTTCCAGGCCATTCTGGTCTACATTTAAGTTTCAGGACAGCCAAGGAAACATAGAAAGACCCTGTCTCAAAAAAAAAAAAGGCCCCACAAGCTTGCCAGCAATGAGGTAATCAGCTGTTTTCTGATTTGAATTTGAGGCCCACTCCTCAGGAGGAATCCACATCCAATACTGTAAACCAGGTCAATAGCTTACGGTTAGAAGGTCTAAATGGGGAAGCTCCTGCTATGGTTTTGCTAAATGTGTTAACTAGGAGGGGACAGAGAGTCAGTTCAGTCCGGTCACACAAAGCAGACTGGGGAGTTTCCACTCAAACCAAACAGGGATTTATGGCTTTAACACAGAATGCATTTCAGGCTTGCCCGGTCTGAAGCAGAGTAGAAGATTTTATTGAAGGTATTTCAATACAGGCTTAAACATAAGAGAGGCATGCTGAAGAAATTAAGACACAACCTTGAGTACAGATGTGTCTCAAAGAACAATCTCAGAGGGAACTTCATGCCCAAGTAAAAATACAAGAGTCCTCGAGGGAAATTTCCAATCGATCTCCTTAATAATTGCCAAAGATAGCATTTTGGTTGTCTTTAAGTTTCATCTCAAAGACTGTCTAAAAATCCCTTTCCCCTTTCTTTTTTCTTAATAAGTGAGATTATAATATGGTGGGTGTGATGATGCCTTGACAAGAGTGTTAATACACACCCCTTTCCTGTAAATGAGACCTTTAGAGAATTACAGGCTTACACTCAGGGAGGAAGACCTGCCTTAGACAGTTGTTGACTGTTCTGGGATTATTCTTCACTGGTCAGAGACCTCAACTAGATTCCTGGGTCAGGGCTCCTTTCCTCTTTCCACTCTCGCTTCCCTGAGAGTTCCCTGTCTTCCTGTGCTGGCACAAATGTACATGGCTATTCCCACCAACTTGCCATCTAAATAGCCTTCATTATAGAAATAGATTAATCCTAATATCAGCTTTGGTCAGAAAAACTCCTATTTGCAGTGGACATAAGTTGAAGAACCAACTGGTTACAGAAACTCAGTACCAATCAAAGCACTGAAAAAAGGGACTGTTGATTGCTCAGTCATAAAAGACTGCTATATGGTCCCTCCAAGACAGGGTGGAAAGCACATAAGGCTTAAGAAGGGGTGGCATGGGGTGAAGCCCCATCTTTAAGACATGTTGTCATTACTGCACTCTTGATGTCACGGCAGTTGTGACTCCTACCACAAGACCTGGGCAAATTGGGTCTGTCAGCCTCTTGATATGGTACAGGAGGAGTTGAGAGTTCTACATCTTCATCTGAAGGCTATTAGGAGAAGATTTGCTTCCAGGCAGCTAGAATGAGGGTTTTAAAGCCCAAGGCTACATGGCACACCTATGCCAACAAGGCCACACCTAATAGTGCCAATCCCTGGACTAGGCATAGTCAAACAACCGTAGCATGTAACCCAGCGTTGTGGGGAGGTACAGCTTCATGGGAGAGAGGCATTTAGGTCAAAAGCGATTCATGCTCACGGATGAAGTAAAGCTCATTAAAAGGCTTAGGAGTTTTTGTTTTCTTTCAGTATCTCTTTGACCTTCCATTATGCAATTATGCAATAAGAAAGCTGGGAGGTAGAGGCACACATCTTTAATCCCAACATTCAGGAGGCAGAGGCTGGTGGATCTCTGAGTTCAAAGTCAGCCTGGATCTACATAGTCAGTTCCAGGACAGCCAGGGATACACAGAGAAAACTTGTCTCAGTACCTTAACCTTATACATCACACCACACCCTCCTCAAGTTTTCTGTTAAAGCAATAGAAACAGACTAAGACAGAGTCCCGGGGTGGATTCTTCTCTGGAAGGTGAACTCATTTCCATGGAAAATGACTTAAAATGTATGAAATTAGCTCACAATGTGACATCCTCATAACAAGTCCCTTGATTAAAGTGGCTAGTCCAAGTTCAGAAGAGAAGGTGTCTCACACTAAAGGAGTTACTCGTTAACACTGCCCTTTTGGTGGGGGATGGAAACATTGTTACTTAGGTTAGATGGCAGGATTGGACTAGGAACTCAAACCCTGGGATTTACAGGCAAACTCTCCTGTTATCTTGCATTGGTTGCAGAAGAGAAACAAAGTATCTGGGCTGGAGTGGGAGGCAGTAGTTAGATGGTTGGGTTTTGGGTATCTCTCCTTCATGATATGTGTGTTGGAGTGAAGGTGCCCCAGACCCTGTAGGCTTTTCTGATTTCAAATGCCCAATCACACAAATGGCACATTCAAAAAAAAAAACACATTTGGGTTCAGCGGGAACTCAAAGGGGCTTTACAAAAGTCCTCTTATTTGGCTTATAGGTCTCCAAGGCTTTGTGTGTTTTGTTTTCTTGCAAAGAGTGATAGAGAATGTAATTAAATGTGAACATTAAAATGTCAGGCAGTAATTAACAAAGGGTCTGTGTTAGCTGCCAGGTCCAACTCCCTCAGATAGGCCCAAGCCAGCAGGCCTGGCTAGTGGGAGTTCTGTGAGGCCCACACCTCCCAAAATGCATCCTTCCTGCTTCAGAGGAAGAGACAGCTCATCCATTCTTGTGTGAGACTAGTTATAGGGAGTGCCTGCTTGGGGCTGGGAGTCTGGCTTGACCCAGATTCCAGACGAGGTCCTTGCTTCAAGTACTCAGAATTACCAGGCTACAAGGGGTCTCACTCGGGCTCAGAAGGGTTTTCCAGGTCATTACAAAAACCTTACCAAGTGTAAGAAGACCTGACAGAGACCTCACCAGACCTTACCAAAACCTCATCGTACCTGTGTAGGACTCACCAGGACATCTCTTAGCTGCTTTCCTACTCCCACCCCTCCTATTCCCTCAGTACCAGGCGCTGCCTCTCTGTATGGCCCCCACTCCCTGAAACACCTGTACTTTAATTCTTCCAAACCCAGTCCTGTGGTTTTCAGGACCCTCTCACTTTCTACCTGCATAGATTCTAGTGGCTTCTCCAGAGTCAGTTTAATATTTACCACGTCAAAGAGAGTTCTTCCCTGGTTCCCCATCTAGGACAGCCCTTCTGCCCCATCTCTTTCTTTCAGAGTACTCCCTCAGTGTGTATTTACCACAGTGTGTAAATACATTTCGTCCACTGCCTCCATTCTTTTGTCTCCATGCTCCTTTGGTCTGTGACTTCCTTGGGATGAGAACCACATTCTCCAATAGGGACCCAGCACCAGTGTGCTTTTGACAGTTTCAGTTACATTAGGTAGCGAAGCCTGTTCTGGCAGTCCTTATGTGAGTGTGTTTGTGTGGGGGGACAACATGAAGGACTCAAGGACCCTACACTAGACATCTAGGGTATCACTGAACCAGTCAGGCGCCACTTGGTCTGTGAATCCATTCCCAATTGCTGATTGCCCTCCCTCCTTGGAAGGAAGATGACTTGCCTGTGTGCTTCTCTCCGGGGAGTAGCCTGTGCGGACATAACCAGAGCTAAGGGATCCCCAGGCACGCATGTGCGTGGAAGGGGGTGGGTCCTACTGTTGGGTGAGCTCAGCCCAGGGCAACTGTGGGCTCAGCCTCCTCCCCATCCATCTCTGCTGCTTCTGGAACCGTCACTCAGATCGTCCTACTAGGAGGTGACCCTGTCCTCTCTCAATTCCAGACCTCTCCTCCACCATCTGGGAGAGCTCCTGACATCTGCTGAAGTTACCTGTCCCACTGTGAAGCTGATTCATGTCTTTTAGTAGCTCTCACTCTGCCCAGTAGTGTGAACCTTTTGTCTTCTAGAACTTCCCCCAAAGGTCACTAATGGCCACGTTCTAAAGATGCCACATACCCCTCTACACATTCACACTGTTGTGTCTTGGCCTCACCACTAAACCCCAGTCTGCCCTGAGATCACACTTCTTGCCCGGTACAGGACTCATTGCCTGGGTCCTGCCCCAGCTGACTCTGCCTTTCCTATGAAGCCAGCTGTGGGACTACCTTCTTTTTTCCACTGTTGCACTGAAGAGCTAGACGCAGGTCTGGACCATGCAGGCACTTGACTCTTGGTGTTATGATTGGATGCTATAGGAATATGCCCTCTGATAAAGCTCTTCCACAAGCTCCTCTGTATATGGGAGAGTCTGCTGTTTGACCTGTCCTCTTTTGTGTCGTAGAAACATGAAGATAAAATTGTGTAACGACTGAGTCTGTCCAACCGCACAAACCAAGCCATCCATCTCTGTGTTCTGGTGAAGCACAGCCTAGCTAGAGCATTGCAATTGAGGGCTGACCTTAAGGAGTAGATGAGACATGTGTTGCAAACAGACATTCTCCAGGCTAGGGAGATGGCTCAGCAGTTAAAAGCAGTGGTTGCTCTTTCAGAAGACCTGGGTTCAAGTCCCAGCACTTACATGATAGCTCACAATCATCTGAACTCCAGTCCTAAGGTATCTAAGACCATCTTCTGGACTTCAGAGACACCAGCATGTAAGTGTGGGTGGGGGTGGCAGGAGTGCAGAAAATGTGTGAGCGAATCACTCATTCAAATAAAATAAAAATAAATGTACACAAAATCTCACAAGAAAGTTAAAACAAGCAAGCATGCTCATCCACGCTTCTGGGACAGGGGTGTGTGGTGCCAGCTGCCCCTGTCCTGACTGACGATGGCCTCATTAGAACTCTGACAGTGTGCTCTCCAACTGCTCTGTTTGCCAAAACATCCAGAATGTTTCCAGAAAATACAAAGAAGTTCCGACTCTCTGCATATCCCACGATCGCTACAAGACATGAAAAGTTCTCTTATTTCAAAACCTGCATGTTCAAGTGCTGAAGTGAGCAGCAAGGGGCCTGATATTTCATCCTTAGTGCCATACTGTGGCTCAAGGAACCTTGAGGTCTTAGGACTGAGAGGCAGACTTCAACTCAGCAGGAGGGCCCCCAAGTGAGGAAAGCACAGCTGGAAAGAGACAGGGGTACACAGGGCCTGACAGCTGCTTCCTAGTTAGGGATCTGAGAATCTGGAGGGGGAAATGGGAAACCAGAAGAGGAGAAAAAGGAACTTAGGGAAAGCAACAGCATTGCGAAGACCCTGGTCAGGCAGACTTGTGATGGCAATGTGGCACCCTGGGAGGCAGAGAGGATGGGGAGGCAGAGAGAATAGGGAGGCAGAGAGGATAGGAGAGGCAGAGGCAGTAGGTAAGGGCAGAACTGTCTACCTAGGGACTCTGGTTGGGAGAGGATCTCGTCTTCATCCCTTGAGCAATAATAAACCTAAATGAGTTGAAAATGGAACTGTTTACTTAAATGGAAGTGAACATCTGTGTGGGAAGGGGATAACTGACAAGGATGGTGGGTGTGTGGGGGGGGTGCTTAGTGCTAGAAAAGGTGGTCGGTCACCATGGGCAGAGCTCAACCACTTGTAAATCTTTGAGAAGGCAACACTGAGTTCTGGGGTAAATTGAGCACTAGGCAAGGCACAGCCAGGTGCCAAAGATATACTTCCTCTGTGATTGATACCCCTGGATAGAAGTACCTCCATGACCTTGACAAGCTGCTTCCTAGACCCGGGCTAATCTTCTATCAAGAAGTAGATGCCTTTGATGTTACATTCATTGTCAACTGACTGCATTTAGAATCATATAGGAGACTTACTTTTAGGTAGGTGTGCCTATGAGAGTATTATCAAAGAGGAAGAAAGACTCACCCTGAATGCCGTGATGTCATATGGTATACTGAGAGCCTGGGCGGAACAGAAGAGGGAAAGGAAAAAAACCTACTGAGCATCAGCACTTCTCTCTCTCTCTCTCTCTCTCTCTCTCTCTCTCTCTCTCTCTCTCTCTCTCTCTCTCTCTCTCTCTCTCCCTCCTACTTGGCTGAGGATTTAGTACAAACAGACAACTCCTGATTTAACTACCACACCTGGACCATACCCTTTCAAACCAAAATAAATCTTTCCTAAGCTATTTCATATCAAGTATTTGGTCACAACGAAAAATAAACGTGATTAACACAGGAACAGGGCAGTGGCTATAACCATGTTATTTGAAGCTCTTTGGAACTGATTTGTGGGAGGAAGATAGAGGAGACAGAAGCCACAAGCCAGAGAAACCTTAGAAGACTGTACCCACATCGTAGGGGCCATTGTGTGAGAGACCAGAACACAGAGAGAAATAGACACAGCAAAGACTGTATTCATGACATTCAGAGGGGAACAAGAACTCTGCCAGAATCTGGACTGGAAACTACCTGTGTTTCTTTGTGGCAAGAAATCAGTCTGTGTCCTGAAAATCCAAGATAGACTGAGTTCAAAAGTAAGGAACAAAACTGTTTGACAAGGACATTTCAAGAAAAAGTAGTTAGTACTCAGCATGGGGTGTGGTCCCTGCTCACGGCATTAGTCACAATATGGTGAGGACATGAAGTAGACAGAAGCTTAAACGCAGTCTGGTGGAAAGAGGAGTAAGAAGGTGACTGAAATCATGGGCATGATGACGAAGGTTAGTTAGAACTGACTGCGATTGTGAAAGTGGTCCCTACAATCAAATAGCAACTTTTCATCTTCTGTATTTGGTGAACAGGTATGTAGATAAGATCTACCCACCTTGAGCTGCAGTGTGATGATGTAAACTTTTAAATGTTCACTTAAAAGGAAAATGGCTGAATAAAAGAACACCTTCAGGTCTTCTTTCCTGAGCAAGGGAACTGTACCCCAGGTGCAGCAAGACCATCACCCACAGGGCTCTGCAGCCGTGAAAGGACACCAGGTTACTTCCTGAGCCAGCAGCACATCATCAACATGGTGCTGGAATGGATTCAATGTATGGAAGTTCCGGGTGGGCCTTGTATGATGCTGTGAAGGAAAAGCTGGAGTTGCAATGGAAACCCTAGGATGTGGATTGTTCTTGGAGTGCAGCTTCAGGCCCCAAGTTGGCCCAGCAGAAGAAAGAGGCCACATGTTTCTCAGGCAACAGAGCCTGAGAGGTGGGGACTGCCAATGCCCATGGAGCACAGGTAATGCTATCAAGAGCCCCAGATGCTGTACGTGGAGCTGAAGGGTTTGGTGTCTTCCTTGCTGTGTTTTGACTTTGATTTGGTCTAGTATCTCCTTGCTACATCCTCATGTCTCCTTTTTGAAATGGTAATCTTTACTGTGTGTCATTATGTATTTTAAAAATATAAATATTTAAAATTAATCAGGTCTTACTTACTGAGTCTCAAAACAGACTTTGAACTTGGACTTTTCAACAATGCTGGGATCATTTCTTCCTAAGACAGTCATTGATGAGCCATGTTCATTTTGTATGGTGAGATGCCCATGAGCTTTTAAAGACCAAAGGTAGAATTCCAGGTTCTAAAATGGGTATGTTCCGGAGTCAAATTGAGAAAGGGTAGAATTGTGATGGTAAATCTTCATTGTCAACTTGACTGCACTTAGTACCACATAGGACATCCATCTCCGAGTATGTCTTTAATACTGTTTACAGAGAGTTTTAACTGAGAAGGGAAGATTTACCCTAATGTGAACTGAGGGTACAGACTCAGTAAGGGGTGGAAAGGTCAGAAGTCTAAAGAGCACAGCCAACCATCTGTCTCTACTCCCTGACTATACATATGTGACTGGTGGCTTCATGCTCCTGTTGTCCATCCCTGCAGTGATGGGCTGTATCCCTTCTAACCATGAGTTAAAATAAATCCTTACGCCCCCCATTTACTTCTTGTTAGTATTTGGTCCCAGCAATGAGAAGTACAATTCATAGATTCTGCCAGAGAATCTCTTCCCCATCTCTGATTCCTCTTGGCTCCTTTCCCTAGGGTACCATTTGGTCTCTGATTCCCCCAACACCAATGCCCTATAACCAAACAGTCCCATTTCTCAGAGTGATGCCACCTTTGGGTGACAGCTAAAGGAACTACAGCTTAAGAGGTCTGTGATATCAGTCAAAGCTAAGGGTTAAACCTTCTAGGCTCCGGCTTGTCGGTACTCTGCCAGGAAGCAAGAAGACCATGGTAAGAACAGGTCTCTCTTCAGACTCTGCAGAGCAAGTGCAGACCCTAGAGCCTACTGTGGGCCTGGCCCCTCATTAATCAAATTTTTGCCACTAGATGTGACACTTTGACATCTTGATGTGTTCTAATCTTGATCAAACTGGGTAAGTGGAAGACTGGGAACTTCGAGTCAGCTTATAAGGCCAGCTTAGAATTCTTGTTGGTTGAGAATTGAACATGGAGTTAGAATTTGTGGGATGTATGTACAAAAGCAGACATCATCAGAAGTTCATGTATATATTGCTCTTCGGGGGTCCATCCTTGGTGTGCCCTATCCGTTGTCTTGGAACCATGAATAAGATTGTGTGACAGTAGGTAGAGCCAGCAGCAGGCTACAGAGCATTCCTGCATTCCCAGGGTGAGACAACCCCAGCCCAGCTCGGCCCAACGCTGCAGTAAACATCCCCTGACACTCAGCCTTCACTCCCTTCTGCTTTATTATGGCACTATTCACCTGGGATCGCTTTTGAATAATGTCGACTTCAAGTGCTTCCTGCATCTGGAGAGAATCAGGAGGGAATTTCAGACATGAAATCCATCAAGTTGAAAAGCTGCTGCATCCTCTCACGCTGTCCCTCCTGCAAGCGGTGGCATCCTTCCCTAAGCTGCTTTCCTTCTCTTCAGCCAGGCAGGATCCTCCCCAGGCTGCTAAACTCCAGAAAGGGCTAGATTGCTGACACTGGACCATGGGGGCAGACATTTGGACTCATGTGTCTAGTCTTTATGAACCTCAGTTGCTCTTCTGTCAGATGGGGATAAACATGGCACCACCTAACTGTAGTGAAGAGAGGAGATGATACATGAAAGACTTGCTGGTGCTAATCCTGCCAACTTATGCATGAGTTTCTGTTGTCACAAACATAAGACATGTCTCAAGCACCTACCAGGTGTCAAGCAGGAGTCCAATGTAGTTTACATTCTCTACCCATCCTGCATGAATACCCATAGGGCCACTAGAGCTAGGACTAAGGACAAGAGATAGAATAAAGGTCAGTATGTGAGTCCCAGTCTCCCATTTGTGTGGACAATGCTTCCCATGAGACAAAGGAAGCAGAGGCTGCACAGCTTTCCTCTCAAGTTGTGCTGGGATTGCAGGCGGACCATTTTACAGAAGGAAAAACAGAAGGTCTTGAGGCCTATGTGCCCAGGCCACATGGATTAGCTGTAGAGCTAAATAAACTCCATGCCCTCAACCTAGTACTAGAGACAGGTGGTTAGTACCTAGTAACGTGTGTCATGAAAAATCACTATTCATGATTTTTCTTGGTCTTCATTACAGTTGTCTTTCTGTGAAGTCAAGAGTCTAGTGTCCTGATTGTCCTCTGTCCACGAACCTCGTGTCCCTCAGATCCTCCTGACCAAGAAGAGAAATGTCACAAACTCATGAGCCTGGTAAAATATGGATCAAATCTATCTTTCTGTCTGTCTGTCTATATGTCTATCTATCTGCCTATCTGCCTATCTATCTATCTATCTATCTATCTATCTATCTATCTATCTATCTATCTATCTATCTATCTATCTATCTATCTATCCATCCATCCATCCATCCATCCACCCACCCACCCACCCACCCACCCACCCACCCACCCACCCACCCATCTATCTATCTATCTATCTATCTATCTATCTATCTATCTATCTATCTATCTATCTATCTTTTTTCTTCCATTTCTCCTACCTTTCCCTTCCAGAAATACAAATATGAGTTACTATCATCAGTCACAGCAATATGAGCTAAGCTATCAAAATACTCAAAGTTTGGTGACAGAATCAACCTTTCTATGGGACACAGTAGGTTATTTTTGGAGCTACAATTACTCATAGAATAATTTCTATAAGACTATATCCTTTGTTTTCTCTTTAATCTTTTAAAAATTGTTTTATATGTATGGGTGATCTTCCTGTGTTTTCGTGTACCATGTACATGCATGTTGCCCACCGAAGCCAGAAAAAGGCATCAGATCCCCCTGGAACTAGAGTAAGCTAGTGACTGTGAGCTGCCCTGTAGGAACTGGGATTTAAACCTGGATCCTCGGGAAGAGCAGTCAGTGCTCTTAACCACTGAGCCTTCTCTCCAGCCTTCTGTGTCTCTTTTGATGCCCTATGAGGAAAAAACATCACAGGGACCAAGAATCCGAGAAAAGCCCAAGAATCCATGAGCAGGCAGCTTGGTGTCCACATCCCAGCTTCCACCCCGTCTGAAAAGGAGCAGAGTTGTCAGTAAGGAACACAGGGGCAGTTATAGAGTGAGCATAGCTAAATTAGCAGAGCAAGGACAGGAAGAGAGATGCCTACTGTGTGCCAACATCTACCAGCTACCATCACAAACCAGCCCCCACAGCTGACTTTCTCCATTTAATTGAGATTGGAAGGCACCATTCCCTTGACTAAGGCACCCAGTTATCAGACTGGAGTTTAAATATAGTCCTGGATTTATTTCTCAAGCTGTGTCCTTGGGAAGAAAGTCGGGAAAACAAGTGAAGAAAAAAAACTTTTTTTCAGACCAGTGGTGTGCAAGCTTAGGACAAACCTTTCTGCCTTTCCAGAGGGCTCAGGCTGAGGATGTCAGGTTAAGGACAGAAGAGGTGATGGGAAAGAACAGGGAATTAGAGTTACTATCCTGCTGTTCCCCGGACCCATGATAGCCTAGCAGACACTGGTCAAAAATGATGTCCCCTCTGGTTTTCTTCCTAAGGTAGGTCCAGGAGAGCTAGGATGACTGCCAGGGAGATGTGACTTGGCAGTCGTCTAGACAACGATCCCTGATACCCGAGAGGATTGTGGCTTTGGGAAAGTATGGCTTCATTAGAAGTGTCAAGAGGAGTTGGGTTTTTCTGCTCTTTACCAGACATGCTAAAAACTTTTTAAGCAAATCTGAAGTGCAAACACTGGGAGGGATGGGCCAAAGAATATCAAAAAGGCATGTATACACTATGCACACATATATGCAGGCAAAACACTCAGACACATATAAATAATTATTTTTTGAAAGACTTCAGTCTTGTGATAATAGTACTAGTCCTAAAGGAAGGGAAGAGACCTCATGAGCCAGTCTTTTGTGGACGGTGCCAGCTCTCAGCATCGCTGCCCTGGGATTAACTTTCCAGAACATGAATTTAGAGGGACACATCCAACCACAGCAGGTGTGGTGAGTAATGCAGCCCAGACTGTCTATACATTTGAAGTGGTGTTTGTGTGTGTGTGTGTGTGTGTGTGTGTGTGTGTGTGTGTGTGTGTGTGAGAGAGAGAGAGAGAGAGAGAGAGAGAGAGAGAGAGAGAGAGAGAGAGAGAGAGAGATTCCTTCTGCTGCCAGAATGCACTTTTCCAGAGAATGCTTATGCAAACCAAATAGGAAGTCTGCAGACTTGCTGGTGGCCTCAGGTCTATACTACCTGACTTCTGCTTGTGATCTTCAAGACCTGACCACACTCTAGCCTCTCACTTCCTTCCATTATGTGTGAGGCAGTAATCCCAAACCGTACAGTTCTTTGAAGGTTGCCCACTGTCTCCTGTCTTGGCCTGTGCATACACAGTTCCCTCTGCCTGGGAGGCTCACCCTGTTCTTTATGGTGCTCAAATGCTGATGGTTCTTTTCATCATGAGTCTCCTTCCAGAAGCCCGTCTGGAGTTTTTGGAGGTTACAGTTTAGTAATAACAACCACATAACAGTAACACTACATGACATGTACTGAGTACTGGCTCAGTCTGGATAAGTCCTACCCTCAAATATCTTCCTTCTGTCACCTACTAACGAACTGCAGCTCCTGGTAAGGACACCACTGCTTGTTTTAACAGAAGGAAGATGACTTTCTTCCAAAGCCCAAACAGTACAAGGAAACTGGGTGATATTCATGTCAGTGAGAGAGACTGCATCAGGGAAGATGTCACACACACACACACACACACACACACACACACACACACACACACACACATACACACACACACACCCCGAGCCCTGGGGCACACACTTTCTCTAAAGGTGATTCCTGCAACTGTGCTTCAGATGTGGTCCTCACGATGTTCCCCTCCGACACCATCACTTTGGCTTGTGAAATGAAACCTTCATTCATGGCCATTCTCAGAGCCCCTCCTCCAGCAGCCTCTTCTTAAACACTTTCCCTTACTTACATTCTTTCTGCTTCTCCAAATTCCTCTGTTAAGTTAAATTGGAAACTGGGTTCCAAAATGAAGACAAAACCATGCAAGTGATCGTCTGCACACTAGGTAAATCCTAAGAGATATTTACCTACGTCTCTTTTTTATTTTATTTGAGTTTTTTATTAGGACTGGTATCTGTGTCAGGGCTCTACTTACAGAAGCATGTGTCCATCTCAGCAAGTGTCTAGAGGTCAAAGGACATCTTGTAAGACTCAGTTTTCTTCTTCCATCTTGGATTCCAGGGATCAAACTTGGGTTGTCAGGTTTGTCCTGTGACTTTCTTTACCCACTCAGCCATCTCTCCAGTCCACAAATGCCTCTATTGTAAAAGCAAATGGAACATTGGCTAAGTAATCAGAAGCTGCTAAACAACTTATATAGCAAGTTTTCTAGCTAGAAAGAGCAAATGGAACTACTGCCTAAGAGAAGCGAGTCATATACTTTCCATTTCCTTCCTCTGAATGCACCCCAATAAAGCCTTCCCCTTCTAATTCCTCAGAGGGTTCCCTAAAACAGCTTTGGTTGGCTGATTCGTGGTTTGTGAATACCCATTAACACAAATAAAAATCTTTAAAATTTTACATGTCTCAGTTTCCATTTTAACATCTCCCGTGTTGCTTAGAAACCTTGCAGGATTGTTTTATATATACTAATGGCTGGGTCCCACCATTGACAGACTCAATCAAACTGACGTATTCTGCTAAAGGCCCCAGGTGATGCTAACATGCACACAGGGTGGTGAACTGCTTGCCCCACAAGCCTTGCTAGGGTCTTTGGGACTGACCACCCACTCTGAGAAGAGAATTGAATATGCTGTGACTACATACAGTAAAGAATTGTTTAAGTCATAGTGTTGAAGTGGTAGTGGATAGAATATTGACTACTGCTAAATCTCTTAATATTTAAAGGGAAAATCTCACTGCATGGAAAATGGTCCTACAAATTATGCTTTCATACACTTCAATTTACTCATTGCAAGATGGCATCTGGAAATGACTCTGCTTTTGCTGTCCTTCCTCAGGAGCCATCCACCCTGATTTGAGATGGGATCTCACTGTTACTAAAGGCTTTCCCAGGTAGGTTGGTTGGGTGGCCAGCAAACCTCAGTCATCCACCTGTCTACCCCCTGGCCCTGGAATGATTATGAACATATGTTAACACGCCAAGCTTCTTAAGTGGGGCTAGGAGATGCTCAGGTCTCCATGTTTGTGATCCAGGAAATCACTTTCCTAAGAAGACTTGAATATCCTCTGCCCAGTTTGTGGCTTTTGAGCTACTAGTTTATTCTAAACTGTGAAATTGTTGACAGAATGGTTGATCATAACATTCCCTTATTATTCCTTAAACAACTGCAAAATCTACAGCAACAGCCCTGTCTCCTTCCTGATTTTAGTCTCAACTGTGTTGATCTCTCAATCCCATTGACCTTTCAACTTCATTCATCATCTCTGAGAAAGCATACCTTTTGCTTCGTTGGTAGTCTTTAGTTTGGGGTCTTCAGTGTCACCAGTGTCTTCCCCTTCCCTGATGCTGAAGAGTGAAGTAGACAAGCTCCTGACCACTGAGCAACACCCCCAGTCCTCTATCCCTGCTCCCCTTAGTCCTGACCCTCAGCCTGCTGCAGGCTTCCTTTTATCTTTCTCTTGTTTCTGGGCTGGGAACATATTGTCTCGAGACCTTCTCTCCCTCTAAGGTGCTGGAAGTCGCCCTGTCAGGATGGCCTTGGCTTTGTCCTTCTTCTTTTAATAAATCAAATTTCCATTTCCATTCATCATTGCATACTATTCATTTCCTATGAGGACTTTCTTTTGATATGTGGATTATTTAAGTTTCACATCTTTAGAGACTCTTCTTTGTAGTTTCTGTCCCCAATTTCTAGTTGATTCTTTTAGGATAAGAGAATATATTCTATATGGCTTAATTTTTTCTATTCTATTCTATTCTATTCTATTAATTTATTTAGTGTGTACTTGGGTGTGTGTGTGCATGCTTGTGTGTGTGTGTGCTTGTGTGCCTGTGTGTGTGCTTGTGTGTGTGTACTTGTGTGTGTGCGTGCGTGTGCTTGTGTGTGTGCTTATCTGTGTGTGTGCTTGTGTTGTGTGCTTGGGTGTGTGTGTGTGTGTGTGTGTGTTTGACTGACTATGCATGTGCATGAAGATGTCAAAGAACAACTTGTGGAACTTGACTTCTCCTGACCTGTGTGTTCCAGGGATCAAATCCAGGTAGCCGAGCTTAGACGAAAGCATCTCTACTCACTAAAGCATCTTTTATCCTAACACTTAGCATGACTGTTTCGCTTTAATTTGTTGGGATATTTTATGCACACAGAATGGGGTATCTTAGTGAATTTCCATACCTGGGGGTGGGTTGTTTATTCTGTTCCCGTTGCTGGAACATTCCATGTATATCAATCAGGTTGGTCCGATGTGTCATCCAGAGCCTCAGTACTCCTGACAATTTTCTGCTTTAGTAGGTCTGTTGCTGAGACAGACTTTGCAGACCTCAATTACAGCTACAGATATATTTCTCTTTTCATTTCTACCAGTATCTTTTATGTGAGCTCAGGTTAGGAGTTGTTTGATACAAATGGATACAGAATTGCCTGCATTGTCCTCTTATGATGATGTCATGTGCCTATGGTATCTAGTCATTTTTTTATTGTGAAAGTAACCTAACCTGTTATTAATATAGTCTATCCTGATTTTTCCTACTAATATTTGCAGAACACATTGTCTTCTCCCTTTCTTTTTCTTTCCATCTAAGTCACTGAGTGTGAAGTGTGATAAATATCCCATGGCTTCAGTGTGTTTTTAAATCCACTCTATCAATCTGTTTTCTATTTGTCATATTGAGATTGCTTGTCAGTTTCTCTTTTCTCATCTGCTGACAGGTTACTTGAGCGTTTATGATTGCAGGCTGACTTATCTGTCAAGTTCATCCTGTCTGTGATTTTCTTGTGGTTGGTTAGGGTGTTATAATATATCTACCTATCTTCAATATTTTGCCACTTTAAGTGAAACATTGACTTAATTTCTGGGATGACTTATTTTCTAAACTTTTAACTACATTTTCTTGACAGGTGATGTTATTCCTTTTATTTCAATAATTGGATATGACCTGTAATGTTGCTCTATCTTCCTGAAGCTTCAAATTCTTTTCTATGTACTTTCTGTTTTAAAACTTCTTCAAGCATCCATAAATCTCGGGACTGCTGTTAAAACTTCTTCAAGCATCCATAAATCTCGGGACTGCTGTTGACAAACTCTTTTCAACTTTTCTCTGCCCTTGAATGTCTTTATTGCCCCTTTATTCTCAACACTTTCTCTGGATACAGAAATCACAGTTGACAGTTCTTTTCCTTCAGTGCGTGAGAAGTGTGTTGTCATTTCCTCCTGGGTCTCACGTTCCAGAAAAATCTTTCTGTTATGCAAAATGATGGCTCCCTATGGGCCATGAGTCCCTCTGGCTGTTTCCAAGAATCTCTCCCTCTCATTTTCCGAACTTTCATTGAGATGTTCATTGGCTCGGGTTTGTTTGAATTCATCACATCTTCTGTTTGCTAAACTTCTCAAATCTATGCAGTTTGGAAACTTGCAGTCACTATTTCTTCAAATACTCTTTCAATCTATGTCACATTCTCCTCTCCTTCTGAAATGTCTATATAGGAACATTGTCCACTAGTCATTGTCCCACAGGTTTCTGAAGCTCTGCTTGCTGTTTTACTCCTGCTGCTTCTCCTGGGGGGGGCGGGAAAAACTGGTCCACATATGCCATATATAATGTAACATGCTGTACAGTCACAAGAAAATCACAGACAGGATGAACTTGACAAGTAAGTCAGACTACAATCAAGAATGTACAAGTAAGCTAACAGGAGATAAGAAAAGAAACCAAGAAAATGATATCAATATGCCAATTAGAAAACAGAGATTGGCAGAGTGGCTTTAAATGTAGCCATGGGCTGTTTATCAGAAACACATTTCACGTTCAATGACTTAGGTGGAAAGAAAAAGAAAGAGAAAAGACAATACATCCTGAAAATCATAATAAGGAAAACCAGGATACACTCTATCAATAAGAGGTTCCTTACTTTCAGAACAAAGATGATGACTAGACACAGTAGAGCCATTACAACCTTATAGGAGGACAATAGGCCCATTACATCATCATAGGAGGACAACAGGTCCATTACATCATGATAGGAGGACAACAGGCCCATTACATCACCATAGGAGGACAACAGGCCCATTATATCATCATAGGAGGAGGAAGAAGGAGGACATGTGCCTGGGCCAAAAACCTCCAGTTTTCCCTTCTCTTATTAAATTTCAGCTTCATTTTCTTGAATTAGAAGTTGAATAGAGTTAAGAACATGATATCAATTCCATGGTCAGCCTTGCCTGTGTGTCAAAGCATTTATGTTGCCTACAGACTAGCGGAAAAGAAGACAGAAGGCAGAGAGAAAACGGTTGTCACAATGAGAGGAAACACAAGGTGGAATAGCGCTTTTGTTGAAGAAACTGCTATGATGAGAGAGGGACACAGTTAATTTTGAGATGTTTGACATTATATTGCCCAACAGGTGTGAACAACCAGACGAAAAGAAGCATTGGTTTGGGGTCCTTAAAATGACCTTCAAACATTCTTCCTCGTTATGCTGTCTAAAGGTTGGTAAACTATGTACTGACCTCTTCTGAACAGGAACTGGAATAGGACTTAGTGTTGACGTGTAATTTACAGATTTCACGGCTTGCCTTCCTTTTTCCTACGACTGAATCACTTTTCTGTATAAATGAATCGCTTTCCATGACCTGATATTAATAGTGTTTATAACTAAGTGGTTATAAACCAACACGTGACATATTCCAGGAGCACCAGGCTAAGACATTTCCACATAATCCACGCTGGCAGAACTAGAGCCTAGGGTTTTTATGCATAGGTACGACTAAAATAGTTAAATTAGAGCCCACATTCAAAGCTCATTTTTCCAAGCACACTCATATCCGCTCAGTTCTCGCTGTGTGCTTTGTAATGTCCTCTGGCTCTTTTTGATGGAAAAAGTTTCTCAGCAGAGTGTGAACATACTGTACATCTCATGTATCAGAGGGCTATCCCTCCTGTAAGCCTTCACTCTGTAAGCCATGTGAGGAAATTGAAGATAATTGCTTGTGGTACAGAAGGTTCCTTGAACTAACACACAAATGAATTCAAGTTTACATGGAATTCTCAGTTAATTAAGAAAGCTTTAAGGGAAAGAGAAGCCAAGGAAAGCACACAGAATCTATTTTCTAACAAAAGTTTAAACATTTTATGTTTCATACATCTAATGTTAGCTAAAAATGTAACTTCATGGCCTTAAAAATATAATCTTTGTTAGAAAAGATGGACCTGGGTACAGGCCCTGACTGACATGTGCTCGTATTTGTCACGAGAGTTAAGAAGAAAACACGGAACATGTCCGAGAGACAAATGGCCAGTTTAAAGTCATGGTGACTTTTAGCAAAAGCTCATGTTGAGTGTTGCCAAATGAAAATGTGGCTGACATGGGCCAAGCTGGATTGGTGAAGCTCATAAAAGAACAGGGTAGTCATTACAGCCATTCCCAAATGTTCCAGCTTCGTGTTCTTTGCCTGAGAATATCCTACGTCTGCTTTGCTATCTCTTGGAAGTTATGTGAAGCTTAGTGCCTTGCCTGCTCTATGAACTGTGCAGAGCCCCTGTGAGCCAGCAAAGAGAGCTTTGTTCCTCCCCCATCTCAGGGATGGTAGAGCACGGAGAAACACAGTTTTGATAGCCGTAAACTGATAAAATGCAAGGAGCTGGACGCTCTACTCCTATCCCCTAGCCCCGAATCAGATGAAACTGAACTGAAGGAATGAGAGGCAAACAGAGGTTTTATCTTTGTGCATCCAGGCTGCCAGGACGGATCACTGTGGACTTGGTGGAAAGTGAGTAGCAGACAAGATGTCTCCTCATTCTCAAGTTCGGGAGTCAGGCAGTATAAGATGAAGGCACTGATTGATTCACTATCTGGTTATGGAGCACGTCTAAGCTCATACACAGACCTTGTCCTGGAAGCTCACATGGTAGAAGAGGGTAAGAGGATTTTGGGGGTTTTCTTTTATAAGGGCCCTGGCCTTGACCCAATCACTTCCCAAAGACTTCACCTTCTAATACCAGCATATGATTGGGCTGAAGAGACACATAGGACACATAGTCCCAGTACCACATAGGACAGCTCACAGCCTCCGTCACCCCAGATCTGGAAGATCTGAGAGCATCATATGGCCTCTGCAGGTGCCTCCAATCATGTAAACTGCCCGCAGACACATATGTGCACACATAATTAAAAATAAAATAAATCTTTAAAAAAGAATTTGAGGCATTTGCAATGGGGAGGATGCATTCCTTACCTAGTGTATGAAATCCAGGCTCTCCTTGCATGCCGCTCCATTTCCTTCCTTTCAGTAGTCTCTAAAATCCTGACTTGAGATATGGCAACGCATAAACCTAACGTCAAATGTCTCACCTAAATATCACGGAAGTATACTTTAGGTAAGATTCAATGTAATTTTGCCATTCAAAAAAATAATACTTTTTCTTCTGCTCGGGACATATATTCAAATGTGTGTTTCCAAATGAAATAGGAGTGAGGCATGGGGTGGATATGCTCCTTCTAATAAGAGGATGGACTGATTGGGTTCCAGTGCAGAGCCCAATAAAAGCAATTCCCTTTGCCCTTGAGACTCAAGAACAGCCATCCCTGTGTGATACTCTGGCCTCACTGGGCACTGGGGCTCCTTTCAGCCTTAAAGTCATTTCTGTCTTTGCACATTTTGCCATCTGGACTCAAGACAAACAAAGTGATTTCTTTAACACAGACCAGGTCTCAGCCAAGTATCCAGTCTCGCCCACACGTTTATCTTCTGCACAACACTAGGACATAAACAGGATCTGTCTAAGTTCTTTATCATTTTAAGCACATCCTCCATCTCTTTCTGACACCTCTGCAGATGAACTTATCACACATTCCTATCCATATTCAGCCATAATTACTCAAGTATTCTCTAAGAAAAATAAGTCAGTCTCCTGAGCTTTATGTTTTCCCCAAGCTCCCACTGCTTTGCCTCCAAAGGTTCATTCATGGCAGTATGGATTTTTCTAGAATGATCTCAGAACTCTCCTCTCTCTTCCCATCACCCAATTTCAAAGCCATCTCTATGGTTTTCCAGTATTTGTTACAGCAGTCTGATCACTTGTAGGCCACTGTCTGTCTGTCTCTGTCTCTGTCTCTCTCTGTCTCTCTCTCTCTGTCTCTGTCTCCCTGTCTCTGTCTCTCTGTCTCTGTCTCTCTCTGTCTCTCTCTCTGTCTCTGTCTCCCTGTCTCTGTCTCTCTGTCTGTCTCTCTCTCTCTCTCTCTCTCTCTCTCTCTCTCTCTCTCTCTCTCTCTCTCTCCATTCTTTTGGCCATCAGAAAGAGCGATGAGTTATATGATGATGCAGTGGTTGGTCCCTGGGCCTGTCGGGCCCACACAGTCCCACTCCTGTCTCTCTCTCCTCCCCAGCTCCAGAACTTCTGCCCGTTGTTCACAGCACTGTTTACACTCGCAGAAAAAGCCGTGATTGAGACCCACTGAGGACTCTTGGCCTAAGGTAAGCGTAACTTAGTGACTCTCTCCCCACCAGCCACGGTGAATGCTGCTGCTTCTGTTTTCAGCAGAGCACTGGAGCTCAGGGTGATTCTTAAATTTCCCCACAGTTGTAGATTAAGTGATTGATCTAGGCCTGAAGTTAAGTTCCATACAAACGTTGTGTTCTTTCCACAGGAATAGCTCTACCTCTAGTCGTTCATGACAGAGCTTGAGGCTACTACTCTCCCAAAACAAATACAAGAAGCCTCTACTGAAACATGAGTCAAAAGTGCTGCATAAAAAGGGGGATGGGTGGGGCCCTTGAACCAAAACGTAAAGCTGATCGGTCAAGGCTTACACTTACTGCCGTCACAGAATAATTGGTTCTGGGCTTGCTTTCCTACTAAAAATAAGTATAGCATCAACAAAAAGTACAAACAATGTTAATATTTAACCAAAGGAAGAACAGCCCTGTGGTATTTAAGAGAAGAAATCCCATGCCATGAGCTTCGCATGCACTGTTTTCTGCCAGGCGCTGAGTGTTTCTAGTTGTTAAGCAAGGATGAGGAAGCGGCATTTCAAGGAGAAGGCATTTCATGAGCTAAGAAGGCAAAATTGGAAGTCCAGGAGAAGCGGGGCGATGAGGTAAAGAGAATCTCCCAGCAAGCCCTGGGAATCTGCACAGGGTTTCCTGGTTTTGCCTTTCCTGAGAGCTAGGCTCCCATGAGCTCAGACGAGATCTGGAAGAGATTGCACCCTGCTGAAATGGAAGTTTGGTGAAGATTCCAAGGCTGTGCAGCTCTGGAAGACCTCACAGTGTCTAAGCTAACTTGATCCAGACCTAGAGAAGTTTATGTCCCAAAATATGGGACTTGCCTTAAGGATTACATGAAGAAACTGTTTTCAAAGTCAAAGCCAATAAGCAATAACCAAATTGCACTTAAACCCTTCTGAACAGAATGGAACAGAGCCTAGCTGACCGGGAACTATTGATTAGTGACTTCATGGCCTGTGAGGCAATGCTCATTACCCTGCAATGGAAAGGAATGGGCGCACCAGAGCATCCTACAATAATATGTCCTCTAAAGTGTTTTAACTGCAAGTAAAGAAGGAACCAGATATGGGAAGAGGCTTGAAATACAATCCACTGTCAAAGAGGCAGAATATGTGACGTGTGAAAGGGACAAAATAGTCAACAGAAACAACCCGGGATGTTTCGAGTGTGGAAGACTAGGCAAGATTTTTGAAACAGCCATTCTAAATATGCAAAAGAATTTGAGGAAAATATGGGTAAACTGAAATAAAGAAATGTAGCTATTCATGGTGGTTCACATCTTTAATTCCAGCACTTTGGAGGCAGAGGCAGGCAGATCTCTGTCAGCCTGGTCTACAGAGCCAATTCTAGGACATAGGGAACCCCTGTCTCAAAAAACCCCAAACCCCAAAACCGAGAGAGAGAGAGAGAGAGAGAGAGAGAGAGAGAGAGAGAGAGAGAGAGAGAGAGAGAGAGAGAGAGAGAGAGGTAAAATCTGTGTAAATTTAACTTGGTAGAAATAAAAACACATAAATATTTGCCAATGAAAGGAGTTGGTTAATGTGATGTGGATCGATCTGTTCCAAATCCGAGGAGCAGAAGAAGCCCATGGGAGCAGATCCTGTTTGTCCTCAGGTGGACCCGTGAAAGACAACCAAGCAGTCTATCAGATGAATTATTTGAGTCCTCCTCCCCTAAATACAAACTGGATAGCTGGAGCTCTCCAATAGCTCAGTGGTTAAGAGCACTGGCTGCTCTCATAGAGGATTTAACTTTGGTCCCTAGCACCCACAAAGTGGCTCACAGTCACTCAGTCCCAGGGGATTAGATTCCCTCTTCTGGTCTCCACAGGCACTGCATGCAGACCACAGACATGTATTGCATGTACACAGAAGTAGATGTCAGAAAACCACCCATACACAAAACCATAGAATTATATTTTAGAACTATTTGGAAAGCTAGTGCCCTTAATTCTACCAGCTTAGTGAAAAGCATACAGAGTCAGGAAACTCAACAAACTATAAAGGAGATATGTGCAGAGAAAACTACATCACAGTCAAATTACTGGGAATTAAAGATAGGTGGATATATTTAAAGTAAGAAAAAAAGACTCTGTACACATGGAGAATAACATTTAGGTTAACTTCAACAGAGTATTTTATCACAGCAACAGAAAAATGAGGCAGAAAATTGACACCAAGAAGTTAGAACATTACTATGACAAACTTTACTGTATGACTCTTAGGTCATCAAAAAGTGGCTCTCTATCTTTGTCTCCCTGTCTCTCTGTTTCTATCTCTGTCTGTTTCTCTGTCTCTGTCTATCTCTCTGTCTTTCCCCCCACGCTCCTCTGTGTGAGTGTGTGTGTCTCTCTCTCTGTGTCTGTGTGTGTAATGTGGAAAAATTTGGAATTTTAAATTAGAATAGCCCTGAATTCTGGAAGCAGAGTTTAATGGGCCATCCTGTGGGAACTTGGGAGACAACAGTGCTAAGAGTATATGAACAGTAGAAGACCCCTTTTGAGGTCTAAAAGGGGAGCAAGGACTCCATCAGAAACTTGGATTGAGTCATTCATGTGATATTTTGGCTGAGATACAGCTTCCCTCTTCCTGTGTCCTGAGAACTTAGGTGAAATTGAATATGAAGATAATAGAGTAATTTGTTTTGGAGAGGAAATCCCAAGTCAAGGGACATTCAGAGTAGCTGGAATCGTTAAAGGGGCCAGCATCATTTGACAGTAAACCTGTGCAGCACTGAACAGCAAGAAAGAAATACTGGGAAGGAATCCCACACTTCAGAGGCTCCATTTTAGGAAGACCCAAATTCACTTAAAGAAAGAAAGTCTAAACTTAAGGTGTTTGTTGCCACTAGAATAGAGCTGCCTAAGAAAGTGTTTCCTGAAAGTTAGCTCACAGATTCCAATATGATCCAAGGAAGGCAGCCTCCATCCTGAGCTGGCAGCCTATTTTGGCAGTGTCATTAATTGATACTGATTTTAGAGGCATAAAAGATGAGAGAGAGAGAGAGAGAGAGAGAGAGAGAGAGAGAGAGAGAGAGAGAGAGAGAGCAGCCCACTAAGACTAGGCAATGTGTGGCAAGGTCAAAGTCCCTGCAAGGGTGCCTTTGGGGCCACTGAGTGAGGCCGTGAAGGTGAAGTTAGGTTTTAATGGAGACTGTGGTATGTTAGAGATACCAGGGCCCACGGACATCTGCAGAGGAAGATTGCAGGCATAAAACTCAGCTGGCAAGGATAGAATCTATATGTGGGGCTACCCAAGAGTTTTAGAACCCAGTCAGTTTCATTACAAGTCCTGGATGCTAGACATGGAGACGCATAATTTGATGTTTGTCCTGATAGATTGTTGTTCTGATTTGGTCTGACTTTTTCTTGTGGTGTCAGTGCCCTCCCATTTTAGAACAGCAGAGTTTATTCTGTGGCACCATACACTGGAAGTCTGCAGCGTGCTTTTTTTTTTTTTTTTTTTATTTTACAGGAGCTCACAGTTAAAAGACTCTGGAATTTTAACATGTTTGGAATGTTAGGGACTATTTGGAGCTTTTGATGTAGGATTGAGTACGTTTTACATTTTAAGATAGTCATGAGCCTATGGGGACAAGGAGTGGAAGGTTATATCTTCAAAGGATGTGTTTGGATGATTTGACACGTTGACAAGAATGATTTTTAGCGGTAATTGTCAGTTTGAAAGGCTCTAGAATCATCTGGCAGATAAGCCTCTGAGCATGCCTGTTGAGGGTTGTCATGGTTACATGAATTGTGGTTGGAAGATTCACCCACTTTAGGTGCCACAGTTACTTAGATGGAAATCTGAATGGTAGAGGTAGAAAGCGGGAAGTGAAACATTTTATCCACTTACCCCTCTCTGCATCTGATCATGTCTGTGGTGTGACCAGCCACTAAGCTCCTCCATCACAATGAGTAGCACCTCTGAGCTGTGAGCCTGAATGAATAAAACCTTTCTTCCTTGAGTTTCTTCTGTTGTATTGTTTTGCTACAACAAAAGAAAAGTAACTAAGACAACAACCAACTTAGTATCATTTACGAAAACCTCGAACACAGTGAAACATCTTTTAAATGTTGGATTTCAAAGAATTTTATGTGTACCAGGCTATCTTTCAGTGCATGGATAAAATAAGTTCTATACACACACATGAAAGCTTTAAGCTAAAAAAAAAATATGTGAGCAGCAAGCTGTACTATAGGAATTACTGAAGAAAAGTCTTCAGGTGGAATGGAAATGCCACCAAATAGACATTTGTATTAGCTAAATTGAGAGTGGACAAATACAAAACATTTTTCTTAATGTGTAAGCAGAATTTTCTCAGGATGGAAAATAGATTTCACTGTACATGTTTATAAGACCTGCACTTGAATTTCAAATACATGGAATTTTAAAATCAAAACAGTGAGAAAGGTTTATGGAAACAGCAAATGTAAGAAAACAGGTATGCAAATATTGAAATCAGAAATTAAATTTCAAGACAGGAAGTGTTCCTGAGATAGAGGTGTAATATTATGCTAATAAAAGAATTAATTGGTCAAGTAGACTTAAAAATTAAAATTATATATGTATGTATATATCTTATAACAATTCAAAATATCTAACTAAAAACTGAATATAAAGGTAGGCAATTATAGATGGAGGGTTGGCATCCCCCTCTCAGTAACTACCAGAAGGATACACACATGCACAGAGGAATATAAACATGGCTTGAACAAAATTAAGACCCAACTTGATTTAACTGATATTTATAGAACACAACACCAAACAAAAGCAGAATGTGCATTGTTGAAAGTAGATCAAACACTTACCAGTTGGATGATTGTTAACCCGTTAAATGCTTCAATACATTTTAAAATTACTTTTCTTTGTTTTAAATCTCTCTGTCCTCCTTTCTGTATCTCTCAGTCTCCCTGTGTCTCTGTCTCTGTGTGTCTCTCTCTGTCTCTGTCTTTCTCTCTGATTGTCTGTCTCTCTCTGTGTGTCTCTCTGTGTGTGTGTCTGTCTCTCTTTGTGAGTGTGGGTGTATGTGTATTTCTGTCTCTCTGTGTCTCTGTCTCTTTCTGTGTCTCTGTCTCTCTCTACGTGTGTGTGTTTCTGTCCATTTGTGTGTGTGTGTGTGTGTGTGTGTGTGCATGTCCATGCATCATGGCTCACACATGGAGGTCAGAGGACAACATGTGGGAGGTGGGTCTTCTTCTCTCATGTGGGTCTGAGAATTGAACTCAGGTTGTCAGACTTGGCTGCAAGCATCTTTACCTACATAGTCATCACAGTTGTCCCTTCAATAAGTTTTTAAAATTAAAGTGTAATAAAAATGTTCTCTGACTATAATGAAATTAGAAATCAATAATAACAAATTAAATATCACCAAAATTGAGAAATTAGGTAGTATGCTTCAAAGTAACATAACTTTGTGTGCCTGTTTAAAAATAAAGAATGAGGGGCTTAAAAGGTTGCTCAGTGGTTAAGAGCATTGGCTTCTCTCCCACAGGACCTGAGTTTGATTCCCGACACCCACAGGGCAGCTGACAACCATCTATAAACTGATTCCTAGAGGATCAAGACCCTATTCTGACTGCCACAGGCACCAGACTCACATGTGTGCACAAAAGTACATGTAGACAAATAGCCTATACACATTAAGACAATTTAAAAGAATGATTTATAAATTCATGGTATATACTTTTATTTTTAAAAAAAAAATCCCAGAAAGAAAGCATAAGCAAAACTTATGTGGGTGTGGCTTAGTTTGCACAGTGCCTGCCTAGCAATCGAGAAGTTCTGGGATTGTACCGCAGAACCACGAAAACCAGCCATTGTGGTGTATGCTGTAATAGCAGCATCCAGGAAAGTCCCAAGTTCTGTTTCCTTGCCATATAGTGAGTCAAGGCATTGAGACCCAGTTTCAAAATGAAATGATAGTCATCATCGAAGAGAGACTTTACAAAATGAGTTTAAAATATACAACCATGTTAGAATTTATCTTGAAGTCTCTTCCAATATTAATTATAACTGTTAGGTCTCAAACCTGGGGCAAGTAGCTGAGTTGCCTATTTAACATAATCAAAGCAGACCTGACCACCAGGTTCTCTCTATTCCTACCTGTTATAGGCTATGACTGGCATACTCCACCCTGAACTCTTGAGCCCAGAGGCTGGGCTGCAATTCCCTACATAATCCAATCATTTCAGTTACCCACTTTGTACCTTGGCCTCCTGGCTGCTGCACTTGAGTCTCCCTCTCTTTCCCATCTCTTCCCCTCCCCTTTCCCCACATGGTGCAGCTCCGTCTGGTCATGTCCACTCGGGACTCTCCGATGTCCCTGCCTCTGGCTGTGCTCTCCCACATATCTATAGTAGACATTCTCTTTCACAATACCTAGGAACAGCCATGTCTTTTTCTTTTCCTTTTAATTTCTTCTTTTTTTTTGTCATTCAATAACAACCCAGCATTTTAGTACTAGAAAAAAAGTCTACATGCTCAAAGAACAACTGCAAAAGACTGGAGAGATAGGTCGGCAGTTAAGAGCATTTGCTGCCCTTACAGAGGATCTGGATTCAGTTCCTAACACTCATATGGTGGCTCATAATGATTTATAATGCCAGTTCCAGGGATCTGATGTCCTCTTTTGACTTCTGTGGGGTGCCAGGCACACACGTATATACATACATGCAGGAAGACACCTATACACATAAAATAAAATAAAATGTCTTTTAAAAGAAAATGTTTGTAGCACTTCTTGAATTTTATTTTAAAAAATTTAAAGTGGAGAACAACAAACAACGCAAATAATCTGCAACAGCAGAACGGATAAACCGTCCTACATTCAGGCAAGGAGCCACACCCCAGTGTACACAATATGAATGCACCGTGCAGATGTCCTGTTTTAAAAAATAATGTCATGGATAAAAGAATACATACTGTATGGTTTCCTTTGTCTGACACTCAAGGACAAAACTAATCCATGGTGATTGTGTTCTTTTTTTTTTTATTGTTGTGTAACAGAGCTTGTCCAGAGTTATCAGCATCAACTAACACTAACATAGTCTCACACTATGTCAGTGTCTGTGAGTCAGGAGTCCAGAGATGGCTTGGCTGGATGCCTCAAGTTCAGCATTTCCCACAAGGCTTCTTCAAGGTATTGACCAGGTCAATCATCTCAAAACATGACTGGGGGAATATATTCTCCTACGCTCACTCAAGTGGCTATGGAAAGTCTCGAGGCTTGATGGCTATTGGCTGGAGAGATAATTTTTTGTATATGTGTCTCTTCACACTAGTCTCTTCCAGAGCTAAAGCTGTAGAAGACAGTGCAAAAGATGACCAGTAAGACAGAAATGTCAATGTCTTCGTAATCAACCCCGGAAGAGACAGAAAGTTCCTTGGCATGGCCCATACTTCGGTAGAAGGTGTCTCACAAAGTCTTAAATACCATGGCAAAGATCAACAGGGCTCTTTTAGAAACTGACCTACTGTGGTAAATATCAGGACAGTAATCCTGAACATCCATATGTATATTTGTCAAGATTCTTCAGTTTATACATGCAATATATATATATATATATATATATATATATATATATATATATACATATATATGTGTGTATATATATGTATATATGTATATATATACATATATATGTGTGTGTATATATATGTATATATATGTATGTATATATATATATATATATCACTCCACTAATTATCCCTCGGTTTTAAATACATTATTTAAAGAAGAATTTGTCCTTTCAGATGTCATGGACATGAACGCTGGCCTTTCTGCAGACTATAGAGATAACCACAGGAAAACACATCCATTTATCATGTTTTACTCCAAGTACACAGATGCCATCAAGTCAAAGCAACACAAATCCTGTATTTTTATAAGGCTGTATTTACTCTCTTCTGGGAAGGCTGTTCACGACGTCTGGCCAAACCTCTAGAACTTGGTTGAAGATCTGAGAACAACTAACCACAGCTCCTTCACTTCAAATTCCCATCAAGTTCCCCCAAAGTGAGAAGGAGATGCAGCCCTGGACCTCAGAGGCCCTCGGGAAAATGAAAGTGGGCTAGTGTCAGGCTGGGGCTAAGGACTGTTCACTAGCGCCAATCCCCTGCTGCAGGCTGCTGGGCTTCTGACTGCTCAGCAAACGCCCATTTATTTATAAGTCGTGTCGGACAAATCAGAAGCACAATAAGTGAATCCGGAGCAGGCAGTTTGCATTTCTCATAAAATATACAAAAGTTTAAAGGTTTATAAGGGTTTGTCCATGTTCTTTTAAAGTTTTCCAGTTCTAAAACATCAGAAAAGAGATTTCCACCTACTTTCAAACCCAGGATAATTGCATATATTTAAGAAGGGGCTCCACTGTAAATGAATGACTTCATTCCACCCCCGCCCCCACTGTTCTTGGATAGGGACAATAGATAGGCTCATTATTGAGGGTTTCATTTAGGTTATTGAGAGCTATCCACATGCAAGGCACCATATTATGCCTGGGAGGAGGCTATCAAGTCAAATGGGACAGGCATAGCCAAATAAGTAGATTTGAACTCTCTTCCCGGGATTAATATTGGAGATGAGTCTCATGGTAGTCTTGAGATATTTTCTTTGAGTGTGGGCAGGAGGTGATTCAAACACTGACCTCTAGTAGACCAGTGGTCCTGGGAAATCCAAGTTGCCAAGAACAGACACTTCCAGTGTTGCTGAACCCTACCCCACCCTATAAGGTCATCTATAAAGAAGGAAATACGAAAAGGCTTATATGTGTGCTTACTCGGTCTTCAGCAAGGCTCCATCCTCTCTCTCTGCAGCCAAAGAGAAGGCTGACAGTGATGCAAACTCAAAGTGAAGTGTGGTTTTGAAAATTCACATCCAATAACACTGTAACATGATCCATGGCTGCCCAAAACCCAGAGAGGGCTCTCGGGAGAGGAGAATGGCCCCTTTCAGTCTTTGTCATGGCAGAAGGAATTGCAAGAATCAGCTACATTTCCCTGTCTAGGCTTGGTCTAGCCCTCTATGTCCTCTCAGGATTCATCTGGTCCAGCAATTGTAGCAGACATAGCACAATCTGGAGGCAATAAGGTCCCAATACATTTATGCTTATCACCCCTCTCCCCACAAACATTCACAGGGACATGGAAAAATCTGAGGAATCCATTTTCAGTTGATCCCAGAAATGCCTTTGTTGCCAAACTTGAAGGCTCGTTTGATTTCAATAACATCCTTAACTAGTTCTGAGTTGCAACACAGTATTGAAGAAAAATGTGCAGGCTTTAGACCTTTCTCCAGTGCATTTTCTTGGGCAAGTGGTTTCTCTGCCTCTCAGATTACTGGCCATGCAAAGAGTAGATGGCAATTCAAAGGCGGGTTCACAATTGGAGTAACAGTGGAGTTACTTAGTAAGTACTTCAACATCATATCCCATGTGACCTTGGAACTTCACAGCATGGTGCCTTTAGCTACCACTCACAAGTTCAGGAACTGACCAAAAGTTCCCAGAAGGCAGAATTCCTAGGCCCTTTTATAAGACTTTCTTTGGAAACTGAAGCCACAAGGAGCCGGATGGAATTTGGAAACCCCTTACAACAATTAGTCTGTTTACAAATAAAATGTTTAAAATAGAAATTACAAGGATAAAAATCAAAATAAGAAGGTCAAAAGCTAGAGGTAAGAAACAAACAGAAGTGTAACCCTGAAGGGTGGCCCACAAATCCTGTAACCAGGGCTTCCCATCCAAAGACAATGGAAATAAGAAAATTGAATAACTGTAAATGGACTTTCAGTTTTAGACAGACTTAGTATACAATGGGGCTGGTTGGGAACTCACAGAGAGCTGTCTGTCTCTGTTTCCCCAGTACTGGTGTTGAAGGTATAAACCACTATGTCTGGCTTGAAATATGCCATTTGCTTTATTTGTGTGTGTGTGTGTATGTGTGTGTGTGTGTGTGTGTGTGTGTGTGAGGGGGGGGGAGTGAAGATGCACCTGTGTGCACTTGAATGTAGAGGCCAGAGCATAGACATAGCTCCTGCTTCTCATTTTTTGAGGAAAGACCTCTGATTCTGTCTCTGTCTCTCTGTCTCTGTATCTCTCTGTCTCTGTCTCTCTCTATGTCTCTCTCTGTCTCTGTCTCTCTGTCACTGTCTCTGTCTCTCTGTCACTGTCTCTGTCTCTCTTTCTCTCTCTCTCTCTCTCTCTCTCTCTCTCTCTCTCTCTCTCTCTCTCACACACACACGCACACACACACACACACACACACACACACACTCCTGGACTTTGTCAAGTAGGCTCAGATGGCTATCACTGAGCCCTGTGTGTCACCAATGCTTCCAGCCATGGTGATAATAAACTAAACCTCTGAACTGCAGGCCAGCCCCAGTGAAATGTTTTTCTTTTATAAGAGTTGTGATCATGGTGTCTCTTCACAGCAAGGGAAAACCTAACTAAGACAGTCTTCAAGAGTGAGGTATTATTCTAATTATTTAACATTTAATAATGATATATTAAATATATTTAATTAAGTAATATGTGGAAGAGTCATAGTAATTACGAGCAGGGTCATTCTGAGCAGTGGATCCCAGACTGTCTAAGTGGGGAGGACAGGCCGAGCACAGAGGGCAGTCATTCATTATTCTCTGTTCCTGATGATGGAAGTCACGTGACTAGCTTTCCTCAAGATCTTGCTACTCTTGAGTTGGCTATGATGGACTGCAACCTGAACCTGTGCTCTAAAATAAACCCTTTACTCCTGAAGCTGCTTCTGTCAGAATATTCTATCAGAGTAACAGACAAATAAACCAATATGTGTGCACACATATATACAAGTGCACATGTATGTGTGCCTGCTGTGATGATAAATACTGATTTTCAGCTTTAGAATGGATTTCGAATCATTATGGAAACAAAGGCATGGGTAATATCTGGGAGGGAGTTTCTAGATCTGATTAGTTAAGGTGTTAAGACCAGCCCTAAATTTGAGAGGCCCAGGCTCCATCAAAGAGCAAAAGTGGTGTCCATCATTCATCGTTCTCTGCTTCTTGGCTGCCAGTGCAGTGTGACCAGGCACCTCATGCTCCTGTGGCCATGATGGACTGTATTCTGAAACAGTGACCCAAATTAAACTTCGTGGGATGGAAGAGTCATTGCAACCACTTATGCCTGGCAAAGGGATGATCTGCAAGAGGCAAGAAGGAAATCCAGTTCAACACAATTTAGTTATCTGGATTGGTCAAACTTCTAGAGTCTTACCTAAGCTATTTATTTTTGACATATTTAAATACAGTACAACTTAGGGGGAAAAAGTTTCCCCGTGACAATTATCACAACAAAGTTTAAGGTGTGACTATATCAAAACTTTTGTAAAATACCTGTGACCTCTTCCACAAGAATGGGTTCTATTGACTTAGAAACAGTGCTGAGGAGTCTGGAGGATTCCAGTGAAGACAAGCTCTATAGAATAGCAAAGATTACAGCTTATTAAGTGTATCCATTCCAAGCTTTCTGGGCGGAACGTGTGTAAATCCTTCCCTTGAAGAGAAAACCTGCATGTTTGCCATTTCTGGTTTCACTGCTGCTATTTGAGAGCAGGAGGACCTCGTGCCATCTACAAAACCCTTTCTACCATATGTTGCTTCTGTTGAGGATTTGATCACAGTCATAAGACATGTGAACACTACACCTAAGTAGGTTTCTTTAGTACGCCAGTTATCATGTTTGCCTCAGACTAACACACACACATACACACACGAACAAACAAAACACCACCCAAAAAATTTTTAAAATATGCTCTATGAGGGTTGTACTTTCCATAAGATTTCTCCTCTAACCCCCTAGCACATACTAGGATTCTGTCCCTTACTATCTATGTACTCTCTCAAACATACTCTATCACCATGAATGACAGGCTCCCATTTCATGTACCTTTCCATAAGCTCACTTCATATACACAGCTCTACAGGGTCACATGTTCCCACCACCGTTCCCCCATAGCATGGCTCTTTTCACTTATCATAGAGCATCCCTACATTGTGAAGCTCCACTTAATCACACACACTATGTGACTGTCCCCCGAGGGTCACTTCACCCTACTCACACACATGGGTCCTCTTTCTGGGTCAGCATCTTTTCTTTACCTCCAAATTTACTCTCTCTCTCTCTCTCTCTCTCTCTCTCTCTCTCTCTCTCTCTCTCGTTAAAAAAATGTTCCACGTATATCTTGGCCTTCTGGAGCGAACCAATGGCTATGAAGTTTAGGTAGTGAGAAGAAATACTTGGCTTCCTCCAAAGCCCTTTGCAAGCTTCCATCTTCCTAGCTGTCTGCTCATGCAATGAGCACTTCCAAGTGGCCCAATCTGCAGTCACCGTGTGTGCTTCTTCAAGAGTCCTTGTCAAAAGCTTAGTCAGCACTTGCTACAACCTGTACATCTAATTTTCCCAGCTAGTAGGCAATGAAAAGTGTCTTAGCAGACAGACAGACTTTTGGTCTACAGACCCAGTTCTATGGTACATGTATGCACATATCTCATACTATTAAAGGCATACCAAAAATAGATTTAGACCACTAGGGCCCCCTCTTCTCTCCCCACTCAGAGGTCCGATTGCATTCTAGAAGAGGCTTAGGTAGAAGAAGCAGCTGATCTAGAGACCATCATCCATTCAATTGTCAAGATAAGGGCACAGTCATCTGATCCATGATTGTGGGTAGTCAGAGATCTACACTAAGTTTTCTCATCCTTGTTACTATGTCTCTTGCACGGAAGAAACAGGAAAGGGAGGGAAGAGATGTGTGAAAGAGTGAAGGGGAAGGAAGGGGAGAGAATGGAAGGGAAAGGAGGGATATGGCTGGGAGGAGAGGAGAAAAAATGAAGTAGTTTGACAAATCCAGGAGTCTGGTTCCCAAGGCCAGGGACATTGGTAAATTATTTCAAAATATGTACCATGACCTCAAACTCTCAAACTGTCCTTGGTGCTTTACAAGCCTTTTTCATTTTTATCTCTGTCAGCTTTGATCTATTTCTCCATTCAAGAGGCTCTCCACAGATTGCCAAAGAATAAACCCACATCACTTCACTTATAATCCCTCTTTCAGTCTATTCATCTATGCTGTTAATTATTTCTTCCTCCACTCTTATTCTATGAAGCAGGACTTTTACGCCTTTTGAGGCCATATGAGCTCTCTTCTATTTTGCTAAGATTGCCATTTAAAGAAACTGCTTTCCCTCTGAGAATGGTTTGTTCCAAGTCCACAAACTCTAAGAGTATCTACATTTCAATCGCTTGTGTAAATGTTCTCTTGCTTTCTTTGAAAATCCTCCCTGCCTGCTTGATACTTGGAAGCCTATATTTAGATTGCTTGTGGCTAGGTAATTTTAGGTCCCACTTATTCTGGTTATTTCCCATTTTTATTGTTTGGGGCATAGACCATAGTCCATAAAATGGGGTTTTGTTTGCTTGCTTGCTTCCCCTCCCCCTTTGGCGTGCTTTGAAAACTCTTTGGCTGCCTAGAAGAGTCCACTGAGTACACTTAATTCCTTGTAGCATCCCTCGGTTAGATATTCACAGCCTTTACTCTGTGTTGCTGGCAAGGATTGCACTCTCTGTGGGTTTCTCCCATTGAATAAGCTTCTTGATGAGGGGCAGGACAACCTCAGATGATAAAGAAGGAAGAGCAGCAGAGGATGCAAGACTGGGGCCACAGAAGCCGCGACTGATTCCTATTGTCTAAGATGCTGTTGTGGAGGTGCTCAGCCACACAGCCTGGATCCCTGGGTCAGCCATGATGTGAGAGCTGTTATACAGAGACACTATAATTCCTATTGCTAAAGATGGTGTAGTGGAGGGCTCAGCCACACAGCTTAGATCCCTGGGTCAGCCATGATGTGAGGACTGTTTTCTTCTGCTGTAACAGAGTATCTCAGACTGGGTAATTTATAAAGAATAGACGTTTGGGCCAGCAATGTGGCTCAGCAGGTAAAGGTGCTTGCCACTAAGCTTAATGATCTAAGTTCAAGGGAGCTCAGGACCTACATAGTGGAAGAAGAAAATTGTCTCCCACAACTTGTCCTCTATCCTCCACATGTGGCTGTGTACACACACACACACACACACACACACACACACACACACGGCAACAAATAAATATTTAAAAATAGAAGTTGAGGCCCAGGTGGGGAAAGCATCCCTAAGATCACCCCAATTAGGGACCACAGGGCCTGGGTGGGCAAATCATACCCAAGATGACCCTGGCCCAGAGCCACATGGCATGGGCAGGACATAGTACTCCTGAGACTACCCTAGACACCCAGAGGCTCTGGGTGCCACTAAGAGAAGCAAGTGGTGAAGTGATGGAAGAAAAACAGAAGGATGTGGGCACTGAGGAGAGGCAGAAATGGAGACCCAAAGGTAGTGAGTATCCAGTGATGCCACCTAAGACCATGTTGAGGTCCTGGCCTGCGCTGCCACCAATGGCCATGTCTGGGTTTGTGGGGGTCTGTTACTACCAAAGGTCAGATGAACATCCCTGGCCTGGGCTATTGCCTGGGACCATGTTGATCTCTGAGGGCTGGCTCCATCCTTCACCTGGATATTGTGGGAAAGCTGGTCCCAAGGATGTGGGAGAGCTGGCCCTGATGGGGTCATGAGAGCAGGAGACCTCCCACCTCTTGCCACCTATGGCAAGCAGGGGAGTTGATTCAGAAGTTAAGAGAGCAGGAGGGCTAGCCAAGGTTGTGAGGATTGTGGGGGTGTGGGTAAGCCAGCACAAAGGGTGTGAGAGGTAGAGAGCTAGCCCAGCCCCTTGCCTGTTGAAGCCCAGATGAGAGCAAGCCCAGCTCCTCACCTGGACAGCACAGTAGAGCTGGCCTTGGTGGCGTGGGCACAGGGGAGCTGGCTCCAAGGTCTTGAGAGTGGGAGACCTGGCCCAGTTCGCTGCCTGCTGCAGCATTGGATGAGCTGTCTGGGGCAGTGCTGGAGAGCTCACCCTGGTGGTGTGGATGCAGGAGAGTTGGTGAACTAATCAGCCACCAGATCCAGGCCCAGATCTAGGGCTTTGAATTGGCCCATCTCAGCATCTATTCCCCCTATGCACTGCTGGAGTGAGAAAAGAGATAGTCCTGCAGATTCAGAGCAGAAGGATCTCCACGCCACAGGGCAACAACAGGACATCCGAGAGGAGTCCCAGTGAGGATCCAGTATTGATAGTGTAGAAGAAGCAAGAGGCCTTGAACCCAACCAGTGACTCATTGCAATGAACACTTGCAAATAAAGAAATGTGGACAAAGAAGTATACTGTGGGACAAACTACAGCTTCCAGAATGAGACTTTTTTTTTCTTTTTTGGTGGTAGGGAGGTTGTAAGGGCAGAGGGTAGGTACGAGGGGACAGGGAGATGAGTAAGATTGAGGTACACAATGTGAAATTTACAAAGAATCAATAAAAAGATTTTTTTTAAACAAAGTTGATTTGCTTTGTGATTCTGGAATTTAAGCAGTCTTTGAGCACGAGTCTGGCATTTGGTGAGGGTCTTCCTGCTGTAACAGCCCATGGTGGAAGTAGAGGGGGGAAGAGGGGTGACTGAGTAAGGGGAGCTCCAAATCCATTTTAGAGACAACCAACATATTCCTTAGATAAGGACATTCATGAGGGAAACGCCCTTCTATCTTGATGTCCCATTGTCAGGCTCTACCTCCCGATGTTGTCACACTGGGGATTATGTTTCCAGCACAGAGACTTTGGTAAACCACGGAATAGCCAAGTTCTGACTGTCAAGGATGTCATGAGCTGGCATGAGCTTCTCATGAAACTTTCACTTACTGGAAACAGAGGAGACCCCAGGCCTCGAGGCATTGACTAGGGATGCATCTGCTCTGCTTAGGCCTTTCTAGCGCTGTGTAAAAAGACCATAAACAATGAGGGGAGGGAAGAGTTTATTTCGGTTTACAATTCTCAGATCCCACTGCATTGCTAAGGGAAGTCAGAGCAGGAATTCCAGGCAGGAACCTGGAGGCAGGAATCAATGCAGAGACCATGGATGGGTGCTCAGCCTGATCTTTATTTACCCTAGGACCACCTGCCCAGGGGTGGCACCAGCCACAATGGGCTGTGTCATCACATATGAATCACTAATTAAGAAAGCACAGAGCTGCTTGCCCACTGGCCAATCTGGTAGGAATGTTTTCTCACCTGAGGCTATTTTCCCAAAAATGACTAGCTTGTATCACGTTGACATAAACCCAGCACAGCACAGCATCCTCTCATATTTCCTCACATGTTTGTGCATCTCATTATTTAGCTAGTTGCACAGAGGGCTAATAGCCTCCTGAACCTTTCTATCCTATGTTTAAACACTATCCTGGACCCATTGGGAAATAGAGCACAAAATTCTCAGTATTTCTGGAATCTCGCAAATTCCTCTAATGAGGAAATACTGCTCTGTTTCTGTTTCCAATGCTCAAGTTTAGAAAGGTTTTGGTGGCATGCTAGAAAGAAGACATGGCATGCTTTAATCTTTTCTGTTCCCTGAACAAAGCCCCTCACCTCCTGAAGGTTCCCATTCATCAGTAAGCAATGAGTTCTGCCTCTCAGGTTGCTGATGAGCACAGATGGAGACAGTCAGAGATGTGTGAGGTATCTGCAAGACCGGAAACAGTGAGAGGGATTGTCAACCATGATCAGACTTGCCTTGTATGACAGATACCCAGAGTCAGCAGAAATACTGACGGGAAAGCCATGCAACTGCTTGAAAGTGTACACTTGCCAGGAAGAACTTGACTTTCAAGGAAGAAGGTTGACTTTGTTCAGTTCTGTTAAAAAATGTCAAGCACCTCGAGAAAGAACGATTTCTGGTAGAAAGGGATCCTGTAGTGGGAGGCTGGGGCTTGCCTACTCAGTCTTCCTCTGCCCTTTTCCTCTCAGCAACCTAACCTGGATCAAGGTAGGAGCATTTAGAAAGCTCCACATAGTTAGTTTGGGTCATATCAGAGACCACTTCTGTGCTCCACTGCTACTAACTGAATTTCCTCTCCCCTCAAGCTATAGTAATGTTTATTTAAGAGAGGAGCCCCTTCCTGTACAGCTGGAGACCTAACTCAGAATCTTCCTAAGGATCTAGAGTCAACTTAACACCCTTCAAGCTTCCAAAAAGCTCATAACCACCACCCTGTGTTTAGCCATCATTTATAAATTTAACACACCTAAATTTGCATGATGGGAATTCCCTCCTGTCTAATGGTGGTTATTTTTGCATATATTATCTCATGTATTTGGCAAGATTCCTTCTGTCCCTTCATTGTCTTCTCATCAATGTTTATAAGGTTAAACTACAAGTCCAGGATGTTTCTTTCTTAGCTGGTTGCCCCCAGATCCAACTAATAAACAAATGTCTCTCCCTGCTTTGGGTCTTTAAGAGTAAACCTTAATAATTCCAAACACAAATGAAGTCTTGCTGCCATGTTCTCAGGTGATTTGGAAATGTATAAATGTTTTACAGTGGTCTGAAGACTTAAACCAGGGAGTTCCTGGGATTACACTAGAAAGGGTAGGTGACAAGGGAAGACTGGAATCTCTTCTATAAAACCTATTCTTATTTTTCACATTTATTTATTTATTCTCTCTCTCTCTCTCTTGCACTAGCACGCATGTGTATGTATGTATGTATATATGTATGTATTTATGTATGTATGCACGTATGTAGCTGCATGCACACTTGTGGGAGCTGGTTCTCCTCTTCCACCCTGTGGGTCATGGGGCTCACGTTCATGTCAGGCTTGTCAGTAAGCACTTCTACCCACTGAACCATCTCACTTGCCTGCTCTTGAGATGACTCATCCACTCCCAAGATAAGGTGTTAACCCATTTGTGAAAAGAACTGCTTCTATACATAAATGAAAGTGAAGGGGTGTTGGACTCATTCTGTCTGGTGTGAAACAGTTACTGAGCTCCAACTCTACTGAAGTGTCTATTATGGATGCAACAGGGAACAGCATAGAAGAAAAGCTCTCAGTCCTAGGTCTTATAGCATAGAAGAAAAGCTCTCAGTCCTACGTCTTCACATTTATTCTTATGTGAAGACAAGAAGGAAGAAGCAGATCAAATGGAGGAATGAAACCAGTACCAAGTCCAAGCCAGTTACTCAGAAAACCCAAGGCACCAACCAACAGCTGTGCCTCCTCTCAGCCAGTTCCCTGCTGTGCCTTCTACATCCTTCTCCACCTTGGCTCTCCAGCCTCCTTCCTGGCAAAGTGTCTCTCATTCACCTGTGCACTTCTAACATGTCTAAAAGTCTCCTTAGCAACCCTGAGACATCTGCAATGCTAGGAGCAACAAAGTCAGACCCTGCCCTGATTTCTAATCCAGTTCTCCACATATCTAGAAATATAAATTTGGGATTCTAGATTCACTGGGGGAATAAAGCATGAATATTGGATAGTGTTGGTAATTAGACTCTGGAGATGACTTTGTGAATCAAGAGATTGAAGTGTTTCATCAAAGGGACATGGAATATGAAATAGGCAAATAGAGGTTACCAAAGAAAGCCAAGTCTTGCTGTTGAAATCCCTCTGAATCGGGTTTCTGGACTTTCTTAGTCTTTGGGGATCTGAGTTTGCTCAATGGAAGTTCAGAGCAATTTTCTGTCCTGAGAAAGGAACTTTGAAATATTGAACCCCTTTTCAGACTTCAAGAACTTAAGGATGAATGGATTGGCAGTATAAGGTTTGTATTTCGTCATGTGTAACAGGGTTGAAAACTTAAGAGGAGGTCCATCAAGAAAGGTTTTTGTTGAATCTAACACTCCCCCCCCCAAAAAAAAACAGACTTGGAAGTGCCATGGCCAGCAGTCATCAAGCTTCTTAATTTCATTTTTCGTAGATCAAGGTTATACTATTTATACTATCTGTCATGTCTTTCACTGAACCAAAAATCCCCTATAGTCTACTGGGAGGAAGGAGGAAAAACCTCATTTTATGTCTGCCCCAGGAGTGAATTACTTGGGAGGCATTTGGCTTCTAACATCAGCTCATGGTCAGAAAGGGACTGGAGGGTGATAGGTGTGACTGGCCCAGACATGTGGCAGAATCCACAACAGTCTAGCTCTGGCTCTTTCTGGACTGAATGTGCTATTGAACCCTGGAAGACCTGCAGAACTGCATCTGTACCATCTCCTTGGAAACTTCTAGAACTCAATCCTACAGCATTGCTACTACACAACAGTTCAGACAATAATTTAACAAGATAATCTATTTGGAAACTTTCTGGAAGCTTGGACTTCCAAAACCTAGGTGTTGGCATCTGGCAAGAGCTTCCTTGTGTCATCCCATCACTTGGGCTGAAGAAAAGGCAAGAGGAAAGCAAGCCAAAGTTGATCTGACTTTCCTATCAAAGTCATTCTTGTGATAGGGAACCCACTCTCAGTGTAACCACATAATCCATCCTTGAGGGCAGAGCCATCCTGACCTAATCACTCCTTAAAGGTCCCATTTCTCAACACTGTCACACTGGGGAGGTGATTTCAAATATATGGGCTTTTGGAGAACACATCCAAACCACAGCAAACTCTTTGCAGAAGGGAGTACTATCTCATTAACAGAACAAAGAAACGAAAGACCTGGACAGTGAGAGATTCTTCACTGAGAGACTTCTAGCCCTGAAGCTACACACATCTACTATGTGCAGAGGGAAGCTGCTGACACCAGATCAGAAGCAAGGAGCATGTGTCTACACTGGAGCATCAGCTGCTCCTGGGAGGCCTTGCGGAGGGTCATACATAGCAGAGGCAGATTCCATCCCCACGCCGTTCAAACGGGCATGATCTTGACCACTAAATTAACATCTTTGATCCTCTTCCTTTTCAATGAAACAAAGAAGAAATACATAGTAAGTTCATACGAAGATTAAAGGAGACAAAAGATACAAAGCAGATGCGTCCCAGCAATGGTGGTCAGCCCACTGAGGGCACCTGCCCAGGCTTCCATCCCCTCTGAGGCAGCTCCACACTTAGGCTTTCCCACATGAGACAGATGATAGTTACATCACCGTGAGTTTATTTTTCAGTGTAGAAGAGAAACAAAATCTCTGGCAAGTTTATAGTTTTCCTTGTGGCATTAGCGTCTGATTAAGTGTATATAAAAACCACACAATTTTGACCACAAACAGCCTCTGTAAACCGGTTCATATATTCTAAGAAAAAGGCCTTTGAATGACAGAGGCATGATTGAAAGGCTTGCTAAGAATAACCACACTTCATAAAACACAAAGTCAAAGACTCGGGTCTGCTCAGAACAGAGGGATGGGGTGGGCAGGCAAAACGGAGAGGCTGCTGGGGAGGGAGCATTCCCCCAGAGAGGCAGAGCCTCAACAGGACGTCAGACAAAGAGCCCATTGGCAGCCACCAGTTTGGGAGGGAGGATCACAGAAGTAGGGAGCTGAGATGAGTGATCTGGAACACGCAAAAGAGAGGCCAGAGATCCTGTAGGAAGCTAGTCACAGGAAGTGTCAGCAAACATGACATTTACAGATATACTGTTGTGTTATGGTGGGAATCATAGGAGAAGAACACATTTGGGACAAAAAAATTCCTCATTATAATGTCAGTTTCAAGAGCCAGAGGAGTTCATAATCTATGGAGGGAAACTCCAGCTTCTGGCTCCACCATGCATAAGAGTTGCTTCATGCTGCGTGAAAGGAGCTGTGATTCAGTCCGTGCCTCTCAGCTCATAAGTCACACAGCAAGTTGTATCATCAATGGATACCATTTTCCGTTGCAATAATCAGGTACATAAGACAAAATAATTTATTTTAAAAATATTTTCTTGCTGCATCCTAACACAGTAGAGGGCATTGCACAGTGAGACAGAGCAAGCTTGTATCTCTCTTCCTTTGTTTACAAAACCATTAATGCCATTACAGTGACCCACATTCCGGACCCCATCTAACCATAATACCTTCTATGCAAAGGCCCTCCTTCCTAACACCATTGACATATGAATCTGATGACTAAGTTTTCAACACTTGGACTTTGTGTGGGACACATTCAAATTATAGCAGACCTTGTGCTCTTATACTGGAGACCCGTTTAAATGAGATACATTTGTCATGATTTTTGGCCGTTGGGAATATAATTCCGTCCTAAGGGATTTATACCTTTCATTCGTCCATCCAGCAGCTTTGCTCCATTGCACCATAGTCCCATGCATGTGGGGAAGTGAGTTTCCAGGAAGGAGGATCTTCCCATTCCTTGAGATCAACAGCTGGTGAAGATGGGAACAAGTCGGTGGGCACGTAGGTCTATTGGAAGCTCCATGTCCCTTACAAGGGCTTCATGGCTTAGTCCAAGAACAGAGTCAGATATGCCGAGTGAGTTGATGGGTCCACACAATCCTCCATCTGAAAGGCAGAAAGGGCTCCCAAGGGGTAAAGCACAGGATTCATTTTTCTATGACCACCTTCTGCTCCAACTGTACGAAACACCCAGGAAAACAGGGCAAAAGCAGAAGGTTGTGCCAATGGCCTGGTAAGTCAACATCCTCTGCCTGAATTTAAATCTGCCCCAGCAACCCAAAAAGCTGTGACCTTTAACCAGCACCATCTGCTCTCAGTACTTACTTGTTCCTCGTGTGTGGCCCAGAGGCGAGAAACCCTCTTTAGGCAGGCAGCAGCCATCGGCCCCCTACCTGAGGCCCACACAAAGCTGATGCATCAGTCTCATGGGAACACAGTGACGTTTGAGAGGCCTCACTCAGGTGGCACGGGGAAGTGGAATGTCCATTTTTTCCCCTGGGACAGTTCCCATCTGTGCCTCCTGGGCTGTTCTTCTCTTTTGTTGCAGGGGAGTGGGCATAAAGTCAAGCTTTTGGAGACCTGATGAGGGCCAGAGAAGTTGTCTGCAGTTGGTGCAGCCGTTTTTTGGCTTGTACAGACAATGTCAATGGTATCAGTGCACTAAAGGTCTTTTGGGACTAAATCAGGACAGGACCTGATAAGCAGCCATTGACATTGATAAGCATCAATGTCAACTGGGCATCTGTTTTGCTGACACATGCCACTTGGTTAGAATCACAGCATGCCAGACTGTGAATCTCTAAAGGGATTTATAACCTCTGCTCTGGATTAAGGGTTCGTTCTATTTTTTTAACTCATTTAGTTTTTTCCCAGTTGCCAAGACCTTGAAGGAATTTCTATGAACCAACCAGATGCTGTGTTTACATGTATTCTCTTAGCTCCCATTCAGGAGTAGTTAGAGGGGGTTTTGCCGCATGTAGGTTTCTGAAACTCAAAGCCAATGAAAATACAGCCTTGACCTTTGTGATACAGTCCATGATGAAGAGATGATACTTTGGATGAAAATGAGGGATTCCTCCCTGGATCCCATGGAGAAGAAGAGTCTCCAATCTAATAATGATTAAATGATGAGGCTACACTGAGGTGTGATCTTCCAGAGCTGAGTATGAAGGTTATACAGCCATGTCACTGCCAGTGGCCACACATCACTCCTTGTTATCAGCCATGAAAACTTGGCATTATATGTGACCAAATTGGCAGAACTCCGAACTGTTAAAAGTTTTCAGTGTGAAGAAGAAAAGATGCTGCATTCAGACAAAAAGAGGTTGCTAACACAGGAAGAAAGAAAGCTGACATGTTGATTGAAATAAGCCAGCCATGGTACTGGAAGGCGCTCTGCGTACTACCAGAGGAAATGATAATCATCAATATCACCCAGCTACAAACTCTGCAACCTACAACAGTGATGTGCTATATTGACACAACTGTTATAGGAGTAACCACCCATGGTGCTATAGTGGCACAACCATTACAGGATTAACCAACCATGGTGCTCTAGCAGCACAACCATTATAGGAGGAGACAACCACTTTAAAAAATTGGACATAAGGCCCACTCCCTGAGAAGGACTCCATCCCTGATACTGCTAAAGTGGCCAAGAATCTGATACTATATAGGTCACAGGCCTATGGTAAAGCCCACTGTTTCTATTCTTCTGAAGAAACAGCAATAATCCGATTCCTAATGACGTACCGCTACACCCACAAAGCAGCGCCTCACTCAGCCCTCATTGGAGGAGCTTCTTCTTGCTAAAGATGGGAATGAACAGAAACTGACAGCAGGTCAATGTGCAGAGTGGGGGGACATTGGAGCATTAAGTCCTAAATGCAATAGATCATTTAGAAAGGTCAGACGCTACACTATTAAAGTCTCACCAGCATGGCTGCTGAAACATGACCCGATAATGAAGGACACTGATGGACATGATGTCATGAAACAGAGGGAAGCCTGTGAGAACTCAGCCCTAAGCAAAAAAGAACAGACAGCTAAGGAATGCTGAGAGTGGGAGAAATGGACTGGACTTGCCCAGGGAAGGGAACACCAGCTGGTTACCTAGAACAAAGGGGACAACTCTGAAATACACACACACACACACACACACACACACACACACACACACACACAAAACACTCTCTCTTCCTCTCTCTCTCTCTCTCTCTCTCTCTCTCTCTCTCTCTCTCTCTCTCTCTCACACACACACACACACACACACACACACACGCGCGCGCGCGTATAATACTATACTACAGATTAATCAAGTTGTATTTATACACTTAGAAAAATATGCTACATACATGTTTAAAAACAATTTAGAAAGAGGTATGAAATTGAAAGAGAGAAAAGATGGTTCATGGGAGCACTTTGAGGGAGGAAATGGAGTGGGAAATTGATTCAGTTATATTATAATCTCAAAAATGTTTAAAAATATATTTAAGACAGTATTATAACACTAACACTATAAGCATTTTCAGAAAGTTTGGCACTATGACCAGACATGTTGTTATCATTATTTTTTCTAACTTGGCTGTCTAACAGTGGGCAGGTGGTTCTAACTCTGGACATTAATGCCAGAATGATGGGGCAGGCTTATTCAGCATTGAAGGTGGGTTTTTTGTTTTTTGTTTTTTTGGGTTTTTTTTTTTTTTTTTTTTTTTTTTTTTTTGCCAGTAAGGACTGGGTTTGGTGTCTCCTACACATGCTATTGAATACTCTTGGGTCAAAGGAGAGCTTCTCATACATAGGGCCAGTCTCATCTTCACAGCATTCAGGCCTAACTTTGCTGGAAGAAGGGAACTTTGATCAAAGCCCCGGGGTCCTCACTGGGGATCGAGCAATCTTTCCCCAAACGATTCCCGTTGAGACTCCTAAGAGCAGATTCCCGGTTCAGATCACTCCCCAGAGCCTGCACCAAACTGCCTTCTCACCATGGTGCCCTGAGGATGGAGACTGCTTCAGAAGTTTCACTTTATTTTTTGAGTGAGGGGACACAGTTGCCAAGGCCAAGGGCATCTGGCTCCATTTCTACCCCTTTATGATACTAGCCATGTGTTCCTCTTCCCACCTCAGGCAACTGCCACCTGCTTCCAACAGCCACACAGGAGTTTGCATTTCCTACAGTTTCCTGTAAAGGCACGACTCACCCCTCAGTATATATTTTAAGATTCGTTCACGTTATTGCATGTATCAGAGCTCTGTCTTTTTATATTGGTCATACATTATGCTCTAATGCATGAGGTGCATGTTTATATTCTCCTGGAAATTCAGCGTATACTGTATAGATAATATTCTAGGCATAGTATTAAAAAGTTATACTTAGCATGTTCTGTATAACCATGAACACGTCACTAAACCCCCATGATCCCTCTTCTGCAGATGGAAGCCAGAACAGTGCCTGACAGGCTACATTAAGCAATGTTTGGGTTTGAGATGAGCAGCCCCAGGCCTGTGTGTCTGCGCACAGTTCAGCAGCTCCTAGAAGCTCTGTCTGTTGACTCTGACCCCATGAGAAGCTGAGAAGTGATGGATGACACCATTGTTTCAGTGTCAAATTCTTTAGACAGGCAGGCTTTTCTTGTCTTTCTTCTCATATGTGTTGTATGTATGTGTATGCATGTATGTGTGAATGTGCATGTGTGTCTGTGTGTGAGTGTATTCCTGTGTGTGAGTATGTGAATGTGTATATGTCTGAGTATGTGTATGATTGTGTGTATGTTTAAGTATGTATATATGAATGTGTGTGTATGTGTAAGTATGTGTGTGAGAATGTATGCATGGGTGAGTATGTGTGTATGGGAGTGTGCATGTGTATGTGTGTGAGTATGCATGTGTGTTAGTATGTGAGTGAGCGTGTGTGTATATCTGTAATTTTGTATGTGTGAGTGTGTTTGTGTGTGACTATGTGTGTGTGATTGTGCATACGTACATGTGTATGTGAGTATGTGTGTGTGCATGTGTGTCTGTGTGTGTCTGCATGGGAGTGTGTATGTGTATGTGAGTGTGCATGTATGTGTATATGTGTGTAAGTGTGCATGTGCATATATGTGTCTGTGTTTATATACATATGTGTTTGGAAGGTTATCAAGTCTATCTTCCCCAACTTACCTGTTGAGTTGGGATCTCCCAGCTGGACTCAGCTCACCAGTACAGTAAGTCTGGCTGTCCCACTGACTCCCAGCTTCCCCTTTCTTCACTTTCCAAGAATTCGAATTACAGGGGGGCATCGCACCTACCCAGAACTCATGTGGGTTCTAAACTCCTGTCCTCACGTTGGAGCAACAAGCATTTTAACTACTGAACCAGCCCCCCCCACAAATTTTTTTTTAAAAATCTATTTCATAAAAGCTACTAGACCCGAATACAAATTATCATGCAAAACAATACTAAAGTCATCTTATAGTCAAAAGAAATCAAATTCATTTGTGTAAATGTTTTGGGATTTTTTCTTTTTTTTCTTTTTTTATTTTCTATATTTTTTTATATTTACATTCCGAATGATTTCCCCTTTCCTGGTTCCTCCTTCTCCGAAAGTCCCATAAGCCCTCTTCCCTGCCCTGTTACCCATTCAACCCCCTCTCACTTCTCTGTCCTGGTATTCCCCTACCAGGACTTTCCAGGACCAGGGGTCTCTCCTTCCATCTTCTTGGAAATCTATTGATATGTGAATTGAGTCTTGGGTATTCTGAGTTTCTGGATTAGTATCCCCTTATCAGTGACTGCATACCATATGTGTTCTTTTGTGATTGGATTACCTCACTAAGGATGATATTTTCCAGTTCTGACCATTTGTCTAAGAATTTCATAAATTCATTGCTTTTAATTGCAGATTCCATTGTGTAAATATACCACATCTTCTGGATCCATTCCTCTGTTGAGGGACATCTGGGTTCTTTCCAGCTTCTGGCTATTATAAATAAGGCTGCTATGAACATAGTGGAGCATGTGTCCTTATTGCATGCAGGGGAAGCCTCTGGGTATATGCCCAGGAGTGGTATAACAGGATCCTCCAGGAGTGTCATGCCCAGGTTTCTTAGGAACCGCCAGACTGCTTTCCAGAGTGGTTGTACCAGCTTGCAATCCCACCAGCAGTGGAGGAGTGTTCCTCTTTCTCTACATCCTCGCCGACAACTGCTGTCTCCTGTGTTTTGATCTTAGTCATTCTGATTGGTGTGAGGTGGAATCTCAGGGTTGTTTTGATTTGCATTTCCCTAATGGCTAAGGATATTGAACAGAAAATCTGGAGGAAATGGACAATTTCCTAGACAGATACCAAATACCAAAATTAAATCAGGATCAAATAGACATCTAAACCGTCCTATAACCCATGAAGAAATAGAAGTGGTCATTGGAAGTCTTCCAACCAAAAAAAGCACAGGTCCAGATGGTTTTAGTGCAGAATTCTATCAGACCTTCAAAGAAGACCTAACACCAATACTCTTCAAACTATTCCACAAAATAGAAACAGAAGGAACACTACTCAACTCATTCTATGAAGTCACAATTATGCTATTACCAAAATCACACGAAGATCCGACAAAGAAAGAGAATCTCAGACCAATTTCTCTTATGAATATCGATGCAAAAATACTCAATAAAATCCTTGCCAACCGAATCAAGAACACATCAAAACGATCATTCACCATGATCAAGTAGGCTTCATCCCAGGGATGCAGGGATGGTTCAATATAAGGAAATCCATCAATGTAATCCACTACATAAACAATCTCAAAGAAAAAAACCACATGGTCATCTCATTAGATGCTGAGAAAACATTTGACAAAATTCAGCATCCTTTCATGTTAAAGGTCTTGGAAAGATCAGGAATTCGAGGCCCATATTTAAACATAGTAAAAGCAATTTGCAGCAAACCGGTAGCCAACATCAATCTAAATGGAGAGAAACTTGAAGCAATCCCACTAAAATCAGGGACTAGACAAGGCTGCCCTGTCTCTCCATATCTTTTCAATATAGTACTTGAAGTTCTAGCTAGAGCAATTAGACAACAAAAGGAAGTCAAAGGGATTCAAATTGGAAATGAAGAAGTCAAACTATCACTATTTGCAGATGATAGGATAGTATACATAAGTAACCCAAAGAACTCCACCAGAGAACTCCTACAGCTGATAAACAAATTCAGAAAAGTGGCCGGATATAAAATCAACTCAAGCAAATCAGTAGTCTTTCTATACTCAAAGGATAAGCAGGCTGAGAAAGAAATAAGAGAAATGGTACCCTTCACGATAGCCACAAACAATGTAAAGTATCTTGGTGTGACTCTAACCAAACAAGTGAAAGATCTGTATGACAAAAGCTTCAAGTCTCTGAAGAAAGAAATTGAAGAAGACTTCAGAAAATGGAAAAATCTGCCATGCTCATGGATTGGCAGGATTAATATAGTAAAAATGACCATCTTGCCAAAAACAACCTACAGATTCAATGCAATCCCTATCAAAATCCCAACTCAATTCTTCATAGAGTTAGAAAGAGCAATTCAAAAATTCATCTGGAATAACAGAAAACCCAGGATAGCTAAAACTATTCTCAAGAGTAAAAGAACTTCTGGGGGAATCAGTATCCCGGACCTCAAGCTGTACTACAGAGCAATAGTGTTAAAAACTGCATGGTATTTGTACAGTGACAGGCATGTAGATCAATGGAACAGAATTGAAGACCCAGAAATGAATCCACACTCCTATGGTCACTTGATCTTTGACAAAGGAGCGAAAACCATCAAGTGGAAAAAAGATAGCCTTTTCAGCAAATGGTGCTGGTTTAACTGGAAGTCAGCATGCAGAAGAATGCAAATCGATCCATTCTTATATCCTTGTACTAAGCTCAAATTCAAGTGGATCAAGGACCTCCACATAAAACTAGACACAGTGAATCTAATAGAAAAGAAACTGGGAACTTTGAACATGTGGGCACAGGGGACAATTTCCTGAACAGAACACCAATAGCTTATGCTCTAAGGTCAAGAATTGACAAATGCGACCTCATAAAATTGCAAAGTTTCTGTAAGGCAAAAGACACTGTCAAAATGACAAAGCGGTAGCCAACGAACTGGGAAAAGATCTTTACCAACCCTACATCCGACAGAGGGCTAATATCCAATATATATAAAGAACTCAAGAAGTTAGACTCCAGAGATCCAAATAACCCTATTAAAAATGGGGTACAGAGCTAAACAAAGACTTCTCAACTGAGGAATATTGAATGGCTTAGAAGCACCTAAAGAAATGTGTAAATGTTTTGAATATTTTTTTGAGACAATGTTTTGCTTTGTCACCAAGGCTGGCTTCAAGCTCTCAATTCTCCTGCCTCAACTCCCAAGTGCTGGGTATCAGCTACCATGCCCAAATGAGGAATTTTAGCTGACCAGAGATCTGTATCAGTTTCTTGGAGAAACAAAACGAAAAGTAAATGCTGAAAACAAATTGTTTTTGCTGAATGGAGAAACTCCCATGCTAGGGGCTTGGCTGTTCTGTACCCCGGGAAAGGAATGTATTGCTATGGATTTGTCCCCTCCCCAAACTCCCACAAGCTAATTGTGTTATCTCATTGCAATCTCAAGACTGCCATGACAGGAGGAAGTCCTTGCTGTCTTGAACGTCCTGATGAAGATGTGTCTCAGAATGCTATAGATGTTACAGAATGAACTGACCCACAGTCTAGTTGCCTGCTCAGAAACTAACTCTTTCACCCAGGGTGCACATGGTCCCACAAGGAGACCAGAAACTGAACAGTGTGGTGAAACCATCCAAAATAGCGTCCTGAGGAACTTGAACACAGAGGGGTCTGACTGTCCTTGTCTTCAGAATGATCTTTCCTCCAGCTTCTTCTGACTTCATAGATCTTTGTGGGCCAGAGCACAGCCTTTAGGAAACAATAAATGGACCATGACACACTCTTTCAACCTCCTTCTCCACCTTGGGGACAATGTTTCAGTATTAATAGTAAAGAGGAACATTTAGAGCTGCTCACTGGGAGCTTACTTTTTGTCTGGAGGAGTCTAAGTATGCCAGAGATAGGAACCAAATAGCAGAAGCAGCCAGTATCATCCAAAAGACTGTCAGCCAGAAGGGGGAATTTGACAGTGTGACGAGCTGCTGGTTCTCGTTTCTTCTCAGACAGGGTGCTGAGCCCATGAGTTCAGCTCCTGTCCTTAGAGATATCCTAAGTTTCAGGGGTGATGGTCCTGAGTGCCATGCCAGGCTGGGTGAGCAGGGAAGAAAATGATTTCTGAGCTGTGGTGATGAGGACCTTGAGTTCTGTAGTGAATTGACTGCTTTGTAACAGTTGAGCTTACGCCTCTTTGATTTCCATCCCTTCTGAGAGACTCTCAGTTTGAGGCTAATGAACTGCCCAGTCAGTATTTATGTGACATGATGCTTAGGGGCAAAACTAGTGGAGGATCTTCTCAAAAGTCTAGGAACTTCAGGAGGACGGTCAACTCCTGAGAGGGGAAGAAAAGACCACATGTGGATTTGAGAAACAGTGTCTGAGCCTGCCCTGTGGGTCTAGGGGTAGCATCCTGAGTGCTTCATGACTGTATATAATGAAGAAACAGGAAGTCATAGATATGGTTTCTGACAGAAGTATTCTCAGACCACACAATGACCAACACCTCTATCTATAGCCCCTGCTTACCAAGGAAATGTAGTCTTTCTTTAAAAAACAGCGTGCCAAATGAAGCAGAGATATTAGACAAGAATGATTGGTAGTCTTGGCAGCGAGACATGTTTATAATTGAAGTCGTTTGAGGCAGAAAGATCTCAAGTTCAAGGTCAGTGTGGACTACATAGTCAGACCCTGTCTTCCCAAACCCAAACTATAACAACAAAAGAGAGACAGAGAGCTACTGATTCTGAACAGAGATCTCCCCAGAGCACCCTCTGCATCTGTCTGCCTCTCAGCTGACATGAACTCACACATGTTCTTCTCTGTGGAGGGACACTGCCTCTCTTCCTACAAGGACATGCCCCTACCCCAAGACACGTGATCCTGAGCTCCACTGATGTCTATGATCTACAGCATCCTTCAGACATCTATGTAGTTTCCATAGTGGAGAGGTAGAGCCTGAAGACAAGTGACCTGCCCTGCACTCTCCACTAAGTTCAGAAATAGCACAGCCCATTAAAACTCCTGTGAGCCTCTAAGCACTGCTCTATAGAACAAGGGCCAAATCGTACTTGCTGGCATATGCATTTCCTTCCAAGCTACGGACTAAATTCCAGGTTAATTGTGGGGTGGGAGCTCCCTTGTCCCCTGGCACTTCCTCTCCCATCAGCTCCTCTGAAATAAAGAGACCCCTTTCATTCCAAGGAGCTTCACACTTACTGGTAAAATTTGGGGCCCCGATTTTAAGGGCTGAAGACCCCAACACTGCTCATATTTAGAAGCCAATGTTCTTGAGATGTAGGTTGGGTCCAAATTCTCCTCTTGCCTCTGACCACTGGGCCTCTGCCCAGGCTTCCTGGCACTGGCTGGGCTGGCATCGGCCAGGCAATGTGATATGGGGCTGAACCATGTGAAATTGCTGTTTTGTAAGCCAAAAATGTTCAAATGGCAATAATTTCACTTTCTTCGGCCTAACACAAATGTTAGTTATTACTGAAGCTGGCTTCCTTGGAAACTGGATTTGACGTGAGGAGCAAATACATGTGAACTATTTAGACAGTGGCTCACATGTTGCAAACACTCAATAAATACTGGTTGTTGATTGATATTGTCACCAAATATGTGACATTAACAAATCGTAGTTATTATGCAAAGTTTAGCTGAAGCTGGTGAAAGGTATTTTGGAATGGTTGATATTTCCTCTCTGCTGAGCCAGGATTAAACAGTGCCATGTTCAGGGGTACATTGTCTACTGAGACTGGACGAGTCAGACTCCCTTTTATCGGACTTAGTCAGATTTTTCTAATTAATTCTGGCTGAATGTAACTCACTAGAGCTAATTTTTAAAGGTTGGATCATGATCTTGGGAATGAGGCCCAAGCATTAGAATGATTTGAATTTAAGGAAGGACTTAAGACCTGCTGCCCTGGCTGACATGAACATTGAATTATTTTGTGTGGTCTATTGTTGCTAGTAGAGGCATAGATCCACTGGCCAGGGTGTCCAGGATGACTGAGCTGGACAGGAAGTGGATGAACTCTGAATATGGTGACAGACAGGTTGCTGGAGACTCTGCTCTGGGGTTGAGAGAGGCTACCATGGGAGGGACCATGAACTACTACCCGTGGTAGAGGCTGAAGCTACGTAGCAGGTACTAAATGAGTGCCTGCAATGGGTGGGTGAGGCTATGTACTGTACACTCTATGAGTACCTCCTCTATTGCTAATGACATTGGGATTATTTCCAGTTTGGACAAGTTCATAAAACTAACAGTCTGATCATTTTTTTGTAGATATAAGTGGTTCCCCTCATCCTAGTAAAACTTTGTAGATTTCATTTTTCAGTGTGTTTTACTTCATACTTAATGAGATGGTTAACATTGATTGTCAATGTGAAGGAGTCAGGAATCACTAAAGAGGCATGCCTCTGGCCGTATCTGTACCGTTTATCTACATTATCATAACTGGAACGGTAAGACTCAGCCCAAGTATAGGTGATACTGTTTCATGGGCTGGGGTCTTGGGCAGAATATAAAGGAGAAAGCCATCAGAACAAACAAGGATTAGTCACAAGAAACAGTTCTCTGCTTCTTTACTGTGGATATAATGGAATTAGCTGTCTCAAGTTTCTGCTACTATGACAACCTCAGCAAGACGGACAGCACCCTCAAAGTGTGATCCACAATCAAACCTTTCATAAGTGGCTTTTCTCAGAATATTTTGTCAAAGCAGTAAGAAAGGTAATTCCTAGAACTTGAGGTGTCAAAAACATAAGCAATGGGACGACCCACAAAAGGTGGGTCCTGAGCCCTTTTGACATCTCTCCATTATTCCTCAACCCTGCCTGCCCTTACTTTCTCATGTGACAGAGGCATACTGATGGCTATCTGCGGTTGTCAATTTTATTTATTTTGCATCTAGAATGAACTAAAACCCCAAGACAGAGGGGATACCCGTGAGGAACTTTTTCTTAATTTGAAGTAGGAAGAGCCACTTCTAATCCGGATCTTGACTTGGGAAGACTCATCTTTAATTCAGATCATTTGAGCTGGAAAAGCCCACCTCTAACCTGTGCCACACCTTCTGGTGCAACCTGTGTAGGACAGGGAAGAAGGAAGCTATTATTCTTTGTCTGCTTGCTCTCACCTTGCTAGCAAGCCCACTCCTTCACTGGCATTAGAGCCAACTTCTTCGTCATTCCAGCAAATACTGAAGACCAACTGAGAATCTAGCCTTCTGGATTGAGCAACTATGATCTTCCTTTTATGGCCAGCCATCATTGACTTAGCTGTACCACAGCGTGTAAGTCATTCTAATAAATCACATACATACATACATACATGCATACACAGACATTTACATGTGTGTATATATATACATATACATTTCATATACACATATACATACATATACATATGAGAGACCCATTTTCCATTTTTAAAGTTCAGCTACTATGAAGAACCCTGGTTAATACAGGCATCTTGCAATTTCAAATGAGCCAGACCCCAAACCCAGCCATTTTTCCAGGCTTACCTGGCATTTTAACTGAAGACAGTATTTAGATACAAAGATCTAGGGCTCTAGAAGGACTTGTTGCCACTGTCATCTTGTCCATTCAGTAAGTAGATACAGCTAGATATATCCATCTACTAGATATAGCTAGTAGATACCCAAGATGGGTGCATAGATGAGTGGATACATGTCAAACCATGAATTTATAGTGCTATTTCAAGTTGGAATGTAGTGGAACAGGGTTTGTTTTTTTTTTAAATTTTGAGTTCATAGCTCCTTTTCTTATAATAAAACTCTAGTACTTTTTTCATATTATTACATTTATATACTTGCTTTATCTTGCAGCAACCCTTGTTTCATGACCCATGAAATAAAATCGGTGTCCTGTGAGTCCTCACTAAGTAAATGAACAAGTATGTAGTCCCTACGATGTCCCCAGTCTTCCACCACGGCCTTTAAAATTCCAAAGATTTATTATTGTTTATAATTACTCTGAAACCATAATTGCATCCTGTATTATTTATTTATTTTGCCTTTAAAAATAAAGATCAATTAATATAATTTGAGTTAGTGTGATTGTCGTTCATTGAATCATGTAAATTTCCTCATTCTAAACCTTCACCCACAAAAATTATGGCAATTTCCTCTGGTTCAGTAATGTATTTTCATTAAATAAACATTTACATAAAGACTAAAATATTCCTCTGGGTCAGTAGGAATGTTTTCTGTTCTGCTGAGAATATTCTGAAATTTAAAGTCAAATACATTCCCTTTCTTAAATGCCAGAGGTTTCATACGCTTATGCCAGATTTTCGCTTGTCTAGTATTCATGCCATGATTTTGTTTTAAAGACTTTTTGTTTTGTCTAGAGAATCTTATTGCTTTTAATTTTGCTTGATGGCAGAGGGATCATTTGACTTCTAAATTATGTTCATAAGATATTTGAGCTTTGAATCATATTTGTGTCAAGTGCATTCGATTTGGGGGTTGTTGCCCAACTGTCATTTAATGATCCTTGCTTCTTTCTCTCTGGGATTATTTCAGTCTTTCTTGGAGTGCTCGGTTGTGCTTTCTTTTTGGATATTCCCTCATAAAGCTTGCTGTCCTTTTCATCGTGGTGTGCTCTGCCCTAAATGGGACTTTGCTGCCACACTTTTTCTGCATGGCTCAAGGATCTTCTCAGAGGGGAGTCGGAAAGATTGCAAGAGTCAGTGGTGGTTGACACAGTGTTTTCCAGACAGGACAAGTACACATATAAACTTGTGTAAACTCCAACCAGACAAAAATCCCACCATAGAGGTGGGAAGGTGGACATGAAATCCTACCACTAGCTGAAGAACTATTTGCATTTAATAGCTTCTGGGAGAGGGAGTTGGTCTTCTTTAACTATGGGACCCCCGGGTAGGCTGGCCCCACATCAGGGCGGGCCTGACTCTCAAGACCAGCAGGACAACACAAAGTGGGCTTGATGTCCATTTTGATGAGGAAGAGGAGGTAACTGCAGAGTTACATAGGAAGTAGGAAGAGTTACATAGGAAGGTAGAGTAGGTGTTAGTTGGGGAGCTGCAGAAGGGATAGTGACTGCATTTAAAATCTATGGTATGAAATTCTCAAAGAATTAATAAAAACTTTGCAAAAATATTGATGTCCCTTTGTCAGGTGAGTTTTATGAGTGGTCAGCGTACCGACTTTATAGAAAGCTGAAGTGACTTCCTTCCCACACCTAGCTCTCAGGGGTAGGAGTAGAGAGTGACTTTTCCCCAGGCCACTGAAGCCCTTAATCATCCAGTCCCCTCCTGCTGAGGCCAGGTTGACTTCTCCTCCTTCATTGGCTTACTCCATCTCTCTGGGTGCTCTCTGATTCTCCCCACTCTCCTTCTTTCTTCCAGTCAGCTCCTTTCAGTCTACAGCACTGTATTTGTGCTCCATTGTTGAGTAACTGTTCTGCCTCTGAAAGTTTTCCACACTCACAGTTTGCAGGGTTTCTAGGACGGATGTCCGGTCCCTTGCATTCCATTCTCCAGTCCAAAGCCATATTTCTAGACAGCATTTTGATTATTTTAAATGGACCTTTTTCTGTATTTTCCTCTAGATACTATAAAAGTTTTGGGGATTTAGGAAACATTATTTTAAATTTTTTCTGTTTTCATATCCTCTGATAACACACAAAGAACTTTTTCATGCAAGAGTTTTCTTTTTATATAATTTGTGTATGTGGTGTTATATCTTCTTTGAGTGTTTCTGAGACTAGGAATCAAAATATTGCATAGCATACAACGAAAAGAAAAAAATCACATATTGAAAATGTTTACATTGGGCTTGGAGAGATGGCCCAATAGCTAAGAGTTCTTATCGTTCTTGCAGAGGGTCAAGGTTCTCTTCCCAGCACCCACATGGCAGCTTACAACTGCCTGAAACTCTAGTTTCAAGGGATCCAATACCTCTGACCTCTGACCTTTACTTCCTCTGCACACTTGTGATGCACACACACACACACACATACATACACACTAAAGTGAATATTTAAAAAAAATAGAGTAGATAAAAGTAGCAGGAAGACAATCATGAAGACAACCATGAAGACAATGTGTGGGAATTGATGTCACCAAGAACTATAAAATTGGAAAAACATGTAAATGAAAAAATTCCTAAAATTAAAAAAAACACCTTCTTCATGTAAAAAGCACATATCATATAAAAATGCTTGCAAACTTTGAAAAAGCTTAGTCAAGAAGTTAAATATAACTGATGAATGAACTTCAGACTAGGAGATTACAGAGTCAAGCCATTTTCTCGAGTTGTTGCAGCTGCTAAGCCGTGAGCACATAGTGCTTGGGATGAGCACATTATCACACCCCCACAGACAGCTGAGGGGCTGTTGGATATAAAGGCAACAAGAAGCACTCTTCAGCATTGGAAAACTGGGGAAGACAGCACACAAGACTTCTCACGAAATAAGTACTAGCAGCAAGAATTAATGATGAACTTCAGAGAGCCTAGAAACAGGAAATTCAATTCTGAAATCACAAATGTACAGCTGACTCACTGCAGGGTCTATCTACACTGCCGATCGTATTTTATACACTCCAGGGAAGCAGGCACCTACTTCACATGCAAATTCCTTCCCCGGGAGAACTTGGTTTATTAGAGTCAGCCAGTGAAAACTAGTTATCACTGTCATCTCCTCTAAATACCACGGTGTGTAAATGAGGACCTATGTCTTTTAGCTCTTTACTGATGAGTGTGTTTTCTCACTGTGAGGTTCATCTTCATTCTGAATAACCAGAAACAAAATATAGAAGCTGGCGAGGAGGTCAGGCCAGTCCCCATGATGGGCATCGGCCCTGTCCCCCCTTCCCGTGTGTGCGCAAGCGCAATCGCATGTGCACTTGCGTGCATATCGTGTGCGGTCTTACTAAAGGCACTTCAAAGACCACTGCTCAAATACATGTCCACCTCCCTTCCTTCTTTCTCCCTCACATTTGTCCCAGTTGCTGTGAGTCCATACCATTGCCATTATAAGCATTCATTCTGCTGGCCATAACCCAAGGCACTGTGATTAATGCAGGATCAGTCTGTCTTTCATTTGCTGAGGTCAACCCAGACCTCTTGAGTATGGCCAGCTAGGCTGATCCATTTCCTTTTGCTGTAAGCAGGTCCCGCTTTCTCAATTCCTTTCCAGCAGACATCCCCATGGCTTTCTCTGCTCCCACTCTCTCATTGCTAACTTTGCTAGAAAGGAGGAACCAAAGTCTCTACCTTAAGGGTGGGCGGGGGATTAAAAATGGAAGGGAAAAAACAACCTTCTGGTGAGCATTTTTTCTAGCAGACACTGAATCCTCCAAAATACAAGATTAAACCTCAAAGACTATGAAATGAAATTGCATCCATTTTAGTGACATGAAAATAACAATGAAATGAAAATTGAGAAACCGAGAAGGAAAATGAGAATAAATACATAAAAACAATTCCCTTAGATGATGTTAAGGACAAAATAATGTTGAAGGTGGGACTCTCGGGAAATAGCAAATTGCTTAAACCTATAAAGTCAATAACTGAAGTAGGCATTCCACATGCTCACTTGTACAGTCACACACAAATACTAAACGACATGCACTGCTATTACAAAACAGTTTAATAAGAGGTATAGGGAATTTAACAAAAAAATGATGCTATTTGAAGAAGAGAATATGAGATGTGAGGGAGATGGGCTCATTGCTGTGTATTTCTAGCTGACTTTACACCATCATATAGGTACTATATGTAGATAAAGATAGATGTTAGCACAGCTGTATATTTATATACATCTGTGTGCAGGCACATATGTGTATAAACACATCTGTGTTTGAATATATGTGTGTATATCTTTGAGTATATGTCTAAATGTGTCTATGTTTCTATTTGCATATGTGTCTGGGTGTATATGTGTTGTGTGTATATCTATGAGTGTATACTATTTATTTATCAGTGAACACCTTTCAGTCTTCTTCCCAGTGAGAATATAAATAAATCTTTAAAAATGTAGCTCAGATGCTTTAAAAATCTCTTTCATAAAAGCAAAGATAAATACAATAAAACAGTTTTCATGTAGAAAAGATAAATAACTAGAAGACAGACAACATAATAAACGTGGTTGTCCCTGGTGGCAGAATTATGAACTTTTCCTTTATGCTTTTATTCACTAATTTGTATAGCAAGAGACAGCATAACCTTTCCATTAAGATAAGGGTTCCTGGGTTCCAATTGCAAAGTGGTCGTCTTTGAATTCTCTCTTTTCTTTGGCTGAGGGAGTCTTTCCTGCTAGAGCAGTGGTTCCCAACCTTCCCAATGCTGTGAGCCTTTAATACATACAGTTGCTCACATTGTGGTGACTCCAATCATAACATTATTTTCATTGTCACTTCATAGCTGTAATGTTTCCTGGGAGAGGACGTAAGCCGCGAAGCCATTCCCAGCTTGGCTGCACCAAATTCTGTTTCACATTAGCAATCACCCACTCTTTCTGGGATACTGGCCTGTGTCTTCAGAAGGGAATTGGGAAGGTGTAGAGGCAGAGCCAAGGTGAGGGCTGATGTTGCTCCTAAGAGGGGGCAGGGTGTGGTCAAGGGACAAAGTCTGCCATGCCATCCTCAGAACCGGGCTTTCCCCAATGCTGGAGTGCTCGAACTGACCCTTCGAGATCTTGGTAGTGACCCTCCAAAAACAGAACCGGAGACAGCTGTCCTTGCTGTGGCCCACACCAGGCAGCAGACTGTTTCACTTGCTTTCAAGCAGTCTCACTACGAACAAACTGGATCCAATTAGCCTTCTTTGATGGGGTGGGGGGATGCTCAAATTATTTGAGAATAACTCAACCACACCATGGATAAACTTCAAAATTAGATTTTCTGGACAGTTACCTCATTAGTGAGCTAAGCAGAAAGAGCTAATTGGGGAAAGAATTTTCCAGGATGCACTAGTTTACCGTCTATACACACCCACCCATACACATCTGTGCTGTACGTCCCCTATGTACCCTTACACACACACACAGGAGACCCCTAGGATGGGGTGGCACTGGGGACCCACACCAAGTGTTTAGGTTGTTCAAGTACGGGGAAGCGATTCACGCCTGGGGCCCTTGACTGTGGGTCCAGCCCTTGTTCTTCTACTGTTCGGCTTCCTGGTTTCTCTGCAATTCTTTCTATGGACATCATTTCTTTTTGCTGAAATTTCAGGCTGCGCTCAGGGTAGAAGCCATGAAAACTCTCAGTGTTGAGGCTTTTCCCACTCCCTGGTATGATGGCATCTGCCAATGGAGCAAAAGGGAGTCGTAGTCTCAGCTGTCTGCTTGCACAGTCCCAGGAACTCTGTCATTTCACTTATTGTCCTTGTCAATTTTGAAAGGCAAATACTGTGTCTGCTTGCCAGATGAGGGCAGAGGCTAAGAAACACACTCAGTGATGTACCCGAGTCAGATTTCCACTACTCACACAAAGTATCTAATCACCTAAGCTAAACAGCCCGAAGGAGGAAAGGTTTACCTGGCTGAGATTTTTAGGGTTTGGATCAATGGTTACTGGACCCAGGCTCTACCCAGGGTCTACAGTGAGCCAGAACATCTCATGGGGTAGAACAAAGTTCTCAGCTTATGGATGCTAAAGCCAAGAAGGAAAGCAATAGAAATATCAAGAGTTTGTAACCCCCAAAACCCTCTTCTGGGGAATTTCTCCGTTAACTTCATTCCAACTAGGATCTGTCCTTAAGGGTTTCACAACTTCTAAACTAGCACAAGTTCCAAATCAAGCTCTTAACAATAACCCTTTGGGGGCCATTTAAGAAGCCATTATATAACATGGAGCTAGAAGCAGATAATGAGCAAGGCTTAGAAATGGTGACACTCTTACTCTCGGGTCATCAGTTCCCTCTCCAGGGTCCCATAATTGCAGCCATGAAATTTCTACAAGTGGCATCTGGAAGCAGCTCTTTGACCTGAGAGGACCAGTTATGGAGTCCATTAAGAAAACATTATGGGTCACAGGACATGCTTCCTCCCTGACCTGTGACATGTGAGGGCACAGAGATCTTTCACCATTTCCCTCCACGTCCTTTCTGGTAGGTCATAGTGACACGTGCAAGACCCACCCATAGCAACTGCTGGCTCTTAGACATTTCCACAGTGCTAATGAAAATGTCACCTTTTTAACACACAGGAGGGAAAAGTCCTTCTGGGCATCTTTATGGTGATAATTTGAGAAGTAACATTGTCTAGATTCTGTATCTAGATGTGGACTTTTTCTTCAAATGCACAGGTGTATTATGGAAGGATATGGATCCTTAAATATAGTATGTGCCATGAAAACAGATCAAAGTCTCCACCAGGAGCTCTGGACCACAGTGTGCCAACTAGATATGCCTGTGGAATGAATATAGATGGGGGGCTGAAGTAGAGGATGCCAGCCTCTCCTAACCACACCTCACATAGTCCAGGGGGTTTTAATTCTCTTAGATTTCATATCGACATTGCTATCATCATCTTAAAGAAAAATAAACTCAAAACTCATCAGGGTGGAGAGAGACATGCTGGAGATACTCACTACATTTATGAACCCAAGCAGATGAGAGACTTATTGAGTAAACAGAATATGCATGTTATGTAAAAAAACAAACACAGAAATGTGTTTCCTTTAAAACGCTGCATGTGTGCCAAGACCAGCATGCACATGATGTGGCAAACTCTGCATAACTGAAGACTATCTTTCCATCTAATTAATATGTTCCAGTTGTCAGAATGGAATGAAATTGTCCAATGGTCCATGGAATTCTGCAGAGAGCTCATGTCTTCCGGGAGCTCTGCTTCATGAGCAAGTCTGACAATTGCTGCCAGCAGGACCCAGCCCAAATGCCTTTGGTGAGCAAAGTCAAACCTTCCCAACACCCCAGCCCTTGCCTCAAGGGATAGAGAGGAAGAATATTCCAAAAAAGAGAACAGTTTGTGCAATGGATAACAAGTCATGAAAGGGCAGTGTATTCCCAGAATGAGAGAAGCTTGGTGTGACAGGGCCTGAACTGCCAAAAGTGGTCTTCTTTTATCAGCAAGCAGGAATGAAGCTAAGAACATGCAAGTGCCCACCAAGGAAGAGTCTTCTGGTAACACATGGGAGGTGCATTCTTGGATAAAGGTGGCAGAAACTCCTGGAAAGCAGGGGACATACTTAAGTGAAGAGAAAGAGGGAGAGGCCTAGGAGAAGAGTCCACCAAAGGAGTTCTTGGGAGTCACTGCCTGATGCAAAGCTGATGTCAATGTCACTGTGTGTCATGGTGAATTCAGGAGAATGTGCAATGGAGAGGATGGATAGGGAGGCAGGGCTGGGTTCCACTCCACTCCACTTCTAGGAGGAGCCATGAACATCCTCCTACCTCTACCCCAAAGGCACAGACTGTAATGTGGCTTTGCAAGCCCAGTGCAGTGGCACACACTCGTAATCCTGCAGGCATGGAGACTGATGCAGGAAGATATTTGTGAGTTCAAGGCCAGCCTGGGATAGCCTATCTACACTGATCTAAAATAAAATAAATCAAACCAAACAAATCAACAACAACAAAACCACCCTCCCAACACACACACACACACACACACACACACACACACACACACACACACACACACACTGAGAGAGAGAGAGAGCGCAAAATCACCACCAACAACAAAAATCTAAGAAACACAAAATGCAAGTTTAGCTAATAGGAAAGAAAGAAGACAATTCTTCCAAGTTTTGTCACCTGGCCCTGGTTCTTAGAGGGCCATTTCTTTCTTTTGCCTTTTATGGAGACTAGGGACAGGGTCCTGGATACCTGGCCTCCCAAAGAGGGAGAAGTTGATAATTATAGGTCCACCAGCAGGAGGGCCTGGCCACTCCCTGGTGTACTCCACCCCACATGTGGTTGCCATGGCATCCCTTGCCACATCTTCATCCCCTGATGAGATCAATAGAGCTTCTTTTCTTCTCTAGGCACAGGGCTCCTGGAGTTCAAGGGAACTTCAAGACTGGAACTACTCTGTTCAGCAAGTGGATGGGAGTAGCAGCTTTGAAAGAATTCAGGAACCTGCTGGGCCTTTCTTCCCAAATGCCAGTGGGCAAGGTGCTTGGCAGAGCCATGGCTGCACTGGGAACAGGAGCCAGGCAAGGCGCCAACTGCTCAGTGTGTCCTCAGAACAGTATCCAAGGAAGCTTTCCAGGAAACAAACAGACACAGAGGTGCTGCTTTCAGCTCCCGAGACGGGCAAGGGTATGGGAGTGCTCACTCCCACATGTGTCCGGGGCCCGAGCATGTGTGTGGTGGGGATACAGCAATCAGAGCAAAGGCCCATCCATTCACAAGACACAGAAAACAGCCTGGTCTATTTCTGTGTCACGCAACAAGGCCAGGGGTGTGCTTCACAGTCCCACAGACATCAACAGTCACAGGTGCTGCTGTGTGGCCCTGGTTTTCGCACAGGGTAAGGTGAGGTGAGAAGGCAGCCACCTGCACACCTGAAGGGGTACCAAAATGCACGGAAGGGAAGCCTCTAGCGCATGGACAGATGCCACTGCTTCTCCAAAAGCTTTGCTACCCAAGTCCCAAAATGAGCCCTGCCCTCCCTCCATATCCCAGTCTATAGCCCATCCCTCTGCAGCTGCCAACAGGCAATCCAGCACTTAGCAGAGCCTTCTAGTCCCCACACAGGGAGCAGGGAGACTAACTCTTGGCACTCACTTACTGACCTGTCGATGACTCTGACCAGTTCATCATCCACCGCAAAGCTAAAGCTTCCTCCGAATGGGGTTTCCAATGCTCTCTAGCACACTGTATTCTATACCACGTTTGCTCCCACTACAGCAAAGACAGGCCAATGGAAAGAGCCATGAAATGTCCTTGCCAATTAAATGTAAGAGTGAATGGCAGTGACATGCTGTAAACACGGAGCATTCAGCCAAACTCTAGTTAATAATCCTTTCTTCCCACCAGGTTGGGGTTGTCAGGGTGCAATGGAATAAGAAAGAGAAAGCTTTGCCCTGATCCACAGAGCTTCTGTGGAGAGACACATTACCTGTGTCGGCAGCTCGGAGGTACAGGTGCTAATACCTGCCATAGAACTGAGAGAAGATGGCTCATTGGGGAGCTGGTATGGAATCAGCCTGGAAAGGAAGGATCCCATCTTGTTAGTAGCCGTAGAAGACACCAGGAAAGAGTAAGACCCAAAGCAGCTTATAAGAAAGCTGGATCCTTGAGAGGGAGATGCCCATTGGTGAGAAGCAGGGTAAACCCATATAGGAAAGAGCAGAGATGATATCAACCACAGGCTGCAAACAGTCTAAATCGCGCAGCTGAGCTGGGACTGTGTCAACTGAGGATGGAGGGAAGCCATGTGTGGTGGGGTAGGACAGATAGAGCACAGGAGACTTTTACAAGTATTCAGAGCAACAGTCTTAGTAGGCACCCAAGGAAGTGAGTGTCAGGCCTAGCCAGTCAGGTGTGGGCAGCAGTCCTCTTTGTACACAGTCAGGCAGGGTAGAAGATGTCAGGGATTGACAGGGTCAGGGACCCAGGACCACCGTCCCTTCAAACCTGTCCCTATCATTACTGTAAATTTTGTTTCTGCCTAGTCCAGGACATTCTACATAGGTGGTCTCACTGTATTTTCTCTGTCAGACTCACCTGCACTCGTTTGAAAATGCTCAAGTCCTACAGTAAGGAGGAAGAGGATGCTTACACCTTCCTAGCAGTGTTCTCTGAGCACACAGTGGCCCCTGATGACTGACGAGCCCCTGCCTGCCCTGTGTTGTCTGCACAGGGTTGCCTGGGTTGTTGCACCAGCCCGCTAGCTTGGGCAGGCTCCGCTGCAGTCCCACCACAGGGAGCCCTCTGCTCTTCACGCTCTGCCGAGATTTCTCAATGGACTGTAACTTTCTTTTCAGAAATCCTATTTGGCTTCAAAGTCAAAGCAGATTGTTCTCTTTGGGGCCTGCAGAGAAGTTCAAAGTTTGCCTCCCAGAAATGACTGAAATATGTTGGAAGTGCTAACACAGACAGACATACAGACACACAGACAGACACAAACACACTTGCCCTTGATCTTCAAATGCAAATATTAATATAAGGCAGCAGTGAAAACTCCCATGTTCTTTAGGGCCAAAGCACAATACTTAAACTGTCCTTTCCAGGAGAGGACTGGTCAGCCTAGTTAGCCTGGCATCCAAAGCCTAAATGGCAGAGACTCTGCGGTAGAATCGCCAGGGTTCGTAAACCACTCTAGGTCTCTCATCCCTAAATCAAGATCTAAGAGAAGACCAGAAACCCGTGAATAGCCTTGTCATGCAATTTCAAGTGGAGGAAATTATTACAAGGAAGAAAGGAAAACGGCCCCTGAGGAGGTGCTATCACTGAGAAATGCAAGGAGCAGTGCTGAAACTGGAAGAGAGAAGGAAGGTGAGACGTGAGAGTAGGGAAGAAGATGAGGTCCGAGGAATAGCTGGTCTCAGGCCATTCAAGCAGGAGTTAGTAAATTGTCTCTATAAAGGGCCAGGTGGCCAATATTCTGTTTCTGCAGGTACAACCATCTCTGTTGTACCTGTTCATCTCTGCCTTTATACAATGAACCGTCAGGAGCAATATATAATTGAATGGGTTGTGATGTGTTCCAGTAAAACTTTATTGAAAAAATGGGCTGGGGACCAGATTGGGTCAGATGCACTAGCGAAAAATCAGCTGAAGATTTATCCAGAGGGCTCTTGTTTGCCCTCCTTTATTTTGGTACCCTGTAGATCATACTGTAAAAGGTCACTTTTATCTAAAGAGATGATAGTCATGTGACATTGCCAAGGTCAAGAATAAAGTGGTGTGGATTGTGTTCAGAAGATCACTCTGACTGTTGGTTAAAGAAGAGATTGGAGGTCACAGTTAGAACCAGGTCAAGAGGGTGGGGGTTCAATGCACAACAAAGACCTTCTTGAAGTGGTTGTCAAGCTGTCCACCCGTGTCTTCATAACAGAACCACATACCCCAGTCCATGAATTCAGACACTGGCAAGTAATCAACATTAGCACACACCCCCTATATTAACAGGGAGTTGGGAACAATTCTTTTCTGTCTCCTACTATGGTAAAATATATTCTAGAAACTGCCATTGTGAGTTCTTGAGGATAAAATGGAGCAGAAACACGCCCTGCAATGCAGTGCCCATGTAATAAATACGAGAAATAAACCTGGTGTCTTAAGCCACCGGGAGGTGAGAGCTGTCTGTGTCTGAGACCAGCCCAGCTGTGACAAGAGTGGCAAGTGTCAGGAAGCAGGCCTGTGGAGAACACGTCTTCATAGTAGAGCTGTGGGTCTTACTGCTGAGTTAGTTGTCGGGTGTTTGAAGATAAAATAGAAGAGGATTTGTAAAGAAATTAACCTGAGCCACTCAGTGAAAACTATTGAGAACATATAAAAACAGGGCCTAGGTGAGGTTAATCCAGACAAGCTGGCCATATTTTTGAGCATTTATTTTTTTTATTAAATATAATCTTCATTTATATTTCAAGTGGTAAAACCTTTCCTGGTTTCCCCCTTCCCCAAAACCCCCAATCCCTCCTCCCACTCCCTGCCTCCAAGTATATGCCCCTCCACCTGTCCCACTCCCACCTACCCGCCCTCCCCGATTTCCTTTTGTTGGGGCATCTATTGAGCTTTCACCTGACCAAGGACCACTCCTCCCACTGATGCCCAACAAGGCATTCCTCTGCCACATTTTTGGCTGGAACCACGTGTACCCCTTGGTTGATGGTTTAGTCCCTGAGAGTCCTGGGGTGTCTGGGTGGCCAACATCATTCGTTGTTCTTCCCATGGGGCTGTAAACCCCTTCAGTTCCTCCTTACCACCCTCCAACCCATTCACTGGGGACCCCACTCCCAGATCAATGTTTGGCTGCTAGCATCTGCCTCTGTAAGGCTCTGGCAGGGCTCCTCCAAAGACAACCATGGGATGTTCCTTTTGGTATGAGCTTCTTGTCCTTCATAGTAGTATTGGGGTTTGGTGACTGTTTATAGGGTGAATCCCCAGGTAGGGCAGTCTCTGGGTGGCCTTTACTTCAGTCCCTCTTCCACACTTTGCCTCCATTATTGCTCCTGTAAGTATATTGTTCCCTTTCTCAGAGGAACCCAAGCAACCCCACTTCAGTCCTCCACCTTCTTGAGCTTCCTGTGGTCTGTGAATTGTAACTTGTTTATTTTGGGCTAACATCCACTTATCAGTGAGTGCATACCATGTGCGTTCTTTTGTGATTGGGTTACCTCGCTCAGGATGACACTTTCTAGTTCCATCCATTTGCCTAAGAATTTATGAATTCATTGTTTTTAATAGCTGAATAGTACTCCATTGTGTATATATACCACAGTTTCTGTATCCGTTCCTCAGTTGAAGGACATCTGGGTTCTTTCCAGCTTCTGGCTATTATGAATAAGGCAGCTATGAACATAGTGGAGCATGTGTCCTTATTACATGTAGGAAGCTGGCCATTTTTAAATAACAGTTGAATGCATATTGGCTGTGGACTTGAATAACTCTCGAGCTTTCTTGTGGAAGTTTCCTTATCTGTGAAATGAAAATGAAAGCAGTATTTATTTCATAGAACTATATGAAAGACTAACGATGATCATTTGCTCAAAGCATCCAGGTCCTGGCCCAAAGGAGTTCCAAAATGAATGTCAGTTGTCACTGTCCTCATTGCCATCATGTCCAAGAACTTGTATGTTGAGTCAAACTGTATGCTTAGTGAGTCCTGGGCTCTGTAAGCCAGTGCCTGGAACTTCACTGTTATGGATGGCTCTGTGCTGCTTGTATTTTACGTTAATTCTGCTCTCCCGGGAGAGGCTGTCTGGAATGAGGAATGAGTCATGTATTCAGGTGGCTTCTTGTGAACCATCCCCGTAATGAATAAAGGAGCCAATCACTGGGCAAGTAGGCAGGTCTTCCAGGTTAGATGGAGGAAGAGAGGAAGCAGGAGAGAGTTAGGTCCTTTCGGAACAGGGACAGCATAAGGGTAAGATGTAGCTGTTAGAGTTTCCTGGTATCATGGTGGATCCATAAGGATTCGCCACCAGAGGGATCAGATTTTAATGAGGCTTACACGATTAGGTTTTAGTTGTTGTGCCCAGAGATTGCATTACCGTTGTTTCTGAACTAAGTTTGTGTTGTGTTTTCCTTCACTCAGTGGACTCATCTGGGTTTAAGAGAGAAAGGTATGGCAGCAAAGCGTGAGTTTGCCTGATGTGCACCACAAAGGCCGTGGAGGATTTGAAAAAACAGGCTTGGCATGGTAGCGAACTGCCAGTGGGAACCTAGCGAGCTGGGTGGAGAGATCATGGAGTTCTGAGTGAGAGCCTCCATAAGATAAAAGCAGGTCGGGCATTGCCTGCCAGTGCATGACTGGCCAGGCTGCCAGGTCAGAGGGGATGAGGTGCAAGTGCGAGAAAGTGCCGGTTCAATTTTTAATAATTCCTGCAGCACTACACACCTGGCAAGGGGAGCCTGCCTCAGCCTTATTTCCAGTTTCTGTCCGTCCAGATGCCTGCCAGTCCAAGCTGAGCTTCACAGAGTCATGCTCACTTATGTCTGCTTTACCCAACTCCAGAGAGCCAGTGAAAAGTAGCATGGGGACTCCTGTTTCCACAGTGACTCCACAGAGAGTCTCCGGCTGAGTGACATTGACACTGTCTTCCCTTATCTCTGCCCTCACTGGATGACAAGTGAAATCATTCTAGAACATTCTAAAGACACTTCACTCCTTATTTACATCCATTTGGTCATTAAAAGAACTAAAACCGCGATAATATACTATCTTCAAAAGCTGAAATGTATGATTATTTCCCTCATGGTCATAGAGTCCTACTTGGGGCCTTGTGTAGCATCCATAGGACCAATGCCTCCTACAAGCCCTGTCCCCTGGCTACTGACAGTGTTGATCTCAAAGTGATGACCACAGTCCACTCTTAGGGCTGACTCAAGTCTAAGAAAAAGGAGTGTGGGAACAGGAGCAACTCCTTGCTTAGATCCATAGAGCTGCGTGTGCACTTCCATCCATCACAGAACTGCCTTCAACCCAAGCCTCTCTCTGCCTAAGCATGCTTCTATAGTTCTCCACATGGAATCAGGCCACAGCCCTAGAAACACACAGAGCCCTGTAGCCCCAAGGGATGTTGGCCTCCAGGTTGTCTTTCCTGGAGCTGTCAAGGATGTCTGTAGCCAGGCCATGAGAACCATATGAATGCTTATCCTATAGTCATCGCTGGTACCCAGAATACCCTGCCAGTGTAGGCTGGCAGCAAAGGATGTCATCTAGCGAGTCCATCTGCCTTTCACCTTCCAGCCCAGTCCCTGCCTTCAGAATAGACCTAATCTCACAAGTCAAGAGTATCACGTGTTAGCCAGAAGGAAGCAAGCAGAGAGGAAGGGTGTGCTTAAATAGGAAGATTGGGATAGGGAGCATGGGAAGAAGAGCTGAGAGGAGTCACAGGTACTGAGTGAGCATTGTGGTATGTTAATAGGAACCACGGTTTGCCATTTGTCCTTTAAGGCCTGACCACTCATGGGAAGTGAGAGAAGATGGCAGGACAAGGCTACAGAGTAAACGAGACCAAAATGATAGAAGCTAGCTCAGAGCAAACCTGATTCACACACTGGATCAAAAGATGTTATAAAAATCTCCCTTGTGGAGTAGTTAGGAGAATTTGTTAATGAGCTGTTGGGTGCGAGATGATATCGCAGTGCTATTCTTAGGTGTGATAATGAGTGTACAAGTTATACTGAGAAAGAAATTTAATACGAGCTGAGTTGTTTAAAGGTACAGGGATTCGATGTGTAAAACTTACAAACAGTTCAGCAAATGTAAGCAAATAAAGAGTTTGGGGGGGAGGGGTCAAATGGTAATGGCTACAGGATGAGGTCAGGAGCATTTGGGTGTCATGTGGTGCTTTTGAATTCCTGTTCATTTGAGAGATTTATGATAATGTTGGGAACAAAGCCTGTCACAAGTTGATGGGCAGTGTGTCATGCTGTCAGCTGGGGATTCCCTCTCATTGTCTCTTCCTGGCTTGGAACAGGAAAAGGAGAGCTGGGGTGGGAGAGCCGGGGTGGGAGTGCCGGGGGCTGGGGGAGCAAAGCAAGGCAGAGTCATGGTAGGATCCAGAGCCTAGACAGCTGGAAAGGATGATTGACAAAAAATTCTGAGCGAAAGTGTGTGTGGAAGGGATAGTGGTGGTGGTGGATGTGTGCATAGCTGTGAGCGTGCATGAGCATGCGTGTGTGTCTGTGTGTGTGTGTGTGTGTGTGTGTTACACTGAGATAGCTGTTGAAAGCTTATGGAAATGATGCCTTCCCTGTACATTTTGCTCCCAAGAGACCTTTCACTTTCCTCCCCTGCTGGGCTCAGAAGTTCCCTTCTCTCTCTTCACCATATGGCCCAGTCACACGAGCTGGGTGAATATCTTTACATAGCTTTATTCACTGGGAGTTTGACCCATAACTGTAATATTGTATTTGAATGAGCAGCATAGCTCTGTAAGGTAGTCAATAGCACCAGCCTGTGGTCACTCCTCCAGGGAACTGGAGTTCCACAAAGGCTGACTGGTTATGAAATATAATTCCTGAGAAAGAGATATCAATTAAGACTTCTGTGTGAACAGGCTGTCAGTCAATACTTCACTTAAAAAAAAAAGTAGATGAAGCACAAAGGCTGAACTGAAGGGTCTGAGAATTCCAAGCTGCAAGAGATCATGGGCAGTGTATGTGAAGAACAAGAGTTAGGTGCCGGCTCGCTGGCTCCGTCCATCCCAAGCTTAGGATAACTGTGTAGCAGGAGCCTCGATTTTCACAGGCATTTACCAGCCATCACAGTATACTTCTGATACACACTCACACGCACGCACACACATACACACACACACTCACACGCACACACTTGAAGTAATATGAAGTATCCCTGGTATCTACAACTCTGCCCACCTTAGAAACCAGGGGTCTGTGTTATTTTGTGGTTTGGGAAAGCTCCCCCATGTTCCAGCCTTCTTGGATGTGCAAGCTTTCTCTGCTAAGAGTTGTTTCCTAAATCAAGGTCTACAAGCTTAATTTGGTACCTGATGAGGGGCAGGCTCACCCTGGGAGTCACCTCACAGGTCCTGACTGTCTGGTATACTTCTTAGGCAATCAGGGCCACCGCTCCTTCCTCAGATCTCCCTTGTCTCCAAGAGGATTCAGGTGCCAGCTGTCATAGGGTTAGGTCAGAGTCACTGAGGTTTAAGTCTCCACATTTTAACTGCAGACCTCATGACCTTAGCGTATGTACTTCAAATTTCTGGATCCCTAGTTTTTTCTGAAAGGTGACCAAACAATTGTATCTGTCACCATGGCACTGACATGGTGACTAGTTGTAGTGTGTAGCCACTGCCTGAATTTCTGTCAGCCAGCACCCATGCATTCCAGGGGGCAACTGAGGCACTGAGGCAGTCCATACTCTGGAGCTGGAGAGACCAGTGGAAATGTTTACTCTTCTGCATTGACTAGGCTTAAAGACAATCCCTTTAGCTCAGTTACACTATTGGTGAAAATGCAGAAATGATTTCTTTTTTTCCTTCTTCCTTCTGTAAACCTCACTGAGGATGGAGTGCTGGGGAATCAGTTACTGTCCCTAGGGGAAGTCACTCCTGATCAGGCCTCCTTCCTGCCCCCTGGATGCTCATTAACACTGGCAGACTGTGAAGTTTGTCCTGGTGAGAATCTTGTCCTCACCACTTCCAGGCAGGGAAGGTTTCAGGAGCATGTGACAGTGACACTTTTCTACTAGGACTTGCTGAATATGTTCCACCTTTCCAGGTGGCATTTATCTCTGCCTTCCAACAAACTTCAGCCTAGGCAGCAGAGCATGGACTGGACTGGGAGCCTGAACTCATACATTGTCCCACTCCTTCCCTACCAGCCTATTCAGCCCCAGTGGTCACTTTCTGGCCTTATGGGAGGACAAGGGATGGATGTAGAGAAAGTCAAGATCAAGTGTGGGTGTCCATGTGATCACTGGGGTGTGTGCCAGTGACTAGATATGGCAGCAGCTATCCATACCTGGGGACATGATAGAATCATGGCACATTCAGCTTCTTGTTGACCCCAAGCCATGTGCCAGTATCTTAACTTGAAGACAGCAATCTCCAGAGTGTCATATCTACTGTGTGTCGGTCAGCCAGTCCTACAAATGAAAAACATCAGACTTCATGTCTCCTACTCTGGCTCTAGTATGTTGGCTCAGTGACTGGGGAGGTCATTCAAGCTCAAACTCTTTTTCACACCTGAGTCTCTGCACATTGAACAAATGAAAAAATACTGAGAAGATGGGGGAAGAAAAGGGGATGGGATCTACAAAATATCTTGCAATCTTGTGCTGTTGTGTCCCTGACTGTCTGGTCTCCCCTGCTGCTTCTGGGGGATGTAGAATGGCAGCCAAGGGAAGCTGCAAGAATGGAGTCGAGCCAGCCCAGACGAGCTGTGTGTGTTGCAGGTAGAAGAACCATGGAGACTGGATGGCCAAGTGTGTTGGAGCTCACATCATATGCCCCCAGGCTGCATAGGACCTGTGAGATTTAAGGTTTGCCCATCACTTCCAAGTCTTGCTTTGGTGTGGCCCTTCAAAGTTACCCCTTTATAATGGGACGTTCACTCTGTGTCACCCTATGTTGCAAATAGATACCTTGATTTTGCTTTTACAGAGGAACCCCACTAACAGTTTCCAAAACAATTGGCTTTTTGAGAAGTACTTTTAAAAAGTATCTTGAAGAGCGGATTATGAGTTTCAAGTATGAGATGGATCGGAGCTTGGGGGGTTAGGGGCAGAATGTGCTGGTTTGAGTTTGAAATTTCCTCCAAGCACAACTCATGTGCTTGATTACTTGATCCCCAACTGGTGGCACTATTTTGGGAGGGTTGAGACAGAAGACTGAGCTGGAGGACATGGGCTGATAGTGCTTGGTCTTCGGTGGTTATGGTCTGGCTGCACTGCTTCCTGGTCTGGTCACCACATGAGAACCCCAGCTACAGGCTCCCCCATCCCACCCCTCCGCACAATCATACTCTCCCACAGCTGAAACTCTGAGCCAAAGTAAAAGGAATTTCCTTTGATAAGAATATAACCAACAGAGTAGACAGAGGACTCTAGAGTTAAATGCTGTCCTCCCATTAGGCTCCACCACATTCCTGGGAAGGGGAGCAGAGGGAATTCCAACGAACTGGGTGTATTGTCTTGTTTTGAACTTCATATGAGGTATTTGTCAAACTCCCAAGGGTATTTCCTGTGTTATTGAAGCCCTTTTCCTAAAACCCTTGCCTAGGCTGGTAGAGTATGTCCCCCTGCTAGTTTAAAACGTGTGGTCTGATAGCAAGATATTTGATCCATTTCAAATTGGTTGTTGCACAGAGAGAGAGGAATTTGGTTTCCCTTTGCAACAGGTGGATAAGCAGGTCCCAGTCCCAATAGAGTTTTTGTTTTTTTGTTTGTTTGTTTTGTTTTTATCATTGTGGAGTTTATCCATTTGTGGATAATCAAATGGCTGACCCACAGAGAAGAGATTAACAAGGCAGGCATCCCCACTCTCCCATGAAAGCAACTACTTAGCTCTAGTCATTAGAAACTTCATGGCCTCTCATTATTTGGGGGGAGGGGCCATCTTCAGAGCTACTGTTTGCTGACAATATATTATTCTAGCAGCTTGCACCAAATATTAAGATTTCATGGACTTTATATTTTTCCTTTGGGGAATAGGTGCTGGAATAGTAAAAGTCGAGATGAGCAAGCTAACCCCACCCCCACTTCCTGTCTTTCCCTGCGGTTCATTTCAGTCCTCCCTAGGAGACCCTTCAATCTTGGAAATCTATATTTCATACTCAAATGTTGTTATAGCTTAAATTCTTCCCACTTCATATTCTCCCTCCTACTTGGCAGTTCTAAATCTTGTGGATATAGTTGTGATAAGAGCTATTCAAAAATTTCCAAGAGTTATGCTTCCTTCTTGTTTGTGGCTGTCTGGGGGATTTTGCATAATTAGACTCTTTTATATATTTCAGAGAGTGTAAGCAAACCCTGTCTAAGAGTCCTGGAAATAAAGAAAGGCATTTCAATGTACATCAAATATCCGCATAGAGCACATGAACTGTCTTTGTACCTGTTTGGACTAAAATACATAAAACATACCGGGAACTTAGGTAAGGCGATTAGAGCCTCAGCAAAGCACCCACCTCCCCTCTGCCGCCTTTCTCCTGCTTCCCAGTATGTACCCACTCTGCGGTTGCTGCGTTCAGGGTGGAAGCCGAGAAAACTCACTTCAGAGACAGAAGCTTAAAAATGAAAATTTTATTTTCTATGCTTGCAGGGAGGCAGCTGGTTTGGGATCTGAACCGTGTCCATAAAGGGAGATTGTGCAACATTTTTATAGGATGAGAACGCAAAGCAAGGTGGACAGGTTGGGTGTTATGTTGACCAATCATATTTTGACACAAGGGTTAAACAAGGAAGTTAACGTTAGTGACTGGGCCTTATCCTAGTCAACTGGCTTTGGGGTCCTTGAGTCAGCTTTTGCAGTAGGGTCCCCTCCTGGACTCTGGCCTGGAATTTTAGAATGATAAGGAAACAAAGGAGTGGACAAGCAGCCTGTCATCAATATGTCAAGATAGACAGCACGCTTATGACTCACACTTACGTGCCTTAGTTTAGATAACAGGAAAACGGCATCTTCCCTCTCTACATCCTTCACTGGTTGACAGACAAACCTGAAACATCTGAAGCAGCAGGACAGGACTTGAGTTCCGGGACCTGGGAACAGGAACTCATTTTTTATCCTGCTCTGCCAGCAAGGTGTAACTTTTTCCTGAGATGGCTGAACTCAGGAAACTACCTCCGAACACTGTGATGGGAGAAACCAGTAATGGTTGAAAGGTTAGGAAAATGAAGTTATAAAAACAGAATATTTTGTCTTTTAATTTAAAAAAAAAGAATCAGATGGCTGGAGCGGTGTATATCCTGAATCTCCTGCTTAATTCTGTGGGCCATTTTCTGCATTAATAACTGCACGTCTTTGTAAGGATGGCCTCTGGTAATAACCTGAAATAAAGTGCTGTGATTTCTCCTGCTTACTCATTTGCACACTTGTGCCTGTGGGAGGTCCCTTGAACTTGCCTGTAAAGTTTAGGATTATTTTTCTGGGTCTGTGAAGAATTACACTGTTGGGGTTTCTCTGTTGACTCTGCTGTTGACATCACTTTCAATGAGCCTGTCGTCTTCATGGTACTGAACCTATCCTGCCAATACCTAGCATGGGAAGTCTTTCCAGCTTCTGGTGCCTTCTTCGATTTATTCTTCCAGTGTTTTAAAGTTTGTATTGTGAAGCTTCCTCATCTCCTTGGTTATGTATATTCCCAAGCATTTTAACTTTTGAAGTCATCATGAATGGGTTTGTTCCCCCCCCACCCCACCCCGCAGGTTTCTCATCTTGTTTGTTTCTAGCACATGGAAAAGCTGTTGTTCTTTTATGTTGATGGGTGTCTGGCTATTGTAGATAGTGCTCATTAGCTGGCTTTCTGCTGGTGCCTTGAGGATGCTTTGTGTATGGTACTTGTCTTCTGCAGATGTCGTAATTTGATGTCTTCGTTTCCCACTTTTATCGGTTTTGTTTCTCTCTCCTGTCCTACCACTAAGGCTAAGAATTTAAGCACTGTTTTGAGTAAGAGGAAGGGAATTTGCATTTCTGACTTCAGGTTCTTTTTCCCTATTCAGTGTAGTATCTGCTATGATCATAAAAAGATAAATAAGTGTGAGGGAGGTATGGGGGAAGGGGGTGCCTCAACGGGCTCATGCCAAGACATCCCTTTCCCCTGAGGGACCACACACACATGACGGTATAGTATAGAATAGGGTTTGTTCAGGGATGGGAGGGGAATTAATAGGGTAGTAGAGGCAGAGAAAGGCACAGAGGAGAGAGTAGAGAAGTAGAGGCCAGCCATGACCACATGGAGAGAGGGGGTAACGGAAGGAGAAGGGAAGAGCCCAAAAGGGCAAGAGAGAACAAGAGGATAAGAGAGAGAGGAGGGGTAAGCAGCTCCTTTTATATTGGGTCAGATCTACCTTGCCAGGTAACTGTAGGGGAGGGGCATACCTGGCTGTTGCCAAGTAACTGTGGGGCGGAGCTTAGACAGAATCCTAACAATATCGGCCACAGGGTTGTCGCATATAGCCTTTATTATATTGATATACACTCCTTCTATTCCTAGTTTCTTCCACTCTTTGATCGTGAGCAGATGTCGGGTGCATCTGTTGAGATGATCATGTGAGTCCTGTGCTTGGGTGTGTTTATATGCTGTTTCACATTTACTGATTTGCATATGTTGAACCATCTTTGTATCCCAGAAATGAGCCCAGCTTGATCATGGTGTGTGATCTTTTTAAGGTGTTATTGAATCTGTTCTGCAATATTCCTGTGGTTTTAAAAATCAATAAATTTAATACAATTTTCTATAGTAGCCCAAGAAAATGAACACATCAATCTTCATTCCTGGAACATCAGGAGCATAGACATCAGTAGTTATCAATTCAATGGGCATTGATGGTGTAGTGTAGAAACAAGCTATGGGCTATGGACGGAAAAAAGATGAACAAACTGCCCATATGCCAATGTTGTGTAATATCCACACAGAGAGTATGCAGGAGCTAAGGACCATGCCATTACAGATGGTACAAAGAGCAATGACAACATTAGAGTATAACTGGGGAATGGAAGGCCAGAAAAGTCCCTAGTCCCTAGTAAGACCAAGAGACTCTGTGTGCTTGTGTGTGTGTGTGTATGTGTGTGTCTGTGTGTGTATGTATGTGTATGTGTCTGTATGTTTGGGTGTGTGTATGTGTGTGTGTCTGTGTGTCTGTGTGTGTGTGTATGACATTTGCTCTTAACCAACTACAATCTTGAGTTAGATGTGAAGTTCAGAATGTGAGTTCAGAAATGTCTGAACTCCATTTGACTCAGCTGTATTCATGATTCCTACTGCTTAGACATTGTACCAGGGTTGGGAGTTGATAGGACCATCTCTGTCTGCCTGCATTTCTACTGTGTAACCAGTCTCACGTTAATTCACTTCCTAAAAGCTAAATCTCAACAAGTTTCTAAATAGCATTAGCCAAACTACTTCAGTTAATATATCAGCACTGCCCAGCCTGTCTGGAGAAGCAGGCTGAAGTCAGGACACCTTTGTCCTCGCTCAGTGTTCAATGTGCACAACAACACAAGGCCTTTTGATCCCCACACCTTGCTCCAGCACACAGCAGATTGACACAACATACAGTCTTTTATTGATTAAGGAGCTCCTACCCTGGAAGTCCCCTTAGAAGATACCATAGACCTTTAATGAGTTGACTTATTGCCCTGAACCTCCAGAGGGATAGCAACTGAAACTCATCTTTGACCTTAGCAACCAAATATTCTCATCTCCTAGCCGTGGTAGCAGTAGCTAGCTCCCTTCCCTTGCATTGGCCTGATGTTATCTTGTGGTTAAGCTAGTGTTAGTTCAGGGGAGGCATGAACGCTAAGATTCAAACTCTTACATTAATACAACTTCAAAGTGTTCTTTCTTTTACCTGTAGTTAAACCCTTTTAGGGAAAAGAAATCAAGTATCCCAAAAGCATGATATCTGTAGCAGGAATAACAGGGCTGTCTCTATGTAAACACTGCCCCCCCACCCCCCACAGCCACAAAAGCATCTCCTACAGGAGGACCTAACTGAAGACTGCCTGAGAGACCAAGGATTGCTGGTGCAGACAATGCCAGCCAGTCAGGAAGAGATGCTTTCTTGGGACCAATGGGGTGCAGGTGGAGGGTATTAGAGGAGCTTGCAGCAGTGCTCAGATGAGGTTGCTGTGGCATTTCTCACCAGCTCCCGGAATCTGGCTCTTTGACTCTGATGCCACCTCACCTCCAACCCCCAAGGGTGTCGAATAGTATGGGGCACAGGCAACAGATATCCCCTCTCTTTCCTTCCTGAACCATGACCTTAACAGAGCATGTTCTTTAAGGCGTTTCCTAAAGTGAGCTTGCTCAAGATCGGAAGAAGTGAGGTGCCTGGGAGAAGATGTCTTCAACCCAGCTGGACAGGCCACCTGGGGGTTATGTTCTGCTGTGTGACTGTCATACAGCTCTGTATGACTGTTCCCTGAGTAAAATGCCCCCTTTTGTTGTTAGAGGAGAACACTGCTTTGCAGATAATTCCCATGTGCTCCTCACCTTCAGCAGGTCCTAAAGCATCATTTCCTGACCTTTGGGCCTCCACCTTGATGGGGTCCTATGACCCTTTCACAGGGGTCGCATATCAGATATCCTGCATATCAGATATTTACATTACAATTACAGTTATGAAGTAACTATGAAATAAGTTTATGGTCGGGTATCACCACAATATTAAGGGGTCACAGCATTAAGAAGGTTGAGAACTACTGTACGAATGCCTCTCTGCACCCTTGAGTCTTGGTGATTGTTTCAACCTTTCTACTCACCAAGATGAGAAGCCATGGCATTTGGTTACAACAGGACCGGGAACCCAGGCGTGTCTGTTGAGACCATGGACAATTGAATGATTTAGAAAAATAAACATCTTCCCCCAAACCGATGCAAATGCCACGCACACACCCTCCCACAGATTACCCCAAGCTTATGAGATGGTACAAAGGAGAAGGAGAAAAAGATCCCTGATTTTTCTTTCATGTGGAACAATGAAAACAAACCCATGTTTCTAACTCTCGGGAAGGAAGCAATGGTCCGAACCCCCAGTTGGCCTGTCCAGCTGGGTTGGAGACATCTTCTCCCAGGCACCTCCCTTCTTCACTGTTTAGACACGCTGGTCTCCTAGGAGCAGGGCACAGTGCTGAACAGGACTCTGCTCTGTCTCTCTCTCTGTCTCTGTCTCTGACTCTTTCTCTCTCTCTCTCTCTCTCTCTCTCTCTCTCTCCACACACACACATACATACACACATCAACACACATACACATATATGTACATTCACACATTCATACACACATTTACACACACACTCATACACATACACACACATTTACACACTCAGTTTTATTAAAATTGGTGGACTAGCTATGACACTGTGTGACAACTGTGTAAGCTGATACTCTTAGAAGCAAGTATGTAAAAGGCACACAGGGTCTGTCTGCGTTACATTTTTACAATCCCATTTTACCTCAGCTTTAAGTGGAGTAAACTTTAACATTTCAAGAGCACCAGAATAAAATCCACAACAAAGCAACAAAAATGCTTCTGTCTTACTTCTTGGTAAAACAAAATCAAACCCGCTGTATCTATCAGGAATCATATATGGATGTGTCCAAAGAAGGGTGAGATAGAGCTGGAACCAGCTTTCCAAGGAAGTGGGCACAGAGCCAAAGAGGCCCCTTTTCTACTGTCTGGTTCTACTGTCTGGTGTTCTGTGTTCTCTTTTTTTGGTACGTTAAGATGTGTTTTGTAATAAGAATAAAGATTTGGAAGAACTAAATGGAAAAAATAAAATCATAAACCTTTAGAGAATAAAATCTATTATTTTTACAACTTTGGGTGGGGAATCCCTTCCCACGGAAGGGAGACCAGCACCCAGAAGCCATACAGGAAACAGCTGATGGGCTAATCTCATGAAAATGAAACATTTCCGCAGATCAAAACACGTAAGAACGTTTAGAAAACAAACAACATGTGACGTTTTCTAACAAAGGATCCAAAGCCCAAAATAACTCTTACAAATCAGAGAAAAAAAGGCCTTGTGAAAGAAGAGGGGGTAGAGATGGATCAGTGGAGGATACTAAGATTCCTTTGCTTTCCTTGGCCTGAGATCTCAAGGTCAGAACATAGGTCTGAGCGCTGGGCCCTCCCGCAGGGTCTACTGACAGGACTGGCTAGCTCCCATGTCCCCCACCTCCGTGAGAGTTGGGGAGCTCCAGGAATCGGAGGGAGAGCAAACTGTCAGCCGAGCACCTTCTGAGACACACGGGCATGTAGCCATAGCAACACATGCATCCCTCCCTCCCAGCCCAGCTTTGTGGGAATCACAGTGTGATCAGACCTTCAGATGGGCCCAGCAGAATGACACTTGCCAGGAAAACGAAGATGAAAGAACTTGGCTCCTGTAGTTCAATAGGGCACAAGGTGAGGCAGATGACAACCCTGGAAGGGCATAGGGTTACTCCTAAGAGATGAGAGGTCATCCTTCATGAGAAAATTATAAATGTGAGTGCCTAAGACTTTCAGGAATTCATTGTTTTTAATAGCTGAGTAGTACTCCATTGTGTAGATATACCACATTGTGTATCCATTCCTCTGTTGAAGGACATTTGGGTTCTTTCCAGCTTCTGACTATTATAAATAAGGCTATTATGAACATAGTGGAGCATGTGTTCTTATTACATGTTGGAGCATCTTCTGGGTATGTGCCCAGGAGTGGTATAGCTTCCTATGTCTAATTTTCTGAGGAACCACCAAACTGATTTCCAGAGTGGTTTTACCAGCTCGCAATCCCACCAGCAATGGAGAAGTGTTCCTCCTTCTCCACATCCTCAAAATTCTTAGGCAAATGGATGGGACTAGAAAGTGTCATCCTTAGTGAGATAACCCAATCACAAAAGAACACACATGGTATGCACTCACTGATAAGCGAATATTAGCCCAAAAGCTCAAAATAAACAAGTTACAATTCACAGACCATATGAAGCTCAAGAAGAAGGAAGACCAAAGTGTGGATGTTTTTGTTTTTCTGAGAAAGGGAACAAAATACCCACAGGAGCAATTATGGAGACAAAGTGCGGAGCAGAGAATGAAGGAAAGGCCACCCAGAGACTGCAATACCTGGGGATTCATCCTATAAACAGTCACCAAACCCCGACACTATTATGGATGACAAGAAGTGCGTGCCGAAAGGAACCTGTTATGGTTGTCTCTGGAGGGGCCCTGTCAGAGCTTTACAGATACAGAGGCAGATGCTAGCAGCCAACCATTGGACTAAATGTGGGGTCCCCAATGGAGGAGCTGAAGGGGTTTGCAGCCCCATGGGAAGAACAATGATGTCGTCGGCCACCCAGACACCCCAAGGCTCCCAGGGACTAAGCCATCAACCAAGGAGTACACATGGTTCCAGTCAAAAGTGTGGCAGAGGAATGCCTTGTCTGGCATTAGTGGGAGGAGAGGTCCTTGGTTCCATGAAGGCTCGATAGATACCCCAGCGTGGGAAAATCGAGGGGGTGTAGGTGGGTGTGGGTTGGGTGGAGGGGCATATTCTTGGAGGCAGGGGGTGGGAGGATGGGTTGGGGGTTTTCTGGGAGGGGGAAACAGGGAAAAGGTATAACATTTGAAATGTAAATGAAGAATATATTCAATAAATTAATTAATTAATTAATTAATTTGAGTGCTCTATAAGCCACCAGAGCATCACTCAGAAGAGAGTCAAAAATGGCATCACCACAACCTGAGAGCCTCAAATCTAGAAACCATGTGGCCGCCTGTATTCCTAGTCCCCTCTTTTTCTAGATGCTTGAGGAACGGCATCCTCAGGCAGAGGAGGGGAAAGACAGCAGCCGTGTGGAGGGACGAGGATGGTTTGCTAGGATTAGAACCCATGGTTTCGTGTTGACCCAGATGCTGTGAGATTAGACTGACTATAAACAATTGAGAGATAGTGAAGGAACCTGTGAGAGGGTGTAACCGGGCAGCCATGAAGAGCAAAGCGCATCTCGGCATTGGTCCGCAGGGACCTCGCCTGATGTGCATGAATCCCTCTGTGAATTAACAATCATCAAAACACAATCCAAAGGATATTTTCCTGCCTTTATGAAAGCAAACAGACCTATCGGGAAGGCCAGGAATAGGATAGAGGCTGCCCAGCCATTCCTGAGGGCTGGCGAGAAGCCATCTTTCTGGAAAGCAAATTGCTTATCTGCTTGAATTCCTAATACACTATTCAAAATTCCACTTCTAGAAAGATGTTCTAAAAGTCTGATATATATATATATATATATATATATATATATATATGTATGTATGTATGTCTATATATCGAACTGAAGGTATACACACAGTTTTGTCAGACAAGAGAAAGTTGAGAAGCCCAGTTTTGTTGCTAAAATGAAGTGCTCTAGACAGAATAAATGTAGTACAATTTATCTGAGCAAAGACACAACCTGTGCATCAGGTCATACAGAGAACTCCACCCTGATGAACACAGAGGCCGAGCAAGGAGGCAAAGCAAGCAGGCTTGGCAAGCTTGCAGTAAAAAGTCCCTCCGCAAAGGTCAGTTGGCAGCTTCAGAATAACAGCTTGGAGTAAGAAGAAGCATGGAACTGTTTAAGCCTAGTGCTACCCTGAAAGATTCTTAACACTCAGTGAGGAGTCTGAGGCTCATTATTAGTGCCTCTGCATGTGGATATAGTACAACACTGGTAACAGTCTTTATCTATGATATGGAAAAAAAACTCATACTTTCTCTTTCTTATACTTTACTCTGGCCACCCACTCTACAATGACCACACCCCTCATCTTTCAGGGAGAGAAGGCAAAGAGCAGGTGGGGATGAAAAGGAAAATAAGCCCACAGAACTATGCACTCTACTGAGAGGGAACCAAGTATCTGGACTCACGAACAAGGGTCACAGAAACAGGCCAGGACTCCAGACTGAAACTGTGATATGAAAATCAACCCACCTGCAGAACCTCTCAGGAGACAGCTCTATCAGGCTCCTGTCAGCTGACATTTGTTGGCGTCCACAATAGTATCTGGGTTTGGTGGCTGTATATGGGATGGATCCCCCAGTGAGACAGTCTCTAAATGGCCTTTCCTTCAGTCTCTGATCCACACTTTGTCTCTGAATCTCCTCCCATGGGTATTTTGATCCCCCTTCTAAGAAGGACTGAAGTATCCACACTTTGGTCTTCCTTCTTCTTGAGCTTCATGTGGTCTGTGAATTGTATCTTGGGTATTCTGAACTTTGGGGCTAATATCCACTCATCAGTGAGTGCATACCATGTGTGTTCTTTTGTGATTGGGTTACCTCACTCAGGATGATATTTTCTAGCTCCATCTATTTGCCTAAGAATTTCATGAATTCATTGTTTTTAATAGCTGAGTAGTACTCCATTGTGTATATATACCACATTTTCTGTATCCATTTCTCTGTTGAGGGACATCTGGGTTCTTTCCAGCTTCTGGCTATTATCACAGTCAACCAATGGACTGAGCATAGGATCCCCAATGGTGGAGCTAGAGAAAGGACTCAAGGAGCTGAAGGGGTTTGCCGCCCCATAAGAGGAACAACAATATGAACCAACCAGTACCCCCAGGGTTCCCAGGGACTAAGCCACCAACCAAAGAGTACACATGGAGGGACCCATGGCTCCAGCTACATATGCAGCAGAGGATGGTCTTCAGACATTAATGAGAGGAGAGGCCATTGGTCCTGTGAAGGTTCAGTGATCCAGTGTAGGGGAATACCAGGTCAGGAAAGTGGGAGCAGGGGGCTTGGTGAGCAGTGGGAGGAGGTATGGGATAGGAGGTTTTCAGAGGAGAAACCAGGAAAGGGGATAGCATTAGAAACGTAAATAAAGCAAATATCTAATAAAAAAAAATAAACCCTGGTGGGATTGGCGGGTGGCAGTGGCTCCAGAAAGACCACACCAGGCCAAATATTTCCACATGAGGTTTATTGAGAAGAGAAAGGGCAAAGGTGGTGGCGGAAGAGAAGAGAAGAGAGAGAGAGGGAGAATGCTCCTCTTATATATACACACACGGGTGGTGACGTGGTCACAGGTAAAGGTGAGCCCAATGGATTCTGGGAATATGGCGGCTGTTGCCTTGGCAACAGGTGTACAGGTTGCACTGTCACCTATGTGATGTCACAGGTTTCGGAGGCCCTGGTACCAACAAACCCATACAACTGGAAGCCTTTGTCCAGAGAAGCAGAGGCCATGCTTATGGTCCTTAAGACCAGCAGTGGGTGGTTCTTCTCTGAGGATGCCCCCAGCTCACTAAGATTCCTGCAGATAGAGGCAGTGGGAGACCCCAGGAAAATGGTTCAGCCCAGCCGTCCTCCGACAGAGCCCTAACCAGGCACACAGAGGGTGTGAACGAGTTGCTTTTCGCATAAAGCCCAAAATGGAAACTATCAAAAGAATTAGAAGAGGCTGAGAAATCTCAAAGACCAAAAAGGGAAACATCAGAAAATAAACTGCTAGCAAATCTCCAGGAAATAAGAAGATACTGCCTCTGTGAAATACTAACGGGTTGCTGTTAAAATAGCAATAAAATAGACGTTAAAAGGATCCTTCCGAATTTCAAAAGTGCTCAGGGAAATTAAAATGGCAAACATCCAAAACAATAGCATTAAAGCAAATTCAACACAAAGACCAAGGGAAATCTTCCAAAAGATAGAATACAAATACAAACAAAGAGAGTGGCGTTAGAGAGACGGGCTATTAAAACCAGAGGCTCAGCCCTGGGGGCCCAGAACTGAAGAGCAAAGTTTGACAAAAGAGAACAGGAAAATCTGTAGAAGGGAGTTACTAATTAAATAAAATAATTAAAGGATATTTACCAGATTGTGAAGCTCATGACCTCATTTTGGGGGGGAAAAAACCCACAAAAACAAAATAAAACACACTGAGCCTAGTGTACTGTGGCATGCCTACAATTCCAGCCTTTGAGAGTTGGAAGCAGAAGGCTCACAAATTCAAGACAGCCTGCACTATACAAAGGCTATACCCTGAAGAAATCCCAGAGCTGGAGATGGGCTTTCATGCTGGAGGGCTAGGTGCACAAGGCCCTGGGTTTGATTCTAGCTGTCAAAAAAATAAAAAATAAATAAAAGAGGAAAAAGAGTTAGAGGTAGAGGATGATAGGTTATTTCTCTATGGACAAAATAAGCCAATTCAAACAGATTAGATTAAAGGCAGGTTTATTGGGAAGCTACTCTTGGGCAGGGTGAGTTCACTGGATTGAAGCCAGGGGAATCGCCATGGGAAAAGGGGAGAGGGGTGGGAGGAATAGATAGGGAGAGAAAGGGAGCTCAGGCAGAGAGAAGAGAAGGAGAAGAGTGAGGCCAAATGTCTGGATTATATAGGAGGAGCCTCTGGGGCAGCCCAGCCCCTGGTCTGGAAAGTTCAAGGTTGGGACCAGGGTATGCCAGGTAGAGGCTGAGGGATGCTGGGAAAATCTTTAGGCCAGGTCTGCTTTGGTATGTAAAATATGCACCTCAGACCTTTGTTGGATGGACCAGTCAGAGGAGGAGGAAGAGGAGGAGGAGGAAGAGGAGGAGGAGGAAGAAGAGGAGAAGGAGGAAGAAGAGGAAGAGGAAGAAGAGGAGGAAGAAGCGGAGGAAAAAGAAGAGGAGGAGGAAGAAGAGGAAAGAAAATCACAGAAAATGCCCATATAGAATGACACACACACTGTGAACTCCAAGGATATAAGGGGAAAACATGGGTGTTGTTTCTTGCTACACAAGAAGTGAAATCAAAATGGCTCCCAGTTCCCAAACAGCAACCCTGTCAGCTAGAAGGTAGTAAGAACTGGCTGAGAGTCTTAAATCAAAAATTCACCCCCATCCCCCACTGTGTGCACACACATGTGTGTTGTCTATACTTGTCCATGGCTTGTATGTCAGTCATGGTCAGATTTGACGTCATGTGCCTTTCCTCTATTGCTGTCCACGTTTTTTTTGAGACAGAGTCCATTACTTGTCCTGGAACGTGCTGTTTGGACTGGACTGGCTGCCCAACAAGCCCCTGAGATCTATGAATGCTCACTGCCCACTTTGCCCAGCTCTGTGATTAAAGACACGTGCCACGGCACCTGGCTTTTTGTGTGAATCCTGGAGATCTGAACTCAGGACCTCCTGCTTGAGCAGCGAGGTCATCTCCCCAGCCTGAGGCCAGAAATCTTGATCCAAGCTTCTGAAGACATGCAAGCATGAAATGCCTTATATTATAAGTGCATGCTCTCAAAATATTTTCCCAGAACAACACAGTTCACAGGAAGTCATGGGAGAAAACGCTTTGCCAAACTAAGAGAAAAACAAGAAGTGACCAGTGAGTCCTCAGATAGAGACTCAAGGTATTGAAGTCCAAGAGGACCTCCCAGGACCCTGTGACGCCAGCCAGGCAGCCTAGTAGAGAGGGTCCATTCTGCACTAAGGCAGGCAGCCCTAGAAGGATGTCACCAAAAGAGAAAGCCTAGCCATCAGCATCAGCATCTGCATAGGCTGCAAGGAGAGCCCCTTTGCAGCCAAGCCCCCTTACAGTCCAAAGCCTAGGGCCAAATAGTAAAAGAACCCTAAACACAGGGGAAAATGAAGAGTTGTATAAAATAGGAAACGTGCACCCCATGGCTACGCTGTGAATAATGTGAACACAGTCATAACTACATAAATAGTGAATGTTGATTTAGCCAAACATTAGCCTCTAACTACCATGACGAGGTTGAGTGAAAGAGAGGAGAGTTGCATACATGTGCCAGGAAAAGAAGCTTAAAGGCTGAATCCTCCTCTTCCATCCTAGGAATTCATTAAAAAGCATAGAAACTGGAGAATCAAGAAATGACGATCTAAGCATGCTATTTTAGCGTTTAAGGAAGTACCAGAAGAAACAGCAACCATTCTCAGCAACGGCCTCCAGGGAGGGGCTCCTGGAAGGGGAGTGCTGGTTTGCATTTTCAAACTATGTACACGTACGACTTTGATAAATATAACGTTTTGAACACTACCAAAGAAACAGCAAGGGGGAAATTAAGTTGAAATAAGCATGGTTCTGGTTGCTGGACCAATTTCTCTCCAACAAGTGCATAAGTGACTTGGGTACTTGGGGCACAGACTAGGAAGGGCAATGATGTATAAAGTGCTTTGAAATCTTGCTTTTTTATCTTTAAATTCATACGGGACTGTTCGCTCTCCTTCATTGAATAGCTGATTGTTCTATAACACATGGCAGAGGGTTCCTTGTTTCTGGCTTTCCTTGGGTTTTTGCTGTTGTTGTTGTTTTGTTTTGTTTTGTTTTTCAGTCACACACAAGGCTGGCATGCTAGAGACAGTTAGTAATTCTTTTAGCTCACTAAGATCCAGTGGGCATCAGGAGGATTTATTTGAGAGGGATAAGGTTGGATACCTCATGGCCTTTCAAGTTGCTCAGAAAAAGCACTGGTCTCATCTGTGAACAGACCTCACTCCAGAGTCTAGGCCTGATATCTCATTACTACTAGAAACCCAAAGGAATAAATCCCAGCATGAGGTCAAGATGGGACTCTCCACCAAGAGAAATTGGGGGCTCTCCAAGTAGAAGCAGGATCTCCACTTGTAGAAGATGGGGGCCCCACCAGTAGATGCTCTCCCAGCAGAAGCCCATGGCAGACAAGGTTGCAAAGGAGGGGGAAGAGAATGAAATCCAAGATGGAGGAAATACGTCTTAGAATCAGGGAGACTTGCAGCCTCTTCACAGCAATGAAAGAAAGTAGAAAATTTCATTCCGACAAGCTTAGTGATGAGTCCCACCCTCCACCACGTCCAGCCCATATGAGCCCTGAACTCAGCATCAATTTGAGCTTCGAGCAAGCAGATCTTTCAGGAAGCTTCTATAAGCATGAAGTTTCTACAATATGTTGTGTTTTAAGCCAGGAGGGAGGGCCATATGCTTTAAATCTAGCACTCCAGGGCATCAGGATTGAGAATTCAAGAGCAGCCTGAGCTACGTAGTGAAAGTCTAACTGGACACAAAACAGGTAAGCATGCAAAAAGATGCAGTAATCTTTGTTGGTCATTAATGTACAATGATTAATATACAAGTTTACCTAGAGGCTCAAGACCCATCTTATGATACGGAGATTGTGGCTGGAGAGACGGAGGTTGTGTGGACTTGTGACTCTTGCAGAGTACCCAGGTCTGATTCTTAACACCTGATTGTAGTCTCTAACTCCAGTTCTACGGTATTTGATGCCCTCTTCTGGCCTCCTTCTTTACCATCCATGCATGTGACACATATACATACATGAAAGTAAAACATTCATACCCATAAAATCAAAATTTAAAAATCTAACATAAACGTGGTATTGACTATAGGAATGCAATTGAATCATATTTGGCAGAACCAGACATGGTGGGCAGATTTTACTGGTGTGCCTCTGGTAGGGTTCCCTCAATGTCCCATTTTGTTCTAGAGATATGCACCACTGCAGTTCCTTGTAGGCTATAATTTAAGGATGAAATTCTTATCTGCTCCCATTCTAATTCCCAAATAATTGATGCTAAGACCCATTATGTTTACAAGCTTTAAGCACTATGACTGGGCAGATACGCATCTATTCTAACCCTCTCAGCCATCTATTTCCCAGCCACAGGCCCCATGTCACTTGCTGTTTGAGTCTCATCCTGACTTGTTCTCCTCCACGTGTCTCCTCAAGGTGAGATCTCTTGGTGACCTGATCATCTTGACTCCTCCTGAACTTTCTTCTTCATGGCTATCTCTTCTCTTCCTCCCTCATGGTCCTTCTCTTGTCTCTACCTAGGACCCTCAGCTGGGATCAGGAGTCCAGCCTTCCTTCTCCCCTGATCAGTCATAGGCTGAGTCAGTGCTTTATTGACCAATCAGAGATGATGGAAAACAATTCTTGCATAACACAGAGACTATAGATCCCTAGCCAGGCCATCGGCTGGACTGTAGACAGATTTCTGGGCACAAAAATCAGCATCTGAATATACAGTGTGCAAGACGAACCCCCACCAATCTACTCTCTCCTAATTGCAACAGAGTAGACAGAATTTACCCAGATATACCCAGTGTCTGATTTTTGTTATTCCTAAGGCTTCTTCTGTGCAAACAAATGGGACCACCCACTCTAAAGATAGTCTAGGCCCACAGGGGTCCCAACCTTAGGAAGCCTTATAGGCAGGACCTTCTGCATCACAGCCTTGATAAGTAAGATGTGGGCCTTATCTGCTCTGCTAATAAGACCCAGGAATTTTCCTTAGCCAGGGATGTAAAGGGGGTCTCCAAGGCTACAGGGATGGAACCTGACCAGCCAGCCAAAAACAATGCACACTGCTTTGGGGAAGCATATTGAATGCCTGCATTCCAATTGCTCTTGTTTCTGCTGTTTAAAGGTCTATGATTCACTGAAGGATGATATGCCTGCACTCAAATAGTATGTAAATGCAAAGAGTGTTTTCTTCTGCAGAAGGCCGGCATGCTGGGGTCTACCATCTAAAAAGATGGAGAGACCTGAAGTGATCTGACTTAAAGGACTGATTTAATACACATTAGGGGAATTCCAGGAAGGGGTAGGTGACCTCTATCTTTATTTGTTGGCTCTATTTCTAGGGACATTCCAGAACCATTGCTGGGGCATTGGGTCTGGAAACTGTTGCTGGGGAAGTCTGGAAACTGCTGCTTTGCCCATTGTCCTTGCCTCAGGCCAGGTGTCAGGGCAGCTTCTGAGACCTGGGCTTGCCTGGACTTGCCCAGTTCTTGGAAACAGAGATTTAGGCCTAGTCTCCTGAACTGCCAATTTGAAGCCTGTCATGGAGTCTGACTAGCCTGTCTCACTGCTTTGAATGAATCATGCATTGATTCTAGGAAGGTGACTGCTTGGCTTGGCTTCCAGGCAGGTAAGAAAAGCTTTAGTGCCAGGCTAAGCTCAGCCTAGTATGGGCAGTTCCAACTGGGCGTTCCCCCTACAGTTCCTACTTCCTGACACCCACACCAGTACAATGTCTCCTGGGTTTGTGTATCTTACTCTACATAGCCAATTCCAGATCCTGCAGCCACAACTTGCACTGAGTGTTAATATGTAGTTCCACTGAGGAACTGGCAGAGGCTGGGTTCCTCAGATAGAGAAGAGGATGGGGACAAGAGGAGGGAACTTCAAAAGTGGACACACATGTCATAGGCCCTAGCTGTTCTTATGACAGAGGCTGACTGAACCTCTGTCCTTTCATCTAGCTTCAAGCAGTTCAGCATGGGTTAAGTACAGCCACCAGCATACAAGCATTGTCTAAGCACACTCTGGTCCTGCTCAAGTGACCCAAATCCCACAAGGAAGGGAGACAATCTCCAGGGTTTGACAGGTATGAGCACTGAGGGTTTTGACATCCTTTCTTAGAGGAGAACAGAGAGGGGTGGCTGGAAGCTGAGATCCACAGAAGAGGGTAGAAATATGAGTTTCCAGGGTCAGTATGCTGAGCCAGGACACATGTGTCCCTCCAAACTACTCCAGTTCACACAAGCCCTCAGGACCTGGACACAAGGCTAGAAAATTAAAGTGGTGGTCATCAAACCAAAGCAGTTGTTGATGCTATGGGTCCCCAAAGGCTAGCCTGGCATTAGAAGCCCTGTGTATAAACTCTCAACTTGCTCTCCCTCCTTCTCCTCCCTTTGCAGCTATATGTAGTGAGAAAGAGGGAGTTTTTATTTATAGTTACCTTTATTGGGAGTATAGTTTGTTGTAGGTGAACACTTCTCCCAGACTTTTTGATGTCATGTCCCAGAGCACCCATGGCCAATGCCACAGTGTCTTAGTTCTATTGCTGTGAAGAGGCACCATGACCATAGCAATTCTTATAAAGGGAAGCATTTAATTGTGACTTGCTTATGAATTCAAAGGGTTTATCATCAAGGTGGCACACATGGAGTTGGAGCAGTAACTGAGAGCTTCATCCTGAACAGCAGACAGACAGACAGAGAGGGGGGAAAAGAGGAGAATAACTAGGCCTGGTGTGAGATTTCAAAACCTCAAAACCCAAACCCCACACCCACCCCATCCCTCTATACTCACCCTACCCCTCAGTCTATCCCTCCTCCCCCTGGGATACACTTCCTCCAACAAGGCCACACCTCTTAATCTTTCTAATCCTTTCAAACACTTCTACTCTCTGGTGACTAAGCATTCAAATATATGAGCTTATGTGGGCCATTCTTATTCAAACCACCACATTCCACTTCCTGGCTCCCAAGGGGCCTCCTGCGCTTAGCCATCTCATGATGCAGAATGCATTTCATCCAATTTCCAAAGTTCCAAGTCTTTCACAGTCTCAACACTGTTTAAAAATCCAAGGCCAGTCTCTTCTGAGACTTACATAACTGTAATCCTCTGTAAAATCAAAATAGAAAAGCAGAAACTGAGAAATAATGGTTGAGGCTACAGCAGTCCCCTCCCCTTCTTTGTTCCGAAAAATACGTGATCAACATGAGAAAGAATTCAGAGTTCTCATAATTGCCTTAGTTAAGAAACTCTAAGAGCTTTTTCCAGCCCCACACCCTCTTTACAGCTTCCCACTCCTGCCTTGAGTCAAAGATAAGCCGAATTCAGTTCTCCACCCTCGAGGCATTCCTGAGTAAGAATGCTCAGAGAAAAAAATCACAGAATGTATTAACTGATAACCACCTAACCTCCGGAAAATCCCAGACAAATATAAAGATCAATAGTCAATAGATGTTAGCTAATGGCTGCATCAGTCTGTAACCAGACTGATGTAACCTGTGCCCCTAAAAAGTATAAAAACTGCCTGTAATGTCCCTTTGGGATCGCCTCTCCTTCCTGGGTAGGACGACCCCAATGTGTCGGCTCAATAAACCTCTTGCCTTTTTCATTGATTGCTGCTTCCGTGTCTCCTTGGGGGTGGGGTGGGGAGGGAGGTCTTTCTGAGCAAGGCTCTTCAAGTTTTACACAATATAGAGGGGCAGAATACACATTCCAAAAGAGAGGAAAGGGAGTATAAGTAGGAAATATCAGACCAAAGAGAGTCCAAAACCCAGCAGGGCAAGCTCCAAACTCTGTATCTCCATGTCTGATGTCTAAGGAACTCTTCAGATCTCCAACTCCTTTCATTTTGTTGACTGCAATACACTTTTCTCTCTTGGGCTGGTCCCACACCCTATCTTCAGCCTTCTTGGCAGGTATCCCACAACTCCCACATCTCTAGCATCTTAGGGGATCTAACACAATCCAGGCTTCACCTTAACAGCTTCACACAATGGCCTCTCCAGGTCTCTTTTCAGGGATGGCTCTGCCACATGCTTGGTCTCAGAGGCTTTCCTTAGTCATGGGAGAAGATTCCACAACCCCTTTCTTATATTCTTGACACTAAATCCAGAATCATGTAGCAGAAGCTGCTGAGTTCTGCTGCTTCCTGGGGCTAGAACCTAGGATACTTCCTATATTATGTTTGCATGAGTTTTTAGTTGCTGATGCTTCCTTTGGTACTTAAGTTTTCCTTAATTCCGTTTCACAAACTGGAAACTCAGCTTACCCTGAGGTCACCTAACATCAGGCTTTTCTTTAAACTTTTGTTTGTATTTCTCTTTGTCCAGCTTGCAGATTATAGATTTGCATAAATGGGATTACTAACAACCACCTGCAAAAATCAATACTAGGCTGTCTTGAAATCTCCTCTGCCAAAGATATTCATCCAAAACTCTTCAATTTAGCCTTGGGCAAATTTTTAAGAGCAAGACAAGAAGTAGCCATTTGCTTTGCCAAAATATCACAAGTCTCTAGTCTGCTCTCTAATATTCTTCCTTTCTGAAACCTCTTGAGCTGGGACTCCAGAGTTCACATTGCCCTCAGCACTAGGATCCATGCTCCTACTGGAATGACCCAATAATTCTCACTTAAAATGTTCAACCACTTTTCTAGTCCAAAGTCCCAAAAGCCTTTCATGGTCTTCCAAACAGTCAGGGCTGTCACAGTAATACCTGAAGCCTGGTAACAACTTTGGTCTTAGTAAGAGTCTTAGTTAGGGTTTCTATTGCTACAACAAAACACCATGACCAAAAAGTGAGTTGGGGAGGAAAAGGTTTATTTGGCTTACACATCCATCATTGGAGGAAGTCAGGACAGGAACTCAAGCAGGGTAGCAACCTGGAGGATGGAGCTGATGCAGTAGCTATGGGAGGAGTGCTGCTTACTGGCTTGCTCCTTGTGGCTTCTTCAACCTGCTTTCTTATGGAAGCCAGGATCTCCAGCCTAGGAATGGTGCCATCTACCATGGGCTGAGTTCTCCCCTATTGATCACTAATTGAGGAACTGCCTTACAGTCAAAGCTAATGTAGGCATTTCTTCAACTGAGGCTTCTTCCTCTTCAGTGACTCTTGCTTGGGTCAAGTTGGCACACAAAATCAGCCAGTAGAGTTAGATTTATTATTGCTTTGATGAAACATCCATGACCAAAGCAACTTGTGGAGGAAAGGGCTTATTAGGCTTCTGCTTTCATGTTACTGTTCACAATCAAAGGAAGTCAGCACAGGAACTCAAACAGGGCAGGAATCTGAAGACAGGAGCTGATGCAGAGGGCATTGGAGGGGTGCTGCTTACTGAATTGCTCCTCATGACCTGCTCAAACTGCTTTCTTATAGAACCCAGGACCACTATTTTAGTCAGGGTTTCATTGCTATGAAGAGACACTATGACCAAGGCAACTCTTATAAAAGAAAACGTTAAATTGGGCTGGCTTACAGTTTCAGAAGTTCAGTCCATTATTACCATGGTAGGAAGCATAACTTTGTATAGGCAGACATGGTGCCAAAGGAGACAAGAATTCTACATCTTGATCTAAGGCAACCAGGAGAAGACTAGAATTCCATGCTGGGCTAAACTTGTTGGGCACCCCCACAGTGATGAGGCTATACCTACTCCAACAAGGGCCACACCTCCTAATAGTACACACTCCCTTTAGCCAGGCATTTAAACACCTGAATCTATGGGGGCCAAACCTATTTAAACCACCACAACCACCATCCAAAGGAAGCACCCCCCACAATGGTTGGGCCCTTCTCCCATCTAATCGATAATTAAGAAATTGCCTTACAGGCTTGCCTACAACCTGATCTTATGGAGGCACTTCCTTAACTGAAGTTCCCTCCCTTTAGATGATTCTAGCTTGTGGCAGGATGACATAAAACTAGCCAGAACACAAAGCAAGTCTGTGCCCCCTTCCCCCCACCTGACTCCAGTGATCTCTGGTGCCTTGCTGCTCAGCTAGATGTGAGTGGAAGAGGTGAATAATGGGGTGTTATTTATGAGTCCCTTAAAGCCTCAACAGCCATGTGTCAGGCGCCATGCCTGGTGCTTTGTAAATGTGCCGTGACATTTGATCACCACAATTCCCTGAGGTTATGATAATCAGTCTGTGAATATAAGCCTGGCTCTCTGTGCTTCCCACGTCAATCTCTGTCCCTTAAATGCAAAGACCCCATGGGTAAGAGGGAGCTTGTTCTCAGGCCACAGGCAGGGGTTGGGGGTTCCCTAGGGACCTGCCCAGCTGGAAAGCATAAGCAAATGTGGGCTCTAGACCATGCTCCATCACAGGCTGTAGCTGCAGCAAGGGTCTTGGCTGTCTCCCCATGGCCACAGATGCGTGGTGGCCATGGCCCTGCTCCTTGTTCCCCTCAGCCCACACGTTCCCCTTATATGATCTCATTGCTACATGGCTCCAATTACTGTCTCAGATTTATGTCCCTGACTCCAGATGCACACAGCTAACCCATACTCACTTCCCTCCCCAGCTAAACTTCAACAGGTCCATGCTAACCTGGGCCTCATCTGCTGTCTGACCTGCAGTTCCTCCAGGATCCTCTAGCTCAGGGTAGAACAGCTTGCTGTTTGTGGGCATTGCTTCCTCTCTCACCTCCCTCATCTAACCCTGCCCCACATCTTGTAGAAATAACACATAAATGTCTCTAGCTGCATCAGGGTCTCTGCTCTGGCTGATGTGATTTCCTGCCTGGGTTACTTTGATGACTTTACAACTGCTCATTTCCACTCATGTTCCCCTCAAACCCATTCTGTCTACTAGACAGCATAATGTCTTCAAACACAAGGCTGGTCAGCTCATGCGCACTCTTTTGCTTGACTCTTGCTTAAAGTGCTTTAACTCTCTCTGCCTAGTGTGTAGAGAAACCAGATTGCTAGTGTGGGCTCCAGGTTAGCAGGGCTGGTCCCTGCTGCCACATAAGCTGTCCCAGGCCTGGCCTCACCGCTCCCTCTGCTGGACTGGATCCCTCTCAAGGGACACTTGAACCTTCACACAGCCCTGGGGCCTCTACTTACTCTTGTGGAACACTGGACAACTGAAAATGCTCCTGCGGTGATTCTAAATTTTTTAGGATTATTTATGTTAGGTTTCCAGACCCAGGACAAGCAGCTGAGGTGTCTAATTAACATACGAAAGCTGACCTGGCCTCCAGGTTCTCCCAGCATTCCTCAGTCCCTACTTGTTACATCGCTTGGATGGCATACTCCACCCTCTACCCTGAACGTTCCAGCCCAGAGGTCGAGGCTTCCTTACCCCAGAAGCTCTTCACTATATAATCCAGACATTTGTGCCCACCCCCAGCCCCATTTAGAGGATTTTTCCTCTCTCTGCCCATGCGCTTTATCTCTCTGCACCCCACACCCTGCTTTTCTGTCTCCCCGTCTGTAGAGCAATTAACCATAGCTCCTCCTGTGAGATCAGTGAACTAGCCCGAGAACTGCCCCCAGTAAACCTGCCTTTATACACCTTTAATTCTGCTTGAATTGGTTTATTTCATCGGCAGAGAAAACGTATCCATTTTTATTAATGGTAGTAATTGTATAAAACCACGGGCTCCTTGTGACATTTCCATGAACATATACAATGCTCTTCCCTCACCTTCACGCCGCATCACCCTCTTCTGTTTCCCTCTCCTTTGTCGCTGCTTCCCCTTCCCCTAATAGTTCCCTTTTCTATGTCTTAAAAAAAAAGTTCTGCATTATGCATAAGGAAAATGTGGGGCACTCGAGTTCCCCAATCTGGTTCACTTTGCTCAACAAGATGATCTTCAATTCTGTGGCTTTCTTGCAAATGACATATTATGCTTAATGACATAATTGTGTTTTCTTTTATTGGGTTCCTGGGCATTGAGGATGACTCTGTATCTTAGCTATTATGAGGAGTGAGACAGGAAATACATTGTATGCATTAATTATCAAAACCAGCCTCCATTCTTTCTCCTCCAATAACTCCCTAATCCCCAGTCAGCACTTTTCCTCCCAATTTCACTAGCTCATTTTTAAAACCTACTGAGTCAATTCAGTATTACCTGATGTGCATGGATGTAGGACCATGTGCTAGAGCACAGGAGAGACCATACTGCTTAAGAAAATTGACTTTCCCTTTTCTAGCTGCCATTAGTTGCCAGTAGCTCCTCGGGTAAGGGACTTCATGAACCCTTTTCCCATCTGTGGTGGTTTGAATAGGTATGGTCTCCCATAGACTCAAGCGTTTGAATGCTTGGCCCATAAGGAATGGAACTATTAAGAGGTATGGCCTTGTTGGAGTGGGTGTGACCTTGTTAGAGGAAGTATGTCACTGTGAGGGCAGGCTTTGAGGTCTCCTATGCTCAAGCTACACCCGGTGTGACATGCAGTCTCCCTTTGCTACCTCTGGATCAAGATGTAGAACTCTCAGCTCCTTCTCCAGCACTATGTCTGTCTGCATTCTGCCATGCTTCCTGCCATGATGACAATGGGCACTCTGAAACCATAAGGCAGCCCCAGCTAAATGGTTTTCTTTATATGAGTTTGCATGGTCATGGTGTTTCTACACAGCAATAAAGCCCTAACTAAGACACCATCCATGCTGGAATTTTGGCTGGTGATGTAGGTCTTGTTGTGTATGCAGTACCAACTGTTGTGATCCCATGTGCACAATGACCCTGGCTTATTAAGCAAATACTGTTTGGCTACAGATTCCCGTTACCTCTGGCTCTCATTGTTTTTCTGCCCTCTCTTCCTCAATGACTCCCTAGTTTAGGTTGTGGGGCCGTGATGAGGATGCTCCATTTAGAGCTGAACATTCTATCGTTTCCTATTATCTTCACATTGACCAGTTTGGGTCTCCCTATAAACCACCATCTAGTGCAAATAGCTTTTTGTGATTAGGGTTAAGAGATATACTAATCTATGTGTATAAAGATAAGAATGAAGGGAAGAGTTTCTTACTATGACCATCTTACAGAATAATATTAGATTCTCCCATGGGTTACAAATGACTGAGTTAATGGTACCAGTCATGAGCTTCAGCTTATGAAGCAGACTTCAGTCCAATCAGAAAGTGGTTGGTTATTCCCATAACACACCTGACCCCATTTATGTCAGTGAGCATATCTTGTCAAGCCAGGAGCACCCATGGTGTAGTAACTACTGAGTGCCCTGAAGGGCCCAAGGGTGTGGTGCAGGGACAGAGTTGAAGGTCAATTTTAAGATGACTAAGTATTGACCCTCTAGGAATCAGGAAAGGAAGGAATTTCGGAGCATCAAAACACATCTGTGCAAAATGTATTAACTTCATCTCCAGCAGTTACCTGGTGATATGTTTTGGACAAAATTCTCCTTACCTTGTACCCATAGACTGCTCCACAGAGAGAGAGAGGTGAAATCAGACTGAGAGCCCTGCAGATTGGGTAGATGGGAGGAGACAGTCAAGGACTGATGCCAGACAGATTTACCTTTAGGCCAGTGATATGTTCAGGACCAGCCACTTGTTATGGGATCCTCTTTGAAAACCTCAGGAGAGGCTCAAGTAATAAGAGGGATTTCTCTTTCTTTCTCTATTGGAACTTCCCCTCATATTTTATGATGCTTGGTATTACCTACTTTTCTGTTGGTGTAATAACACACTACTATAAAAAGCAACTTTTGGAGAAGGGAGGGTTTATTCTGTCTTACAGTTCCAAAGGGAGAGAGTCCACAACAGTGGGGAAGTCACAGTGGCAGGAACAGGAGACCAGGGGATTAAATTTCCACCTATACATAGGAAGGAAGCAGAGATAGAGAGAGATAGAAAGATGGGGATCTATACCTATATCTATATCTATATCTATATCTATATCTATATCTATATCTATATCTATATCTATATCTAGAGAGAGAATTGAATATGACTATAAATCCTCAAAGACAAAACTGTCTCCAGTGACATATTTTCTCTAGTAAGGTTATAGAGCCTTTAGAAGGTCTTATAAACTCCACCAAACAGTATCACCATCTGGGGACCAAGTAGTCAAATATATGAACCTACGGACAACATTTCTCAATCAGTTATAGCCTCTGTCTACATCATTTGGCCCTTGAGTGTTAGCTATTTGGAGACAGAAGAACTTCATCAGGAACAATTCTTAATGTACAAGTTAGGAAGATGTTTTGAAATGTGGCCATAAAACATGAGATTTCTATTCTTTCACTTTGGATGACGTTATGATTCCATCATATTTCAATGTTAATAAAAAAAACTGAGAATATAAATGAGGAAAGTGTTAGTCCTAGAAATGAGCCATGGAGTCAACAGTCACAATCGTGAACCAAATTAAATTTCCAAACGTTGCGATTTAACCACGGAGAGAAATAGATGTATTGCTAATAAAAATAATAAGCAGGCTGTTGGAATATTCATTGATCTAATCAGTTAAGAGAAGTCTGGCGTTAACAGAGAACAGAATGGACAAACTGCATTACAAGATGTCTATAGACATGAATACCATCCTTTAGAGACCATGTAAGGCAATTGGTCAGACAGAAAACCCTAAACACCTAGTATAGTACATCTCAGCCAAGTTAGAAATATGATACAAATGTCTCTCTCAAACTCATCAGTAAGACGCTGGAATTCACAGGAGATTTGCAAGTCATTATGAAGTTGAAAGAAATGTTACTATGACAAGTGTTTTGTTTCTCAAGTCCAAATGGTTTGACCAGTCCTGCTAGAGGAGGGACAGAATAACTTCCCTCTTCTGACTCTAGAAACTGATTGTCACATGAAAGAGTATAAATGGTTATAAGAAAAGAAAACAAACCTAATAACCATTACTGAACTTGTCTGATGCCAGGGTGTCCCAGAGGAATTTGGTGATGGTTTTGATATCTATCAGCTTTTCTAAAGTGTCTTTCATCATAACTTTTATCATATTTAAATAAATATTAACCTAGGTTTGTATCCTGAATCTTGTTTTATTTTTGTCAAAGAAGTCTCCTAAATTGAAAACAAAATAGTAGAACCCACCTGGGCATGAACTGACACGGTGACGTGTGGCCTGGAGTGGGAAGCTCTCTGGTGGCCTTAAAACCCATCTCTAACAGGCTTCAGAGATGAGCTTTGTCCAGCTCTCTGTTGTGGAAGCTCCACTGAGGCTGAAAGGCTGTCAACAGTGTACACTGCTCCCGGTAAGGATTGCACTGGCATCTGGTCATTTCATAGCCATGCCGGCCAGGCTGACTTCTGTTCTTCTCCGGCTCTAATTCATTCTATTCTTGGAGCCTGGTAGTGGGTACCAGTAGCCTTCTAGGGAACCAATAAAGTCACCCAAATATTCTAGCAACAAATAAGCTAGTAACCAACCTTCAAAGCATTCAGACACTTGGGCCTGGCATTGCTCTTTCCAGGAATCTATTAAAAGGAATAATGAGAAAAGCAGCAAGTGCATAAAGGCAAATCAGGCTCCGTGGCTCTGCACAGCACAATGATGATGACCTGACAGTAGTGTTATACTCTGTCCTCCTCACCATCAGGTGTGTTTAACCAGCAGAAAGGCACTGCGCATGCTCACTTCTAAGTGGTACAATCTTTTGCTTTTTTCCATGCGTGCATATGTGTGTGAGTGTGTGTGTGTGTGTGTGTGTGTGTGTGTGTGTGTGTGTGTATACACAACTTACATACACAGAAATGACCCAGTGGGAAGACATTGGTGATATTCCCATATGGGAAGACTGACATGACTACTATTCCTCAGGCACAAATGTCTTTTCACTCCTCAATCTTTCAAATAAATGGCCACATGGGCTAAAAACGAAGCCTGTCTCTCTTTCTTTCTCCGAGAACCCAGAGCCTTTGTTCAGAGGTATTGATCAGCTCTGCCTCAGAATCCCAAGCACAGAGCAGGTCCCTTGCAGAACCCTTGTGGGTTTTTTGTTTGTTTTTGTTTTGTTTTGTTTTTCAGTTTTTTGAGACAGGGTTTCTCTGTGTAGCCTTGGCTGCCCTGGAATTCACTCTGTAGACCAGGCTGGCCTCAAATTTACAGAGATCTGCCTGCCTCTGCTTCTGGAATTAAAGATGTTCACGCCACCCCTGCCCAGATCAAACCCTTGTGTTCTAATGAGGGGATGACCACAGAGTCATTTCACATCTACAAAGGTCAGAAGGTGCATAGATCAGGGTGGTGCACCTGGTAATGGTTAGGTTTTTGGGAAGAGTCAGGGTGCAAAAGCAAAATACAGCAACCTATACAAATGAATCCACTCCCTTCTGAATGTCCTTGGCACTCTTGTCTAAAATGGGAACTGCTCTTTGCGATTCCGGAGCCCTCTCCTGTTCTTCCATTATCTGCATCTCAATGAAGGAGAATCACCATACATAGTGAATGGTGTGGATGATGAGGGTAGGACTCAGTCCACCTGCTGGGACTGCTATCGCTCCGTCACAGCTTGGGTGGATTGATGGACTCCCAAAGACAAACTGTCTGTGCCAACCTTGCGAAACCTCCTGGAGCAAGGCTGGGGTTATGCGAGGACATAAGCTACGCATTCTTTGCAGGGAACATGCTTTAAGCAGAGGTGACAGAGAAAGAAGCAGGGAAAAAACATTATGCACCTTCCACACACATGGCTTATATCTGAGTCTGTGGCACCCAGAAGCCTGTGTATCAGTGGGACAAGAGCTCGACGACAGGGAAAGTGGACAGGCTGGTGCCACCACCTCATAAAGCATGCCTTCATTCCACAGTATGATGAGGGTCCCCACCCTGCCTCTCTCTAATTGAGGACTTCAGCAAGTCTGTTAATGTCACAGGAGAGCCTGCCTAAGGCCCAGTCTCAAGAAGTGGGAAGGGTATGCTAGAGAGAAAAGAAAGGCCCAGAACAATCAATCTAGAGACTTCATTCCTTGGGCCATGTAGACAGCTGCCAGGAGCAGGCCAAGAAGCTGTGCTCATAATTGTGTGCAGGGCACCTCAGAGGAGGCAACTGGCAAGGAAGGAGCGTCTCAAACTGGGGGCTGGAGACTGTGGCACCCACTCTGCCTCCAGACTTCTGCATCTCATATTTTCTAAGCTCCTGTTACCTTAGGCATGTTCACCAGAGGTGTTTTGTTTGTTTTTTAATGTTTAAATTTTAATTTAATGTTTTAATTTTTTATTTTAAAAATTAATTTTTAAATTTTAATTAAAAAAATATAAATGAAGCGGCCAAGTCTTCACCTTACTGGATCATGCAGATCCAGGTCTAGGTCACATGCTTAGGGGCATACCACTCTGACCACAAAGGGCCAGTCAGCTGAAAGATGCTGGGAGATGCTTTGCATGGCTCTGATATTTATTGCCTTTTACTGATATTTATTACATTCATCAAAGGAGTTTAAATGTGTGCGCACACAGCCTGCCAAGGCCACCACTAGCCATAAAAATAGGGGAGATCAGATGTCCCTTGAGAGCCCACAGACTTTAAGCGTTTTCATTTCTGAGGCTAGCTCAGTATCTTCTATATGTAGAAGGAGCCTATATAGTTCCTTCTGGCAGACTCAGATGAACAACTAGCCTTTGGGAGCCCATGGGGTGAAGATGGGGGTGAATCCATGCCAGGAAGGGCACTGTGAATAAGCATGGCTTGGCTCTGCCTTGCATGGCCTGTTCACAGGCTTCCAAATCATCTACTTGGAAGGGCCTCATCACCTCTAATGAAGTGACTCCATGTCCTGGCCAAGTCCCCACCTTCCCTGATCACTGTAGCTCCAGGTCTAGGCCATGTGCTTTGGGGGCACACCACCCTGGCCACAAAAGACCAGTCAGCTGGAAGATGCTGGGAAACGGTCTGCAAGGCTCTGATATTTATTACTTTCCAAATTTATCATGGCTCTGCCTTCCACCAAGGAAAAAAATGTGGTTTTGATTTTAGCATTGGTGAGTCGCAAACCCCCTATAACGTCTTGCTGGAGGCTGCCTGGATCCTGGAGAGCTCTCTGTGGTATGACCAAGGCAGAAGCCTGGGCTCAGAAAGACCTGGTCCCCTGCTGCTGAGGCCACCAGCCCCCTCGTTGGTACTGGCTCTCTTCTCTCACACACTGCTGTCTCTGGAAAACTAGAATCTTTCTTGGGACTCAGGGCAGGATCCGTTGTCACACCAAACCTCCAAGCACTAGGCATGCCAACATGCTCAGCCCAGAGTACTTCCTAGCCCTGTTTATTCAAGGCCGGTGGGACTCTGCATGGGGAGAGACTTGGGAACAGCTAAGGCCTCGGACTGGTCAGATGAGGGTCACAGCCGGGGCAGCCGCCACCTCACAGCCTCCAGTTTTCCCTGTCATCTCCTTTGTTTCTCTAGTTTCTTCTCTGAATTAGCTATTTTGCCATCCCTGCCACCAAAATGGACAGAAACTGTGGGTTTGGATTCTGCCTCTCCTCTTGGGGTGTCCAGACACCACCAGACATCAGTTTGGCGAGAACAGAGTGAAATCCATAATTGGTGGGTTCCTCTGTGGTGCCAGACCAACATGGCCTACCAGGCCAGGCAGGAACCCAGTTCAGTTGCAGGGAGGGTCATGTTCTCAGAGGATCTTAGTGTTATAGTCTTTTTAGACTAAGGCCTTCTCAGACAGTCATTAATGAAACAGCTCTCTGAGACTACCTTAGCTTGTCCGAATTTCACCTAGTTACATGCTCAGAGGCAGGCATGAGAACAGGGGGCTAGCTCTGTTCCTTCCAGGGTTTGACTCTTCTTCTCCAGTTCCTTGCTGGTTCTTCTTGTGGCAAGGTCCACATGCTCGACAGGAAGCAACTGAAGGGAGGAAAGACACATTTTTACTCCTGGGTTTAGAGAGTTTCGCTTTATCCTGACTGGGGAGGACAGCATGTGGAGCAGGCCTGTTGATGGCATTGGGAGAGTGTGAAAAAGCCCTTTCATATTACCACAGCTGGAAGCTGAGGGAGAAGCAAGGATGGGGGTGATGCTCAAGGCCCACTCCCTAGGAACCAGTTTCTCCCAGCCTGACACCCCTTACAGATTCCACCGTCTCCAAAAAATAGTCTCCTGTGGTGCCTGAGAGAAAGCTTATGAGAGACATTCCAAAGCCAAGCCACGTCTGTGACACACCACTACCTTTTCTCTTCCCTGTCTCCATACTCACCTTTGACCTATTCCTCTCTCCTCTTCTTTCTCTCCCTGTTATAGTGTCTTAGGGTTTCTATTGCTGTGATGAAACACCATGACCCAAACCAACTCAGGGAGCAAAGGGTTTACTTTATTACACTTCCACGCCACAGTCCATCATCTAAGGAAGTTAGGACAGGACATGGAGGCAGGAGCCGAAGCAGAGGCAACAGATGCGTGCTACTTGCTGCTTGCCCTTCCTGGTTCCCAGGACCATGAGCCCAGGTGTGGTACCTCCCACAGTAAGCTAGACCCTCACTATAGCTATAGAATAGAATAGCTATAGCTATTGCCTATAGGCCAATCTGATAGGAGCATTTTCTCAATTCAGGTCTCTTCTTTCTAAATGACTCTAGTTTATATCAAGTTGACAGTAAACTAGCAAGCACACGTTGTCAACTTGACACAACTAGAATCACCTGGGAAGAGGTCACCTCAACTGAAGAATTGCCTCCATCAGATTGGCCTGCAAGCGTACCCTTAGGGCGTTTTCTTGATTGTTAATTGACGGAGCAGAGTCAAGACCATGGTGGGCAGTCCATGCCCTGACAGGTGGGCCTGGGCTGGAGAGAAAAGCTGACCGAGTAAGCTAGAGGGAGCAAGGCAGTAAGCAGCCTTCCTCCATGATTTCTACTCGAGTTCCTGTTTATGTTCTTGTTGTGACTTCTGCCAGTGATGCATTAGAACCTGGAAATACAAAGCAAATAAACCCTTCCTCCCCCAAGTTGCTTTCGGTCATGGTGTTTATCACAGCAACAGAAAGAAGACCTTCTAAATTTCTTTTCAACCAGGCCCCCTGCCTCGGCACAGCTGTGCCCAAGGCCTTCTGGGAGCCTGCCTGAGCTCCTCTTCCTCTTTGTCCCACCTTACCTTGCTCTGACCCCCATGCTTGCTCTCATCTTGCCCCACTCCCAGGCTTCATTCCAACACCACTGGGCCATGCTATGCCTGCTCCCCCTCTTGGAGCTGTAGAATTCCACCACGTTCCTGCTCTTGGGTAGTTAATGTTACTCTGTAGTGTGGGTCTATCTCAGGCAGGCTCAGGATTCCTGTTTCTCTGTCTCCTTTCTGGTGGAAAGAGCTCTTCCACCATGTCAGGGATGTGGATGGTGAAGTCTACTCTGTCCTTTCCATATGAGAAAGGGGGGGCATATACAAAGAATCCCTACCCTTAGCAACTGCTACCAAAGCTACCTGTCCAAACTCTGTGACTCAGTGGCTTTTGGGATGGGGAAATCCTTCCCTCTTTGGTTCATAAACTCTGAAGACTAATGGCACTGGGTGCTTGTCAACATCTCCCTCTTGGACAAGAAGCCAAAGTGAAAGCTCACAGGTACATTACAGTCATGAAGAGGGTCCAAGAAATGAGAGCCAAAATCTGTGCCATTTCAGGGACTTGGTCCCCCAGGAGCTCAGAGAGACCCAGGAAGGCAGGAAGCATTGTGGTAGAGGGGAGGGTTGCAGGGCACAGTAGGTCTACAGGACTCTCACAGGCTTCCCCCAAAGCTGTGTTCTCTCTTGTGCTTCCAGAACCTCCAAATTTCAAGACAAACTGCGGATCTGGATTTTTTTTTCCCTATGAAAATGTCAAGACACAATCCAAAGGGTTTTTTTCCCCTTTGAGAAGCACTCTGCAAGCCAAACCAAACATACCGACAGAACAAATATGGCCTGTAAACCATGGCTAGGACCTCTCTGCTGTATCCCCAACATCCATCCTGACCCAGGACCTCCTAAGAGCTGGCAAGAGGCTCTTCCCTTCCAAAACACTGCTCTCCAGTCCCACCACCGTCCTGGGGCCCAGCCCTCCCCAGAGCTGTCTCAACACTCAGATGACCCTCACTGTGTGTAGACTCCATGTCTGTCAGCTTGCTCTCAACCCACAGATCCTTGGTCACTCATCACTCTGCAAAGCTGGTTATAAACAAGTTAGAAGTCAGATGTTGTCTGAGGCAACCCTTGAAGATCACGCTGCTGTTAGAGTCTTTGCTTTTGTTCTGGCCCCTAGTCTTCTGTCACAGAGGAGCATCACACACAGCTACATCCTATCTCATCTCAGGCAGCCAGGGGCATCACCATACCACAGCTCAAGCCATGGCCTCTAGGGGATCTCCCTATGGGCTGACCCCTCAGATGATCAGGGGCCAGTGGGTCTGGGAGGGTAATTAGCTATGTGAGCTTAGAAGGAGTTTAAGCCCCCCCATGTGCCTCAGTTCTTCACTTGCAAAACAAAGGCTGCCTCCAAAATGAGATGATACAGAAATCCCTCACCTGAGGGCCCCAAAACAAAGAGCGTAGTAATGGCTGGTGCTGCTGAGTCTGGTGGAGAGGCTGGCTGACACTTAGCCCTCTCGGTTACCTGTGGTGTTGAGATCACCTCTTGTCTCCACCATACCGTGGCTATGTCACAGACATACAAAGCTTCAGGGACAGCAACTACTGAACTCAGCCATGACTCCATGCCCAGTCTGGAAATTCTAGTCCTGGACTTGCAGCCTCCCTGGCTTGCGACTCCCCTGACTGAGACCCCTCTTTAAGTCTCTCTAACTCCCCTGTCCTGGGGTTGACTCGCTTCTACCCAGAGTCTGCTGTTGGCTCTGGGGTCCAGCCTGTGAAGACTGAGGTATGCAAGAGGTCTGGCCCCTCAGCTCTGCACACATCACAAGTTCACAAGTTCGCTACTGTGAGTGACATCCCTGGGCAGAGGTGAAGCAGCTGTTTTGGACTCCTGTGTCATCCCTGGGGGTTGAATCAGATGTTCTGAGGGCTTTGTTGCTTATCTTTTAGGCCATCATGAATTTTTGTTCCTAGTTACCTCCCCAAATCCAGACACTCTATGGGCCCTGCAGAGGCCCTGCTGGAGGTGCCCTTCCTGTTATGGTGGGTGTTGGTCCTGGGCTTGGGCTGGAACCCTTTCTTTTTTTCTTGCTTTATTTTCACATCTAGGTCCAGATCCCTTCTTCCTACGAACTGGGCATGACTTTCACAAGGCCAAGCAGAACTGAGGGGGTCCAAGAGTCCTGGCTGTTCCCTTACCCCCCACTGTGTGACATCCTGTGGTATTATTAGAACAGGAGGTGATGAGGTGAAGACGGTTTGTCAGCTAGAGCCCGGGCGAGATTACCCTCTAAACCATGCCAGAGATGGGCCCACACTCAAAAAATGTGCAAATGTGAATTCCAGCTGTGGAAGGGCATCCCGGCCCTCCCAGAGGCACACCACCCTCTGCTGGTCATGCTGAGAATGCAGTGCCAATGGAGCTCTGCAGCAAGGACCTGGATGGAGAGGGAGAATCAGATGGGGTTGTGTGTGCACTGCGTGCATCACTTCCTCGACCCCCTCCCTATTACTCGTACCACAGATGACAGGTCTCTTGGAGATCAGCTCCTCAAAGTGTCAGCATTTCTAACAAATCAGTCACATAGCCCATCTATACATAAGAACCTGCTGTGTGCTCACAGTGCTGCAAACCACCTTGACTGGAGAGCCTCTGACTCCCATGTATGTGTTCACTTTGTCAAGAGTCCTATCCCATGTAATGTCCCCCACCTCTTTGCAATTGGTGTTTGCCCCTCTTTCCAGGACATGTGACCAGGGTCCCTATCAAGTACTGACCTCTGTTCTCTCCTGCTCCCACCAACCCTTCTGGAACCCTTCCAGCCTATTCTTATCCAAACAGCTTGCACAGGCCAGAACCCAGGGGTCTCTGCTAAAGGAGGACTAATAATTCCTCGAAATAAGACCTTATCTGTAAGTCTCGGCTGTAACAGTACAGAACCACCTGAATGTGAACTTGCTTTGGAAGGGTAGGAGCTGGCTAAGCCAAGATGACAGCAAATGGGGAGGTTTTTTCCATCACCAGCAGCCATCAGAGGTAAGGAATGACACCAACTCCCTGACATCCCTCTCCCAGACAAACCACTGCACCCGTCCCAATAACAGTGAACCCTAGATATGCCGTGCAGCATCTGTGTCACAGGCAGCCCATTGGCTTCCCTCCCCCACCCCACATTCCTGAGCCTCAAGCCCTTGGACACTCACCTGGCCCTTTACCCCTTTCCTACTAAACAGGGATCCCTGAGGTGCTTCCTAGGAGACTCTCACACCAAGAAGTGATCCTTCCCTCCCCCACAATTTCCAGGACCCAATCTCATGCAGGTCCTTGGGGCTCTGTCAGAAAGAAAACACGCGGGGAGAATACATCCTTTGCTGGTCTCCAGAGGGAGCCTTTCAAAAGAGTTACATTCACATGGGTAGCTTTGGTTCTCCCGAGGGCAGTGACTGGCCACCAGGGCTATGCGTCCTGTGGGGTGAGACTGGGCAGCCAACAAGCCGTTGTTCATGCTCCACAGTAAAGCCAGGCAAGCCCTTCCTCCATTGGAGGAGGTAACAGCCAAACAAGGGCCTGGGATACAGAGCCCTAATGGCCCATTTAAGTAGCTCCCCTCAAGCAGAAGTTTCCCACATGACCTTCTAGCCAGGGCCCCAGGCGTTCCCGCCTCCACAGCAACTACAGTCCCCCTCTGCTTGGCATTCTGTCCAGCCAGGGCATGAGGGAGGCTCAAAGGGAGGGAGGAGGAGGGTAGCAGAGGGGGCTGGGCTTTCCTGACTGAGACCTTTCCTGTGAGAACTGTTAGCCCTCTCGTCTGGTTCCGCCCCTTTGCAATACCCAGAGAAGACCAGGACCTACATCAGGTGGGGGACACCTCAGCTAGGTCCACTTCACCACACTCCTTCCAGCATGCTGCCTGACTTCAGTAGCAGCAGCTTCAACTCCTTGAACTCTCCTTGCTTACCTAAGTTATGGACTCACATGTCCATAGAGAGAGATAATTCATACACTAACTCAAAGGCAGCTTCGGCCACTGCAGACATTTGCCCAGACTTGAGCTTCCTGTATCTGGCTATGTGAGGCCCACCAAGCTCTGCTGAGCCTTGAGCTACCATCATCCATGTCTTCTACACAATGCAGGCTGGTTGCACTAATACCTCGTCCATAGATGACTTAACCATAGATGTAAGCAACCATGAATAGAAAAGATTTTGGAAAACACAACTGTGTACTGCTAGCACATGATTTTTGTCTTCCATAAACCACAGCCTAAAAGACACGCACACAGCATTTGCATTGTCTTTAGTAAAAGAAGGTTCATTGAGAGATGATCTAATTATATAGGAGGGGACACAGGTGCTAACTAATATAATGCCATGTAAGGCCCTCACCATCTGTAGTCTGCTGTCTGTAGGGAGGGCTGGGCTCCGACCAGGCCTCTATGCACAGAGACTATGCACAGCACTATGTACTGTTCCGGTTCTTCCCACCAAAGAGGCCTGAGGGCACAGGTCCTTCATCGGTCTGGTTTCTAGTCCACCCTAGCACTGCATCTCATCCCTGTAGCCTTACAGCATTGTCCCCTGTCTATGGTATAACCTGGTCTTCTGTCACATGCTGTTCATAGGTCTGAAGCCCTGAGCCCCTAGACGTTTTGCTGTGCCTGCCATGGACGTTGGAGCCTTCGTGCACATGACAGCTTCTAAGATCTTTGAGGCTAGGCACAGTCCCATCCATGTAACTCATACCTGCTCCACATGAGTGAGGCCAAACACCAGGCTCCCTCTTACTCTGTGATCTCAGTTGTCTCTATTCCTGCTTGATTTCCTGTTTTCATCTCAGCTCCTTACTAGAGGCAGCCCAAGAGTTGGAACAGAGTTTGCATTGACTTACAACTTACTCCTTCGATGTTTTCTGCCCAGTGTGAGTTTACATGGTTGCCTGAAGCCCATCTGAGCCTTTTGAAACTAGATTCACAGGTGGTCAAGGGAGGAAGAGTGGGGAGGATGATGAGAGGGTTGCTTCACAGTGGTCAGCAGCCACTGTCTTCCATGTTGGAAGCCTGAGAGCAACCAGGCAGACTGCAAGGAGGTCTTCTATAAACAGGAGCAAGGAGTGTTCCGCACAGGCTCATGTTTGAATGTTGGTACCTAGCTGGTGGCACTATCTTGAGAGACTGGGAAAACTCTGGGGAAAAGAGGTAGGTTACTAGATGAGCCTTCAATCATTACAATTCCTGCCCTGTAGTCTGCTTTCTGACTTCCTCTGTGTCTTCTCCAACAAGGCGACACCTCCTAATCCTTTTGAAAAAGTTCCGCCAACATGGTACCAACTATCCAAAATATGAGCCTGTGGGGGCCATTCTCATTTAAGCTACCATATATGGTCACAATGATGTGAAAGTAATCAATATAGCCATATTCTTGTGGACAGACCAAATAACAAAAGAGAGCATTACTACTGGATAGACATAATGGGAACACCTTAATCCTTGACCCACAGAAAACACAGAAAGTCTCATCCACTGGATATGGAAATGTAAATAGCTACTTCACTTTCCCCCAGAATATAAAAACTTCATAATACATCTCAATTAATAGTGCAGAATAGCTTGTGTGGGTCATTTCCCTAGTATCAGACATTTGGGCCACACAGGGACAGTGCTTGCAAATCACACAAGGAGACACAGATTCTAAATCAACAAGAGTCAGCCATTCTTGGTGGTTATGCTTAGCTGCATCATTTCTACAGTACACAGCTGTACCCATAGGATCAGGAGTTCTTGGAAGGAGGAAAGGATGTGTCTCAACATCTTCTAGGTCCTGGGAATGTGAGGGCCTCCCTGCCCTTCCTCAAGGCAAAAGTGTCTTGTGAGAACCTGGCATATAGCGGCGGTCCCGTAAAGGCTGGGAAGTGTTCACCCACTGAGGAATGCTGAGGTCCTCAGACCCCTGGTAGACATGATTTTCTCTGTAAGAGGCTATAGCCCTGTGGAGCATGTGTGTGTCTGTCTCACTGAGGGAGGGGATTGTGTTGGGACAACTGGAAGCCTCTTTTCATTCCTCTGCCAAATGGGACCTGTGCCAGGACTATGATCCGGGGCATCCTTGCCAAGTTTCCAGGTTCCTGTCATGCTGCACTTCTGCCCTGGGGCGGGAGGGGGGACCCTGTTCTGTCTCACTTCTTCTGAGACAAATCAAACTGAAGAGAGTTGGCTCACATCAAGAATCAAGACTCTTCTTTGCACACACTTCTGGGGAGGGGATGAATTTTTATGGATCTTTTCCAAGAGATGCTGGCCGAGGGCTCTGGAGGGACCTATCACTAATTCCCAGGAGGGGAATACAACACAGAGAAGCACAATACCAATCACAGCAGGCTCCAAGACTAAAAAGATACATTCAACGTGGGTCTCTAAAGGCCAGTAGTGATTGTGGCATGCAGGGCATACTGCCACCTGCATAGTGAATGCCCTGAGACACACAGGCAGTGGGGATCTCTGTGGGTGATGTAGAGAGAGGAAAGCAGACAAGGTAGATCTAGACTCGGTGCTTCTCCTGCGTCCTGCCATCTTGAGCTTCTGGGCACACAGCAAGCACCCGCAGCTCTGAGCCTCTCCAAGTCAGTGTGGCGCCTGTTGCTCAGGGGCCAAGATGGATGATCAAGTCAGGCTTGAATGAGAGACTGCTCATACCACGTATCTGTGTGGTAGCGGGAAACTGGTTTCTTTCCTGGTGCAGGTTAGTGCCAAGTGCAGGGCAGGACCATAGGCTGGAACTCGACATCTTTGGTGGAAAACCATAGAGACTCCCCACCATAGTAGGCACAAAGCAAAGATGGGAACCCTAAGCAGCCCTCAAAGGGCATTAGCCATCCCACCAGTGAGGAAGGGGATGAGAAGACCCAGTCCCAGGGGTACAACCCTTGAGAAGAACTCCTGTCACTGGGGGAGAGATGGTCCTGGGGCAGGACATGGCTCCTGTTTTAATCTGAAAAATAAGATGTTCGTTCCTTCTACCTGCAGATCCCATCAGGTGGAAGCCAGAGGAAGCCGAGAGTGTTCTGTTTCTACTTTCTGCCTGTAGCTCTGCTGTAGGAGTTACCCTCTCACCTCACACTGAGGTCACTCCTAACAGTGCTACCCGCCCCCGCCCCCACAAGCCACTCTATCCCCAAGTCCCTTCCTACTCCTTCATTCCCCCCACTGGCCCCTGCATCCATGATGCAGCGCCCCTGTTGTGGCAGCAGGTTGTTTCCCTGGTCCCCACCTCCACTATTCCTTCTGTGGGTAGTTCTCTGGGTTCACCCAGCACCTACCTCCTGGGCAGCATGTGCTCTTTGATCCTCATTTTATACACAGAGAAACCACAGCCCCAAGGTGCCAAATGACCTGCTGAGAGCAACCAAGCTGGTTAGTGGCAAACCAAGGGCTCCACCCAGCCCGGGTGGTGGTGCCAGGGTCCATGCAATTAATCTCTGAGTCACAGTGCCTCTGATAGATTAATATGAGGACCTGTAATGGAGGCTTCATAAATGTCTTTCAGACGAATGAATTTAGACCACCTCCATTGAATTTTAACACCTTACCCCATACCTACACAATACAGGGCAAAACTCTTGTAGAACACTAGAACTTTATATGCATGGGGTAAAAAGCCCAGTGAAGGCACCATGTTAGCATCTGCAGGAGCAGCCAAGGATGCAATGTGGCCTTTGGTCCCAGCAGCAAGCAGAGCTCTGAATGCTGGCTGGGATGGCTTTCCTGAGGCAGTGTTCTTTCTTCCACGCAGAGCTCTCTCCGCTTCCCAGCACATCCTAGAAAGTGAAGGCCACCACAGAGACCGCATGAAAGAGATACCAGGTTGTTAGTGGAAACCTGAGTGTGTAGGAGGGAGCAAACACAGACAAAATGAGCTGAATCCCATGTTCACATTTAAAAGCTGTGTGGCCTTGGGAAAAATGATCTTCATTGTCTGAGCTGCGGATATTTCCAGATCTACAGTGGGAAACCTTAGACTCCGTTTAACATATACTTCCAGATCTACAGTGGGAAACCTTAGACTCCGTTTAACATATACAAAAAATTGCACACTTATCTTTTGTGTTTTACATTTTGTTTGTTTGGTCTTTGTTTTGGGATCCTAAACTAAGCTTCCACTGGGAGGCAGGAGTGAGTGAGTCTTTCAATAAGAAGCTGACTTCAAAGCTCTCTCTCTCTCTCTCTCTCTCTCTCTCTCTCAGACACACACACACACACACACACACACACAAACACTCACACACACACACCCAGATCTCCAGGAGGCCTTTTGCAATTTCCCAGGCCAGCTGATATTGTGCCTCATACACAAAGCAGGTACTTGTCCAAAGTTCAGTGCTTAAAATCCCGCTATACTCCTTAGCATAAGAGAGATCAGATAACTCTTGGTACCTGTCCTCATTCACCGCATTGCACACGCAGCTCCTGATGTGAGGATCCTCTTCAGTATAAACCCACTGCTGTGCTGAAGAAACTGTTGTCAACTAACTCCATTAACATACCACCAGCTGGCCTCAGAGGACATCGCCAGCGGGAAGGATCCTCTCTACAGAGGAGCAGAGATCCAGATGGTATTGTCTTTGTGGGAAAGGAAACTCCCTTACACATCCTCTTAGCAGGGAGCTGGTGCTGGGCCCACCCCACTCAAGACCAAAACATCTTGACAAAAAATGTTTTCAGCAAATAACCTGCTGCGGCTGTTTATCAGCACCAGGCTTTCAGGCTGGAACCACCAAGGGGCCAGTGCCCTAGTGCTGAGCTGAGAAAGCAAACACAGCTCCCTTCCCTGCTTCCAGGTCAATGGTCAGCTTGTGGTGTCCAGGCTATGTCATAGGGGTACCAGAGATGCGCGTGAGGAAAGAAGGCACCATGCTCAGATTTTCAAACGGTGCTTTAAATCTTTCTGTCAAAGAGAGAGAGAGAGAGAGAGAGAGAGAGAGAGAGAGAGAGAGAGAGAGAGAGAGAGAGAGAGGGACAGAGACAGAGACAGAGACAGAGACAGAGAGAGACCACATCAGAGGTAAGGTATACCGTAAGATACCTACCGTATAGCTGAAGGTGGCACCTGTTTACCAGAAGCCTGTAGACCCATGGAAGCCACCTGCTGCCCTGGTGTCTTGCTTAGCAGAAGGAAGCAACATCTGCCTCATAGGCCCTTTGTTCATACACTCCAGAAATCCCCGGAAAGCAAGTGCCCACATCCCTAAGCCACATTACTAGTCCAGGTTTGTGAGTCTGATGTCCCCACACTCTGATGACACTGTGCCACCTGCAAGTTTGGAGAAACCCCTTTGTCCCTCCTCCTCCCCGCGGCCACCCTTTTCTCTTTCCTTCCTCCACAGGTTTAGTCCACAGGCCTGGATGAGCCTCCTCTGTGGATGCCAAGTGAGATGCTGTGCCGGTGGTAGTTCTGGTATGAGTTTTGGGAACCAGTGTTGGCCTTTGAGGCTTTAGGCCCTTGTCAGTTAAATAACCTTTAGCAAAGACACTTCAATCTATAACTTGAGGATATTGATCTGCACCTCAAAAGTCTATTATGAGACCCCCCCAGTCATAGCAGGGTAGACAGAAAATGGCTTCTGTTGGACATAGTCGTCCAAACAGTAGGGCAGTGGTACACTGCAAGTCTGGGTGGAACTCACTGAGCGTCCATCCCTGCAGGCAGGGCTTGTCTGGGAGAATAGGATGGTCAGAGAAGGCTTCCCACTCTCACTCCGTCCACCACCCACAGTGGTTGCTCTAAAGCTCTAAATCATTATCGCCAGAGACCAAAGGATACAAAAGGAAACGTTTACTCCAGAGGACGGTGTGCTGCCTGTAATTAGCACAGGAGCCGGGCCTGGGTGGGAGGAATTACCCTGGTCCTGCTGCTTTGTTAGTGTGGCACATTCCTGGAGCCTCTGCAGCCAGAACTTCCTTTGGCCCCTGCTCTCCACAGGCAGCTGTACCCCTCATTAAAGGATTAGCAACGTTGGCTATGCAAAACAGAGCCCCGGGCTTTCTTTCTTTAGGCAACCACCTCCCACCCCACCCCCCACCCCGCCCCTGCCTTATCAGTGCTCCTGGGCAGTGTTTGTGCTAGAAAGGGCAAAACCCGGCTAGGGCGGAAATAATGGATCACTGGTGTCATGAGCTAATTAAAGACTCTGGGGTCAAGTACAAGGGGACTGACACAGATTTTCCCACCCTAGACCTCTCTGGTAGTGCATGGCTTCAGGCTGAGAGAGTGGTTGCTGCCAGTAGCCCAGGAGAGAGTAATTCATGGAATCAATGCTGTTTCACCACAGGGAGAGGCCAACTGACCCACAGGGTACAGCGGCTGAGCTGGACACAAGTTGGGGAGCATATTTGGAGCCACCCATTTTCAGCAGCCTCTACTTTGTGGGGGGGAAGAGGGCACACCCATTGGCTGTGGTACTCTCAGGTTGTAAAAATGAAGCTCCCAGAAAAAAGAGGCAGACTGTAAAGATTAGAACGCCTATGGTTGTGGCGAGTTCGAATGTTGCCGATCAGAAGCCACACTCTCTGGGGTTATCTTTAATCTCTTATTCTTTCTTTGTTTGTTTGTTTTAATAATGTTTCCCTTGGCCTCATTGCATTTCAATAAAGTTGTATAGTACATTCCTTTTTATTTGAAAACTTTATACACTTATAAAATGTATTTTGAACATATCTATCCCTTACTCCCCTCCTCCAACCCCGTTAAGAGTCTCCATTGTGTCTCCCCCCCTTACTCCAGACTTTCCTTCTATAATTTTATTTATTTACTCCTTCAAACTACTAAGTCCAATTAGTGATGCCCATATGCACATGGGCGTTGAGCTATCCACTGGGACATGGACCGTTGCTCCATTAGTGGATTTCAACCAATGAGACAGGGTTCTGCTGAGCCTTGTACTGCTGTTAGCTCTGACAGAGGCTACCCTTGCTGGGGTGGGAAAGCTGAACATATCCCCCCTGCCCCCGACACATCGTAAGGACCAATGGCCACACGCCTAAAGAAACTCTCCCTCCCCCAGCAGCTAGCAAGCAGCTCCTCAGATGGGGATGGGTTGGGTGCCTCCCCTCTCCATGCCGGACTTTTTTAACTGGCCGGATCCTCTGCAGGTCTCGTGCAAGTAACCTTAGCTGCTGTAAGTTCTTGAGTGTAATGGCTCCTGCAACCTGTCAGCTCCACTGCAGCAAGCCCTGCACAGGCCCTCGGGGTAGGAGGACTATGCTCACACCCTGCACATGGGCGGAGGTAAGACCCTAGGTCTCCTTCCCACGTCACTGACATCCTTTTGGGGACCTGAGTCTGGTGCATGATCCCACGAACAAGATGCTCTGATGCAGCCTGGTTGAGCATGTCAGAACGTTCATCCACTCAGGAATGAGCCCCAGAGCCCACAAAATTACTCAAGGAGAGAACGGTTCTCTACCTTTCTTAGGTGCAGGCGTTAGGCACCAATGGACAAGCTGGGTGGGTCGGGCTCTGTGGTTCCTTCTAGGCACTTACTGGGCAGTGAAATCACGAGGCTTCCATTTACGGTTCACCAGGTTCCACTTCTAACAATTCATTTTTATGGGTGCTGACCCATCCATTCACTTGGACTACACTTTAAGTACTCCAGATGAACCCTCTGAATCAAGTACCCCATCCTTAACAGCATATGTGGAGGTGACCCCTCATGGCCATCAAGTTACCTTTCCCATACCTCACAAAAGTCATATCTGCTGAACCAGATATTGTCTTCCAAGAGAAGGGTGTGTGTGTGTCTGTGTGTGTGTGTGTGTGAGAGAGAGAGAGAGAGAGAGAGAGAGAGAGAGAGAGAGAGAGAGACTTTCCTAAGCATCAGATGGGAGATGCAAGTGAGCATCCAAACTATGTCGTGGCTTTAAGCACAAAGACACAGATCTTGTGTTCAAAGCAAATGGCCATGAGCCTGCACACATTCCCTTACTTATAACATGGAAGAAGACCCTGAGCATCCTGACCTCAGAGTTGCGGAGCATATAACACACGGGAAGAATCAGGTCACATGATTAGCGCAGAACCTGTCCATGGCAGGTGCTCCCAAAATGGCAGGACTCATCAACGTCAAGATCAACATCTGCCTTCTCAGCCCGTGGTCACTGTCATCAGCAGCAGCCTTGTCATTAACCTCTCCACTTCCTCCATTTTGCAGCCTCCCGTGCTGTCAGTGCCTGCTAGCCAGGGGCCCCTGCAAGCCTGGGACAGACAATGATTAAGAAGGGCAGTAATGAATACAAATGGTTCCCTGAGCACCACGGAGGCTGTCGTGGGTGGAGTGGCCTCTCAGCACTAGCCATCCCTGCTCCCTCTGGATGGCTCTGTCACTCTGCTCAGACCCCCTTGATGAAGACAGATGACTGGCCGCGCCTGCGGTGATGCCTTACTACAGCCGAGCAGAGCATTTAATCAGAGCGCTGCTCTCTGCCAGAGCGGAGTAATTAGAGGCAGGTGCTAAGCGCAATTTAAATAAAATGTTGAGTTAATAAGGACGGCTGACAAGGATGTTACAAGTCCCCTGTCCAAGTTTTCAACAGGAATTTGAAGGCAACTTGGAGGCCTGAGAGATGGTGACTTAATTTCCTACATTGTCCTTAAAAAACAAGCACAACAAACTGTAATTTTTTTAAAAAAAAAAAACTTATTTATGTTTACTTTGGGGATTTAAAAGTGGTCAGAGAAGCCACCACCAACATGTCTAAGACACTCATGATGGTGCTTCCTGAACACTGTTCCCTGCCTGCCTCCCTGTTCCCTTCCAGCCCTGCCTGCTCTGCATCCCTGGCCATCTACCCTTCCCCTGCTAATCCATCTCCTCTGGTCTGGGTACACCCCTCATCTTGCATCATGCACGCAACCCCTCCCACCAGAACAGTTCTTCTGGAGCGCACATGACACTACCCTCCTGTCGAGACACACAGAAGAGTTTTGTCCCCTACCGAGCACAGCTGTGGCCCTCAGGACACCGTGCTAGGTCTCTACAGCTCACGCTTAGCCCTAGGCTTTCTCTCATCACTCCTGGCTCCCCATAGCTGTTCCAGCATAGTATGAACTCCTAAGATCGTCTAAAACCCACCCAGAAGGCAGGCCATGTCTGTCTTAGCACGCTCAACACCCTCTTTCATCTGCTTGTATCAGGGTCTGGAGCGAGCGTAGCCACAGCAGGGGACCACAGCAGTCTCTAACTGTTCTGCAGAGGCGCAGAGCTCTGGGGTGACAGTGCACTCTGTCAGACACCGAGGCCTGCACAGTAGTTCACTGCACTTCACAGGGTCCCATAAGAGGTGCCTGCCTCTCCCTGTACCGTCTTCAGTCACTCAGCAGCCAGAAGAGTCCCTCAGCACTTTCCCTTGACTCTGACAGTGTCTACAGACACCACTCTTGTCAGACCCAGTTTGTGATTCTTCCATGCTAAAGCTGTGTCCTGGAGACGGGGAGAGAGAGAGAGAGAGAGAGAGAGAGAGAGAGAGAGAGAGAGAGAGAGAGAGAGAGAGAGAGAGAGAGAGAGAACATCTTATCAAACTGACAGACAAAGAAAAAGATCCAGTCTGAAAGCCTCTCGTGCTCTGTGCAGGAAACGCTGTCCCTTCAAGCCCCTTCACGCTTTGTTTTCAATCAAGTGAAGTCTTGTGGAGACAGGCTGTAAATTGTCCACTCCGCTGGCTACACATAGAGTCCAGAGGAGTCCCATCTCAGCACTGAGGGAACCCTCGAAGACACATTAGACGCAGACTCTGTAGGGCGAATCCTGCTGTGGTTTAAATGCAGCTTGTTCCCTCCAACACAAATGTGTATTAGAGGCCAATGGAGTTGTCGAGAGGGGTAACCAGATTGTTAAAGGGGCAGGCAGGCCGGACCTTTCCTGAGGAATTGGCTTAAGTTGCATAAGTGAATCCCTGTCTTTCAAGGCTGGATTAGTTACCTGAGAATGTGTTGCTGGACTGTTTTGTCTATTTTGCAGATGCCGACCCCACTTCCTATTGCTTTGGAATTGTCCCTGAAAGCTAAGCTAATACTAGCACTAGTAGCATGTTCCTGGGCTTCCTGGTCACCAGAACCACAGACCACAGCACACATTAGTTCTTTATAAATTGCACTTTTGAGTATTCTCTTACAGGGGAACACTGCCTCTCCCCTCAAAATCACATAAGATCAAAATGGGAGTCTCTGCATCATCCCGAAAGCTGTAATGGAACTTCACAGGACAACCCAGAGGAGGGCTGCCATGAAGCGTGGCAGCTCTGAGGTGAGAAAGACCCTGTGACAACTTCATAGACACCCACTGCGAGTCTTTCCAGCAGAGCGGCTGGGCCAGCTGGAGGGGCGCTATCCTGAAAACAGCGCTCCTTCCCCAGTCTCTTGGGAGAATAGTCTCCTATGGTCCCAGTCCTGTTCTTTCCTGTTTAGCCGTAATTCATTCCTCTCTAGGAGAACTTGTGGAGTCCAAGTCACACAGAGGCCTTACACCTCCTCCGGAGAGCTCTGTTCTCACTGGTGAAGTGGCTCTGGGAACACACTTCTGGCAGCTGCGACCACACTGACTTTACCCTGAGCTTGGAGCCCAACTCTCCGGTCACGTGAGATCCTCTGCACACAATGTCCTGATTCCTTTCCATCTTCTGTTCAAGCCAGAGTTACTCACTGGAATGCAATGATGTGAGGACTATCTCATGGTACCCGCCTGATTCTGGATGCTCCCTGAGAACCCTTCTACCTCCCACTGTGTCTCCAGCCTGGCCTCCCCAGTCCCAGCCCTTCAGATCCTTCCAAAAGTTCTCCGGAAGTTCATATTCAACATATCCTAAACTGAACCCATTACAGATTTCTCCAAACTCTGTCTTGTGCTCCAAAGAATGATGTCAGCACCAACTAGACCTCACAGCAGAAACCTGGAAATTAGGGCCAGTAAAATAGCTTAGCAGGTAAAGGGGCTTGCTGTAAAAGGTGACAACCTGAGTTCAATCCCCAGGACAAACATGGTGGAAGGATAGAATTAAATCCCTGAGAGTGTACATGCCTAGGCATATGCACACTTAAAAGAGTAAATGTAATTTAAAAATTAGAAGCCCATTAACCTCATGTGTGTTACTGATTAGATAGCACAGCTTTTTGCTTCAAAATGATCAAATTCAATTTATGCCCTCCCAAGCCCCTCCTATTTCCCCGAGTCGGGTCTTCAGCTTCATTTCCCTGGACTATATGACCACAAATGGTTGTACTATTTTGTTCTCTTCCTGAGACAAGATCTTGTATAGCCAGAGAGGTTGTAGCCAGAGAGGATGACCTTGAACTTCTGATCCTCCTGCCTCCAGCTCCCGAGTGCCACCATGCTCAGATCTGGAGATCCAACCTCGGGGCTTGTGCACCCGATCGCCCACTAAGCTATGCTTCTAGTTTTGACCAGCTTTTCTGTTACTCTTCTGGGCCTTTTCCAACCCACATACAATACCAGCTTCAAGATCATCTTCCTGGAGGTCCATCTTTATCACACCATTCCAGTCTATTTCCCTCAACATATCCCATGACCTTTAACACTAGTGATGAAGAATTTGAAAACTCTACCACCTGGCTCGTGCCCATGGCCTCAGCTAATTATCTCTCCCTACTGCCCTCTGGCCACTCCTTTCATTCCTCTATGTCCATCATTTTCCGATGCATACATCTCCATCCCCAGGGTGCGACTCATCCTGGGACAGTGGCTCTCAAGCCTGAGTGTGCTTCAGAGTCAGCCGTGAAGGCTTCGTAAAGCATTGGGTGCCGGGACCCTTCTGGGTGCTGGTAAGTGAGTCTGAGCCGTGGCCAGGGAGCTTTTATTGACAGTGTCATTTTTTTAAATTTTAATTTGTTTTTTGTTTGGTTTGTTTTTGTCTTATTTTTAAGAGACATAATCTTACTGTATAGCACAGACTGGCCTTGAATCCAAGATCCTCCTGCCTCAGCCTCTTGAGTTCTAGCATTGCAGTGCCTCCCACGATCAGCTCTAGGGTCACGTATTCAATGCTGCTGCCACCACCGCTGCTGCCGGTCTGGTGGGCACATCAAGAATTACAGATACACTCAGAAAGGACTCTGCCAATGCCAGAGGCACAACTGAGGCACAGATAGCACAGACTGAATCTTTTTTGTTTTGTTTTGTTTTTCCAAGACAGGGTTTCTCTGTATAACCCTGGCTGTCCTGGAACTCACTCCATAGACCAGGCTAGCCTCAAACTCAGAAATCTACTTGCCTCTGCCTCCCAAGTGCTGGGATTAAAGGCGTGTGCCACCACTTCCTGGCACATAGATTGAATCTTGAAGGGAATCCTTAAGAGTCTATTGATGGAGTCTCATGCACTTAAGCAGTCTTGGATGGAAATCAAAGTTAGAAAAAAAGATAGATGTTATCAATTACCTAGCAATTGTCCTAAGAACCTGTTTCATCCGCTCTCTGTGGTTAGGACCCAGCTGTACATCTTGAGGGGTCAACATCTTTCCCAGGCGCAGAGGTGGGAATTAGAAGGCTTGGGCCTGAGCCTCTGTCTGGATTCCTGTTACATCATTTGGATTTCTTTATAGACTAGAGAGTTTACAACATCGTCAGAACACATGTTTTTGTGATTTTTCCAATAGCCTTGATTCCTGCTACCATGTCCTGTTTCCAAGTCACTGCCAAGCCCCACCGACACATGCCAGCACACACCGAGCTCTCAAATGCATACAACATGTCCCTTCTCCTATGGGTGGGGTTTGGAAAATGAAAAACAGTCAGTGTATGAGATATCTCCAAAATGCCAGCTCCATCCACAAGGCTGTCAAGGAGTGGGCAGAGCAAGCAAAGACTTCATGATTCTACAGGGTCACAACACACATAACGAAGACCCCAGTGCTAGCCACAGCCAGGAACAGTGGGGTACAAGAAGCAAATACAGGAGGCTCATCAAGAGTTCTAGACCAGCCAGAGTGAGTCCTTGTCTTCAAAATAAAAGCAAGCTGGCCATCTAGGAGAAGAGAGATGGAAGGAGAAACCACCCCTGCTGGCATCGTCCTCCCAGACTTCCAGTCCACAGAGTTTTTCCCAGTGGAAAAGCTGCACAGCCCATGGACACATGGTTAGGGCATACTGGATAAACGTCACAGATTCCTGGGAACTTCAGCCAGTGTAGCGTTTCTGCAGGGTAGGGTCAAACAGAGTGAGCCTTGGGAATGAATGAATAAAAGAAATAAGGAAAAGAAAGGAAACGTGACTGCTCCTAGGTATGGTGGAGGAGGAAGTTTATTATAGACATGTGAGAGAGTATAGCCAGAGGTAAGGGTCTCTGGGAGAGTCCAGAGGGGATTTGACCCCGAGCTGGGATGTGTGGAGAGTAGGGAAGGGAGAGAAGAGAACCAGGTGCAGCAGCCAGGAGGCCTAAAGGTACAAAGAGGGTGGGTAACCAAAATGGTTGGATTATATGGTAAAGAGCAGACCAGCACCCCTGGGCTGGAGAGTTTAGGGTAGAGGGCAAAATATGACAGCCAGGAGGGCTCTACAACAGCTAGGGACTGAGAGATACAGGGAGAGTTGGCGGCCAGGTCTACTTTGACATAGTAAATAGGCACCTCAGTTCAGGGTTAAAACCTAACAAGAAAGAGCCAGACACAGCCTCCTACAGGACAGTACCCTCAGCTCCAGCCCTTCCAGGCATCTTCAAAGATTCTCTCGTGTACCTCAAAAACCCATGTGGGGGATGTGGAGGTAAACCTGGCAGAGGGACAAACAGGACAGAGAGTGAGGTGCTATAAAATCCTGTGGTTCCTCAAAGATTCCTGATCGGCCGTACATGGCTTCAGGTCTAAGATGGCTCCCAACGCACTAGTGAGTCAACAAGACGGAACAAAATGGAACTGAGGCCAGGGCATGGCTGTTTTCCCCACCCCAACCCGGTCTCTGTGGAAGTCTCCCTGGGTGACTCCCTCTCTCCTACCAGGCTCATGGGCAAGCGGGGAAAGGCATCTGCACCCCGATGCTGGTCTCTGGAGTCTGATTCCAGGATTTATCACGGGCTCTGTCTCCACTTTCCCACCTTTTTCTTCTGGTTCCTGTCCCCACACACCTACATTCCACTCTGGGTTCTTAAGATGTGCCCCGTAGATCCTAGGACTGAGATGGTCTTCTCAATGACGTTACCCAGTGGCAGATGGCAGAACTGCAGCTTGGACCCTCAGGCTCTGAGCTCCCAGGAAGATGTGCTGCACATCCTGGTACTGGTTGCTAAGGATGAGGCATAGCTATCGCTGTGGGAGATTTTCTATGGCTCTCCTAAGCTTCCTTGCCCTTGGGGTCCTGCCACACCATCCCAAAGGCATTCTTTAGAAGTAGCCACCTATGGCTCTCTTCTTGCTTCTGCCATGGGGTTCTGGAAGTCACCTGGTCTCAGGGTTCTAGGACCCTGCAACAGTGAACCTAAAAAGTGCCCTGGAAGGTAGCATGCATTAGGTAAGGTCAGATAAGGAGGTTGATTGATATTCTGCTGGGCTGACTACAGGTTTGGGTATCTCCACAGATCACCATCTTTGGGTTTGATGATTTGCTAAAATGACCCAAAGTATTCAGAAAATGCCTCTTCTCTCCACCAGTTCATTGTAAATCTAGGGGAATGGAAACATGGGACAGACACGAAGCTGGAGGGAAAGACTCTTGGCCCTCTGCAGGCCACCAGGACTCTGTCAAGGCATTTGGCTTCTGGATCTTATTGGAGTTTCAAAATATTGCCGTAGTGGAGTAGATCACTGGTCACATGATGGAATGCAGTTTCAATCCCTGTACTCCTTCATGAAGGTCAGAGGTGAAGGGGTGAAACCTAGCCCCCCCCCAGAAAGCGCCTGATCTTTCTAATGACCTTGATCCATTCAGGCTGTATGATAAAGTATCAAGGTTGGGTGGCTGATAAACAACAGGAATTTCTCTTAGCTTTGGTGGCTAGAAGTGTGACACCATAGTCCCTATGAGAGCTTCTTTCTGGTTCATAGCAGACATCTTCTCCTTATGTATCCTAACATGGTAAGAAGAGGATGGGGGTGGGGGTGGGTAGGGCTCTCTGGGGACACTTCCAAAGGGCTCTGATCCCATTCATGAGGACTCCACCCCCATGACCTAAATAATTTCTCAAAGACCCCAACTCATAATCTTATTATCTTAAATAGGATTCAATATATGCATTTGGGGGTAATGTGTATCTGGCAAACAGCACCTTTCCTCTCCGTGAGGGCTATGACAGATGCCTACACTCTGGCCTGCAGACTCATGTCTTGCTCTCAGAGCCCAGACAGTCCTAAAAATAGAGGAGCCTCCACAGATTGCTGCTGGGGTGCTGAGGCAGAGCCTAGGAGGCAGGAGGGCCCACTGAGGGAGCGTGGAGGTACCCCACCCTATCTTCCAAGAGAATAAGAGATATGGCGGGAAAAGATGGCACAGAGAAGCAAGGCCACCATGTTGTCAGTGTGGAAAGCTTTTCACCATATTTTTTCTTGGATGGAACTAGATGGAATCGGGGATAGGAAGATGGGAAGGAACAAGGAAGCCCAGTCACATGGGAGATTCAGTTGATACAGAAAAGTGGGAAGGGGAGAGGATAGACTCCATGCGTCTCAGACTCAAAGCTAGGTATAATTCCATGACTGACTGGCTAAGGTGGACAGAGGCAGGTTCTTCAGCCTTGGGAATGCAGAATGACAGGAGGGCCCAGGCCGAGAGGAAAGGATCATCTCATGGAAGATGAGAGAGCAGGGCGTCAGACACGAGGGCACTTGTGGGTAGACTTCAGCAGTGAGGACTGAACTCGGAGACTTGGGGTGAGCCCTGCTGCCATAAGTATCCTCCTGGCGAGTCCTAGCATCCCTTCTCCAGGTTCTCACTCTTTCTCCTGGTCACGCCTTCTCATGGAAAGGAACTGGTGCTGGTTCCCATCAGCCTGAAAGCATGTCCAACGCTATGTCCATTTACCATTCTGTGTTGGAGCAAGGGTTTTTCCAAAGACCTGAGCCAGGAGCATGTGTGTGGTGAGTGTTCACCATCCTTCTGCCCAGCCTTGGTTTGGAGGAGAACTTGTGATTCCTCAGAAACCTTTGTGGACCTTCAAAGCCATAGAGAAAATGAAGTCTCCTGCCTGTGACTTGTGTGGTGAACTTTCAGTTGGGGACTGCAGAGTCCCAGAAATACAGGGAACAACCTGCCCTTTCCTTCCTTTTCTGAACACCCATCTTTCCCATAGGTCCTTCCTCCAGGCTCCAATGTCTCAGCACCAGATACTAGCCTTGTTGCAACTCCAGAATGGCTGTGACCTTCTTGCCAGGGCTTCTAGCAGCCTGTCCCCAGATCAGCCCAGCAGAACTGCTAATGGGGGCACAGTGAGCCACTGATCAGAACACACTCTCCCCAAGTAGTGGTCCGTTGGAGCTTTCTGAGTTCCTGATGTCCAGTGGGAACATAGGGCCAACCTCTGACTTTTGCTAGTCTTGCCAAGAATGCTTAGAGAGAAGGGTCCGAGAGGGGTCAGCCGGGAATAGTGAGTGGGCAGCCCATGCCCTCCTCACATACTTAGATAACTCAGAGCACAGACAGCAGGATCCTCGCAAGCAGTGTCTTAGGGGCTGGGGACAGGTGGGAGAAGTCAGGAGTCAATGTGGAATTGACTCGGCAGATCCAATCACACTTAATTTTTTTGTCAGGGAACAAACATTTCTATTTTTTTAATTTATTTCATTTTATGTATATGAGTACACTGTAGCTGTACAGATGGTTGTAAGTTGTCATGCGGTTGCTGGGAACTGACCTCAGAACCTCTGCTTGCTCTGGGCCCCTTTGCTCTGGCCCAAAGATTTATTACATGTAAGTACACTGTAGCTGTCTTCAGATACACCAGAAGAGGGCATCAGGTCTCATTATGGATGGTTGTGAGCTACCATATTATTATATATTATATTTTATCTATATATTATAATATATTATAGTATCTATAATATATTATATATTAATAATATATGATATATAAATTATAATATATAATAATATGTTATATAATATATATTATTTATATATATACATATATATGTGGGGATTAACCACTTGGGGTTTAAGGTACTGTATTAGTTAGAGTTTTACTGCTGTGAACAAACACCATGACCAATGCAAGTTTTATAAAAGACAGTATTTACTTGGGGCTGGCTTACAGGTTCAGAGATTCAGTCCATTGTCATCAGGCAGAAACATGGCAGCATCCAGGCAAGCATGGTGCAGGAGGAGCTGAGGGTTCTACATCTTTATCCAAAGGAAGCCAGGAACAGACTGGGTATGCTCAGGCATCTAAGAGGAAGATCACTAAGCCCAACCCCACAGTGACACACTTCCTCCAACAAGGCCATACCTTCTAATAATGCCACTCCCTGGGATGAGCATATACAAATCATCACAGGTACCCACCTCTGAATAAGACAAACTTTCCTTCTCTCAGCAGTTTTTAATTTTCCACCTAGCCATGGGGCCCTTTAATCTTTATACTCAACATTGATATTTGCAAAGTCCATTTTACAGAAAGGAAGATGGAGGATCTGAAGTAAGTTGGTCCCTTAAGTTCACATGGCTGGTGGTAGAGCTTGGGTTAAAATAAGGTTTGCTGAATCTGGAGGTCACTTGGAGGTCCACCTTTTTCAAGCTGTCCTACAGAGCAGTGTCCAGACAGACATGGTGACCAGACTGGCTTTGGTGACTGGCAGACACCTGACATGGAACAATGCAGCTCTTGTCATAGGTTTCTCTGTGACACCCTCTTCCACTGGACTTTTTAGGATCTCCTCAGGCAGGATTTAGGCCTAGTCTCTGAAGCCTGTCTCTCTTTACCTCCTGTCTGTGAAAATCTGGTTATTTAACCTCTCTGAGCCTCTGTGTCTATCCTTGACAAGTGATTGAAAAGACCCAAAGCAACAGGATGTGGGAAATGTATGGTCTGGGGCAAAGGAAGTCCCCTATCCTGGCTAGTTTTATGTCAACTTGACACAAACTAAGGTCATTTGAGAGGAGAGGGGCTCAACTAAGAAAATACTTCCATAAGACTGGGCTGTGTGCATGCCTGTAGGGAATTTTTAACTGGTGATTGTTGAGGGATGACCCAGCCTATTGTGGGTGGTGCCATCTCTAGGTTGGTGGTCCTGGATTCTATAAGAAAGCAGGCTGAACAAGCCATGATGGGCAAGCTAGTAAGCAGCACCCTTTCACAGCCTCTACAACAGCTCCTGCCCCCACATTCCAGCCCTGTTTGAATTCCTCTCCTGACTTCCTTTAACGATGAACAGTGATGTAGAGGTGTAAGCCAAATAAAACTTTCCTCCCCATTTTGCTTTGCTCATGGCGCATCATAGCAGCAATTGTAACCCTAACTAGGACAGACTTCTTCCTCCGTGAAATTAACACAAAGTGCTGCTCTTGGAAATCAAAGCCCCGTGTGACTTTAAGTTTGTGTTTAAATATGACTTGGGCTTAATGGCATCTCTTTTCAGTGAGGTTTATCTTCTAGACACGAACTTGTGCCCCAGAACAGAGTGGAGAACACACTAGGGCCTGGGGGTGTTTAGAAGGAGCTTTGAGGAGACTTGCTTCCCCAGGACTGGTCTCTGCTTCTGCTGTGGCAGGCTCACATGTAGGCAGTGCCATCTAGTGGATATTCTTGCTACCAAGAATGCCAGGCTACCCATATACAACTAACTGCCTGCCCCTCCTGTGTCCCCTCCCCTCTTGCGCGCGCGCGCGCACACACACACACACACACACACACACACACACACACACACACACACACACACACACACGCACGCACCATAACTGCCTGCTTACCAGAAACTATTCTTTGCACCTGCGCTGATTTCCAGCCGCCCCACTCCCCACCCCTTTGTGACTCATCTAGGTATTGGCTTCAGCAACCCCAAAGCCTCTTTCTCCTTCCAAAGGCTTGTTCGGGTGACTGTGCGTGGACAGCCAGATGGTCTGAAATGGAAAAAAAAAGAGTGCTCACACTAACTAAGGGTTCAGTTGTGTGTGCCAAGCTTCAGACCATGAGATAGGTGTTGCCATCACGCGGCAGTGTCAAGGCGCTTGCTCAAGCCCACCCAATAGCAAAAAGTTCTGCCAACCTCATCGTGCATGGCAGTGTGTCTAGTTTCCTACAAGTTCCACAAATGCCTATTTGTGGAACCTGCTCATCTGGACCCTTAGGCTCCTTTCTTGAGTTGAAGTTCTATTTGAAGTGCAATTATACTGCTCTGTAATTCTAGTTGTAGCCCCAAGAAGATTATGTGATGCCCCAACCCCAACTCCCAGCAGCTTTTATAAGTCCTGCCCTGGCCCCCTACTGGCAATGCTGTGTGTGTGTGTGTGTGTGTGTGTGTGTGTGTGTGTGTGTGTGAGAGAGAGAGAGAGAGAGAGAGAGAGAGAGAGAGAGAGAGAGAGACTCTGTGGTGTGTACATTTGTATGTGATTGAATGTGAGTATTAAATGCTTTTATATATGTGTCTAAATGCATGTTTGTGAGGATACATGTTACATGTATGTACTCTGTATGGTGTATAGTGTGTATGTGGTGTGTGCATATGTACAGTGTGATGTGTATTGTTATATACATCTTGCAATATGAGCTCATAGTGTGGATAATGTAGTGTGGTGTGTGTGTCCCATAAGATTCAGTGTGGTTGCAGTGCATGTGCCTATATGGTGTAGTGCACTATATATGTGTATATATGTGTGGCACATGTCTGTGATATGGACAGTGTCTAGTATAACGTGATATGGCGTGTGGTATATATGTGTATACGGTATGTGTTTGCTGCATTCATTGAGAGATGAGGTCAAAGTCTAGCTCCTCCTCTGGCCTCAGGGGGTGCTACACCCTGGTATCTCACTTTGAGGCTGGACCACTCCTAAGGACAACTTATAATAAACAGAATAGAGCAATGTTAGACAATGTCACTTCCAACATGATGTCACTGTAGAGTGCTGGCTTCTTTCTATCTGGTAACCATCTTGCTTTCTCCCTTACTGGCTCTCATGTGAGTCAACTGTTTCCCTCTGTCATGAAAAAGTCTAGGTAGTCCAGATAGACATTTGTTGGGATCCTGGCCAACCTAAGATGTCCTCAGAGGCATCAATGAAAAGGCAATGGGAACTTGAGTTCTGTATCCTTACCTAGGAGTGGACTTGGCAAGGCCTGTCTAACCTGGAGCCAGTGCCTTGAAGGAGTCAAGGTGGCTGTGGTTTCTGGGGCCCAATCCTTTCCCCTGGGCTGTGTTATTAGTCCTTAGGCGTCTGTGTTTGAGGCATCATCTCTTTGCCAACATTGTCTGTCTTAGCTCTCCGCTGACCTTAGCCATCCCTTGCACCTCCCCTCCACCCGTGCAAATAGACTATATGATATTGTGCTTTTTAATAAACGTGCTTGATGTATTCTGTCAGCTTATGCAAGCCATCCTGGTCCAGGCAACTATTTTGTCTTTTGTTTTTCATCCCTGGTCCTCCCTCCCACATGACACTGAAAGAGTTAACTCGGGAACTTTAAAAATGTCAGAGGCAAAGTTACATTCCTCAGACCACAAAGGGGAGGGGGAGACCGACCTAAGGGTGGGGATGAATTCCAAAGGACTCTTGGCTGCCTACCTCATCACCTAACAACCAATTAGTTTGAATGTAACACTGTTCTACCAATCACATTGCACTTAACAACGGCAGCCCTGAGCAAGGTATAAAAGCCTGTGCAGCACAAAGATGCTGGGTCGTTCTCTCTTCATGTGCAGAGCAGTCCCAGCATGCTGGTTTTAATAAAAATTCCTCTTGTGTTTTGCATCAATTTCTGTCTCCATGTGGTCCACTCAGGGGGTCCAGTAAGTTAAGACTGGTCGAGTCTTACAACACCTTGATGTTCCAGACCCTTATTCTTCTGGGTTTTGGGACAGGAAATGGCCAACAGGTAGCAAGAAGCTGAATCTTGAGTCTCACTAGAAACACTGAAGGTGTGTGGAGAGGAGCCTCTTCATGGAGCTTTGGGACAACGCAGTACTGACCAACACATGAAGCCACCCCAGATCTCCAACCTGGAGTCCCATTACCCAGGCAGAAATACCTACTACACTGGGTTATGTGGTACACCAACCCAAAACTGAGTCCTTCTGGGCCCACACTCTACACCAGGTGGAGTGTGGACAGGCCTTCCCTTGAGTCCAACTCAGACTGCACTTTCATGAGCTAAATACGTGATTTTAAGACACTCCCTTTGGGGCAGATTTTAAAGTGGCAAGCACAGTCCATGCAATGAGCTGTGACCAGAGTTCACAGTTTGTTTTCAGTCACAGCTGCCTTCCTGATTCTCCTCAAATTCACCTGGGGAACTCGTCAGGGTTGATACAGAAGTTCCAGCTTTGAGAACACCCCAGAGCTGGGCTGTTCACTCCACCAGGCTCAGCTGCCATTAGGATATCTTTTCAATCTCACCTTTACTACATTTCAGTTTACACCCCAGTCGCAAGGGTGCAATTCACGATAACCACTAATGACTCTCATATTCGTCTGTATTCTGTTACTGTAACAAAATACCTGAGACTATTTCAAAAGATGAATATTTATTTAGCTTGCAGTTTGAGAGGATAAAAGTCTAAGGTTGGGTGGCCCCAGTTCTTTTTTCCCCACTGAAGAGTCATCTTGGCTGTGTTTCAACACGTCAGATATCATCATAGCAGAGAGTTTGGAAGGGAAAAGTTCAGCAGTCAGGTTCACTCTTTTATAATGACCTGTTCTGATAAGAACTAACACAGTCCTTCAGGACCACATTAATTCCTTTCTAGGGCACTGCCCAATGACTTAATTACCTCCTATTAGGCTCCACCTTTTAAAGGTTCCATCCATTATGAATAACACCACACTGGAGACAAAGTCTCTAACACATGAACCTTGGAAAAAGACACATCCAAACTGTTGTACCCTGTGCCCTTGGGCACTGTTCTTACCTTGAAGGTGAGTAAAACCTGTGTCAATGACAAACTATAGCCCCAGGATTATGTCACTATCTTGGCAATAGGACTTGGCAGACATTGCTAAGGGTTCTAATCGGTTGACCTGAAGATGAGATTTTCTTGGTGGATCAGGAGACTTTTAATAACATAACATTTTTCCTAATGGTGAAAGACAGGTTAATCATATTTGTGAGGGGTTCAGGAAACTTGCAAAGAGTTCTCTTTTTCCAAAGACATGGGGAATCATGAGACCAGCACCTGAACTACAATTTTAGGAGCTAGAGCAATCAGCCAGTGGCAAAGCATGGTCCTCAGTCATAAGGGACAGAATTTTGCCAAACCCTTGAGAATTCAGCTAATAGAAAAACACAGTCCTCAATTGTAAGGACAAGGAATTTGTCAACCCCCTGAGTGAATGAGGTACAGACTTTATCCAGAATTCCTGGGTAGAATCCTGGACCAGCCTATTTTTATGTCTGTCTCATAGGAACCAAGGCAGGTATGTTGGGTAAGACCACCAAGCCCTGACCACAGAACCCTAGATGGTAAATGGCTACTGTCTTAAGTTGCTCAAGTGTAATTTGTTGTATTGGGGGAAAAAAAACCACTAGGACAGAATTCTTTTGTCTGTGGATGTCCTTTGTCTAAAACATTCTTCCTGTTTTCGCTAGAGACGTCGTGATCAATAACTAACATCAGAGTCCACGGCCTTGGGTAAAGCCCCAGGGCCAGGATAAGGAGTAAGGGTTGTATCCCCTGGTAAGATCTTAATGTGGGATCAGAATGGAGCTTAATGTCTACAGACTGAGCCTCCAGTCTGGCAGAACTTTTGTGGGAAGGCTGAAATCCAAGTCTGTGGTCCCCAATAATCAGACTCCAGATGCCCTGTGATATTAACTAAGCCAGAACATAACTAGCTGAACTATAACTATTTGGACACCCCCAATTCCATCATCAGAGAGCCCCAGATTCACTGTTTATCTGAGTCTCTCCTGCTGAAGTAGTCAATCCCAAACTTCTGCCCACAAGATGCTATCTGCTTCCTGTCTGTGTCCAGCCTTGCCTCATCTTTCAACTCCTCTGAAACCAAGGACACTCTGACAGAAATCCCTTGTAAGGACATATGCCTTGTAAAGTGTAAGGGTGGTACTCAGCATACCAAAGACTCCTGGCACATATCTAAGGCAGATAATGCCACAGTCCTCATACCTGTTCATTGACTGAATATTTTAAGACTCGCTGGCACAAGATGGAACACTTAGTACACAAAGGTAGGATATTTTTTTTCGTTACCACACATCTCAGAAACTTCCGTTTAAGTTACCTATGCTGTCCTCATTATTTTCAGCTGTCAACTTGACACAGCCTAGAGTCATGTGGGGTAATGATTAAGAGAATTCCTAGATCATACAGGCCATATCTGAAAGAGACGCTCTTGATTGATTGATGATTGACACTGGAGTACCCAGTCTATTGTGGGCAGCACCATCCCTTGGCAGGTTTGTCTGTGCCACATAAGAAAGTATACACCATGAAGCCAAAAAGAAGCCTTTCTCCATAGTTTCTACTTACAAGTTCCTGACTTGAATTCCTGGCTGGACTTCCTTCAGTGATGTAGTATAAGGCAAATAAAGCTTTCCGTCTCATGTTGCTCTTGGCTGAGAGTGTTCCATCACAACAGAAAAGCAAACTAGACACACACCCGCTTGTGATTACGTTCTTAGAGGAAGCAGGAGCCAGGCGCACCACACATTATAAGGAAAATTAGCTATTACGTGTAATGTTATGTATTTATCGTCACTCAAGCAGAGATGTGGTTTGAGTTCCCATTTCCTTATTGTCTTAAGAGCGTGGACCTTCCATTTATTTAGCAGTAAACAGAAACCTCCCATGGCGATTCATTTTGCAATCGTTTTAGTACTGGTAACTTGTTCTTTATGCAAGTTAGGGTAAGAGTGCTTTATACATTCTAGGCCCATGAAGTTAAATCTACACACTTCACAATTGCAGACTGCCTCCTTTAAGACAAGGCCGTTGTTTCTCACTGCCTTTAAATGCCTTCGATTTATTTCAGTTGCTAGTGAGTAACAGCACTCTGCTATTTTTGCCTGTTTTTGTCTGGTACAGTTCTCCCATCCTTTGAGTTTTTCTAGGTGGCTTATTTTGTGTGACTTAGAGCAATAGGTAGATACTTTCCAATTTTATATTTTTTGTTTTCTATAATTCTCTCTTCTCTTTCTCCCCCTCCCTCTCTCCTCCTTCCTTCTTTCCTCTATTTAATCAGTTCTTACTTCTTCTATGCTTTTGAAATTATGTAATTGTTTTCCCTTCTGGTAATTGGTGCCTAACTTTTCCAATGCACACAGCGACCTTTCTCCTTTCTCTCAGGAAACTCCAGTGATTTGTTATTTCCACTCTTCTTCCAAGTACAACACAGACTTTGCCAGACTTTAACCACCTTTTCGTCTCCTTTCAACGTGCTGATTCTGTGTGGTTAGTTTTACTTACAGGTATACAATACTGCCTTTAATTTTTATAATCGAAAGCTAATTATAACACATGGTCTGCATTAGGATCCCATGCCCACCCCTAGCTTCCTGCTCCCTCCACGTTCATTCTCAAACCAATCTGGACCTTTGGGAGGCACACAGACCAGGTGCACAGTTCTCACAGGTCCCAATTCTGTTCCTGCCTTCGACAACCCGACAGTTGCCAGTCTTCAAACAGCACCGGTGGTCCACTGGCAGGTACCAGGACACAGGGACTGGGAGTGATTACCAAAGTACAATCTACAGTCGTGGCTGGGGACCTATCACCTCTTTGGAAACCCTTCAGGGACTAGCCACTGAGCACATTATTTCCGTCACACATAGACACACTCCACAGGTGTGCAGCTGTGCTGTCTCCTTGACTCAGGCTGACATTTTACAGAATTATTTTGAAGGAGTGCTTAAAAAAAATAGAGAAGCATTTAGCCAGGCAAACACTGCTGAAGCCACCCTTTCCAAGTTTCTTAAATAAGCCCTTTGTTTTTAGCATTTTACATTATAGTATAGTAAATAGGCTAAGATTTACTATACTTATTTTCTTCCACATTGGTTATAACCAACCACAGAAGACTTAGATGTCTTAAAAACAGTTTTTACAGGTTTTGCTAAATAATAATTGCAACCCATCTGTTTGATAATATGGCTTTCTGTGATTCAACCCCCACAGTTCTCTATGTTGCCTGCTCTGGGTGAAGCGAGAGCTTCTCCAGCACGTATTTTGGACTCACTCGTTCACTGAAGGTTGGAAGGAGACAGCTTTCGCAGGTTGTTTATGCATTTCTCTATTCTTTCTGTTATTGTTCAGTTTTGTTTGATGTGAAAGTCAAGCAACCGTTGCTTTTGAAGAGTATTCTGGGGTTGCTTGCTACTCATATGCCCCTGGCATCTCTGAACAAGAGGCAGAAGCTGCTGTCACTCTGACCTAAAGGTTTTGTGTACCTAGGTATGTATATATGTATATAATATATATATACATTTTCTTAGAGCACTTGCTCTTTTCTGATTTAGGATTTTGATGGATAAAGCTGTTAGGAACATGTGTTTTATGTGTGGGCAAGAATATCCACTCACTTAGCATAGATTCTCAGGAATGTTATCTGGATCACATGGTTACAGTGTGTTGTTGTATGAAAAGCCACCAAACTATTTTCCAAGTGACTGAACAGTTTAGGTCTTGACCAGCCAAGCCTGAGATCCCCAGGAACTCCATTCTTGCCAGTGCATCTCACAGTTTTTAATCATGATCATCAACTGCTTTTACCCCAATGAGTATCTTTCCAGTGTTTATTTGCCAACCATATGACCTCTTCAGAAAATGTCTCTTCATAGCTTTTTGCAATCTTCTAATCAGCTTTTTATAAATTAAATCATTGTACATTGCATGTATATGATACATTCTCCAATCAGCTTGCTTTTGACAGAAGACTTGGAAAGCCTGTGCATCTCAGTTACACATCCTTGGTCAGATGCGTGGCTCACTTTCCCTTCCTGTCTGAAAACTATTTTTACAGTATCTAGAATTTGAAGTTGCTAATTCTTCTTTCAATACCTAAAGCACATTACCTAAATTTCCTCTGGCTCTATAGCTTCAGATGATAAAGCCATGAGCATCCGTATCAGCAATGCGACATTCCTGTCTGCCTTCAAGATGCCTCTGTCTTTAGTTTTCAGGGGTTTCCTGTTATGCATCTTCTTGTGGGGTTTTCGTTTTCCTCCATGTTCTGTGTTTTGTGTTCATTAAACTTAGGAGTCTGAATGTTTCTTTTTCCATATTTTGGAGGTTTTCTAGCACTGTTCATTGGAATACATGTAAGCCCTATCTTTTACTGTCCCCTCCGGAACTCTGATACAAACATTAGACATTTCCTGAGACTTTCCATTTTCTGTTCACAGTGTTCAGCCCGGTCTCCAGGAGCACCAGGAACTGTTGGTCCCTCCTTCCGGCTGGCACATCCCTCTGGCATCACCTCTTCATGGGCAGCTCTGGTCAGTTCCCACTGCTGGGACTTTGTTATATCCCCCACGGCTAAATTCTAAATTCTTGATTAAACATTTGAAACAGGGTCTAATTGTGCATCCCTAGCCGACTTGGTATTCATTACATGGACCAGGCTTGCCTCAACTCACAGAGATCTGCCTCCCAAGTGTTGGGATTAAAGGTGTGTACCGCCATGCCTGGCACTAATTGATTTTTAACTGTTCCTATAGTCACAATCCTGTCCAATTTTTGTTAGTCTCCTGGCTTTTGTGACCTCTTTGATACCGGTTGACACTGAGCTTTGTCCATGGCTCACTCTCATAACTTACTTTTCAACATCTCCACCATGATGACAGCTGCCTGGTCCTCTGCTCTTTCCTTCCCCTGTCTTTAAGTTGTGTCCCTTAGTCCTTCTCCTCCTTTCCATCTTTACTCACTCTGTGACTAACATTCACAGCTTCACTGATCTCACTGGTATCAGTCTTGGACTCTCATGTTCTTTCATCTCATGGTGGATGTTAGCATTCTCAAACCACGCCTTTCTATCTCCCTGGAAATGCCTAGTGCTTTGTCAGTAATTGCCCTGACTGCTTACACATACCACATCCCATTACACACCATCCTATGACACAGGTTTTGAGACTCCCTCCCTTGGGACAGTCATCCCATGATGCACCATACTCCCGAGGCCCCGCCCACGATGCGCCATACTTCCGAGGCCCTGTCTCTCAGAGGATGTTACCAGCATCCCTGGCCCTTGTTCTCACTCTGTCTCTGCCATTAACCATCAAGACAGGATAGGGACAGACAGCAGCCTCTAGGCTGGCCATTCATCTAGAATTTTGCTTCTCTTGCCTCTGGTGACCACTGGTGACCTTTCCAGCCACCCAGTGCTACATTTCCACCTCCCATTTTCGTATCCCTCTGGAGGCAATGCAGCTGCAAGCCTATGCCCTCTGCCGTCCGACCGCTAGTCCCAATTTGCTCTTCCATCTTGCTGCAGGCCCCATTCACCATCTCCCCAGGCCTGTTCAGACCAGCACTTCATCCTGAAACCATTGTCAACTCTGTCCTCATGCTCAGTCCCAAGTCCTGACTCTCCTCTCCCGACATTTTTCTAGTCCCACCTTGTCACCAATCAGCCCAGATCAGCCACCACCTGCCTGCCTCTCTCCTGGCGATGTCTGCCTTGGCCCCCTGAGAAAGCTTGCTAACCTCCCTAGCTGCAGTCTTGCTGAGCAGCCCTGCCCCCTCCCGAGCTGCCTGCCTGCCCCAGAGCATCCCTCAGCAGCTGTTCCCAATCTTCCTCCTCTTCCGGAGCCCTCAAGCCAGACCCCACTTCCTGGACTCACAGCAGATGGATGTGCATTATAATTTATGGAGAACTTCATTCAATGACGACGTTCTCACTTTCTCTCCCCTTCTCTGAATATCTCTATCTCCCCCCAGTGGGTCTTTATCTGAGAAATATCCTTCCTCTTTTCAAGACAAACTTTCCCCTCCGGACTCTGGATCCTTCTCCTTCCTGATTCCTTCCTGACCTCTTTCCATCTCTCTGCCTCACAGTTTCTTCCTGCTAAGTTTAATATTTGGTTTTATTAATACATACTTAAGTACAAAATATCACACAAATCTGATGTAGATATCTCCATGAATTTGAACATGTGTGTACACCTGCGGATCCCCCATCATAGCCAAGTGAACACATTCATCACCTCAAAAATATCCTTTTGTTCTTCTGTGGCTTTTTGCGGTTTTCACAGGAATGCATGTGAGGTCCACCCTCTTAACATTTCGAAGTACACACCAGCATGTCATTCAAATGGGTCTCCAGAACTTAACCCATCTTATATAATACAAACTTTATGCCAGTGGAAAAAATATTTCCATTTCCCCCCTCTTTGAACCCATGGCAACCCCCACTTCCTTCTCTGCTTTCACACAATGGATTGCTGTAGCTACTACACGTAAATGGAATCATGAAGAATTCATGTCTCATTTCACCTAAAATCATATTCTGTAGCTTTATCCATGTCGCAGCTACATGCGTTTCCTTTCCATTGGTTTATCAGAGGATAAAGTCATGGGATGATACGTGTTATGGGATCAGGCAAATATGTGATGGAGTTAGCTACTGACAATGGGTGGTATGGTTGTTAGTGCCAGGTTTTCCTGTCTTTGCTATTGTGACATAAGGATGCAGGTTGCCACATCGAGATTATGATTTCAATCCTTTTGAAGAAATACCAACAAACAGGATTGCTGGATCAACCATCACTCCATTGGCATTTCCCACCGTTCCCACGGCTGCGCTGCTCTGTGATCCCCACCAGAACCATGCTGTGTCCTCCACACACTTAACCTTTTGTCCTGTGTGTGGCTGCCCTTCCAGGTGGGTCTCACTGCAGCCTTGATCTGCATCTTGTTTATGACTGTGAGAGTGAGCACTTTTATTATACCTGCTGGCCAAGTGTGGGTCTTCACTGGAAAGCACTTATTCAAGTCTCTTGCTCACATGCAACTAGGCCATTTTGCATTTTGCTGTTGCATTGTAGTTTCAAACACATTTTAGATATTAACTTCTTCATCCAACAGATACTAAGCAACATTTTCTCCTGTTCCATAGACTGCCTCTTCACTCTGTTGCTGATTTCCATTTTCTGTGAAGAAACAGTGCAATTTCGTGTAATCCCATTTGCCTTTCAGAGGCCTGTGCTCTTGATCTCAAATCCAAACCCCATCACCAAGACCGAAGTCGTGCTTGGTTTTCCTTAGGACTTCGAGATGCTTCAGGTCTAAATCTTCAGTGTGTTTGGAGTTGGATTTTGCTTTATGGTATGAGAGAAGGATCCAATTTCATTATTTTTCAGTGGATACTCAGACTTTCCAGCACCATTTGTAAAAGAGTCCTGTGTTTGTTAAAGAGTTTGACTTAAAACTCTTCCACAAATATCACGAAAACAAAGTTTATCCATGAGGTTGAATAATAAATTCTGCACTTGGTGCTTCTTGAGTGTCTTCCATTTGCCCTTGGCCCTCAGATACCACTGCTTGGGCCTTCATGCTTCAGGAATGAAGGCTGTGTGCAATGCTCTCTTCCTTGTTCTCTTTCTCTCCATGGCCTGATACACCTCCAATTGTGTGTCAGCTTCTTACCAGGAGTTTGCGCACTGTCCTGGCACCTGCTGTACCTTCCCTCAGTCCTATCCACCCCCGACAACCCGAATTGCCAGTGAGCTCCTTAACCAAGTCAGAGGGAACACAGAGATGCTTTGAGACTGAAGTGTATCACCCACTTCAAGTAATGAGTATATTAGTGTCCGAGTGCATCACTCTCCAGAAACTCATTTCAGTGTGAACAGGTCTCTAGGAAGGATGCTGTCTTAGCCAGGTGTTGCTGTAAGTTACAGGGAGTGTCCTCTTTCTAGGCAGTAAGAAGCAGCATGCAGAATGAGCGAGTCAGACTTTTGAGTTAGAGGAAATGGTCATTTGTAGCTCTGCAAAAATTTCTACTTGTTTACATGTGAAGGACCTTCAGTAAAGATATTCTCTATAGGGAGGAAAGCAAGGTTCACAATTTTGAATTGTGTTTGTTTGTTTAGTTGGTTGGTTGTTGGTTTTTTTTTTTTGAGGAGGTGGTTATTGTTATTGCTGGTGGTTTTGTTTTTGCTTATCTGTTTTTGTGATTTATTTAAAATTTTTCTTCAGACTCATGGGACTAGTGGTTTTAAAACATAGAAAAGCTGTAAGGGAGGCTAAAGCCATCCTCAAGCAGGTGGGACCTTCAACACCCTGTGAGAACACAACATAGTTCGCTGACATGTAACCGCTCACAAACTCCCATTATGAAAACCGTTGTTCTACGATGCTAATATGTCCCACCTGCTCCTTCTCTTTGGTCACCCCAGAGACATAAGCTAAGTGATCCCTTCTCTCACCCCAGCCCCACCAGTTTCAATTGAACTAATTAGCTTGTGCTTTTTCTGAGTAAAGGCATTAGGCAGTTTCTCACACTTCCATGCATTTACCTCCCAGGAACTGGGACTGAAGAGAATAAAAATTATATTTATGAAATCGTATTGACTTCTGCCTATAAGACTGCTCCAAGAAAGAGAGGAAAACTAAGAAAGAATATAATGAATGGTAAGATAAGTGGGTGGATGGACAGATAGATGAATGCGTAATTTATGGTGTTCATATTGAAGGATCTTATTGAATGAGAAGTAGAATATGAGGCTTGGTGGAGCTTCATTTCCCCTCGGTCTCCTTGAGGCCTGCTCTTCCATGGGGTCTCTCTGAGTTGTCCAGGATGCTTGTTGAATTCTGCTACGGATACTTCCTTCAATCCTTGATCTCAAACAAGTTCTGCTGAGTGATTTCCCGCCCACTGATCCCTGCGGACGCCTTTTGGCTCCATCTTCCAACTGTCTTTGTAGAGTTAAGCTCCATCTGTAGTTTTATATTGTTCTCAAGCAGTAGCTTGAGTAGAATCCATTTGCCATGTCATTTCTGCTTGCCAGACTCTGTGTGTGTGTGTGTGTGTGTGTGTGTGTGTGTGTGTGTACACCAACTTCAGCCTGGGTGCCATTGGCCACACTGGGTAAGCCTTAGGTCACCTGGCGTTTCTCTTCCCACTTTCATACTTGTTTTCTGATGAAGGTTTCTGACTGGGCCAGAGGAAGAGTCTTGCAGTCTGGCCTGGGTTCCACAAGTAGCCTAGATTTAAAGTGCAACATCCTCACTTCTGTTGGAAGAAACACTGCATTCATTCCTCACTGGGGCCACACTGTCCTCAGCAGCAAAGGGTCGCTGATCCACGTTTGTTCTATTGGCCTAGGTTTGCCAGAATTAGAATGGGCTTAGGCCAGGCAAAGCACCAGGCATGGGGAGGAACACTGGTTCAGTCACCACAATGCTGAAAGTTTGGGCTGAGTGGTCTGACCAGTCATCCCATCTGATCTTGACCATCTCCCACGTGCCACCCACCCTGTGGCCTGTTAACAGGAGTTGGTCTCCCTGTGCTCTGTACAGCATGGCAGTGGCTCTCCTGAGAAAGCAGAAGCTGCCAGTCCTGGGCTTGGCCTAGGACCAACGCCTTGCCCACAGCTTTTTGATAAAGACCCATCAAAGATCTAATCCATATTTTCCAGGCAGAAAAGACTCAACATCTCAAACAACAGAATAGTGTTCATGCATTAAGAGGGAAGAAAAGCCAACACCATTTACATCTCACACCAAATATGGAGTTTCCACCTTGGAGAATGAGACAGTATAAAAGGTTCTGCTCACAGGGACCAGAAAGTAGTTGTTGGATACCTTTGGGATCACATACAAGAAGTGTGTCATCATATACCTAGATAGATGCTTATGGATTCAAAAAGAGACAAAAGGATTCCGCATTGAATTCTGTGTTAAACACCCAAGCACCCCAAACCCAAGGTGACCTTAGAGAGGGAACTATGCCTTTCTGTCCCAAGCCATGAATAGCACTGGGATTTAGCAGCTGGTTGACCTGTCCAGGTGCTGTCTCAGGACACGCCTGGTACTTGCTGGTGTGGCTGAGTGAGGTATACAGCCACAGCAGAATCTAAACCTCATCTTCCAAGCTTTCCCAAGCAGAGCTCTGGAGGCAAAAACACCTCCTGGTTGTTCTCATTCCCCAAATGGCTATGTTTTACGATGTGTTAAGTTTGGGGGAAAGAGAAAGTTCCTCCAGCTGTGGTGTCCTCCCAGCTGAAGACATTCCAGGGTTGGAGATTTATGATCTGCTGAGTGCCAACAGCCCACTGGCTCCACCGGAGGACCTAGGAGTTCAGCGGATTGCCAGGGCTCGGTACCCAGCCCTGCATGGACTATAGCCATGGCTCCCAGGCCAAGGTGTATTCTCTGTGGGCCCCTGACTCCTGTGTGTGCTGGTTGGGCTAGTAGCCTGCTGTGACCCAGCACCAGTGATCTGTAGGATGTCTCAGAAAAAGGGCTGGATTCCTTGAAAGCCAAACAGTGGTGACTTAAGTGTGAAGGCCCTGCCTTGCCCTTCCTCAGGACCAGGATCAGGTGGTGACCACCAGTCACCAGGTCCCTAACCTACTTATGAGCTTTACCCCCTAGCAAGCTTCCTTTAACAAAAAGCAGAAGACTGTACTGAAAAAGTAGGCTTTGCAGTGGCCCAGCTTGGGCTGCCTGTGGTGAACTCATGCCAAGCGCTTGAGAAGGGTTTCTTCTTTAAAAGTGTATCTTAGAAAGAGGCTACCCTGGAATGGCATGTACAATGCCCACTGTGTCAGTGTGCTTGTGTGTGACGCCTGCCACGGGAGTACTCATGTTTGTGATGCCTGACACATGTGTGTGAATCAGGGAGGAAGGTTAGAATGGTCCGGCTAAGGTTCAATCCAGAGTCTCTCATCCTGTGATGGTGCATATCCTACCTGTTAAAATCTCACATGCGGACTGAGGCTTCTGGTTCTTGTCTCTGTGGCAAGACTGTGGAAATCATGTGGACAGCATTGTGGGCAAACAGCAAGTGCACAGGGAGAGTGCCAAACCATGCTCCTCTAAGCAGAACTCAGTTGGGTCACTATGTCCAACTCTGCATAGCAAAAGACCCCAGAGAGGACACTTTGATGTAGACACATCATACACCAATAGCCATTCCCCTTATTTACCTGTCCTTAGGTACAGCCTGACCCCATTGGGAGAACCTACACTCTGAGCTGCTAGTGGAGAAAAATAGAACATCAGCATTCAGTTCTGGCTGCCATAGCAACTGAGCATCCCAGGCCTCAAGTTCCTCCGAAGACCACAGACCTCCCTTGAGGATTGCTGTGCCCTTCCTGGGAGAAGCTGGCTGGCAAGGGCTGCTGCGATCCTATAAACCATGTCCTCTCTGCAGGAGGCCAGCACTGCTCTCCCCAACAGGTAGCGCAGGAACCAGCTACTATTTAGTTAGTCTGATCTCACTTTGCTACCCATTCTCATTAACATTTATTCAGTTATATAATGAATGTGCCCAGGGCCCGGAAAACACACCAGGTGGCAAAAATACGGAATAAATACTCCAGAGTTGGACATATACTTGGCCCAAGGATTGAGCTTCTTATTAATCCAATGATCATCTGTGGTCTGTTGCTCTGGGGGTGGTTGTATGAGGAAGTTCTACCTGAGCAACTAGACAAAAATGGTTCTAGTGGTTGCTTTGTCTGCTCTGAGCCCTGGTGAGTATGGGTCTCTGTTCATAAGAAATTATTATAGATGGCCGCTGATTTAAGGTGGAGTTGCTTCCCATTGTAAGTTATACCATCAGTCTCATTGGATTGATCCATGGGCAAGTCTGTAGGGTCATTTTCTTGACCACTAATCAATGTAGGAAGGCCTAGCACACTGTGAGTGGAATCATCCCTAGGCAAGTGGACTTGGGCTCTATAAAAAGGGTGGCTGACCATGGTCCTGGAAACAAGCCAGTAGGCAGCATTTCTCCACTGGTCCTGCCTCCAGCCTTCTTCCCAACTCTCCTCAAAGCTGGACTGTGACCTGGAAGCTCTAGATGAAAGAAAACCTTTCCTCCCCAAATTGCTTTTGGCCATGGCACTTAGCAGAGCAACAGAAAGCAAACTGGGAGTGGGACTTTGAGGTAGTTAAGTCACCACACACAAAGGGCACCATCCTCTTACAGATGACTTATTTCAACTAGCACAACTTTCATTTCTCTTCCATCACCAGAAGGGGCTAAGCCAAACAAGAATTCCAGAAGTTGAAGGATTAAGTTAACGAATTTCCCTAATGCCTGTGAGAACACCAAAGTGAGTAATGTGTGTGCACATTCACTATGGAGAGCTTGCCTCTATTAAGAAACATCTTGCAAAGAAATGGGACTCAGGTGCCGGGAAGTGCTTGGCTATGCTAAGACAAAGGAGGCTTCTTGATACCTGTAAGAAAGTGCATGGTGAAAAATAAGGTCTCTCTATTGTTCTGTGAACTGAAGCTCTAGGGAAGCAGGGGTGGGGGATAGGGGGCTGGATAGAGGGCATCCACACCCATGTAATGATTCCACAATGCCTATTGACTCATTGAAAAAAATTTGACTGTAGAGAGTTGAATGTCACAGAGCCAAATTATCTCATATTACCTTTAATCTCCTAACAACCATTCATTGCCCACCTGTGTATTGTACCTAACATCCTTTCAACTATCAGGTAAAATCTTTGGGGTTTAGTAACAACCCCACTGGAAAGCAATAAAACCTACAGCCCCACTTGCTGAGACCCACTTCACTAAAGTCCCCATCTAGTCACTTGGGTGTGCCTTGATTTACAATTTTTTGTTCTGTGGTTATAAAAGTTGCTATAACTGCTTCCACAATGGAACGCATTATTTGGGACAGCCTGAATCCATGCTCCTGGGCCATAGTCGCCGACAAGTGACTCAGACTATTCTTTCTCCTATCCCCTTTGAGGTAAAATTATGTTTCTGGTGGCAATTTTACTCATTTAAAATATGAACTACTTGGAAAAGGACACATAGTGTCCCTGGTTGCTGAGAGTGTTCAGAGATAAGAGAAAACTCCTAAGCTGCCCCTCTGAAGGCAGGGTACGTGACTCAGGCAGGGGGCAGCACTTGTCTAGAGAAATAAAATAGACACAAAACAACCAAAAACTGGAACTGCAGATGGGCTGTCCTGGGCCTAGCCAACACTAGCTCGTAGAGAGAAGGGCTGCCTTCCGTGGGAAAAGAGCTGCTCCAGGATCCTAGAAGAAAGGAAATCAACAGTGCACAGCTAAGGATACTCACCAGACAGGGATGACACTGAGGTTTCCACAAGGCAGCAAAGAGGGAGGCCCCCAGTAAGGGGCAATGGGGTAACAGATGAAGTTGAAGCAAGATGACCACGTATGTGGGAGATATTCTTGCTCATTTTCCAACCCAGCTCTTGCCTTCCTGCTGACTCGTGCTGGGTGCATAAAACTTGTGTTCAACACTCAGCAATACTAATGCTAAGAGAAAAGGAAGCCATCTTGGGGAGTCTTCAAGTGAGGAAAGATGGACACAGGAACTTTATAGGGATCTAAGGTACCACCCACACAAAGAGGGGCCACACACACAGTCAAGAAAGGCAGAGCTCGAGGGCTCACCCAGAGAAAGCAACTGACAGATGAGCTCCCATCAACCAAGCCGTGCAGCCTCAGAGACAAAATCAAACACGTTGCGTTCTTCAGCTCTCTAACCTGCGCATCCCTGTTCCTGCTTTCATAATTTCATACTGCTGGCCAAGGGCCCTGACGCTTATCTCTGCCACTCCTCCTCCAGATGTGACTATGGTAACAGAAACTCTGCCACTCCTCCTCCAGATGTGAATATGCTAACAGCCACTCTGGGATGCCGGAAAAATGATGAAGTATTTCCCAAACCCCTGGAATCACGAGTTGTTCTTTTCTGGAGTGCCCTGTAGGGTTGCCTCTGTATAATATGCCTGCCTCTGCATTGGCATTTGGAGGTTATACACTCGTGTAAGAAACAAATTCTAAACCAGGCATAAGACTCTAGGACTGTGAACTTGCAAGACAAGGAAGTAGCTACTAGTTCTCTATCCATGAAGACCATCCATGGAAGCCACATGCTGGATAAGTGATTCAAAGCCAAGCAAAGAATGGGGGAGTCTTTGAAAAGATCATAGGAAAGGTATAAACGAAGAGCTAAGCGATGTGCTTACTGTGCCAGGCACACAAACAAGTCTGTCACCAGACTATAAGGGGGAAGTGAGGCCATGCACTGTGTGACGTTTCATGAATCTGCCTCAGTTCCAGACTTCCCTCGCCTGTGACAGGAAAGGGCCGACGACAAGAATTTGGTCCTGCCGGGTGGTGGTGGCGCACGCCTTTAATCCCAGCACTTGGGAGGCAGAGGCAGGCGGATTTCTGAGTTCGAGGCCAGCCTGGTCTACAGAGCGAGTTCCAGGACAGCCAGGGCTATACAGAGAAACCCTGTCTCGAAAAACCAAAAAAAAAAAAAAAAAAGAATTTGGTCCTGGTATTGCATACCCTATGTGGAAGACAGGTGTGGGGTGGGGCACATGGAACACTATCGAAGGTACACACCTGCACATAGGCATACAGGTGTCAAGGGCCAAAGGTTACATCTCCCATGATCCTCAGTACAAAACAGAGTCACACCCTGCTAAACCCATCGAAGGTTAAAAATACATGAATCTACCTAACTTACTAAGCATCTGGCTTAGTGATACAGTCCCCATAGAGCATAAAACATTTCTCCCTAATGGTCACAGGACTGACAGGCTGGTGGCTTCTGCTGTTGCCCAGTTTCTCAAGTGAGTATCATATCATATCCTATATCTAAATTCAAAGTCCATACATAGTATGGGGTTTATAGAATATGCACTACCTTCACATCATGTCAAAGTGTTAAAAAAAAATCCCAAATTGAACAATCATTGGGCAGGGGACTCTAAAAATTAGCTCGTTCGTTTGAGGTACATCTATCCTGCACAGCCAGGATAGAACAAAACCACAGAACAGAACCACATCCACACACAAGCCTTCCCTGACTTATTGGCACTCCCGGTCTGGCAGTCATTCTGAAGCTCCCTGTTCCCTCCCACGGGGCTTCTCTCTTGCCCAATGGTCCCTCCCTGCTCCCAAGTGCCCCTTAGGACACCTGCCGGTCACCAGTGCCTGCCTGGCTTCTAGTCAGCAAGCGGTGATCTCCTGTGTTCCCAGCATCAATGACAAGCAACACACTCTTTTCTCTCACTGAAAACTCCCATGAGGCTCAGTGGCTGGGATCCCCAGGCATTCTGCAGTTGCTCCAGCCCCTCCCCAGTTTGACTTTGTTCTCAGTGTCTGCCGGCGGAATGTTCTCCTGTTTCAGGGAAACTATGACAACTCTTGAAAACTAAGTAATTTGGTTTCTAGACTCTTGTCCTCCTGGCTCTATTGACCCAGTAATGGGGCTGGTCAGTAGAGGTGTTTCTCAGTTCCCTCCCATTAACCTACTAATCCCAGGTTACTCATAGCAACAGCCAATGTCTAGCCCAAACAGAGAACCTTTCAGTTTCTTTCCTTCTCATCTGAAACCTCGAGGGCAGCCCATAGACTGCCACATGGACCTGCTTTCCCCAGAGCCCCTGCCGTTGCTGTCTGTTTGTCTCTGGCTTGAATCTCTCTTCAAATAAATCTCCTACCACCTCGAGAACAATCTGCCTCCATGTTCCCCCTGAACGCCAAATCTGAAACCTTTTAGACTCACTAGCCAAAGGTGTAGCTTCAGATAAACAGGAGTAACCCTGCTCCAGGGCAGACCTGCCTTATAAACTGATTACACAGAGGCCTTGGCTGTGGGTATATGGACCTCCGAAACCTGTGACATCACATAGGCAACAGCGTGACCTGCACACCTGTTGCCAAGGCAACAGCCACCATATTCCCAGAATCCATTTGGCTCACCTCTCACCTTTACCTGTGACCAAGTCACCATCCATATATAAAGGTCTCTCTCTCTCTCTCTCTCTCTCTCTCTCTCTCTCACACACACACACACACACACACACACACACACACATTTTCTTTCTGTCTCCGCCTTGCCCTTTCCTCCCTCAATAAACCTCACGTGGAACTGTTTGGCCTGGTGTGGTCATTCTGAAGCCACCCAATGATCGTAACATTGTCTATGCCAGGAGCCTTGGCACTCTCTACGTTCTGGACAAATCTCTCCCATAGAACTTGAGTACGAAATTAGGGCTGGCCATTGTGTTCAGATGTCACAGTAAGTACGTGTCTACATAGCTCTGAAAGCAGCTATTAGTGTTGGGGTGGGGGTGAGGGTAGGACAGGTATTGTTTTCCAGAGGCACTGGAAGTCTCTTGTGGACAAGTGTGCCACCCAGCATCCTAAGCAGGTTCTATCCATAGTGGCCGTCAGCTATAACAGTCACTAAAGAATGCTTGTACTGTTTTGTGGTGTGAGACCAGTACCTCTCAGCCTCTCTTGTTTGGCCTTGACAATTTAGTGTTCTGCCTTATTATCTGCTTCATGCAGGCAGAATTCGCAAGAAATACGCAACTCAGCTCCACTTTGCTAGAGATGGATATTCTGTAGAATGAAATACTGACAGTATACACATTTGTGTTTGGTCAGGGAGGACCGTTTTACACACTGAGTTAATAAAAAGAAAAGTTCTGATTGCCAACATCTCAGTGGTAAGTCCCAGCAGGAAGACACCACAGAGAAAGTCAGGGGTACTTCATGGGTTCTGGTAATCAAATCCACTCCTTTATCTATGAAAGAATTTCAGCCTCATTACCAATGAGGAAGAGCTCTTTCACAGAAAGGACACTGTCTCTTACTCGGGGTTGCCACCTCCAAGCCTGGCTAAGCAGTAGACAAAGTTTTCCCACCTTCACACCCATGTGTTCTTTAGAAAATGTGAGAGAGGAGGCTCATGCTGCAGGAGCCATGCCTTCACGTTTCGGGACTGCCTGCAGGAAGTGTGCTTCTGCTCTAAGGTAGTGCCTGGTAGATCAATGCAATTTCCTACTGTTCTTCATCTTCTAAGACTCCATTTTTAACATTGAAAATGCGTAAAATTTCAGATTCAACTCTTTGAGTCTGTGGAGTTGCGCAAAGCGTTCTTAGGACTGATCCCCACCCCTGCCCCCACCCCCAACCCCAGCACCACTCTGTGCACCACTTGAACATGAACGGCAGTCTTCTAAGACAAAATCTTTGCTTCTGAATATCTGGTTGGAGATTGTTTTTTGTTATAAATCTTTACTATCAAAAAGACTGACAGTAATCTAATTTTTTTATCACACTCTTTTTGAATAGATGCCCAAAGGATTTTTAATGTTTCAAATTTCAGTAATTTCACTAGAAAAATCTTTGGTATTATTTTTACTCATGGGATATCAAGGATATACTATAAAACTTCAACACATAGATTTAAATCTTTTATTCAGTAATATTTGAATATTCCAAACTGTTCTTGAATGGCTGTATTTATTTCTGAATCCTCGTGGTAAGTCTTTAACACCAGTTATCTACATATGGGTTGTCTGTTACTTTTCTGCTGCTGTGATAAAACACCATAACCAAAAGCAACTTACAGAAAAAGTTTATTTGGACTCATAATTCCAGAAGAATCCATAATGACAGGAAGAGCAGGCTGATTATATTTTATTTGTACACACAAAGTAGAGAGAGGATGTGGGCTGAATATATGAACACTCAAAAAGCCCTGCTTCCCTATGAATACTTCCTCCAGCAAGACTCCACCTGCTAGTGGTTCCATAAACACCCAAACAGTGTCACCAACTGGGGAGCAAGTACTCAGACTGCTGAGCCCATGGAGGACATTTCTCATTCACCACCACACTCAGTCATAAGCTTAAATATTTTCAGGAATAGTCTTTGAATTACTATTCAGAATTGTCCTTCACTGTTCTGAACCCTCACTTTGGTTACATCTCCAACACTTGTTGTTGATACCTTTCTTCTGCTTACCTGCCCTCCTCACCTGCCCTCCTCACCTGCCCTCCTCACCTGCCCTCCTCACCTGCCCTCCTCACCTGCCCTCCTCACCCGCCCTCCTCACCCGCCCTCCTCACCCGCCCTCCTCACTTCTCCTCAGTGCTTATTATGATCATAAAATTCCATTTTCTGTTTTGTTCAGAAACTGCTTCTCCTCTCCAGCATTAATGTCTCACAAGGAGCCAGTTTTGAGGTTTATTTGCTTATTTGTTTCAAGTGTCAACTGATTTTGAGTTTTTCTGTTTCTGTTGCTCTTTGGGTCCTATGTGATATTTCTGATGTCTGAAAATGAACTTGGAAATAGACTATAGGTTCATCTGCTTTTTAAAGAGAATGCTGTTTTCCCAAAAATAATATATTCATGAGATATTTGGGAATGTCATATGATGCACCCTATCGGGCTGGCCTCCCATTCCTCTCAGGTTAACCCCCCCCCTTTCCCCACAAACAGACAAGTTATAGACATTTGGTCTGCTTCTTCCTCCCAGCCCCGTGCTCCCAGAAAGAAGACTCAGACTCAAAATATATTTACAAATACCTTAATCATATAGCTAGGCTCTCCCCTGACTAGATCACAACTTAAAATAACCCAATTATTTTAACCTACCTTCTGACACGTGGCTGTTACCTGTGTTTAGGTATCATACGTCCCTCTTGCCACATCTTTCTGGGTGAATCTGCTTTGCCTGGCTCTATCCCAGAATTCATTCTGCCTCATGGATGTCCTTCTGTTCTACCCTTTCCTGAAGGCCACAGGGTTTTTTAAAATGATGCATCCATACAATACACAAGATATTCTCTCTATACACAAACCAAAACCCATCAAGTTCAATTTGCATTGCCTGTACACTCACTGAAGCATGGTCACTCCTAAGGGCCAGCCCCTTAAAGAAACTGAGTCCTTTCTCACCTGCATCCCAGTCAGAACTGTGAGGAGCTACACTTTAGCATCTTTATCACAATTTCTAAGGACTCTCTTCGATGTCTTTCTGTCTGGACTGGCAGGAGGTTGTCATGGAAGCCTTTGATGTCATAATTCTCAGTCATGAGTCTGCAGTCATTGATACCACAGTGAAAATAGATTCCTTGCCCATAGCAGCCAGCAGCAGCATGGACCATGGATTTCCACATGGCCTTTGGCTGCAGCGCAGCTCCCAGACATCTATTGTTGCTGGTAGCAGCATGGATCACTGTTGTTGACTTGGCTTCCGTTGGCAGCACGGACCACTGACATTAGCACGGCCTCTGGCTGCAGCGTAGCACGCAAGTCTTTCCTCGAGACTTAATCCAGAAAATGAAGCTCTCTTCATCTCCGTATCTTGTTGCTCAGAATCAGGGTGATCATACTGGGTAGGTGGCGTGTCTGGAGATTGGACCTGTGCGGGCTGCTGTAAACCACCCTGCCCTCAGTGCTGGCAGCCCCAGGGGCACAATGGGCATGATCTTAATGTGTTCTCTCCCTCCCCAAATTGGGTAAGGAGATGACTATCATCATCATCATCATCATTCCTATTGAGCAATGACATGCTCCCACCTACCAACACATCTCTAATTCCTCTTTTCTCAGCTCCAAGCACAGTTCTGTTCCACCTTCTTTTCCCCAATCCCATGAAACTACTTTTTAAAAGCATCTTCCCATGAGACCTGCTTTTAGTTTTTCCTTAGGTATATTGCACTCTGCCTGCTCATTCCCCCGACTCCATGGGTCTCTCCGGCTCCTCTGCAGACCGTCAGGGGCCGGCAGCCACTGCCGCATTATTTGCAATAGACAATATTCCAAGTCGTGATCCTTGCCACAGACCCTGGGCAGCACTCTGTCTTGGCTTCCTTCTGGTGCAGCTCCAGGGCTGCTGCAGGGGTGACAGTGAGGACAGGTAAGACTTTTGTTTTTAATTGTGTACATGTGTGGTTTTGTGGGTGTATGCATGCAACTTTGGATACCAGAAGAGGGTATCAGATCCCTTGAAACTGGAATTACAGACAGGTATGTTTCACCATGTGGGTCCAGGGAATGGAACTCAGATCTTCTGGAGGAGCAAGGGCTCCTAGGTTTCCTGGACCTTTTTCATGGGGATTTTATTATAACCATTTTTTCTTTTCTTTTCTTTTCTTTTCCTTTCTTTTCTTTTCTTTGGGGGTAGGCTCTTTTGGTGGCTTTCACGTACCTTTTGTAACTTCAGTGAACTAACTCGCTGTCTGAGCTCTTCTGATTCTACTCTCTTCTATTTGGACTTCTTCACCCCTTTCTCCCTGTTCTGCTCACATTTTGTTCTAAGATTCACCCTTAGTGTGTGACTCTGTTAATTATACTTCATTTGACAGTGGTAGCCCACACCTTTAATCCCAGAAATTGGGAGGCAGAAGCAGGTGGATCTCTGAGTTCAAAGCCAGTCTGTTCTACAGAGAGAGTTCTAGGACAGCAAGAACTGCAAAGGGAAACCCTGTCTGAGAAAAACAAAAACAAAAAACAAAACTATACTTCACCAAGCCCTCAATTCTTGTCAATCTTAAGTACTTTATACACTTGATAAAATACTTTATAAAACATTGTTTTATATTTTATAGACCTTAGCCCCTTCCACCTCTGATCAATTCGCATACAGGTTCAGCTACTATGTTCAGATGAGACTACCACACCCTCCAGTATCTGCAAGCTGTCAGTGTGTAACTAAGAGAGATCCTTCAGCATAGAGCTTGGGGAATACAGATGAGTGAATAAGATGGAGACAGACATCACTGTGTAGCAATTTCTTGAAGCATTCTACTTGAGGGGTGCTCCTTACCACTCAGGAAATAAACAACACACAAGTCTCATGAAGTCCCTGAAACTTGCCAGGCTCACAGGGTCCCTCCCTCCCCAGGGATATATAATTACTGCTGAAGGGAGCCTCTGACCTTTCTATACCTGCAAGTCATGCAGAGAGCTCCGGAATACTAGCTTTAATGAGTTTTACCCATGCTAGGGTGGGCTTTTGATAATGCAGCTGCTTTTGAGTAGACTGTGCTCCTAAAAGTAATCCCTTACTCATACTCCTGCAAGAAACCCCAACAAACTCACTGTTGAAGGTTATACTTCAACAGTAACAATACTTTGAAGTTTCATCAATTGCTCACCTGTGGGAAGTAAATGTCTGTTCATGTTATCCAAGGGAGAGTGTCACACAGTACACATTACAAGTAAATAAGGGGCTTTGCAGCCAGGCCACCAAGGGTGGTAAAGGACACTGGAGCTCCTCAGGGTTCAGTCCTTGGTTTCCATCTTACATTCTTTGTACAGCTCATTGATTCTCATGCCTCAGCATCATCTTCAAGATAAATGTCCCCTCAGATTTGAATTTTCAGCTTGGGAATAGTTTTATAATAGCTAGCGTGTAGGTCTCATTGGTATAAAGTACAGCAGAACTCAAACCAAAAATACCATTGTCTCTCTTGACTATGTCATCATATCACAAAAGGTTTATTTTCATTTAGTTTGAAGTACTCTTTAACTTCTCTTTTAATTTCCCCCTTTGACTTCTGGGTTATTTAGAAATATACAGATATATATTGGGCTGATGAGAAGGCTTAATAGGTAAGGGCTTTTGCTGTCAAGCCTGCCAACCCTGGTCTCTGTGACATACATGGTGCGAGAAAAGAACCTACTTCCTTTACAAGTTGTCCTCTGACCTCCACATTCATATGGTGACACAATGCATCCCTTCACAGAAATAAATGTAAGAAATAAATTCTCTATTTTAGTTCATATACAAACATACTTTATATATTAATCTTATAATTCTTTTAATTTTACTGAGATATAAAATTCTCTTATAGAACATCCTGTATATTTCAAAAGAAAGCATATTCTGCTACAATTTGGTGCAGTGTCCTATAAATAGCACGTGGATCTGGTTGACAATCCAGATCTGAGCAATATCTCTCATTTTTTCCCTCTTATCCTAACAATCACTAAGACAAGTGTTGAACGCTCTAAACATAATTGTATATCTATCTTCTCAGTATTATCAGATCTATCAGTATTTACTCTAATTGTTAAGCTCTGGACTTTCTTCTTTTCTTTTTTTTCTTTTTCTCTGAACGTTTTACTGGCAACACTGACTGTATCAAACAGACATTGCTGGGAATGGCGGATTCTCTTCCTATTCCCAAAGAAGCATAACAGGAAACAGAGAACAGAGGAAGGTACTGTTTTACCACGTGATCAGCAGCCGTGTGGGGGTGAATGCCTGCGCCAGGTGCCAGGTGAGAGGCGCAAGGTGCCCTTGGCTGTGTTCCCCAGGGGTCGATCTGTTATGCGATAGGTATTTACGGGAGGGTTAGACAAAATAGTTAACTACTAAAGATATCCAAAAGAGGCCTGAGAAAGTCTGGTTAAAATGCATAACCTTGTATTGCTACTGATGGGAGGAGTCGGTTTTATCTCTTTTAAAAATAAAAAGATTCTGTTAAAAAATATATTTTTTTCCAGAAAGATGTTGATTTGAACTCTAAAAAGCAGTGTGGAGTCACCGTCTCTCCCTTTTGGAGGAGGAGCCTCTACTCTGTGTTCGTTCCCGTTCTTGCTTCAAGTCCATCCTGTCCTCTATGAAGCCAGGCCATGCAGCTGACTCTCCCCGGGCTGGAAACCCCACATGGGAGCAGGCACAGCACACTGGCTAGGCTCTTCCAGTGGTTTGGCCGGCTTGCCTGCCCTGGGAACCCAGCCACGGGTCCCCCTAGCTGCTCCTCCACGGACAGGATTAGCTGCCTTGGGGTTAGCCTGGAGGATGCGGCCCCAAAGGAACTGCCTTTACAGAGTTAAATCAGGTCCTGTGTGTGGAGTGAGGTGGCTTAAAACTGTTAGTAATTTTTAAGGCTAAGGCAACATCCGTGGTCATTTGTGTATCTTAATTTGATGCAAACAGCCATAATCTGAAATAGATCCTGTACATATCCTCTTGGCTGGGGTAAAAGGCATAGAACAAGGTGGAGATGGGGCGGGACAATGGCGATGCTGCAGGAGCCCCACAGGAAGGGAAATAAAGAGGTCAGCAGAACCCGCTTCTTTGGTGACCAGGAGGAAGTCTCCAGCTCTTTCCCACTCTACAAAGGCTACTGCTCTCCTGTGGAAAAGCACCCTGACTCCGCAGTAGCTTGTCACTTCTGACTAAGCTACATCTACTAGCCTGAAGGCTCGGCGTTTCTCTCTAAAGCTGGTAGTAAAAATGTGACCTGCCAGGCAGGACAGCGAATGGAAGGTGACGATGCTCTGATGCTCTCCTCCCTCGGCGTGGAAACTGCGCTCTGCCGACGGAGCCCGCTTCTCCACTCTGGGGAGGCTCTGGACTTTCAATACTAACTTTAACACATAACATATTTTTTAAAAATACAAAAGAGATCTGGCTCAGTGGTTACAGCCACTAACTGCCAAGGCTGATGACCTGAGTCAAACCCTTGGGCCCCACACAGTAAAGGAAGAAAACTGACCCTGGAAGCTGTGCTCTAACCACCACATGCATACTGCTGCATGCATCCACACAAGCCTATGCACAATGATCAAACTCATGCACTAGACAAACTCTCTACCCCTGAGCTACACTCCTGTCCAGAACCAGTGTTTAAAACACTTTGACTTTTCCACCATAATTTCATTATTCTCCTTTCATCTCAATTAACTCTCCTTTTTCAAAACTGTCTTGGGTCTGTTATGAGTTTATTGCTCAGGTAGAACCTGATTATTGACTACTCAGTTCTTATTAAGTTTAATCTTAAGTTGTTTTGGTTTTTGAAAGAGGGTCTCACTGTTTAGGCTTGACTAGCCTGGAACGCACTATTGTATCAGGCTGGCCTTGGACTCACAGATATCTGCCTTCTGAGTGCTGGGGATAAGGCATATGACACCATGCCTATGTCTGATTTTATACAACTCTCTTGTTGTTTTATGTTTAATATCTCTGTTGCTGATATAAAGGGGTTGGCAAAACTCCCCTTTAAAATGATCCAGGAAGTAGATAATTTAGACTGCATGAACTACATGATCCCTGGAAATATGAATAACCCAGATATTTCTATTACAGCACAAAAGCAGCTGTAGATAATAATTTGTAAGCAAATGGGTCTACAGTATTATAAATGAAGGCAGGCTATGGTTACTATGCTATCTATAGCTGAATAGCTATAGCAAAAGTAAATTTTTACAAAGGTATCTTGAATTTTGACTTTGGGATACATTTTCTAATATTGTTTTCAGTAAACTATTACTTTTATGAAGGCAAACAAGCAATTTTGTTCTATCTTTTTAATACTAATGACAGCGATTGTACTGTGTATTCTCTTACTCTTCTCAGCTACCAGCTAACTCCTCCGTGACAGCGCTGGTGGCTTTGTTAATAGGCTCTACTTCTCTACCCTTGAATATGTGATTTGTCTAAAAAGCTTTGTCATTTTCAACCTTCAGCGATGATAGCTAGATTGGGTAGCTTCTACAATACCTTCAAATTCAGACTGTTTCCTAATGAAAGTATTACTCCTACTTTTGGATCCCAGCTTAAGAACTATGAGCCACCCACCCTCACCACTGAGTCCACTGACTGATGCATATAACTCTTCATTTATTCAAATCTCAAGACAACACAGAAAAAAATTAAGTCTTTTCAGGGCTTAGAAAATGCTAAGTAGGAAATGGAACTTTCACTTTAGGTCTTCCAAGGTGTTTTCCTTTGAGATTTTTCAATAAAATAAATCACTGAAATGGCCTTTGAGTCATATATGCAAGCTCCATTGGAAGCTGAATGCTCCAGAGAGTCCAAGGGTGGAAAGGTCCAAAGAAAAATATATTAGGAAAACCATTAGTGTAGAGGTAAAATATGTAGTCCTTATTTCTGAAAAGTCTGGGTCTAACACTTAAGCATCATTAATTTTTTTTTGAAGTTGAAAGTTACTAAATATCCATGCTTATATTTAAATATCTTTTAAATATCAGTTGTTACATCCTCACCAAGGTTTCACATCCAAGGTAGAAAATGATTCACTGCTAGTGTAGAAGTTTCAAGCAATCCAAAGTTTTTGCTTTGAAATTAACCTTTAAGAATGAAATGAAATCAAATGCAGTCAGTATTTCCATATTTACTTAAATTCCCTGCAAAACTAAAAGTAGTTTAGCTGTAAAAACATGACAGACCTTAAAGAGGAGGCATGTTCAACAAGACATGGGGATGGCTTCTTCATAAGAAATCACAAGATCCTGATAAATTAAAATACTCCAGGCAATGCATAGTAAATATTTTCATTTAATAACAACATACAGGCCATGTTGGGAACATTGATCTATGCTATACTTATTATTTTATGGTGACAGAATGAAAATACAGTTACAGATACAAACGCTAATGACCAATAATCAGAATGATGTTATTGTTCAGCAGACTATTATGCACATAAACAATATAAATAGCTACAATCATCAACTTGAGTTAAAGACAAATATATGGCATATAATTATTTTTAAAGTGAGAATTATCAATTTTAATTCAACCAATTCAAGTATTCATTTAACCAAAGAAATAAGCCTCTTAAAAGTTTAGCATTTATAATTTTAGGAATTTTCAATATGATCCACAGCTCTGATCACTACTGAATTCACTGTACAAACACTCTTATCAATTTCTTTGTGGCTTATAATTAGGAGTATCTGATCATTGAAAACCTTCAACCAAAGAATCACTACAACTGTCGGAGGCAGAATCCTGATATGATGAATGCAACAATGGCCATAACTTTCTTAACAAGCATATGGAAGTTTTTACTTTCACAACTATGAAATTTGGTTTTCCAAAATCTAGTCCAATGTCCAGCATCTAAATATTCCTATAAAGGAAAGAAATGACTTACTGGTCCTCTAGAGGGAAAAAAACTTTTTTAGATCTTAGTTAAAAAGAAAAAAACTTGATACAACAGGTACCAAGAATGATTCAAACTTACATAGCAATATTATATTCAAGTTTATGGGTTAGCTGAAGATCAAGAGGCAAATGTTGTGTAACACTTGCTTCTGATAAAGCAGATGGAATAGTATGTTAACCATTGGGGCAGGATAGGAAAGAAGTCTAGTTGGGCCTGGCAAACATTTCCACTGAATTTACAGATGGATGTGTATTTTAGTCTGGGACTGTTCACCACCAGTGTGTTCAGGGGATGGTAAGGAGGGACACTGTTCACCTACAAGGTGCTTTCCAGGGCAGTAGACAAAAGCCTGACTGCTGCTCCAGGAAGGTAGCTCTTCCTTCAACATCCCTAGGGCACTCAGGGACCATGGAAGTATAAGACACAAAAAGCATTTTATATCAAAAGTCAGTCCATCCTAATTAGAGTCCTTTGAGTTATTCAGTTATCAGCTGGGAGTACAGATTCTAGCTTTGGTAAAGAACACAGATAAATATGTCTGCAAAATACCCAAAAGTCTGTGCAGTTTATTGTCCCCATGTTCTCCCAGAGTAGGGCTTGTAAAGTGTTAGAAATTGTCTGAGGCTTTTGGCCACCTTTCCAAATAAAATCTTAATGAATACATTTAAGTCTTATTAAACTCTGTAATAACACAAAGCAGACAGCCAAGCTGAGGTTGTTTCACATAACTTCGGTTCAGCAGAAGACATGGAGGGTATTTTGCTCTTGTCCAGAAAGATTAAGTGAAAACAATCCACTCTCCCCAGTGGTGCTGCCCTCAGGGACTTTCAGAGAGAAAAATCAGTAGGCAAACTGCATGGCTGGCAGACGCTTCAACACATCTCAGGCTCCAGGCTGCATGGCAATTTCAAATGACAGGTGCAGAAGTCATCTTTAATTCAGGTCCAGAAGATTCTGAAGAACTTCAAGCACAATTTCATAACAAAACTGATACTGCTCCTGCACACACACACACACAAATGACACGGCAGTGAGTGCACAGATCCCAGCGTCTGTCTCCTCTAGGAGACTACATCTGTAAGTTTTTTTCAGTCACATATGAAAATTCCCCACAAACAAGAAATGTTCATCTACAAACACTTAGGAACTTCTTTATGCAAGTATGGACTTTAAATATGAAGAACATAAATAATCCAAACAAATGTCTGGGCATAAGAATCCTTAACAGAGATTCTAAACAGAAGGAAAATGTCAGCGTCCACTTCCTTGTATCTTCTCTAGCTAATCTAACTTTAATTTTATAAATCTCACATTAATTTTAACATTTCAAATGTTCTTTCCAGATCCTGTTATACCACTCCTGGGCATATACCCAGAGCCTTTACCTGCAAGCAATAAGGACACATGCTCCACTATGTTCATAGCAGCCTTATTTATAATAGCCAGAAGCTGGAAAGAACCCAGATGTCCCTCAACGGAGGAATGGATTCAGAAGATGTGGTATATCTACACAATGGAATACTACTCTGCAATTAAAAACAATGAATTCACGAAATTCCTAGGCAAATGGGCAGAACTTGAAAATATCATCCTTAGTGAGATAACCCAATCACAAAAGAACACACATGGTATGCAGTCACTGATAAGGGGATATTAACCCAGAATCTCGGAATATCCTAGACACAATTCGCATATCAATAGATTTCCAAGAAGATGGAAGGAGAGACCCCTGGTCCTGGAAAGACTGGATGTAGGGAAATGCCAGGACAGAGAAGCGAGAGGAGGTTGAATGGGGAAAAGAGGAGGGAAGGGGGCTTATGGGACTTTCGGGGAGGGAGGAAACGGGAAAGGGAAAATGATTTTGAATGTAAATAAAAAAAAACTTAGAAAATAAAATTAAAAAAAACATTTCAAATGTATACAATTATGTGTTTATATACCCAAACATCTCTACTTATATAGACATATTATACATAGCATACATATCAGTTCAGAGGCAACTGTTTTTATTATAAATATAATAAAATTTTGTTTCTCCTGGCAATTAAATTAATCTGTGATAGATAGATAGATAGATAGATAGATAGATAGATAGATAGATAGATAGATAGATAGATAGATAGATAGATAGGTAGGTAGGTAGGTAGGTAGGTAGGTAGGTAGGTAGGTAGGTAGGTAGGTAGATAGATAGATAGATAGATAGATAGATAGATAGATAGATAGATAGATAGATAGATAGATAGGCAGACAGACAGACATAAATAGAAGCAAGTTCACATTTCAAGTTACTGTCTAGAAACTTAGCGATACAGTAGATACATTGCTTCTGCAGCAGGGCGCTTGTCAGGTCACTCGGGGAGTACTTGCCTTGGTTTGAATCATGCCACAGCGCTGCTTTCTCATCTGGGTCACTATGTTCATAATGTTGAACTGAAATGAGATAACGATGGAGAATAAACTCTAAAATTGACAAATGAGTACTCTCTATCTCTTTCTAGTGAAAAGAGGTATCAAAAGGTAACTAGAAAGGTCTCCTTTCTGGTCACAATATACGTCTTAAAGCCCAGCCTAATGAATAAGAAAGACTTGTTTTAGCAGGCTTTTGAAGAGGAAGAAGAAATCCATCATCTATGAGGAAGAACACTCTCAAAGAACATACTCCCTTTATGCTAACCAAAGGGAGAACTGAAAGCAGCAGTATAATTCTGGACAAGCATAGAAGACCTGTTTGACCACATGAGCATGTATGTTTCTTATATAAAGATCCCTGTTGATTCAAATAGAAAACTTTGACAACCGTCACTAACACTGTAGTGTGCACCTGACAGCTAGAGGTGGCCACAGACTGCAGGCCACAAAGGTCTGCTGCTGGTTCATAATGACATGGTGCAGAAATGTGAAGAATTTAGGAAGTATTCCAGCCACTGGGCACTGGTAGTGAGCTCTGCTGAGAGAAACCAAGCGAGCAGCCTAAGGACCAGCTGCAGCACAGTCACTTATCAGGAAAGGCAGTGTGGTGCGAGCACTGTGTAGGCATGGAACTCAGACTATGCTGACATGATGTTTTCAGATTTCCCAACTATAATCCCTCATATTTTATATACCCCCCCATCTCCTGTGTGGAGTGTGTGTGTGTGTGTGTGTGTGTGTGTGTGTGTGTGTACAATAGAATGCAGAAGTCAATGCTACGACTCATCCCTCAGGAGTTGTTCACCTTCTTTTAGAGGCAGATTCCTTCTCAAACCTGGGTCTCATCAGTTAGGCTAGATTGGCTAATTAATGATCTCTAGGGATCAGCCTGTTTCTGCCTCCCAAATGCTAGGATTACAAGTGAGTGTATCATGCTCAACTTTGTATGTCGGTCTCATGATTGACCTGAGGTCCTCATTGTTGCATGGCAAGCATTGTTTTTCAGAGTTTTATGTATTCCAGATGCATAGCATTTCTTGGATTCATAGTTTGAAATTATTTTCTCCTAATCTTTAGCCTGCCTTTCATCTTCTCCCTAGGGTCTTTTATAGAACAAATTATAGGGGAATTAGTCCAGAAAATAAAAAGGCCATGCGTACTGAAAAGAAAGCAATACATCTATTTGCAGATGACACATATCATCTATGAAGAAATGACAAATAACTAAGCCACAAATAAGACTCAGAATAAACGAGCTTGACACGGTCATAGGACAGAAAACCAACATGCAAAAATCATTTGCATTTCTATGTCTTATTATCTTTGCAACAAATATGGAAAAACTGAAAGTTAAAATAGTAGATTTCCAATTTGTTCAAAGAAAATGAAATAGAATAAATTTAACAGAACACTTCTTGAATTTATATTCAGAAAATTGTGGAATGCTTACCAAAGAATCTTAAAAAGACCTATTAAATGAGCAAATATATAATGTATTCATGGATTTGTCGATTCGATACAGGATAGATGTCAGTTCTCCCAAAAATTTATATCAACACAAAGTACTTGAAGGCAATTTTTACCACAATCCCTGAAGGCAAGCAATAACTAGTTTTATGTCAACTTGTCAGAGATTAGAGACATATTTAGAAAGAAGAAATCTTAACCTAGCAAATGCCTCCAATAACACTCGCCATGGGCAAGCCTGTGGTGCACTTTGCTGATTGGTGATGGATGTGGGAGAGCCTGGCCCACTGTCAGTGGTGGCATCCCTGGGCAAGCGGGTCATGAGAAGCAACCCTGTAATCAGTGCTGCTCCTCCCTCTGGGTGTGGCCTTGAGTTCCTGCCCTGACTTCCACTGGTGATGTACTGTGTTTGACATGGAACTGTAAGCTGAAATAAACCCATTCTCCTCAAGCTGCTTTGGTCACGATGTTTTATCACAGCAACAGAAATCCTATCTAAGGCACAAACTAATCACAAAATTGACATTGGAAAACAGACTCTGAACTGGCCAAGACAATTTTGAGATGTAAGAATGAAGTGTGAGGAATCATTCTATCTGATATTAAATTTTTCCATAGTTACAGAGATCCAAAGGTTGGTACTGGCAGAAAAAATGAGACACATAGATGAATGCAACAGAGTACAGACCACAACAGCCCCATGGGAATGCTCTAAGTCATTTTTGATAAAGGTACATCGGCAATTCTGTGCAGGAAGAATAACCCTTTCCACAATGGTTCTGGACCATCTGATTATCCAAGGCCAATAAGGAAATAAGAGAATAATTCTCAATCAAAACCTCATGCTTTATATTCTCAACATAGAGTATGGACTTGAGTCTAAAATATAAAACTTGAATTTCTCAGAATCTAGGTTCCTAGACTTGATATTTGAAACATGATGCACAAAAAGGAAAACTAAGTAAAAGCCATTAAAGTTAAAACATTTCTTTAGAACCTTTAAAACTGCAACAGTACTAGGTAAAATTATGGCAATAAATCTTCAGTCCTCAACCTTAATTTACTGATAGGAAAAGAAACTTTGCTGAATTATCTTATCAGAACAGACACAGTCTTCTGAGTGTGGTTGTACTGGCCAACAACTACCATGTCTACATCACACAACAACAACTACAACCACAACAACTACAACAACAATGACAAGACAACAGGAATGAGGAGTAGAAATGAAGAGTAAAGAAGATCAAACAAATTCTACTGGAATTGGTCTCTACACATAATTGCGTTTTTTAATAATTACTGTTTGTGATGTGCTAAAACCACACTTGTATTATTTACAAAAATGTGCTAGCTAACAAAGCAAAGGAACCATTAACTTAATTGACATTCATAATAAGACATTTTTACAAAATCGAAAAGATTATTTTATAGAATAGTAGATTAGAAAGCCAACAAAAGCAGATATTTAGCATTTTACATATTATTGCTCAGTAGACTTCTTACAAAATAGTGTTTGAATTGCTAACAGTAAAAATCATATACTGTCATCAAAAAAGGTCAAAACTGCTCTAATGATTTCTTTCTTTGAAATTTTGGTAAATAGATGGCAAAAGACAGTTATTTCTAATGGTGCTGTAAGTTGGTTAGCTTGGGAACTAGCTAATGACAGGGAACGGCAGCAGTGCTGTTGAAGGAATCTATAAATATTGCTAACAGATTCAATCAGTGTGTGACTGCTAGGCACATGATACACCCAAGAAGTTCCACTTTGGTCAACTGTGTTCTCATGCTGACAAATGCACCTCGTTCTAACCTGTAGAAATCCTCAGCACCGCAGCACAAAGGTGACTTGCAGCTTCTATTTCACAGGATGAAGTGCAATGACACTTGTGGACAAGATAAGGACTTTAAAGCAGAAGGTAAGTCAGCACACCGCTTCTTTGGGAGTCCTCTCTAATAACAAAGCAGAAGGCAAAGCCCAGTACCTTCCGAACAAGATGAGGCAGATACTGCTGTATCAAAGTTAAAGTATATGAAGTATGTAACGTTTTGTGTTAAGCTTTGGCTTGTTCTCCTCACTGCATCAAGACTCCCTTCACAGCTGGCTAACAGTTACTATATGCCGATGACAGAAAAAAGGAAACAAACTTTGCTGAGACTATCTCACAAACCCTTGATGTTTCTTAAGACAAGAACTAGTTTGCTTTCAAATGTTATAAGGGGTTTTAACCTAACTTGATTAAAAATTAAAGCAAATCTAAATGTCAATAAACAGACAAATGGTTGCACATTCTCCTATTTTTATATCTGTAGGAAGCAGAGGAAGACACCTTGAGCTGTTGACACAGGCATGGACGTGTCAAGGTCCAAGAGGCCTTCTGCTCATGAAGGCTCCAGGTGAGTAAGATGTGGCATCAGTAAGAGCTTTAGTTACTGACAGTCTGGGTTGTGTGGAAAGTCAAGAAACACTGGCTGTGTTCTTATTTTTATCCACAGTAATGCATCATACAGAAATATCATTTTTTTCATTGCTTTCTCAAACCTTGCACATGCTGGGCGAGCATCCACCACTGAGCTATATCCTCAACTCAAAGTCCCACTGAGAGAGAAAAACTGCCAAATAAAATGTGTAAGATCAGCAATAAGGCACATTTCAATGGAAGAAGCTATTCTGTGGGGGCACGGTGCCGCTTTGATTTGACAAAGGATAACAGGCAGCTTGTACAGCTGCCTCAGTGATATGAACAAGGATAAGCATGCAAACATTCTCAGCATTTTAGGACAAGTGTCTTCTTCTGACCATCCAGCTTACATTCATTCTCCGTAATGATATTCTGAGTTTGTTTTGGAAAATGATATTATTCCCAGTCTCCGTCTCCTGGCCTGTAGTCATGAATAGTCCAAAAAGGCCAGGGCCATCCTTCAGTGTTCAGAGACTAACACATAGTCAGAAAGTGAAATGTTAAGAGACATGGGCCCATGCTTTTGAAAAGAGATTCATCTTTCCCTAAGGCCTGTTTTCCTAGTGACCTTGTTTTGAATCTGACCTTGTCCCGCAGGAAGATAACTGTAGAACAAACCTGTCAGGGCACATGGTTCTTCACCTCATGTCCTTAGGGAACTGAGAGCCACCTTCCCCAGGGCCTGCATACTCAGCAGACAGCTTCCCTTCCTCAGTACTGCAGCACAGAATCATTCAGGAAGCAAGCTACTGTGCCACATAAACAACAGCAGAGAAGTGTATAATCACCATATATCAGACTCTGTCTCTTACCTCAGTTTAGGAGAAAGGGAGGGATTGTTAATGTTTGGCTCATACCCATGAATACTTATCTCATCATTTTATGTTTAAAAAAAAACTGATTTTGAGGCTGGAGAGAAGGCTCCCTGCTTAACAGGACATACTGCTCCTGAAGAGGACTTGAGTTCAACTGCCAGCACCCATGCTGAACAACTTACAGCCACCTAGAACTCCAGCTCTAGGAGGATGTGATGTCTCTATCCTCTCCTGACATGTTCACATGCCCACATACATACACACAGTTAAAAGTTATAAATCACAAAAATGTATAAAATAATACAACTTGCATTTGAGAGAGGATGAGCAATTTACATAAACCCACTCAAATCTAAAGTAGATAGTAAAATTGGCAGTTAAGCCTAGAGGCCCCTCATCAACTCTGAGTTCAACATTTTTCAACATACATGCATGTCAAATTTGCTCACTGAAAGCAAGAATTCTTCACTGAAATTATCTAAAAGAAATACTAAAGCCCTAAGTGTCACACAAAGGAAGGAAATGACTGCTCACTTACAGAGTGCTCATTACTCTCTACACTACCCTAGCTATTCAGTGATGTAAGACACGCAATCCTCACAGCATTCCCAGGAGCCTGGAGCAAACCCAGCGAGCATGAGGTCTCCTGAGCTAATGTGCACTCGATGTGCTGTGCTGCTCAGACCACAGTCGCTCGATAAGCGCAGGCTGTGAGAAGCATGTTTAGAGACACTATCAGTTCTTCTGCTTTATCACGCACTTACTGAGTAGTTCTTCTCGATGGCAGAGAACACAACATCCACACATATGAACACCCCTGTTCGGCCTACACCAGCACTGCAGTGAACAAGGAGGGGTCCTGTAATGTGGCTCTTCCTCACATAACGGACATACTTAATGAAAAAATCTGCTGAGGCAGGAGTGCCATGGTCTGGCCATTTGGTGAACTGCACGTGTTTTACAGAGTGACTCTTTCCTGTCTGTTAGAGAGACAGAGAGAGGGTTATTGATTTCTTATATTAGTGATCTCGTTTCTATTTCTATTCTAGTAATGACGACGACGACGCTGCTGCTGCTGCTGGAGACAGTGCGCGAGGTGTACAGAGCACTGAGAATACAGAAACCTAAGCTTGGTGCTTATAAAAACTCCAATAGTTGCCAGACTTAGCTTTTCTCCATTTTAAAAAGGAGAACACAATGAAAACAATAAAAACAAGAGTGCTGTCAGGATGCAGGAATCCAGCCCCGGCTCCCTCCCACCAGGCAATGCTCTAGGAGCTTGACAAGGGTTATCTACTTTCATCCTTATATCAGCCTAAAAGTACCATGTTGTCTCCATTTCTAGAGATCAGAATTGGGAGGACTGGGAGGTATACGCTAAGTCACAGGCTCACATATTGAGAGCATGGGTTTGGATGCTTGCCTTCCAACCCCTACACTAACACTTTTCTATCATGAGGCTGCAGATAAACCAAGACTCCAAAGTACTTAAGAGTAAAAAGTTGGCTGACACATCCAGAAGGCGCTGCACCTCCTGTACAGGAGTAACTACTGATGCATCGTCAGTATGGCTTCAAACCTTCTTAGTGTCACAATACCAAGTCCTAAGTACCTTATACGTCTGGCAATTTTATTAAAAAACAAAACAACCTTACTTGTAAGTGTTTTGTCCCAATTGCTACTTATAAAATTCATGATCTTTTGCAGAAGTGGGGCATTTCATGTTCTAGCTGGTCCCTGCTTTTGTCTCCAATCATCCTTTATCCCTCATTGTTCCTTGATAATATACACATTTCTGTTCCATAAGCACTTATTTATGTTTCTATAAATACACCCAAGGCAATGTCTTTTTCAATTGTCTTGCATTCTCATCTAGGACCTTCACCACAGACATGTGATGTTAGCTTCAGTAATGCTTTTCCCAAACTCCCGATAACACTAGTTCCCATCTCAGCTCCCAAAGCACCCCACGTGAACTTTGGCATTATCACTGAGCATAGCAACTCAAGTATCTCCATAGGAGATATAGGGGTCTCCTTGCTCGCTGTGTGGCAGTAGAATCCAGCACAGCCGTAGGCACTCTTGACAAACTCAGTGTAGTCTGCCACACTTGGCAGAAGCCACCAAAGTGCATCACAGGACCAGAAGCATCTGATAGCCACTCCCTGCCCCATGGTTCCCTTTACATTGTCTTCCTCTCCAGTCACAGTTTGGCTAAGCAGAAGTAAAAAACTATAGCTTAATTTCTAGATTATAAAGAGGTAAAAAGTTACTCTATTTTCTTCTAGAGCTGGCTGTCCTGGAACTCTCTCTGTACAGAGATCCACCTGCCTCTGCCTTTTAAGTGCTGTGATTAAAGGTGTGCACCACCACCAATAACAAAAGCTACTTTTTAGATTTTTTCTTTTTATTTACTCTCCTCTCATACAGTACATCCCAACAGCAGCCTCCCTCTCTCCATTCCTCCTAGTCCCCCTCCCCCTACCTCCCCTCTCATAGATTTCCCTTCAGAAAAGAGCAGGCTTCCCAGTGATAGCAAGCAAACATGGCATACCCTCAGTAGATATTCCAACACACTAGCTTATATTGTAAAACATGCATCTACAAGCAGCATTTATAAGACTTACAGACTTCTTCACAATCTGAAATAGTCGAATGGTGAAATATGGAGTTATATGAAAGTTCTCCAGAAAGACACGAAAGTGTTTGAATTCCAAAGGCTCCTTCAGAGAAATGGGCCAGTAACTGTAACACTTGATAACTCCACCTTCTATCTCTCTGGTTATCATAGCAATAACATTACAATTATTTTCCATAACCATTTGCCAAAAGTCTTCTATAGTATCTGGCAGTGGTCCTTGAGTGGCAATATAAAAATACTCTTCTTCATGATTTACTATTCTAATATAACTAGCGTTGATGTAGTCCTTGTTTTTTCCAAGAAGAACACGTGTTGAATCATCTATTATGGAAACAGAAACATGTGGTAAAAACAATGTAAGAGTGGGCTATGCTACCCAGACTTTAAAAAAGCATCTCACACAGGTAAGTCCATGAATTTCTTTAACACTCCCTCAAAAGAAAATGGTACAGGAGATTATTTTCAAAAAGACTAAGTTTAAATTCATCCCTCCAGTGCAGTGAGTCATTGGTCTGGTTAGAGGTCTCTGGCTTCTGTGACTCTGTCAATATTATATCTTCACTGGGACTCCTATTGGTTATCCTGTTACCCTGTGTCATGGAGGTCCTGCAGATTTGCATCAGCAGGACTGGCCCTTCCATGTGTCCCAACAGTTCACAGATGACATGGACTTTGGGGTGGGAGGAGTATACTATGGGACACACTGTGACACACTACAGCTTCCACAAGATGATTTCTATGCTTTATTTTGTTTTGTTTACTTGTTTATGTATACGTGTGTTTTATTTGGGAGGATTGCAAGAGGGTGAATATGAGGGGCAAGGGAGATGAGTAGGACATTATGCTTACGTGTCACCAAACAAGGTCTATGACTTCCAACATACAATACAGAATTCTCTTATAAAGTGGAATAGGAAAGTCTATTGCCAAATTTTGAAAGACACCAAGTACTTCAAAATGGGAGCAAGAGCAGTACCTGGTGCTAACTGATGCGATATCTCACCATCCAAAATGCTACTTTATATAAACACTTTTCATTTTAAAAAAGAAAGACTGAATATATCAAATAATTTGGTAAAATCTAGCTTACAGATATAAACCACACTTACTCAATTCAAACTCCTGTCCTGCATGTCCCATACTATGCAGCCTTTCTGGGCTCCACAAATCCCCAAGTAATTACATGTTTGTTGACTCTTAAGGAAGTTTGCAGAAAGACATTGCTTGAGTTGGGATAACAATGAAGAGAATTGTTAAGACCTCAAGGCTAACATCATGGAAGCAAACAACTACTTTCTGACTGGATGAAAGGTCCATTTCACAAGATGAGACCCATACTGGACACCATTATCAGACCAGGATCCTAAGGTTAGAGAGTTGTAGACCCTAAGAGACTATTATGATGTTAGATGGACATAGTATTAAATCAATTCCTAGTGACCTATCATCATACCCTATATTAATGTACCTCTTAGTCCTCATCAGAGAAGCTTATGTTTGTACCAGATAATTAATGATCAATGTAGAGACCCATGACTGGGAAAGATGCAGAGAACAAGAGACTGCGGAATGTTCATCACTAAATGAAACCTATATAGGAACTTCCTCCACCAAAGGCTCAGGCACCACTGCAGAAGAGGGTGCATACAAATGTAAGAGGCAGAGAAGGAGGATGACAAGGAGAGTGTTTTCTGGACACAGAAGGCAGCTGCATGTGTAAACTCACAAAGGTTGTGGAAGCACATACAGGACTCACAAAAGTCCAACAAGAAAAGATCCTAGCACAAAGAGGGGAGTTGGGTACAAAGATCCACCCCAAGCTGAGGTGCTACTGGCAACTGACAGCTGCTGTAAGAAGCTTTCTCCTACGTGTGTAGTGCCTGAGAAGTAGCCCATGCCCTGGTAAAATGCCCCACACCCAAGAGTGTCTGCTGAGACCAGAGTGCACACCCCTGAATCCTGGCTACAGCAGGTACTATGTGTTCAGTCATCTAGAGAATATTGTCCCAGGAAGGTTCTTTCACCTACTTAACACTATAATTTTCTTCAAAACATCATTCAACCATTATTATCAAGTATGTCTCTTCAGGACAGTGAAGTCTATATGAGCCTCACAGAAAACTGCTAAGAGCCAATTGCCACAAAGAGAGTTCCTTTGTGTGGAACACCATGATGTAAGGCATTCTGTAGGTCTACAGACAGTAAATTCAGAAAAAAACATTGCACCTAGGGAAGGAAAATCCATAATCAGAGTAAATTTCTCTTTTGTTAGAAAAAAAATCACTGTTTGTTTCATGGTAGAAGTGGTTCAACATAACCTGCCACCTCAGGGAATAAGGCTTCATATCAAGGACTCTGCAATACTCCATGCATCTGGAAGCCCAGATCCTTGGCAATGGCTGAGTATGGCCTGGTTGTTCTTGGTGAGTCTGTAAAGCTGAATGCATACATAGCCTCCAATAGTGCCAAATAGGCTGGTTCTATTTTTTCATGAGCTATTGAACAATGGCAGAGGAATTAGGGACAATGACTGCAGTCCACAGACTGTATCCTACCCACATGGTCGCTGTCCTCTGTTGAAGTCACTCGTCATGAGCATTCACATGAGACATAGGATTTACGTGGGGTTTGTTCATTTATAAAATTTACAAATTTAGAAATTTAGAAAGCTCTACCTATGTCTTTTCCCTAGACCTCCCTTGTTTTTACTTTTTCAACTATATTCCTTCCAAGGCCTTGACCATCCATCCAGTTAAGCTTACCTGCTAACCATTTCTCCAAGAAAAATGAACAACCAAGTACACCAAGCAAGATTATTCCCAGTAGATATAATTCCCTTCACCATTATGCTTCAGAAATGTCTCAAAAATGAGCCACAGTAGTGCAACTGTCCAATGACACAGGTGAGCCACAGAAACGATTCAGAACCATGTCGAACCCTGTTTCCCCTGTCAATGATCATAGGGAACTCATCATAAGAACATAGGTACAAGCTGAGGAGAGAAACCAGTGTCCCAGGAATGAAGATCATGGAAATTTGGACAATTTTTTGTCACGGAATCCTTGTGCCTTCAGGGTTGTGGTGGTTTGAAAAAGAATGGGCCCATCAGCTCATGTATTTGAATGTTTGTTCCCCAGTTGGTGGAACTATTTGGGAAGGATTAAGAGGTCTGACCTTATTGTAGGAGGTGTATTACTGGGTGAGCTTTGAGCTTTGAGATGCTACTTCCCAGTTAACTCTCTCACTGCCTCATGCTTGTGGATCAAATGTGAACTCTCAGCTCCTGCTCCAGTGCTATGCTGGCCTGCCTGTTGCCATGATGTTCACGGACTCTAATCCTCTGGAAACATGAGCTCCCAAATTAAATGCTTTCTTTTATAAGTTGTCTTGGTCACATGCTTTGTCACAGCAATAGAAAAGTAAGTAGTCAAGGGTCTACTCAAGAAGACTCTCACATCTACCATATCTTTCTGATAATCAAGTGCTGTTGTGCATACCCAAGCTTAATGGCTTGGTTGTTGCTAGAGAAGGAATATCTACTTAGTTCTCATTATGCAGTCTCTGCTAAGGTATAATAATAACAGGCTGAAAACCTGCTTCTCCAGAAGAAAGCAGCGCCTACAGGGATTGCAGCGCATTGCTCCAAAATCCCAAGGCTCTCTCCAGCACGGCAACAGGTTCTGAACAGCGCCCCCTAGCGACTATCACACCTGCTGAACCTGGGCAGCGGGGCAGTTTTCAGAGTGGTCTACATTCGCAGCAGAGCCTTCTCTTGGGAATCCTGTCTAGAAGAAGAATGAATATGTTGCCGCCAAGGGGCTACAGAGGCTCACGAGGCATTGTGTCTCCTTTTTGGGTATAGAAAGCAGATATAGCAACTACACCTTCACCATTAGAAGGGAGCATTTTAAAATGTCCTACACACTTGGACCACTAGACATTTCATCCACAGAAGTTCCTTTTAGTTGTATCTTCCATTCTCTGGTATGAAGATGTGCTGTAAACAAATCCAGTGTTTGCTTACTGTTTATGCATTCTAATGGCCTGTGTGATAGCTGACAGAAGGAAAAGATGGTTGAAATCCATTTGAACTATATTATGACAGAACTCAAAAGCTGATCTATTTCTGTGTTTAAACCGTGAATTCTGCAAGCAAACTACTTCTAGTGACCTCCATACATTTCCTCAAAGTGCCTTCTCAGATCATTTGCTCATTTATTATAGGGTTATTGTTCTTTGAGTTACAGAAATTCTTACTGTATTATAAATGGATATTCTTTGTCAAGTAGATGTTTTGTACTTAAATTTCTTCTAGCCTGATACTTGCCATTTTGCTTTTAGAATGGTATACTTGGAAGAGCAATTTTTTAAAAAAGTTTGATGAAGTCTAATTATTTTTTTCCTTGGCAGTTTCAGTTTTGTGTCCTACTAACATTTTTACTAAATATAATGATGCTAAAATTTTTTCCTTGGGTTTAACTCCAAGAAGTTATATGTTTTTATATTTTTAATTAAAGACATCATTTTATGTATATTTATTTATGTTTGTCTGTATGTCACCTATGGTGTGTCTGTGAGTGGGTGTGCATGCACATGTGTGTATGTGCACATGCACTGAAGACAAGAGATGTCAGAGTCCATGAAACTGGGGTTTTAGGCAGTTGTGAGCCATCTGATATGGGTCCTGAGAATTGAACTTGGGTACTATGTTATTATATTTAGTTCTGTGAGCTATTTTGAATTCATTTTTACATAAAGTATAAGGTAAAGGTTAGAGGGTTTTCATTTTTGTTGTTATATAGAGTTGACTGGAACTTTTCTTGAAAAAAATATCTTCTCCTTATTTTTGGGCATCTTTAAATTCACACAATATCTATTGTCTTCCTTGTCTCTTTACACTGTTATAAAGAATACTCAGAAATTTAAGATACTACCATTATCAGTCCTGATTATGTCTTGACCCAGAGACAAGTTACAAAAAAGTATTCCCCTTGGAGTAGGAGACTTGATATATAATGTGTTCTCACTCTCTAAGCATCTATTAAAATGTTTTTGAAGTCATAAAATATTGAATAAATGCAATATGTTGTGTTACCCATGGAAATCCTTATAATAAAGGCCTTCTTTGCTTTGCATAATGGTACAAAGCCATAAATATGACTGTAAACTGGAGTTGTAAAAATATCATAGAAATCAATAGGGAAAATATGATTGTTTCGGGGCCCTTAAAATTTTTGTCAAGGCTTTAAAAACTTTCCTGCTGTATTTCTGTAAATACACAGAAAAGATTTAAAGCAAGATTCATATTTTGAACACTAACTCTAAGACATTAAAAACACAGAACTGAAGTACTTCATTTTCAGTTTAAACAGCATTTGTTCCTTTTTTGCTATATAACTTAGGGCGAGCCTCTTACTGTGTCCAGATTGTCATATTCCCTCATCCATTTGGATTTGTTCCTATCATTTCGCCCTTTAGATTCCCACTGTTCTGAAACTACCCTACAGTCCCTGGAATGTAAAGCCTCTAGCCAGCACATGTCTCCTAGGTGGCCTTCATCCTAACCACCCCAACTTCTCAGTGCTTTTATTTTGGTAAGTCACCCTTCAGCAAGTCCCTCCTGGGTACAGCAGTAGAATTCCCTGTTTGGTAATAATACCACATGCTCCAAGCCAGGTATTTATTAGAGCATTTGTATTCAATTCTAAATCTTCCCAGAATAATATATATGCAATGTATATGTATATGTGTGTGTGCGTGTGTGCGTGCATGCGTGCGTGCGCGTGCGTGTGTGTGTGCGTGTGTGTGTGTGCGTGTGTGTGTGTGCGTGTGTGTGTGCGTGTGTGTGCGTGTGTGTGTGTGCGTGCATGCGTGCGTGTGCGTGCGTGTGCGTGCGTGTGTGTGTGCGTGTGTGTGTGCGCGTGTGTGTGTGTGCGTGTGTGTGTGTGTGTGTGTGTGCGTGCGTGCGTGCGTGCGTGTGCGTGCGTGTGTGACTGACGGCCGTGTCTGTGAGTCAGCTCTCTTGGTTAACCTCTTTGCAGGATGCCCCACAGGCTCCTCACTGGGAGATGAAGGACAGCACAGCTGCATGCTCTGCTGTGTGTTCACACAACACAAACAGATTTGGAGAGAAGCGGGCCAACTTTACTGACACGGTCATTTGTACATTGAAGAAGCAGCTGCCATACTTGCTGTGTTTGCACTATTCACAGCTAAGGCACAGTGATAGCTGAAATCTGACTCATGTTTCAGTATTTCTAACGAATGCTGTATTATTAACAATGTGTATGCAGGTTGGAACGTGCAAAGTGAAGACTAACTGAACTGATTATAAATTATTTCTGGCATTCTTAACATGCCATCGGAACGTCCTCTGTATGTGTGATGAAGAAACCAGGCGCGTGTTCATAGCCTGATGTTCAGATAAGACTAGACTGTGTTACAAAGTAAGCAAACCCTAAAATAGAACGTAGGTGAATTACAGTTTAAGTAAAGCAAAAACTTTAGGATGATTTTCCTTCTTTTCAATCATTTAAGTGAAGTGTTTGGCATCTCTACACGTCCTTGTCCACAGGCTAGACTTGGAAGAGGATCACATGCATGCATACCTCACTCCCTCCAGTGTGCCAGTACTTCCTATAGTCCCGAGGGGGTCGTTTGTAAACCTTGTTTACTTTTAGTCTCCTTGAAGAGTAATTAATTGCAGACTGAAGGGATAAAAATCAGCATATGAGACCTTTGATCGTTCAGAGAAGCACCAAATTGTTTGCCCTGCTAAAATGTTGCATAGTGGCCCACTGGCCAGATCTTCAGAAATGCATACTAGTGAGTTTCATACTATCTCACAGGAGATGACAGAATGCACTGGCTTGCCCATTTTGAAAAGGTGCTCATTGCTTTATAACCAGTCATTTTAATCTGAAAGAGCTAACAAAACAAGAGCATCTATTGTGACTTGGCACACGCTGTGCCCCTTTGATTTGTGCTACTCTGAAATATCTTTACAGAAACGATGAAAATCATTAAAGTATACTTGGTGAGTAGGAAGTGCACTCACTCCCAAGACACTAGACCCCTTGGGGAACCACCAGATCTAGCTTTGAGGAAGACAACAAGGTCAGGCTGATGAACTATGGAAGACAGGGATTGCCATAGCAGAGAAGGAAGGTAGTTCTTGCATAGTTTCAAAGTTGGAAGGAAGAAAAGAAACGCAAAGAAACTTTTGTGTCAAACACCAAGAAAAACTTCACCATGACAGTACCAGAGGGCCATGGAAGACAACAGCCAGATATCCTGACGATGCTGTAAGGAAATCACCTCAGCAGCTGTTTGAATGAGTAGTAAAGGGACACAATGAAGAAGACAGACATCAGCTAAGAGGTAAGAGACACTCAATTCAGGTAGGCAGCAACGTCAATAGAGAAGTGTGGGGACATTAGAGAGGTATTAAAGAGGTGGAAGAAGAATAATTTTCAAGAACTTTTTGCATATAACAAATGACTCAGCTTTCTGGCTTGAACAGATGATTATATTAAGAGATGATCATAGAACGAAGTTTCCATTAAGACTGCATTATTGTATTTCTGTTTCTGTTTTTTGAATGGCTGAGACTGACAAATGCTGTGAGCAAATACACTGAGGAAGGGAAACTGGTTTCCTTCCTACCGCTGTAGGGAAGCCATGAGCCAGAAAAGCAGCTGCCTAGAGCAACAGATTGATAAGTTAGCTTTAATGTCTAGGGCAGAGGATATAAAAAAGCCCCATTGTGTTTTAATGTTTAAACAAACTGCCAGAGAAAGTAGCCAGGCTTAGGATACCAAGTGACAGATGTCTCAGGCTTTGTGTTAGATGGATAATCAAGACAAAAGGGCAGTATAAATAATTCACTGACAGTTGTCAGAAAAGTTATCATATATCCTAGACGATGCCCAGGTAATCCAGTGCTAGCTACTAGAGTTATTCATGATAAAGTTCAAAATTTGTCCTGCAAAATGTGGGCTTTTCCCTTTTCCCTACTGTTAACAGGAAAATCATTTAAAATGTTCTCAGCTTACATGGAAGAATATCTCGGTATCTGTTCTTATTCCGGTTCTGTAGCTCATTCCCAGACTGGAAGTCATCAGGCAGAGTCATTTGGTCTAACTCCTTCAAAAATTAAAAAAAAAAAAGCCATGTATTTTCTATTTCAAAAGAATGAAAATCTCCCTTTGTTAAGCATTTATTATCCTTAAAATCCTTATGGTATAACCTGCTACTCAATGATATATAATAAACCAGAGAAACTAGAATCTCATCCAATAAGGACTGCATACAATATCCCAAGTTAAGAGAATAAGTCAATGAGTTACTTGATAAAAAAATGTTAAATTCTCAAAATAGTTTTCTCCCTGAACACTATTGTTTACCCTTTCATGAAAAATAAAATAAAATACTTAGTTCTTATCTTCTAATCATACCATTATCATTTTATAAACAAAACAACTATAACAAATATTTTAACAAAAAGCTACAAGAAGGCTTACAATTTACTTCTTGAAAAAATTATAGCTGGGTTACTGCCAAAACAATTGTCTTCATTTCAAAAGAAATTCTTTAACAAGTGTGAATTCACAAAAATTAATCAAGCAGCTAGTTCTAGATACTGTAATACAAAGAAAAAAAAAACAAAACGCTTTCCCGTCGTCCTTAAGCAGTCAATAAAGAATATTTAACCAAATATCATGTGACTTACAGAAATAGTATTAGTGATAGTGTCTAATTGTGTCTGAAGATACATAAAGAATACACCAAGAAAGTCTTAGTGAGTCATCAAAGTGACTGTGTGGAATGCGATGTGTGTGGAAGGAAAAGAGAAGAAAGGTCCTAAGAAGGTACTTGCCTAGGTGTCAAGCACTAGGGTCCTATGGTCAGTTTCCATTTCTAAAAGTCAATTCTAAAACTAACCCAGAAAAAAAAAATCTTTAAAAAACCAGAAAAAAAAATCATACAAAGGTAGTAAGATTAGTCTTACTATATGATAAAGTTTAGAAATATGGAACCAGTGCCAAATAATAAAGTCGATTTTTAAAAATCTAAAATAAAATGCCATCATTCATTACCAATAAATAAATAAATAAATTCAGTAGAGTCTTAAGACAAATGCAGAGATATACAATAGTGGTTTCTTCTAAAGCCTTAAATCAAGTTAAATGCTAACTGGATACTGAATGAAAAATTAAAATACTAAAACCACATTTTAATTATGGCAGAAAAGTTTAAAATAATTATTATATTCTTAGACTGAAATGAATATTACTGAAAAATGGATATAATGTAAAAATCCAAAAGTCCTTTTTTTTTGTTTCCAGTTTTTTTTCTAAGTTTTTTTTATTTACATTCCAAATCATTTCCCCTTTCCTGTTTCCTCCCTCCCCGAAAGTCCCATAAGCACCCTTCCCTCCCTCTTTTCCCCATTCAACCCCCTCTCGCTTCTCTGTCCTGGCATTCCCCTACATCCAGTCTTTCCAGGACCAGGGGTCTCTCCTTCCATCTTCTTAGAAATCTATTGATATGCGGATTGTGTCTAGGGTATTCCGAGATTCTGGGTTAGTATCCCCTTATCAGTGACTGCATACCATGTGTGTTCTTTTGTGATTGGGTTACCTCACTAAGGATGATATTTTCAAGTTCTGCCCATTTGCCTAGGAATTTCGTGAATTCATTGTTTTTAATTGCAGAGTAGTATTCCATTGTGTAAATATACCACATCTTTTGAATTTCACTACTAAAAATTAGTTATTCCTTCATGGTAAATAGGTACATGTTCATGTGCTCATATCTATGTGTCTAAATATAATATATATATATACTATATACATACACATATCACAAAAGGAATATTTTTATTATATGAAGAATAATTAATACGAAAAATAATAAGCAAAAATATGAGTAAAAACTGCATGCTAATATGCAATGCTTAAAAACATGGAAAGATAATTTTTTATCTTAAAAAAAATGACAAATCATCAAAACTCATGATCAACAAATGTCAAAATCTGACAGCACAAAATACTGTCTTTCTAGAAATTTGTTCTTTAAAAAGACACATATAAAAAAAAGTGTATGAAGAATGTTTTCTGATTAAAAGGCAGAGAGAACGAGCTAAATTTCCCAGAACTATTTAAAAAAATGAAGTTATCTGACATGTAATTAACTCAAAGATACAGCTGTATAGAGTTTGGAAATATGAGTAAAAATTGTATGTTATAGAGAAGTTTCTTTAACAGAGTAGACTTGTGAATAAAGAACATACCAACACTTCCTTAAGTCTACAATAACAAGCCTAATAGTTAAGGGGGCCCCAGAGGAAAATGGGAGGAAGAGATGGGAAAGTATCTATATATTTTATAGCCCTTTATGCAACTTGATTATTTTTACCATGTACATCTATTATTTTAAAGATATAGTATTTAAAAATACAAGCAATGTACTAGGTTAAAAAAAAAGAACAGGAAGAAGAAGAGGAAGAAGAGGAAGAGGAACAGAAAGAGGAAGAAGAAGGAGGAAGAGGAGAAGAAAAGGAAAGAAAATTTCTAGTTGTGGTAGAAAAAAGGAAATTATAAACTTTTCTTTAGACCAACATATTTACCAAAAACTCACGGATGATATCAAGTTCTTCTTTGTTCTGAAGCATTTTCAAACAATCCCTCATGGCAGATTGTGAAGAATGGTTGAATATTAATGGTCGAATCTGAGCCAACTGTGTTAGCTCCTTTTCAGCGATAGGTGTTTCAGTGTCTGAGAAACAGAAAAGTCTACATTTCTAAGTTCTATGGGGACAATAGACACTTGAGGGGTATTTTATGTTTCTTAGACTTTTTTCCTCTTTAACACAAAGATTTAAACTTTAACAGAAGTTTACTTTTCCATAAGAGTCTGTTACATTTAAACAGACTATCATTTTAAAAAAATGCTATGTACCTTGAAGTTTTAAAAATCCATCATTTGTAGACAAGATCCACTCAGAGTTATTAGACATAAAGTAGACTGAAGCATATTCGGTCTTAAACTATGAACGTGTTGTGTGGATTGACAACTACACCATGGTAAGAATGCTTAACATTGTGGATTTTAAAAAAGACAAAGCTTTTTGTCCACCATGGAATCAAGTATTTAGAAGCCCCTGGAGTCTATATGAGAGAACATGGAGAGTCCAATACATGTCTCACTCTACAAGTATAGCCCAAACAACACGAAACACATCAAAAGAGAGAGGGCCTAAGTATATAACTAATAAGACATAATAAAGGATATATACCAATACACAATAATAGAAGAGTGTGCTCTTTATCAAAAAGCACATATAGAATCCATCATTTTATAGTGACCTTTAGGTCACATGGTCAGTATAAGTTCAAAGTGTCTGAAACTTTATAAGTATCATCTGTGGGTCAAAAAATGCAATAAGTCTAGAAGTTTATAATAAAATATACTTTACAAATTTCACATTTTTAAGGCAAAATATTGAGGTTCTCAAAAAAATCTCTTTCCGAAGAAACCAATGTGAACAGAAAGTGAGTTACTAAAATTAAGTTACTACTAATAAAAAAAGATATAAAATCAATTAAACAAAAGAAGAAGATAACCATTCCCAAGACCCTGAGCATTTACAGGATACAAAAGAAACAGGCAAAGCCAATATAATTTTATAGAATAATAACAAACCTGTTGATCAAGAAATCAATAAAAAAGCCATTTCAAGTCAGCTAAAATATCTAGTATATAGTGATATACTAAATGAAGGAAATGGGATGATCTCTACAATAAAAATTACAAAATCTTGATGAAGAAAAATGAACAGGACATTGAAAAGTAAAAAGACCTCCTATATCCATGGATTTGACAAGTCAATATTGCTACATTATCCATGCCAAACAAAGCAATTTACAGAGGTAATGTAATACCTACTAAAGTCTCAATGACTTTCTTCATATAAAAATTAGGGAAAAATGTAAAATTCACATGGACGCAATTAAAGATGCCTATTAGCTAATCAATCTTGAATAAAACAAAGCAGCAAAAATTACATTGGCTTTGCCTGTTGATTTTATATCCTGTAAGTAAATCCATCTTTATAGAAAGTTTTGTTTTGGGAGGAAAATTAATACCCCAATGGAGGAGTTAGGGGAGACTGAAGGAGCTGAAGGGATTTGCAACCCCACAGGAAGGACAACAATATCAACCAATCAGAACCCCCAGAGTTCCTAGAGATTAAACCACCAACCAAAGAGTACACATGGAGGGACCCATGGCTTCAGCTGCATATGTAGCAAAGGATGGCCTTATCTGGCATCAATGGAAGGGGAGGCCCTGGGTCCTGTGGAGGCTCAGATGACAGGGGAATGCTAGGGTGCTGAAGCAGGAGGGGGTGGGTGGGTGGGGGAGCACAGTCATAGAAGCAGGGGGGAAAGGGGGTTTAACTGGAAAGGGGGATAACATTTGAAATGTAAATAAATAAAATAACCAATAAAATATGAAAAACTTAATTGGAGATTCCAGACAAAGCTGGGTGGCAGGCTCGGGATCCAGTCTGAAGCTTTCTCAAATGCTTCCAGAATGCCTCAGAGAGCTTAAGGCTCAGAGGTGCTGAGAGCCCCTGCTGTGCAAGGAGACAGGCTGCTCAGAGGTCAGAGAGCAAGACTGCATGCTTCCTGCAATCAAATAAAAAGAATAGAAATAAATGGAAATTTAACAAGTCAATGTGTGCTGGCTGGTTTTCTGTCAACCTGACACAAGCTGAAGTTATCACAGACAAAGGAGCTTCAGGTGAGGAAAAGCCTCCATGAGATCCAGCTGTAAGGCATTTTCTCAATTAGTGATCAAGGGGGGGAGGGCCCCTTGTGGGTGGTACCATCCCTGGGCTGGTGGTCTTGGGTTCTATAAGAGAGCAGGCCAGGGGAAGCAAGCCAGGAGAAGCAAGCCAGTAAGGAACATCCCTCCATGGCCTCTGCATCAGCTCCTGCTTCCTGACCTGTTTGAGTTCCAGTCCTGACTTCCTTTGGTGATTAACAGAAATGTGGAAAGTGTAAGCTCAATAAACCCTTTCCTCCCCAACTTGCTTCTTGGTCATGATGTTTGTGCAGGAATAGAAACCCTAAGACACAATGCTATCATAAGCAACTGGGTTCTTTGAATGTGGGCTCTGTGGGAATTCTGGGATTGCTTAATCTAGCATATGACACATTGTTAGTCTGAGAATAGGCTTATACAGTAAACAGAAGGGAATTCAATTGAAGTTAAATAGGAAAGGATATTAATACAACTCAGATAAAGAGAAACATGATATAATTGTATATATCCACAGAAATATTAATCTTCACAGAAGGGAGGAATAAATGAAAATTGCTTAATTATTTTTAAGTATGCATAGATGAACAAATAAATTTAGGCCTTTGATCTAAAAAAAAAAAAAAGAACAAATGCAGGAGATGTAGAAGGAGGAGCCCTGTCTCAACAGATAATAATAAATGTTTAAGATTGCCTTAACTACTTTGAGTTGTTCTGATTATCAAGGTGAAGGTGGATATAAGTTTGGTGGTATTGATATTGCTCATCCTCTGGGAGAAAGGTCACAATGGAGCAAGCCTAGAGAAAAGAGAGGCTGCAAATTTGAACCAATGGATTTCAGGTTACCAAAACAAAGGACATGTTATTTTGGGAGAGAGGCTCTATATTTGTGTTAACAGGAAAGAAGAAAAGGCTTTGGACCCCTACCAAAATGATATGGACCAGATATGATGGGGAAGACTCCCTGAAGATTTTGGATACAGACAAGAAAGAAAAATTCAAGAAGACAAAACATGACAGGTAACAGAATTAGCTAATTCCTCCACATGGGAACAGCCCTGAAACTGGCTTAGACATAAAAATGTCTCTAGCCAAAACTTCAGCTAAAACTACCAATAAATCTTGTTAATTACTGAATCCTAAAGATTCATCGTGCCATCCTTCACATGGCATGAATGAAGATTTGTTACAATTGGTTATTGATCAAATTAACTAATAAAAAGACAGTTGTCTTTCACCTGCTCAAACAAGGAGCAAAATATTCATCCTTAACTGATCAGTGCACCTTGCACAATCCATACAAATATATTTATAAAAATATGGTTGTAAAATTTATATCGAAGAATGAAACACCAAAATGCAGCTCTGACAGGATTCACCCTCAGGGCTGCTGAGATGACCTGCTGCCTCAGCTCCCGGCCTGATTCTGCCTCACCTGATGCTACTTCCAGAGACTTGATTCCACACAGCTTTAAGAACAGATGCTAATTCTCCATGAACTCAGTTCATCCAGTCTTTCAGACAGATCCAGTCAGAACTTCAGATAAGCCCTGAACTTTCTAAGCATATCGAGACTGGATAACAAATGCTAAAGCTAGATTTCTTAAGTCTAACCAATTTTTCCAATTTTCCTACCCTTTCCTGCCCCTTAAAAAAATTAGTCTCCCCAATTCAGCAGGAAGAAGCTATGGAGAGTCATCATCCCAATTCCTTGGGTTTGGGTGTCTGGTTATGGTTATTTTATAAATTATAGATAGGCTGTTATTTTAAGGGATAACTTGGAAGTGGTCATAATTTTGGACAGAGAGGAAACTAAATAATAGAGAGCTTAGACTTGGGAATTTCTGTCTTTCCTTTACTCTTTTCTATCTTTTTTTCTTGGGAAGAGGATTAAAAGGGAAAAGGAGGATAGAGTAATATTATAATAAGTTATATATATGAAAATGGAGTACTAAATTTATTCTTAAACAAAATATTTAATAGCCATAATCTTATATTGATAGATATCTTTACATTTTGATACAGAATTGATGTTATATTTTCTTACACTGGTACAGAATGTATATATTGTTACAGGTTTAAGGTTTTCATTGGTATAAATTTTTGTATATTGATAAAAAATTTAAAATTAATTTTGTTACTCTTAGATAGGCATTGTGCCTATGCAACTCATTTAAGAATACAAGGCTTAATAGCCTTTTCAACAAATGGTGCTGGCTCAACTGGAGGTCAACATGCAGAAGAATGCAAATTGATCCATTCTTATCTCCTTGCACTAAGCTCAATTCCAAGTGGATCAAGGACCTCCACATAAAACCAGACACACTTAAACTAATAGAAAGGAAACTAGGGAAGAACCTTGAACATATGGGCACAGGGGAGAATTTCCTGAACAGAACTCCAATAGCTGCTCTAAGATCAAGAATTGACAAATGGGACCTCATTAAATTACAAAGTTTTTGCAAGGCAAAAGACACTGTCAAAAAGACAAAGTGGCAACCATCTAACTGGGAAATGATCTTTACCAACCCTACATCTGACAGAGGGCTAATATCCAATATATACAAAGAACTCAAGAAGTTAGACTCCAGAGAGGCAAGTAACCCTATTAAAAAATGGGGTACAGAGCTAAACAAAGAGTTCTCACCTGAAGAATATCTAATGGCTGAGAAGCACCTAAAATGATGTTCATCATCCTTAGTCATTAGGGAAATGCAAATCAAAACAACCCTGAGATTCCATCTCACACCAGTCAGGATGGCTAAGATCAAAAACACAGGAGACAGCAGTTGTTGGCGAGGATGTGGAGAAAGAGGAACACTCCTCCACTGCTGGTGGAATTGCAGCTGGTACAACCACTCTGGAAAGCAGTCTGGCGGTTCCTCAGAAAACTGGGCATGACACTCCTGGAGGATCCGGCTATACCACTCCTGGGCATATACCCAGAGGCTTTACCTGCATGCAATAAGGACACATGCTCCACTACGTTCATAGCAGCCTTATTTATAATAGCCAGAAGCTGGAAAGAACCCAGATGTCCCTCAACGGAGGAATGGATTAAGAAGATGTGGTATATCTACACAATGGAATACTACTCTGCAATTAAAAACAATGAATTCATGAAATTCCTAGGCAAATGGTCAGAACTGGAAAATATCATCCTTAGTGAGGTAACCCAATCACAAAAGAACACACATGGTATGCAGTCACTGATAAGGGGATATTAACCCAGAATCTCGGAATACCCTAGACAGAATTCGCATATCAATAGATTTCCAAGAAGATGGAAGGAGAGACCCCTGGTCCTGGAAAGACTGGATGTAGGGGAATGCCAGGACAGAGAAACGAGAGGGGGTTGAATGGGGAAAAGAGGGAGGGAAGGGGGCTTATGGGACTTTTGGGGAGGGAGGAAATGGGAAAGGGGAAATGATTTGGAATGTAAATAAAAAAAAACAAACAAACAAACAAAAAAAAGAATACAAGGCTTAGACCAGTCCTTCTGATAGCTCCTATTACAAATTGTTTAGTATAATTAAGTAATGCAAGTTAAGGGCCAGATAGTAAGCTCATGGTAATATTAGATTCTAATTTAATTATAATAAAGTGTTTTAAATACTATTCAAATATAAATAGCTAAGAGTAGTCAAGGTTTAATTGTTCAGATACACTATATATAGTCTTCAAAAACATCAGAAATCCACAGAATATGGCATTTAAATTTTCATTATTAATAGATCTTTTGACTAAAAGACATGTCTGCTCCTGAGAGTACCCCCATCCCACCTCAAAGAAGATACTGAGCATCACTACCTCCATATGGAGTAGCTACAATTGTAGCAAGGTAGCCACTGGGCAAGAATTGCCCTAATTCACTTGCAGACAAAAAATACTGTCCAGGAAAGGACACAGGATGTGGGAGAGTCAACAACTTAGCTCTGCCAAGACAGAGTAAGACAGTCCTTCATAATTCCTGCTTCACTTAAGGTCTATCAGATGATTCTGGGTCAGAAGGCTAAAGACAGATATGCTAACATTATGAGTAATATGGGATTCCAGGCAGACAGTTATCTCTACAAATTGTTTAAGTTTTGGAAGCTATATTTTTGTGCTTCCTACATATTCAGATAATATGTAATTTACTTTTGGATCTCTGGTGGGATTGAAGACTAGTTATAATTTCATAATCAAACTTAAGTTGTTTATCATTAAGAAAGATGATCTAGATTTGAAAGGATGGTTTTCAGATGGTAGTACAAGTTAAAATCAACCTAGTTCAGGCACGGAATTATAAACTCTTTAGGTTAATAAAGAAGGTGTGAGACAGAGAGCATAACCACCATGTAGGAGCCAAGGAAGAGCGACCTCAAAAGGGCTGCCCGACTGGGACCAGAGCAGCAAAGATGGTATATAGATTTAACTTGGGAACATTGGAGGGAGGTAGATTAGCCACATGGAGTTTAGGAAGTGGCCCAGCCATTGAGCTGTTTAAGGTGTATCAGAATATAAAGGCACGTTCTCTCTCTCTGTCTCTGTCTCTCTGTCTCTCTGTGTCTCTGTCTCTGTCTCTCTCTCTCTCTCTGTGTGCCCGTGTGTGTGTGTGTCTTTCATTTGGGTTCATTGAGGCAGGTAGCAAGGAATGCACTGCCACTGCTGAATCAATTTAAGTATTTAATTGGGTACAACTACACACACACACACACACACACACACACACACACACACACACACACGCCACAATCAAATGAGGTGTTTGCTGATGTGAAAAAGAAAAGAGAAAGTCATTATTTAGGGCATATTCAGCACAAATAAATATAATAAGTATGAGACTTTCTCCCTTTTCAATATGAATATATGATAAAAATAAATTACCTTTCTCTTTTATAAGATAATAAAGGGAATGTAAGTTAGAGACTATCAAGAATGTAGAATTATTTCCTCTTCTTGGCAAAGAATATGAATGCACTGTGTACAACTGAAAATTATTTCAGCCATGAAACATGCTTATCAGGATGGACTCTTAACACATTTGGTATTTTAAAACAAAAAGTCAGTTTATACTGTTCATCACAGTTTATACCATTATTTCATTGTTATTGAATTTTTATTTTCCTGATTAACAAGTAAATTAAAACATTTTTCCATATTTCTCTTCTGTAATGTGTCTGTCAATGTCTACTGGCTGTCCTTTACTTGTTAACATATAATTCTTCATATTTTAAAGACATAAATTCTTTGTCATTAAGGCTTCTAATAGTCAACTCTTCATAGAATCTAATCTTACTCCTACACTGAAAATGAGAAGGTGGGTACTTAGAAATAAGATATTTCTCTCAAGAATCCCTTGGCATGTTGAGAATCAGCCATGAAAGTCCTTGGTGGAATGAAACAAATTTTATGCCCCAAAAATATGAACTGTCATTCAGAGTTCATAATAAAGCAAAACAGGTCACTATGTCTGAATGCTGGCAGAACTAATAAGAACAGCCCCAGATACAGAGGCTGTAAGTGCTTTTTCTAAGGCTTACAGTATCACCCCTTTCCTTTTAAAACTTCTGGCTACCTTATTTTTGTTCTGCATATCATGTGCTTGTTTAGGCACTAAATTGAGTTTTTGGGCTTGTACCATTGTTACAGTAGTAAAAATCTGAGTAATACCTTTTCTTTTTCAAATTCAATCTAAGAGTACTTCTGAAGCCTCAGCCCCACTGATAATTATCACAACATCTATATATCCAACAAGAAGTTAATAATAAAGATTATAGTACAGTTATAAAAGAGGGTATTATTTTTCAAGGCTGAAAAAAACTGATAATACAAAGCTATTTGTTTTGAAAACAATGTTTACAAAGGAATGTATTCATATTTTACAGACATAATTATATTAAAAGTTCTATTTTTTCTTAAGATATAGAAAGCTATGTGTAATATCACTCATTTCCTAATTATATATACAAGTTGATAAGCCCACTAAATTATCCTTTTGCTGAACTATCAGACAGCTGAGAGCAGGGCAACTGAAGGATCTGAAGTCTATGACTGAGTCCTCTAAAGAGTGTCAGGAATTGGAATACTATCTCACTTATAGTAGTTAGTGGGAAAGAGAGAAACCAAGAACTGCACACATAGGAAAGAAGCACTTGGACACAAGCAGTACATTGACAACTGTGATATGGGCCAGTGTGACAATACAGAATCCTAAGAAGTCAAGAGTCTTAAGAAGTCGGACTCAATGTCCCAGATATCTAACAGGTACTAATTAGAAGACCTAGGAATGGAAAGGATCATTTCCCAAGTAGTAAAGGCTTGGAAGAGGGGAGCTCTTTCTACCATGGAAAATGCATAATGCCTGAGTAGTATTTAGCTTCCTACAAAACCAAAAACAACAGAGAGAATTACAGCAAATGTTATTGTAGGAAGATGAAGACCAACTGCAGGTAGGAAAAGAGTCCAACTAAGACTGTACTCCAAGTGGATGGGAAAGAAACAGTACTAGGCCCACTGTTACAATGGGTCAACACTGTCACAAATCAATCACTGAATGGAGACAAGAAACCTTCTCTCACAGCAGAACTGCCAAAGACCTATGAGAGAGATGGGGTGGGATGGGAGGAAATAAAATGGATTGGAGGGTGAAAATTGATCTCATAAACATGAAATGCTAGTATATTTATTTTTAAAGTATATATGTATAGGTCATGCAAGAGGAATGGGGAAGAAGAGATCTTGAGAGGTAGATGAGGTAACAGAATAGATATGGCTTGAATGCAGAACTAGGACTATTGGTGAAGGAGGAAGGGGGACCAGCAAAGGGGGTTTAAGGGAAGTGGGGAGGACAATAGGGAGGTGTTATGGGTTGGCCTAATGCTATTTATATTCTGATATTAATTCTGCTTCCTCAAGAGGGGATGCCCCCTACAAGCAGTCCATCACGTATTCAAGTAATCTCATATGAACCTTCTCCCCATTTTAACTGGTCACTAAAGGCTAGAGCAGTGGAAGGGAAAGGTGGGACTGGAGGATTGAGAGTAGGGCAGGTGGATGGGGAGAGGAGGACCAGAGGGTAAGGAGAGAGGACAGAGGAAGAGGAAGATGCAATGAACCAGAACCACATGGCCAGAAGAAACCACAATTAGCAAGGGGTCTTCTAGCTGGGGAATAAGTTAGGTCTGCCCAATCTAGGCATATAGCTTATAATTATAATAACTGGATTATATGTTTTTTATATGGGTTTGTTGGGGTTGGAAATTCCAGCAACAGGGAGGATCATATAAAAACATGAAAATGCCTTAATGAAATCCATTATTTTAAATACTAACTTTAAAAAATTAATTGAAAACAAAAACTTAATATAAGAAAAAAGTATCCATAAATCCTTAAAAATTTATTTTCACATTTGAAATTTTTTTCCATAGCTCTTTTAATTTCTTACTAAAAATACCTTTGTGCATACCCTTTGAGAGCTTACTACCAGAAAGCACTGGGGAGACAGTCTTTGATGGTCCTGCAGACTCAGTATCCACACTGTTCCACCTGTTTCTGCGGGACAGGTCACTGACATCCCACATTGTCTCATCACTGTCACTAGAAGAAAAGCATCCACAGGATTTAGAAAAATATATACCACATACATTTAGAGAAGAATCTCTAATAACCTCTGGGGTAACTCTAAACTTAACACCTGATCACAAACTGCATATCCTCCTGCACTGGGCTTGCAAACCCTGTGACCAGTCCACCTACCCATCCTCTCTTCTCCCTTAGCTAGGCGACAAGAAGTAACGGCACAACTGGGACTCTATAGACCAAGTTAGAAGCCACTGCTCTGTCCTTAGACAACTCCCACCATCCCACGTTAGCTCACTGCAACTACTCCCCTCATGTGGTCTGTATGTAATTACCTTCCTTCCTGAAAAGCAATCCCCACTCCTAGAAGGTACAAACCAGGATTTACTCTTTGAAAACAAATAGATTATCAACTTCCTCATCACTCCATACCTGCTCCCTGTTCAGAATTAATACAACTATGACTTGTCTGTTTTTCAATTAACTCATTATCTACATTTTTCTCTCATATCCTAAATTCAATTCTCCATCTGTCGAGCTGACAACTTGATAATATTTTAAGTCTGACTATACTCACTTCCTGTTCACTTTGACTTCTCACTACTCGGTTGACTTAGTCTATGTACTTGGTCCCTGCACTTTCACTTGCAATCTCACTTAGCAAATCTTCCTCATTTGATGTCTGGACTTAATTCTCAATGTCTAGAAAAGAATTTTCTTCCTAAAATTAACTATGATTTCAAGGCCATACAGAAAAGACTCTTAATTGCACACAAACAATAATACAGCTGCTTATTTTCACCATCATTATACATCTTTTACATGGACTTTATGCTTTAACCATGTCTTTTTCTTTGGTTCTGTAGGAATATTTTATTTTATTACTATTTCCTCTTCTTTTTTTCTGGAACCACTATAAACATATTATTGATGCACATTTCCTACCATTCTAAACCATCCTCACTTTTCCTTCAGTAACTTTCAAAGTAGAGGCTGACAGAAAGGATAGGATGGAGGATAGGCAGACTGTCAGAGGAATGAACCTGGACTCTAACTGTGCTTCATTTTAATTTAAGTTTAATAGACAAAAAAATAGAGTTAGATTCACACATTGAGTTCCTTCACTTCAGTGCACACTGTATCTTTAGTTTTAATTCTCTTCTTCTCCATCTTTCGGTCATCCCGACTCTATACATCATTTCATTCTTGAAACTCACTCTTGCCATTAGTAATATGTCTTCACAAACCCTTACTTTGCTCAAACATCTCTCACACCTGAAATTTTTTCTCCTCTTTTCACCTCTTAGGTTTCTATTGACTTAAATTCTAAACCCAAAATTATCTCTTTTTCAAAAAAGCGTATGAGGGGCTGGAGAGATGGGTCAGCAGTTAAAAGTGCTTAGTGCTAGCTGGGCAGTGGTGGTGCACGCCTTTAATCCCAGCACTTGGAAGGCAGAGGCAGGTGGACTTCTGAGTTCGAGGCCAGCCTGGTCTACAGAGTGAGTTCCAGGACAGCCAGGGCTACACAGAGAAACCCTGTCTTGAAAAACCAAACCAAACCAAACCAAAAAAAAAAAAGAAAAAAGGGCTTAGTGCTCTTGTAGAGGACCTAAGTTTACTTCCTAGTACCCACAACAACCTGCAATTCCAACTCCAGAGGATCCAACACCTATGGTCTCCATGGACACCTGGATACACATGCACAGATGCACATAACTAAAAATAAAATACATCTTTTTTTAAAATTTGTGAAACACTTCTTTCTGTAAATAGTTATAAACTTTCCATAGCACAGTCTTTGCATTTTGAATATATAATATTCATTGTGCAAACATTTGTCTTTTTATGTGTTTGCCTAATTAAGCTATGATCTGAATGGCAAAAATATAGAGAGATTATCAGACAATAGGGTCTCAAAATACCTTGGAATCATCATTATATTTTTGTTCCTTTAATGCACTTGTGAATGTGAAACACATACATTTTTCACAGATACACACCTGTAAAAATATTTACATTATTATGGAGTAGTATTCCAGTGAGTATAGCCAATGTTATTGGTAAATTTCTCTGGAAACAGTCAAATCAAACAGGTTTTGATTTAATATATAATACCTAAAATAGGACATTTGACAAGCAAGTTTTATAAAACTCTTGTCCTTTTGTTTTGAAATGGAAAGAAATTTACTATCTTCTGGTTCTTTTTTTTTTCAGACACAGTACTAAGAATTCACCATTCTTCTAGTACCATTAATTAAAAATAAAATTTTCTTTTCAAAGACAGATAAACTGTTTAAGGAATCCAAATGTACACTAAATGAAGTAGTCTCAATAATACTGTCTCCTCCCAGAGCTACAAAAAGTTTTATATGTACTGAGGTAATACAGATACTACATCTTTTGAGAAATTATTTTTCTCGTTAATATCCTATCCCAAGAAAGATAAATCAGGTTTAGAAAGAATTGCATCATAAAAAAAATCAGATATTAAGAGTCATTGAGTACCATTTCCATTTAGAGAGGCAGGTATGAAGAGCATGAAGAGAATAAACAGAAAATTCACTTATTAAACATTGTCTTTACCTTTCTAAAGGCACTGGAAAAACAAGTTCATACTTATTTGAGAATGACAGATGGTAGGAGGGTTTTACATTCTCTGAATTCACTTTATTCCCAAAAACCTATAGGCATGAGAAAGAAAACAAATTATAGGCACAACTTTAGGAAAATATCGCTAAAAGAAATATGATTGGTACAATATAATCTTATGAGTAATAAGATTTTTAATGATAAAGTTAAAGTCATAATTACACAGTTAAGTGTCAAAAAAGACATTTGAAATGTACATTGACTTAGCAATTATTTCCCAGTTTTCCAAAATAGAGTGCAGAGTGCTATGTAAATACTAATAATATACTTGGAATAGTGAAGTTATCTAAAACCAATAAAAATTGGCTTTGTTTGGAAAATGTTGGTTATTACTACAAGCTAAAAAGAAGTGTCTGTGAGTGCTTATGACATTCTATTCACTGTGAGTATACAGTTCTTAGCACTACATTTATCTTTACTTTAGTACTTTGACAATCTAAATTCAGTAACTCTACATGCGTCTTCAACATGAAATCTTGCACTGCCTAAGGGAAAATGGCTGCTTGTCTTTCAGTTACTTGCAACATTCTGTATTGTACCTAGCTCACTGGTAGACAACACTGAATTTAGTTAATTAGATAAAAATCACATAAAGACACTTTTCAAATCACACTTCAAAATCAATACAATTACATTTTTAAAAAGGCAAATTATTCTAGCGGCTGGTAAGACGGCACAGGAATTGAGAACACCTGTTGTTCTTTCAAACGACGCAGGTTCAGTTCCCAGCACCCATCTGTCAGCTCACATCCATTTATAACTCTAGTTCCATTCTAGAGGACTCAACACCCTCTGACATCCATGGATACAAAGCATGCACATTGTATTTGTATTTGTACTTGTACATGTATATGTATATGTATGCAAAATACTTATGTACATAAAACAAAATAAATAAATCTTTAAAAATATTTTGAAGATTTCACAATCAAAATTCAGTACAGTAGTCAGCAAACTATTCTATATGGCTACAATTCAAAATGAAGGCTCTGTCATGTCTCTGGTTGAATGAACTGAAATTAACAAACATACCAATAACAAGAAGAAACACAATATATATTAAGACAACAGGACTTTTGGAAATTGCTCAAAGATTCAAATTAGCAACAAATTGAAGAAAAAGTTGAGTAGTTTTTTTCTAGGAGCCTAAGTGTTTGGTTTTTTGTTTGTTTGTTTGTTTGTTTGTTTTTCCTGCATCCCCTGCTGGACAAGGTGAGCACAGTTGCATTAGGAAGCAGCAGGGTCTTTTCCCTGCTCCTGAAGAGCCATACGGTCATGGCCCAATCCCTTCACCCTCCTAGGTTTCTGTGTCTTCATAGATAAAATGAGAGACAGAAAAAAATTTAACAATCATCCAGTTCAAATTCGCATGTCTATAAATAATACAACTTCTAAGAGACATCATATTCAAAAGGAAAGTGAGCAGTTCCAGCACCAAGTTGTCTTATGAAATATAAGTTAAGTAAATCTTGGTGAAATTAATTTCCCCTTACACATTCCAGAAGCCATCCAAGAATGTTCTGAGATACTATTTAGAAGTGGGAAACATATCAAAACTCTTCCTATGATGCCATAAACCTTGACAAAATAAACAAAATCTGAGTCACAAAATATATTCCAATTTCTAAAGGAACCAAGTTGAACATGATGGTCCATGCCTACAGTTCTAGTATGTAGGAGATGGAGGCAGGAGAATCATGTGTTCAAAGTCAGCCTATGCTACAGAAGGAGACACTGTTTAAAAATAAAATATACACAGGAAACAAGTTACATAAAGCTAATTTTTAAAACACAATATTTTAAAATATCAAGAGTTTGAACAGAAGTAGTCTGTATGGGTGGCTAGAACTGATCCCAGAAACTACAGTTATTGAATGAGAATCCCAGTGCCAGGGCTGAGCTATTCCCTACAAGTTGTTTTTCAGGGAAGTTCTTTAGACCTCTAAAACAATATAGGCAATTGCCATTGTGGTTGTTTGCTTACTACCAACTAGAGGGTGGTAAATCCTCTTGCTGAAGACACTAAGTGCTCTGGTTGTAATACACAGAAATCAAGCTCTAACTGAGATGGAAGCTACCTGCTGGCGAGTCCTCATTGTGCAAAAAAGTGTAATGGTGGGATGATGGGGGATATCATCAATAATCTTGCTGAGCCACAGACACTGCATGCTATACTTCTGGAAAGATGTGTCTGTCCACTGGTACAAGAGTGGCAAGTCTGTTCTGGGGTTAGCTAACCACTGTCTGATTAGAAAGGCCTATTCTATGGGAGTAAATTTTATTTTCAAAACGATGGTCAAAAAGCCTGTGACTGGAAATGTCATAAATCCTAGTAGGAAAGCTACAACTACTGTTTTAATAAATGTATATAATGTGTTCATCAAATTACCTTCTCAATAACTATTTTTATTCCCATACATTAATTTATCCCTATACGCTATTGTGTTTGGTCAGGGAAGCTTCTTTTTGTAACAGGCAGTAAAAACAGCAGAGATTCATTATAGATCTAAGTGTTAAGAGTAAGTTACTGTTGAAGGCTTAGCCATAAATGGGAATTTATATCACAATAGGACTTAGGGAGCACTATAGTAGACAAGGCAGTAAGAATATAAGAGCCAGACAATAGAGTAATGTAGAACACTGCCTCCTGGACATGATGCAGACATGGCACTCTTGAACTCACAGCACCCATGACAACTTGTACAAGACTGGACACTCAGTATCCTGTCATGAGGGGAGGGGGATAAAACAAGACTCACTCTTCCCTGAGGAGTTTAGGAAGTTAACCTGAACTAGGTCTCTGAATTTCACAAGGTCTTACCACACCATGAGGATCTATAAGTAGTTAAATGGTTGCTAATATGGTGACTTGAATGACAAGTGCCCCCCATAGGCTCATGTATCTGAACACTTGGTCCCCAGTTAGTGTTGCTATTTGAGAAAGTTACGGAATTTTGGGGACTTGGAGCCTTGCTGGAGGAAGTACACCACTGGCAGTGGACTTTGAGAGTATGACCTCACCCTACTTCCAGTTTGTTTCTGGTATGTGCAGTTGATAATGATCTCTTGGCTTCCTGTACTTCCGTCTTTACCACAATTATGGGCATATATCCTTCTAAAACTATACACCAAAATGAACTCTCTAAGTTCCATTGACTATATTTTATCACAGCAACAAAATGGTATCTTATACCACCCCACTAATGTGGGGTGTTTTTGTGAAGAATCTGACAGGACCTTGTTGGTTTTTGGAAGAATGTAGACAACTTTGAAACTTTGGACTAGAAAATCAGTTCAATGCTGTAAGCAGAGATCAACAGGTTGTGTTAGCAGGGACCTGAAATACAGCAGCGCTGAGAGTAATGCAGAGGGTAAGGACCAAGCTCAAGGAACAAACTGAATGAGCAACTGGGCTAAAGGACACTCCGATGATACTTGGGCAAAGAATCTAGCAGTGTTCTGCCCATGTCTGAGACCTTACCTAAGACTAAATTAAAAAGTAAAGGACTGATCTATTTGCCCAGGGATATTTCAAGTCTGCATGACATTGAACCTGTGGAATGGTTATTATTGAATATAAAGAAAAATAGCAAGTAGGGCAGAGAACAATACAAATGTACAGTTTGGGAGGGAAAAGAAGCACCAGTAAACACAATGCTGCCCCAAGGCATGGAGCAGAAAAGAGAATGTAATTGCTAAGGAGATTAGTGTTGTTTAGGAGACACCCAATCTGCACCCAAACAATGAGAAGCGTGCCTCAGAAAGATCCCACCCAGCTAAGCTTCCAACTTGTGAAAAAGGCCTAGGGATTGAACATGATCAAATGTATGAAAACGTCATAATAAAACCCATTACTTTCTATAATTAATAAGTGCTGATAAAAAGGAAGTTCCTTGGGACTTTCTATGAAGTTGCTCATTTTCAAATCATCTTTATTGAAGAAATAAATCATTCTCTGTGCTAACAGTCAAACATGACCCTAAGCTAGAGATTCCAAGGCAGATGTGGTGATAACATTGACGTGTCTACCACACATATAACAGAAGGGAAGACAAGACTCCCGAAGACTACAAACAAGCTGCATCATTCTTTAAAGCAGCACTCTTGCCAGTCTTAGGTGGAAACAAAAGTTCAGTCCAGGAGGTGTGAAGAGCTTGCTCATGGTACAGACTTCTTGTTGTACCTTTAGGAGACGGAAATGAGTGCAGCAGCAGCTAAGTCCCTAAGCTCCAGCTGACTGGGTAAAAGGAAAAGAAAATGCAACTGGGCATGCTACACACGTGATCCCAGCTAAACACAAGCCTCAGCCCTCCTGAAAGACCCTGCACAAAGCACCTGTAAGCTCAAACATACTTCCCAACTTGGCTGTACCCTTGAGTGGCGTCTCAGGAAATGGTGTATGCTAAGGATTACTTGCAAGCTCGCCTTTTCGCTATTTGAAGACATTATACCATATGGTTTTAATCAATGACATCATCAATATATCTAAGTGTTCTTCATACTGCATGAGATTTTTATTTTGTACCTGTTAGTAACACAAAATTTCTAGAGTAGTAATGAAAGAAGTTTCCTTTGGATTGGCAAAAACAAAAGCCTCCAATCTTTTCAATTCCTATTTTGGTCATTTTTAATATCAGAAGTATTCTTTTTTAAATAAGAAGTAACTGTGGTAAGAAAAAGTAAATATACACTTATTCCTAAAAGAGCTGAGTCAATAGTCTAAGAACTTCCACCAGCAGTCAGCAGAAAGTTTTACCGGTTTTGTAGGTGTCATTTTCTGACTTGATGAAGGCAAAGACATCCGGAGATTCATGTCATCTGAATCATCCGCATCTTCATCATTAGCTCTTTCTGAACAAAAAGAAACAAAGACTTGATCAAAGAAGAAGCTCTAACAGAAGCTGAAATCCTAGTGAGAAAAGTCAAGTCTATGAGAGAAACTCACCTACTTTTCAAATCATCTTATGTGTATCTCATATATTAAGTTCTTCCCCCTGCTTTGAAAAACCAGCATCAACGAGTATTTTGTTTCTTAATATTATACTTATGAAGCTGATTTCTAAGCAATTTTTTTCTTAATTGCCATATTATTTAATAAAATATTCTTCAGGGAAAATTTAAATATAAACAACCTATAGAACCTACACATTGAGAGCTATAAAATAAAATTATTCTGTATTTTATTCTGTAATCCATGAAGCAGGAGGATATCTGTGAGTTATGGCAAGCCTGTTCTACACAGTAAGTTTCAGGAAAGTCATTGACACATACTAGAGAAAGAATATCCCAAAAAGATTGAGCTAAAACAAATACAGCAAAATAATCCTAGACATCTGAGAAATAAAAACAAAAAGAAACAGAGTGGCATTTTATATCAAATTAATAATGTTTATTTTTGCTATGAATGCACAACTGCTGGTGGGTTTCACAGTTTAAGGGCATACTGCTCGCAAAGTGCTTATACCTGTCCTGGAAAATGATACAGCAATAGTAAAATCATCCAGACACCCTATGTCAAGCTTCCCAATCCTGTGTATCTACAGTGAAAGCTATAATTATCAAGATGTAGTCCATAACACGTCTATACTAAAGGGAAAGCTGAGAATAACCCATGTGCCAAGTCACCAAGAGAAAGGAAGCAGCCGCCTGGTCTGTCTGAGTATGAAGGGACCAGAAGAACTTCTAGAGCTGGAGCTGCAAAGTCAGGAGTGAGCTGCCCTCAGAGCCTCACTGAATGAAATTCTAAGAAAAATAATAATAATCAACATTTTAAATATCTCTTTGTAAGTGATTTTAGGGAAACCGAGATCTACATTCAGAAAAATAACACTGTATTCCTAACCCAAACTAAGAACAAATTGTCAAAATTTATAAATATTAATTTATATTATCTTAAAATATAAGACCAAGACTATAACACCACTAGAGAAAAACACTCTTGGAACTGGTTTGAGTAATGGGTTTTTAATATGACACTGAAAGTAAAAGTAACAGAGGCAAAAAATAAGCAAGCATTAAATTAAAGTACCTGCAAAGCAAAAGAAACAACAGAGAGTGAGGAAACCTGGAGAATGAGGAGATATTTAAAGCAGCTCTAATAAGAGCTAATATCCAAAGTACATAAGGAATTCAGGCAACTCAAAAGGATTCTAAAATGAGTTAAAGGGCTAAACATTTAACCAAGGAAGAAACGTTGACGAGATGTTTGTGAAGGTGTTCAATGTCAGTGGTCAGTAGGAAAAGCAAAGTCAAAAGCACCATGAGTGCGACCGCACACCTGTTAAGACTACTTGCTATCAAAAGGTCAGAAGAGAGCCAGTGCTGGCAGGGGTGCTACAAAGCCTTCATTATATGCTGTCATCTGTGAGGTTACAAATAGGAGAGCATCTGTTATAGAAACAGCATGGTGTTTCCATGCAAACCTTAGAACGATCAGAAAGTCCAGAAGCCCCATGCTAAGTATGCGGTTCTTAAAGAAAGTAAGTTGAATATCTTAGAAGAACACATGCATTCCCTGATCCCTGCAGCATGACTCTCAGCAGCCAAGCTGTGGAACCAACCTAACTACCTGTCAAAAAAGAAATGGATAAAGGAAATACTGTAAACATAGATATCATGCAATAGTCATCATAAAAAGGAAATTCTGCCATTTATAACAACATGAATAAGCCTAGAGGACATCATGCTAAGTAAAACAAGCCAGCTACAGAAAGACAAAACTACATTATCTCAATTATAAATGGAATACAAAATCACATGCATCGAAGCAGACAGTAGAATGGCAATTACCAGAGGCAAGTAGGGTGTTGTTGGTAAAAGTATACAAAGTATTTCTCACATAAATGAATAAATCCTGAAGGTCGAATGGACAGCACTATTCCTATAATTACACTCTAGCTGGAAAAGTGCAACAAGTGCACACCAAAACTAAAAACTAGTTATATAAAGTACTGGTTATGGTCATTGACTTTATTGTAGTGCTTATCTCTCAGTGTACAAAGTACTAGGAAGGGAGCCCTACCCAGAATCAAAGGGCAGTGTGGACAAAGACAGTAGAAAAGGAAACAGACGTTGAGTACAGAAAGAATAAAAGAGAGGAATTCTAAAAGCAATCGCCAAAGCTGGTATGGTGTCACAAGTACATAATCCCAGCACTTGGGAGGCTGAGGCAGGAGAACTGACAATTCCAGGTCATTACATAGTGAGTCTGAGGCTGGCCGAAGCTAAATAGAAGACCCTACCTCACAAAAACTAAACCAGGAGAGGAAAATGAGAAGAAAAGGGAGGAGGACAGAAAAAACGATGGCAGGCTACTGAATAGGGCTAGAGAATGACAGCTCAAGCAGGTTGAGAGACAGGTGACACCTGTACTATGAACCAAGCCTTTAGAAATGTGCATACCCTGAGCTTATATCTAAGAAAAAAACAGAAATAACAGCTTAGTGAGAAAGTTAGTGGTTTCATTATCTTCTTTGAGGTTTTACGGGGGAGTGTGGTTTTCACAAATTCTGTATAATAAACTTGGTTTATGATAAGCAAAAAAAATGTTATTTTCATGGGATAAAGTCAAACTTGAATGTACTCCTCAGTACTACACATATGATGACTTTTTAGATGGCTATTCCTAGAGTCAGAGACCTGGCCTCTGCAGGCTAACAAAGCCAGCCACAGTCAGTCCCTCCCTATTCATGGCTACAGCGTGAGACGCACAGCTCCTGTTGCTCCTCTCCCCAAGTCCCTCTAGGTGAAGAAGACATGAGAACCTACCAGTTTTTCCTCTAACCTCCCTGGGTGAAGACATGGTGTCCCCATAGCCGGAATGAAACGGGCAAAAACCTTCTGCAGATACTGAGCCTTAGTTCCTGGAGTCAGGCAGGTCTAGTTAGTATCCAGGGGCCAGCATACAATTGGAGTACTCCTAAACAAATACATAAAGCAAAGAGTTTTCTGTTAGACAACTGAGATTTTCACATTTTAACTAGTAATTCAATCGCTGCCATTCAAAGGGCACTCAATTCTTTAAATGCTTTATCTATGTTATTCAATACAGAATAAAAACAATTAGATGCAAAGCCTATCATTGAGCTGTTCATGTTCCTTCAATCTATAAAAAGTCCTCACATGAATGTTCTTTATTTTCTAATCATTACTATAATTGCCTCCAGAAGATCATGTTTCACTCTTTCTATTGCCTTCTTTCTAATGACTAACACACACACACACACACCACACCACACACACACACACACACACACACAAGCATGCATATACACATATATTTTTTCTATAACCAAGACTTTGTGAGCTTCCATGAAACTCACTATAAAACCTTGAACTTAAAGTAAAGCCCCAGCCTCAGCATCTCAAATTCTGGGATTTTAAACGTGGAGATACTTTTTCATTAGCTGTCCAAAAGTGAATTAAACAAATTTAAAGTGGCTGTCTCAATACAAAGTATTTTTAAAAGATATTAATAAAATTACTTACAATTTGAAATAAGGCAAAAAAACAGATGGACTGTTCTTCCAAAGTCTTATAATGACAAACTACTCCAACAACTATTTATGTAGGAAAATTATAACCTGCTCAGATGTTTACTACTAAGTCTTCTAAATTTATTGAACTTGTATAGTAATCTATACATTTTTGTTTAGTGGTGATACAAATACTTTCTGGTAGAAAAGAAAGCACCAAAGACCAGAATTCACTTCTGTGTCTATCATTAACCAGTGTTTTAAGTGTAACTCACACTTACTCTAACCTTAGTTCAAAATTCTAATTAAGAATCTAGATCTTCATACTACTAGTATGGTCCATTAAGTTCCACCTAATGCAAGCACAAATCCAAAGTCTAAAAATCCACATTGCTCTAAACAAAAACATGGTCAGGCCTATGAAAACAATACATCTGGGGTACCACCTTCTCTTTCATAGAAATTCCATTGGAAAAAAAAGACATTGTGACCAAGGCAACTCCTATAATGCCAAATATTTAATTGGTCCTGGATTACAGTTTCCTTTTTTTTTCTACAACAGATTTTTTTTTAATTTTCTATATTCTTTATTTATATTCCAAATGATTTCCCCTTTCCCGGTTCCCCCCTCCCCGAAAGTCCCATAAGCCCTCCCACCCGGTTCCCCATTTGCCTAAGTAATAAGGGTGATTTGAACGTTTTATGTAGTTTTTATGATGTGTTGCTGAAGAATGTTGTGGCTTTTGCCCTTGTCTGAAGAGTATCCTTGAACCTAAGGTAAAGAGGTTTATATTAATTGAATTGACAAAGGAATACTCAGGAAAGGTGAACACAGTCTTTGGCCTGTGTTTACTCTAATTATGACTGTTTTGATCAAGCACAGTAATCTTAAAAAGGAAAAATATAAAATGTAAGGTTAAAGAGAAAAGGATCCCAAAGAAGTTGAATAAAGTCAAATTCTGTGGAAAAAAAAAAAAGAATCTAGATCTTCGAGCTGTCACCTTTGCCATCCTTCTGGTTCCTTCAGGAATTATTAAGCTTAATAAGATCTTTAATGTGACTTCAAATTTTATGAGTTCCTTTTTTAATTTCTTGGAAATTCTACTTTTAAACAGAGGAAAGAAAATATCTTTGTTTATAGAAGGAAAGTAACAGAAGCCTTCCAGCTGATAGTGAGGCAAAGGACTCATGTGTGGAGCACTGAGGAGCACTGAGGAGCACTCCCAGAGGCAGAGCTGAGATGCTTTGTGCTAAGAACCTCTGATAAAAGTATGTTCAATAGTTCTTTTTAATTAAAGCAAAAATTAATTTCCCTTAGAATTCTGTCTGTTAAGTTTTAAATATTCCTTGGTAAGTAAAGACCTAATTTTTTATTTAACATCAGGGTTTACCTTAAACCTGACAGCCCACCAAATAAATGTGTGAAAAACTCAAATTCAATTATTTGTTCTCCTTACATAAATATACATAAATTAGATTGCTCTAGTTCATGAATAAGTAGGGTAAAATATTTATTAATTTATACCCAATAATCAGCAGATCCAATCTACAAAAGTGAAAAATGCATCCAAGCAATGTTTTATGCTTTTCAAAAATTGTTTCTAGCATGGCTAGGAGATTTTTAAAACAAAATTTTTGTTTCTTTCTCTATATGAAGATAACCAATATTGAAAGTGACAATTAAGTTACCATTGATCATTTCATTCAAAAAAGCAGACCCACTGAGATGCTTTTGCCAAACTCCAGTGCAGTGAGTCAGAGATAATCCTAGAGAAAAACAAAAGGGAGACTGCATGAATAGACAAAAATTCCTATTGAGTTGATGAACATTTAGTTCTATTTTGAGCTGCAGGACAGGAATATAACAAGGTCATACAACTCACCACTGTGGAGATCAGGCTATGCCCTATTCCTAAGTTATTCTATACTATATAAAACAGTCACTTTTCAGGCTGTGGTATCCCCTATGAGATTTCATTTTTACAAGCAGCTTTTGACTTCATGCAGCTAAGTTCATTGAAAGTATTGCACCCCTGAGGAGAACTAGAAGGTAAGCTATTTCCAACAGAGGTTACTCAGTCATTTCTGCAGGCTACTGTGTGTGTCTGATTTGAAAGAGTTACTTTGGTTTTCTCTCTCAGTCAGGCTTCCAGGCCTCTGCTGACGCTGCACCTGAGGTGATGCTGTTTGCCCATCTCACTGCTGCTTCTCTTTGCTACTTGCTATTCTTGTACTTTTGCTTTCCACACAATTCATAAGCTCGCTCATTTGAAACCCCAAATATGGTTATCATAGATTGCCCTCCAGACCAAATACAAACGAACAAACGAGGTCTCTCTCTCTCTCTCTCTCTCTCTCTCTCTCTCTCTCTCTCTCTCAGAAGAGATGTGATAATGTACAAAATCAAAGAATTAGCCCTGAGAAGAAAGATCTAAAAGGGAAAAAAAAGATGCTCAGTTGAGGTGCTAAGACCAACCCTTCAGAATGGACTTTAGTCTGGTAAAGATCCTGCACTTGCTTAGAGTGGCATGCTCAGCACACTGCCCTGGCAGTCCCTTCCAGGGCCAATGCTGCTAGAAACACTTGTTAGCATGCTGAAGGGCCTACTCTCACAAGCTTACACTAGCCAGGAAAGCAGATGACAGAAGCCTCAAGAACTGAAAACTGATGAACTCTAGAGCTCTACAGTCACCTGAAGATATGCTCTTCTTAAAAAAAAATATTTCCTATACAGATATTCCCAATATAAGTTTTTAAAGCTGTATTACTTGATATGACTCATGTCTTAAGAATTGTTTTTGCTTTAGTTGGGGTTCTTTTATAAATAAATGGTGTTGTCTCATCTCATTACAAAAGTAGCCAGGGCTAGGGATCAGTTGGGTAGTCAGGGTGCCTGCCTAGCCTGCATAAAGCCCTGAGTTCAATCCCTAACACCATATATATCAACATGTTTGTCTTATACTATGAAGAAAAAAATGTAAGGAGAGAAGAAACAATTCAGATTAGAAAGGAATTAAGAACATCACATTTATTCACAAGACCAAGATTTTTGTATGTGCTTATATTTCAATAAGGTGATTTTAGTGCAATAAAACATAATATACTTCAATAAAATTGAGGTCAAATAAGAACAAGTACATAAAAGCAACTGTAAGTTACTACTGAAAAACATTTTAAGGAGTCATGACCCAATTACAGATATGAGAGCAAATTGTCATCCTGCTGTGTCAATATGAAGCTTGTTGAGAAGTAGTGTGACCATCCTTCTGAACAGCGAACAATGTAAAATTCCAAAAGCATTTAGAGTCCTATGTCAACAATGCTTAAGTTGTAATCAGGGAACTAATAGTTATGAGCCAGACTCTCTGAGTCTTTTCTGACTAAAAATTGTCACTCAAAACATCTTTTTGTTGTTCTCTTGTTTTGTTTTGTTTTGTTTGAGGAAGGGAAGCATTAGGTAGCTCTGATCAAACTATTCTCAAACTCATGGAGCTCAGCCTGTTTCTGCCTCCCAAGTGCTAGGATTGAAAGCGTGAGCCACCACACCTGGCCTTTTTTGAAATTTGTTAGTGCTGCTGTTGCCTTAATAGCCTTTTAAAAGTAACTCCACAATCTGGACTATCTCTGCTACTCTGTACTGAAGGATGTGACCCACTGTTTCATTCATGACTTAATCCTTCATCAAAGCCCTCCCAACCTTCTAAACTTCAGAGCCATCTGCCACGCGGCTCTCTCTTTTAGAAGTATGCCTCTAATTGCCTGAGTGCTTTATTTTAAAATACACAGTTCCTGACCTCCAACCACAAAGAACTTCTGACTCACAGGGTAGAAATGAACCACTATACCTGAGATCGTGCCAGTCACAAACAAACATACAAGAACTTACAAGCGCAAACAAAAGTTGACATTGCAAACCTGAAACTCTTCTCTTAGAAAAACGTCTGCTTGAGAAACTGAGGGAATGGCTAATCAATATCTGGCCTAGCTTGAGACCCATGACATGAGAGACTTCATCCCTGACAATGAGAGTCGGCTATATTTGCACCCAGGTGCCTAGCGTAACTGTCATCAGAGAGACTTCCCTCAGCAACTGATGGAAACACGCAGAGACCCACAGTCAAACATTAGGTAGAGCTTGGGGAATCCTGTGGAAGAGGGGGAGTAAGGATTGAGGGAGCCAGAGAGGTCAAGGACACCACAAGAAAATCTATAGAATCAACTAACCAGGCCCATGGCCCACAGGGACTGAACCGCCTAACACAGCAGGCATGGGACCGGCCCAGGCCCTCAGTGTATATGTAGCCGTTGTGCAGCTTGGTCTTCATGTGGGACTCCTAACAGCAGGAGCAGGGGCTATCTCTGACTCTGTTGCCTGCCTATGGATTCCTTTCCCTGTCTGGGCTGCCTTGAGTAGCCATAATAGATGAAAATATACCTAGTCCTACTACAACTTGATATGCCAAGGTAGATTATTATCCATGGGAGGCCTCCCCTTTTCTGAGGAGAGAGGGAGGGCTGGAGGATGTGGGAGGGGAGTTGAGATCAGGAAGTAAAGTTAATTCGTTAGGTATGTATGTAGGTAGATAGGTAGGTAGGTGGGTAGATAGGTAGTGAATTTGAAAAAAATGTCTGCATGAAAGTCTGGCCCCTAGTTGATGTCTGGTCTCAAAAATGATGAAAAAATGTCATTGGCATTCTTCTCCCCAAGATAAACTGCCTAAAAGGGTATTGGGACGGTAAGAATCGAGCCTAAGAAGAGGTGGGGCTAGAGAGTGGCCAGTACCTTCAGCATCTACAGAAGACGGGAAAGCAACAGAAGGTCTGTGGATCAATGAGTAACTCAGCACCTAATCACTCAGTAACAGTCAGGTGGCTGGAGTGCTCTTGCTGTACCAAACAGAAAACATGGGGAGAAAAGGCAAAGCTCTTCTAGTGCATTCATGGGAAGCTTCTCAATCTCTTGGCCTTAGACAGCTGTAAGCATCAACAACAGACAACCTGAGGCAACAGCAGTTGGTGCCTCCTAGCAACACAACTCTGATGAAAGCTTTGGGCAAGTGCACCCAGGTCCAAGAGTCCACCAAGACTCTTAACCTTATGGTGACAAGTGCAATAGCTTTTGTGTAGGCCTAAGAACTCAGCTCTTGATAGTGGCTAGTGCCAAGGTGAAGGGTGTCTTAAGACCTTTGACCCATGTATTAATCAGGGTTATCTACAGGAACAGAGCTGAGATGGGGGAAGAGGAGAGAGAGGAAAAGAAAAAGGGAGGGAGAAAGGAGGGAGAGTGTGTTTGTTTGTGCACACATATGTTTATTAGAATGGCCTTACAGGCTATGGTCCAAGTAGTTCAACAATAGATATCTTCCATCAAAAATGCCAAGGATCCAGTTTGTTCAGTCCATGAAAATGGATGTCTTGGGAGTCCCATTCTGGTGCTGGAGTCTTGGAAAGATTCTGGGAGGGAGAGAAGGGGGCTTATGGGACTTTCGGGGAGGGAGGAAACGGGAAAGGGGAAATGATCTGGAATGTAAATTAAAAAAAAAAAAAGAATCCTGAGAAGTAGGTTCTCATGCCAGTAAAGAAATGGCAAGCCAGTAAAATGCAAAAGCTTCCTACTTCCTTGTTCATTTATATAAACTGCCATCAGAAGGTGTGGCCAAGATTTAGGGTGGATCTTCCCACCTCAAATGATCCAATCAAGGAAAGTCACAGATGTGCCCAGCTTTATGGGTTTCAGTTGATTCCAGATGTCAGTGACAGCCAAGATTAGCCATCGTAGCCCTTTAGGCCATGACTACAACAACCATCTCTGCAATAGCTCCGCCGTCAGCCCCTTCCACTGCCACTGCTTTGCTGTCCTGATTTTGTTGTTCTTTGTTTTGTTCTGTTTGGCCACTCCTGCTGTAAAGGCCACCAGCAGTTGCCAAGGCTCTCCCCAACAGTTGTTTGAGCCTTAGCCAGTCACTGTACCACTTCTGTGGCTCAGTCTGTATGGCACTCTCCAATCCTTGGCTGCTTCTTCAGTTGTAAAGCTGCTGGCCACTCTGTGATCACACCACTTTGCAGTTTAGATGTCGACTGTTCAGTGTTAGTGCTGAAGCTACTCAGCTGTTGCCACCGCCTTCTCTTCTTTTTCTGTGGTTGTTGCTGATATGGGATGCTTCAAGATTTATTGTTATGTTATGCATATATGAGCACTGTGTGCATGCCTCGGGCCTGCAGAGGCCAGAAAAGTGTGCCAGATCCCCTGGGACTGGAATTACATGTGGTTGTAAACTGCTATCCAGGTGCTGAGAATTGAACCTGAAGTCCTCTACAAGAGCAACAAATGCTCTTAACCACTGAGCCATCTCCTCAACCATTTACCCAGCTGTAGAGCACAATCCAGGCAAGTTTCTGACACTCTTAACAAGGTGTTAACCTTTCTTCGGTGTCAGTTATTGTAATTTTCATTGCTTTAAGATCTCACACGTGAAGTCCATGTTTCTAATAAAATTCTGCTCACGGTGACATATGTATTCTCCCAAACAAACCTGTGTTTTACACAATTCTCTTGCCTTTTCCAGAATCAGATCTATATTGCTACCCAAGTCTCGTTAAGCTTGTCTAGAGCTCTTATGTCGCCTCACCAATCTTCCTGTGTCTATCCAAATGGTACCCAATCCCAAAACCTGTGCCAGGATATGTGTTAGTTTCTTGGGGCTTCCAAAACAAAGCACTGTACCACAAACTTGATGGCCTTTTAAAAAAATTAAAAATGTAGTCTTCCTGTCTGGGCTGGTGCCCTGAACTGACCTTGGGCAAGAACTACTCGGTCAGTGCCACAACACCCAGAGGAAGCTCCAATCCCAGGCACTCTAACACGCCCAGGATCATAGGTTCAGAGGTGAGGAAGACACAACATTTGCCCCAACACCGGGAGTAACTGGAACCAGCAGGACCCAGGCACACAAAACTCTGCCTGACCAGTGGCACGGGTTCCTTCCAGTCTGGGCCAGTACCCTGAGCAGACCTTGGGTTTGAACTCCACAGCCAGTCCCACAATACCCAGAGGAAGCTCCACTCCCAAGCACTCTAACACGTCCAGGATCCCAGGATTCCAGGATCACAGGATCCCAGGAGCTTGGTCACACCAGAATGTCAGGGTCTCAGAGGCAACTTGACTCCCATGAGTTGTGACACACCCAGGATCTCAGGATCCCAGGATCCCAGAATCACAAACTCTGAGGAGTTCTGAAACAACCAGGATCACAGGAAGGACAGGCTCCAGCCAGAGGCAGCAAGGGCAGGCAGCACTAGAGATAACCAGATGGCAGGAGGCAAGCATAAGAACATAAGCAATAAAAACCAAGGTTACTTGGCACCATCAGAACCCAATTCTCCCAGCATAGCAGGTCCTGGATACACCATCACACTGGAAAGGCAAGATTCAGATCTAAAATCACATCTCATGAGGATGATAGAGGACTTTAAGAAGGATATAAATAACTCCCTTAAAGAAATACAGGAGAACTCAGGTAAACAGGTAGAAGTCCTTAAAGTGGAAACACAAAAATCTATTAAAGAATTACAAGAAAACATAGTCAAAGAGGCGGAGGAAATGAACAAAACCATCCAGGATCTAAAAATGGAAGTAGAAACAATAAAGAAAACACAAAGAGAGACAAGCCTGGAGTTAGAAAACATAGGAAAGAGATCAGGAGTCATAGATGCAAGCATCACAAACAGAATACAAGAGATAGAAGAAAGAATCTCAGGTGCAGAAGATACCATAGAAAACATTGACACAACAGTTAAAGAAAAGGCATAAGGCAAAAAAGCTCCTAACCCAAAATATCCAGGAAATCCAGGACACAATGAGAAGACCAAACCTAAGGATTATAGGTATAGAAGAGAGTGAAGATTTCCAACTTAAAGGGCCAGTAAATATCTTCAACAAAATTATAGAAGAAAACTTCCCTAACCTAAAGAATGAGATTCCCATGAACATACAAGAAGCCTGCAGAACTCCAAACAGACTGGACCAGAACAGAAATTCCTCCTGTCACATAATAATCAAAGCACCAAATGCACTAAACAAAGGAAGAATATTAAAAGCAGTAAGGGGAAAAGATCAAGTAACATATAAAGGCAGACCTATCAGAATTACACCAGACTTCTCACCAGAGACTATGAAAGCCAGAAGATCCTGGGCAGATGTCATACAGACCCTAAGAGAACACAAATGCCAGCCCAGGCTACTATACCCAGCAATATTCTCAATTACCATAAATGGAGAAACCAAGATATCCTATGACAAAAACAAATTTACACAATATCTTTCCACAAATCCAACTCTTCAAAGGATAATAAATGGAAAACTGCAACACACTGAGGGAAACTACACCCTAGAAAAAGCAAGAAAACAATCGTCTTTTAACAAACCAAAAAGAAAATAGCCACATAAACATAATTCCATCTCTAGCAACAAAAATAACAGTAAGCAACAATCACTTATCCTTAATATCTCTTAATATCAATGGACTCAATTCCCCAATAAAAAGACATAGACTAACAGACTAGATACATAAACAGGACCCAACGTTTTGCTGCATATGAGAAACCCATGACAGTGACAAGGACAGATACTACCTCAGAGTAAAAGGCTGGAAAAAAATTTCCAAGCAAATGGTCCCAAGAAACAAGCTGGAGTAACCATTCTAATATCAAATAAAATCGACTTTCAACCTAAAGTTATCAAAAAAAAGATAAGGAAGGACACTTCAGATTAGTCAAAGGAAAAATCTACCAAAAACTCTCAAATCTGAACATCTATGTTCCAAATGCAAGGGCACCCACATTCTTAAAAGTAACTTTACTAAAGCTCAAAGCACACATTGCACCTCACACAATAATAGTGGGAGAATTTAACACCCCACTCTCATCAATGGACAAATCATGGAAACGGAAACTAAACAGAGACACAGTGAAACTAACGGAAGTTATGAACCAAATGAATTTAACAGATATCTATACAATATTTTATCCTAAAACAAAAGAATATACCTTCTTCTCAGCACTTCATGGTACCTTTTCCAAAATTGATCATATTATGAGTCACAAAACAGACCACAATAGATACAAGAAGATTGAAATAATCCATGCATCGTATCAGATCACCACAGACTAAGGCTGATCTTCATTAACAAGAAAAGCAATAGAAAGCACACATACACGTAGAAGCTGAACATTATTCTATTCAATGATAACTTGGTCAAGGACAAAATAAAGAAGGAAATTAAAGACATTAGAATTTAATGAAAATGAAGCCACAACATACCCAAACTTATGGGATACAATGAAAGCAGTGCTAAAAGGAAAACTCATAGCTCTGAGTGCCTCCAAAAAGAAACTGGAGAGAGCATACACTAGCAGCTTGACAGCACATCTGAAAACTCTAGAACAAAAAGAAGCAAATACTCTGAAGAGGAGTAGACATCAGGAAATAATCAAGTTCAGGACTGAAATCAACCAAGTAGAAACAAAAAGAACTATACAAAGAATCAACTAAACCAGGAGCTTGTTCTTTGAGAAAATCAACAAGGTAGATAAACCCTTAGCCAGACTAACCAGAGGGCACAGAGACAGCATCCAAATCAACAAAATCAGAAATGAAAAGGGAAACATAAAACAGAAACTGAGGAAATTCAAAAAAAAATCATCCGATCCTACTGCAAAAGCCTATACTCAACAAAACTGGGAAATCTGAATGAAATGGACAATTTTCCAGACAGATACCAGGTACCAAAGTTAAATCAGGATCAAATAAATGATCTAAACAGTCCCATAACCCCTAAAGAAATAAAATCAGTCATCAATAGTCTCCCAAACAAACAAACAAAAAAAAAAAGCCCAGAACCAGAAGGGTTTAGTGCAGAGTTCTATCAGATCTTGAAAGAAGACAATACCAATACTCTTCAAACGATTCCACAAAATAGAAACAGAAGGAACACTACCCAATTTGTTCTATGAAGCCACAATTACTCTGATACCTAAACCACACAAAGACCCAACAAAGAAAGAGAACTTTAGACCAATTTCCCTTATGAATATCGATGCAAAAATACTCAATGAAATTCTTGCCAACCTAATCCAAGAACACATGAAAACAATCATCCATCATGATCAAGTAGGCTTCATCCCAAGGATGCAGGGATGGTTCAATATATGGAAATCCATCAATGTAACCCATTATATAAATAAACTCAAAGGAAAAAAAAAACACATGATCATTTCATTAGATGCCGAGAAAGCATTTGACAAAATCTAACACCCCTTCATGATAAAAGTCTTGGAAAGACCAGGAATTCAAGGCTCATACCTAAACATAGTAAAAGTAATATATAGCAAACCAGTAACCAACATCAAACTAAATGGAAAGAAACTTGAAGTAATACCACTAAAATCAGGGACTAGACAAGGCTGCCCACCCACTCCCTACCTATTTAATATAGTACTCAAAGTCTTAGCCAGAACAATTAGACAACAAAAGGAGATCAAAGGGATACAAATTGGAAAGGAAGAAGTCAAAATATCACATTTGCAGATGATATAATAGTATCCTTAAGTGACCCCAAAAATTCTACCAGAGAATTCCTAAATCTGATAGACAACTTCAGCAAAATGGCTGGATATAAAATTAACTCAAATAAATCAGTGGCCTTCCTCTACTTAAACAATAAACAGACTTAGAAAAAATTAGGGAAATAACACACTTCACAATAGTCACAAATAATATAAAATACCTTGGTGTGATTCTAACTAAGCAAGTGAAAGATCTGTATGACAAGAACTTCAAGTCTCTGAGGAAAGAAATAGAAGAAGCTCTCAGAAGAAGGAAAGATGTCCCATGCTCATGGATTGGCAGGATTAATATAGTAAAAATGTCCATCTTGCCAAAAGCAATCTATAGATCCAATGCAATCCCCATCAAAATTCTAACTCAATTTTTCATAGAGTTAGAAAAAGCAATTTACAAATTCATCTGGAATAACAAAAAACCCAGGATAACAAAAACTATTCTCAACAGTAAGAACTCCTGGTAGAATCACCTTCCTTGACCTCAAGCTGTACTACAGAGCAATCATGATAAAAAACTGCTTGGTATTGATATAGCGACAGGCAAGAAAATCAATGGAATAGAATTGAAGACCCAGAAATGAATCACATACCACAGGGTCACTTGATCTTTGACAAAGGAGCTAAAACCATCCAGTGGAAAAAAGACAGCATTTTCAACAAATGGTGCTGGTTCAACTGGTGGTTAGCATGCAGAAGAATGCAAATCGATCCATTTTTATCTCATTGTGCAAAGCTCAAGTCCAAGGACCAAGTGGATCAAGGACCTCCACATAAAACCAGATACACTGAAAGTAATAGAAAAGAAAGGAAGTGCCTTGAGCACAAGGGCACAGGGGAAAATTTCCTGAACAGAGCAATAGCTTATGCTCTAAGATCAAGAATTGACAAATGAGACCTCATAAAATTGCAAAGCTTCTGTAAGGCAAAGGACACTGTAAATAGGACAAAATGGCAACTAACAGATAGGCAAAAGATTTTTACCAATCCTACATCAGATGGAGGGCTAATATCCAATATATACAAAGAACTTAAGAAGAACCAAATTACCCTATTAAAAAATGGGGTACAGAGCTAAACAAATAATTTTCAACTGAGGAATATTCAATGGCTGAGAAGCACCTAAAGAAATGTTCAACATCCTTAGTCATCAGGGAAATGTAAATCAAAACAACCCTGAAGTTCCACCTCATACCAGTCAGAATGAGTTCATTCCAGATTTAGTCAGGTTGACAACCAGGAATAGCCACTACAATCAGAGATATTTTCCATGTAACTCTTCAATTTTATCAGAAAATGTTTATACTTCCACTTTCAATCAACTTAGAAATATTTTTACGCCTACCATTTTATCTGTATAATTTTCCATGATAATCTTCAATTTTAACGTTTTTCTACATATTTCTTCAATTTTATCAGAAATATTTTCAATGTAAATCTTCAATTTTATCAGACAATGCCTATAATTTTACTTTCAATCAACTTAGGAATATTTTTATGCCTACCATTTTATCTGTATAATTTACCATGAAATAGTAAATTTTAATGTGTTTTTCTATATATTTCTTGAATTTTATCAGAAAATGTTTATAATTTCACTTTAAATCAACTTAGAAATATTTTTATGCTTACCATTTTATCTGTAATTTTCCACGATTATCTTCAATTTTAATGTTATATTTTTCTACAATTTTATTAGAAATATTTCCCATGTAAATCTTCAATTCCATCAAAAAATATTTCTACTTCCTTTTTCAATTAATTTAGCAATTTTTATGTCTACCATTTTACTCTTTAATTTTCCATGAAAATTGTCAATCTTAATGTGTTTTTCTATATGCTTCTTCAATTTTGTCAGAAACATTTTCCATGTAAATCTTTAATTTTATCATAAAATGTTTTTGCTTCCTTTTTCAATAAAAAATAAAATAAATAAATTGAAAAAAAAACCTCAGGTGACGGCAGATGAATTTAAAAGAGAAATCGAAACTGAAAGTCCTCAGATTGGGGGTAGTTAAACTCTTTTCTAAATAACTGTCACCTCAAATCAGTGACAAAGGAAATAATTATTTTAATTGAATAAATAAAGATAAAACATCAAAAACTTTAGGCTCACAACTGACGTGGTACTTCTGCATGTACAGTATAGATGTCTATATTGGGAAGTCATAATATCAAGTTGAAGATCCATGTTCTGACATAGACATTTTAAAAAGAAATGAAAGCCCAGAACAAACAAAGGAAGGGAATAAAGGACAGAAACTAGCAATGAACCCAATAAATAAAAGAAATACCAACAAATTCAGAAATGAACAACTTCCAGACCACACAGCCCAGCAGAGCATTGTTTGTGGCAAAAGCATCATGTAACTGCACGGTCCAAAACGGTAACGACTTTTTGACTCCTAAGAACTTAAAATGGGAATTGTATGATTGAGAAATTCCATTTTTATTAATTTCATTTAAACCAACTTACACCATAGTAGCTGTGTGGCTGGTGGCCATCCTCATATAAAATACTACACTCACACCACTGAACGGACAAGAATGGGAAGAGAGGGAAGTGACAGAGAGCGAGGGGAGAGCAGAGAAGGATGGAAAGGGTGAAGAAACAAATAACCAAAAGCAGAAAAGAAATGAAAAGGCACTTCCTATAGACCTTGTCAGTGCCATTTAGGCAAATTGATATATCTTATAAGCAGTTCTATGACAGATTTGTCACACGGAGAGCAAGGACTATTTCCGGAAAGACACATAGTCCTGAAACTCACTCAAAGGAACTGACACAGACCTTCAATGGGTAATGAGTCACTGCACACAACCACCAACAGGAAAACAACTGGCCCATGAGCTCTCCAGCTGAGCTCTATCAGACATGAAGAACAGGAACAATTTAAACCAAATGTCCCACAAAGTTTAAGAGGAAACAACCACAATTAACTTTATGAGACCACCATCAACCTTGATATCAAAACCAAAGACATCTTTACAAACCAGTGTCTATCATGAATAGAGATGTAAAAAGTACCCACCAAAAGAGCACCAAGTAGAATCAATGACAGCACCAAGTAAATCAATGTTACTCTATTCATTTGGTTTTCTTTAATTTCCTTCATAAATGTTTCATAGTTTTGAGAATTCAGATATTGCAGAACTTCGTTAAACATATCTATATTTTAATACCATTGTAAATGATCATTATGTTTGAATTTTTCAATTGTCCACCTCCAGCATAGTAATACAAAACTGACATCATATCTTGTGTCTTTGTTAAAGCCATTCACTATTTCTAATAGCATTTTTAGATTCCTTGGGATTTTCTATATTATCATGACCACAAATTCATTTTCATGTCTTTTTAAAAATTTACATATTTTTATATCGTTTTCACTCTATTACATGATCAGAAACTTAAATTATCAGTACTGGACCCTTTGTAATTTTCCACTCTTCCTCCCTCCTCAAAACAGCACAAGTCTGTATTGCTCAAAAACAGTTTTATCATGCCATTTTCAAACAACAGCACTTCATATGAGTTCTTATAAGAGTGTCTCACTGCATCTACTTTTATCACACCATGCATTTCTAACCATCAAAAAGACTAAATGTTTCATGTAAGGACTTTTTTTTTGTCCACTCTCAGGTTCTCCTTACAATGAACAGAAACGGTGAAACATACCATCCAGACGCCACGGCACTGGTGTAAGTACAGAACTATACCTAACCATAAAAGAACAAAAAGGTAGAAAGGAGTCACACAGGGCCAATTAAACTGTGTTAAGGGTGTGAAGGACTGTGGGAACAGGACAGTATTTTCAACAAATAATAATGATGAAAAAAACTGGACATCTGTATGCAAAATTATGGATTTCACCTAATTCTTTCTTATACTATGCACAAAAATTAACGCAAATTGATCACATACAAACCTAACCCCATAAAACTCCCAGATGAAAACCTAGGGGAAGCTAAGTGGTGTGATGCAGTCCTGTCTGTCAACCCAGCTCCTGAGAGGCAGAGACAGGAAGACCATGAATACGTTCAAGATCAGTCTGGACTATATGAGACTTCATCTAAAACAAAAACCATAATCTAGTGGACAACAAGCCAGTGCAGATGGAAATTTAACCACCACAGAAGAGCACAGTGGACAGGTGGGGTGGTCCAGTGTGTGGAGATGCATGCCCACCAAATCCGGCAACCTGAGTAGAAGGAGACAGCTGACTCCACAAAACTGTCTGTCCTCTGGCTTTCATGCATTGTGTGTGACATGTGCACACATTAACTCCCCACAACAATAATAAACAAAAGTTTTCTTAGAAGTGCATAGTGCATACCCTGATCGCCTAGCTCACGTGCATACAAAATCCCAGTGCCCGGACACCCCAGAATAACAAAATCAGCATATTTGAGAATCAGATCCCAACACTGGTTGTTAGTAAAGTTCCCTCAGGTGACCCCAGAGTGAGCTCCAATTTAAGAAGCACAGAAGAAATGAATCTAAGCTTAGTAACTGTCAATAACAAGACATAAAAAAAAATATGCAAGTTAATTCACCCTTTCTCAGCCTCAGAATTGCCATCTAAATTATGGAAAAATATGCAATCTCTCAGAGATGGTATAAGACTAAGAATATACATAAAGCTCCTGATAAATGTTAATTCTCTGACCCAGGGTAAACCTGATCAAATCCCCATTGTTAAGTGTGAGAAATGCTATTTCCTTTTTTTTTTTATTTTCTAAGTTTTTTTTATTTACATTACAAATGATTTCCCCTTTCCTGTTTCCTCCCTCCCCGAAAGGCCCCCTTCCCTCCCTCTGTTCCCCATTCAACCCCCTCTCACTTCTCTGTCCAGGCATTCCCCTACATCCAGACCAGGGGTCTCTCCTTCCATCTTCTTGGAAATCTATTGATATGCGAATTGTGTCTAGGGTATTCCTAGATTCTGGGTCAATATCCCCTTATCAGTGACTGCATACCATGTGTGTTCTTTTGTGATTGGGTTACCTCACTAAGGATGATATTTTCAAGTTCTGACCATTTGCCTAAGAATTTCATGAATTCATTGTTTTTAATTGCACAGTAGTATTCCATTGTGTACATATACCACATCTTCTGAATCCATTCCTCCGTTGAGGGAGATCTGGGTTCTTTCCAGCTTCTGGCTATTATAAATAAGGCTGCTATGAACATAGTGGAGCATGTGTCCTTATTGCATGCAGGTAAAGCCTCTGGGTATATGCCCAGGAGTGGTATAGCAGGATCCTCCAGGAGTGTCATGCCCAGTTTTCTGAGGAACCATCAGACTGCTTTCCAGAGTGGTTGTACCAGCCTGCAATCCCACCAGCAGTGGAGGAGTGTTCCTCTTTCTCCACATCCTCACCAACAACTGCTGTCTCCTGTGTTTTTGATCTTAGCCATCCTGACTGGTGTGAGATGGAATCTCAGGGTTGTTTTGATTTGCATTTCCCTAATGACTAAGGATGTTGAACATCTCTTTAGGTGCTTCTCAGCCATTAGATATTCTTCAGGTGAGAACTCTTTGTTTAGCTCTGTACCCCATTTTTTAATAAGATTACTTGGCTCTCTGGAGTCTAACTTCTTGAGTTCTTTGTATATATTGGATATTAGCCCTCTGTCGGATGTAGGGTTGGTAAAGATCATTTCCTAGTTAGTTGGTTGCAGCTTTGTTCTTTTGACAGTGTCCTTTGCCTTACAGAAACTTTGTAATTTTATGAGGTCCCATTTGTCAATTCTTGATCTTAGAGCATAAACTATTGGAGTTCTCTTTAGGAAATTCTCCCCTGTGCCCATATGTTCAAGGTTCTTCCCTAGTTTCCTTTCTATTAGTTTCAGTGTGTCTGGTTTTATGTGGAGGTCCTTGATCCACTTGGACTTGAGCTTAGTGCAAGGAGATAAGGATGGGTCAATTTGCATTCTTCTGCATGTTGACCTCCAGTTGAGCCAGCACCATTTGTTGAAAAGGCTATCTTTTTTCCACTGGATGGTTTTAGCTCCTTTGTCAAAGATCAAGTGACCATAGGAGTGTGGATTCATTTCTGGGTCTTCAATTCTGTTCCATTGATCTACATGTCTGTCACTGTACCAATACCATGCAGTTTTTAACACTATTTCTCTGTAGTACAGTTTGAGGTCCGGGATACTGATTCCCCCAGAGGTTCTTTTACTCTTGAGAATAGTTTTGGCTATCCTGGGTTTTCTGTTATTCCAGATGAATTTTTGAATTGCTCTTTCTAACTCTATGAAGAATTGCGTTGGGATTTTGTTGGGGATTGCATTGAATCTGTATATTGCTTTTGGCAAAATGGTCATTTTTACTATATTAATCCTGCCAATCCATGAGCACGGAAGATTTTTTCCATCTTCTGAGGTCTTCTTCAATTTCTTTCTTCAGAATTCCTCCCATTTTCAGTTATTTGATTATTAGATTGGCATTCAGAAATGTTATTTCTCCCCTTTCTAACACCATGCCACCTGAAGCTGTGCCTATTTCTAAAGTTCCTTCTATGGAAGGAACTATGGCTGATTATGGCAATGATCTTCAAACTCAGAGGCACAGGACAACCAACCAGAGAACATTTTAAAAGTACCAATGTCCAGACCCTACCCGAGCCATCCTGGCCAATTAAATCTGAATCCCCAGGTAAAGCACCAGAATGTCGGTAGTTTGACTGAAAAGTGATTATGAAGCAGGGCTGGAAGGCACTGCTTTGCACTAATGAGATCCCAGACAAACTGCATATTTAAGTCACTCATGGAATTCTTTAAAATCGATGAATTCCAAAACTTTACTACGACTTAGTGATTCTGAATCTGTGAAAATGGAGCGCTTCATCCCACAAATGTTCATACAGTTCTCACTGCAGACTGACTGGTCTGACACACTGCTTTGAATTGTGCATTACTTTCTCTGTCACTGTCCATGAGCAAAGATCATTTGGAATTTCTACTCTTCCCAAATTCCAAGACTGTCCAGTTGCTTTCAATCGGTAATAAGTGCATTCTTTTTGTTAACCTCTTTATATAGTATACAGTATGTAGTACAGTATACAATATACAGTAACCCTTTTACAGATTTTGGGTTTGGGTCTCTTATGTACAGCCAAGTAGCCTACATCATTTACCATGCACAATACACAGCATTGGCCGTGTAGATCTACTGATCTTTGTAACTAAATATCTTCAGTGGTCTGCCAGTTTAGGATACCCCCTCCCCTCCTCTCTCCAAAAATGGATCTAGACCCCAAGCTTTCTGTGGCAGGCGATACCAGGACTAATGAAAGGTGCCCCATTGATGAGGTGCCCCCATTGATGAGGTTCAGAAGTTCAGAGAAAGTGTAAGTCATTTTTTGCACCTATAAGCAAACTGATATCCATTTATTTTCCTCACATAGCTAATACAACCAGAAGGGTTTCGGAAAAAGCAAGTCCCAAGGGAGAAGAAATAATACCATGCCTGAACTCTAAGAAAATACATTGGCTAGATGATTTTGTTTGTCTGTTTCTTTGTTTTTCAAGGCAGGGTTTCTCTGTGTAGCCCTAGCTATCCTGGAACTCACTCTGTAGATCAGACTGGCCTCAAACTCAGAAATCTGCCTGCCTCTGCCTCCCAAGTGCTGGGACTAAAGGTGTGTGCTACTAATGGAAATAATCAACAAGTAAAACTACTTCTATGAAGTCATCACATTAAACCCTTTGATCCTTACAATAACCTTATCAGGCAACTACTATTGTTTCCACATCATGAATTTTTAAAAAAGAAACACAGTAGCTGAATGATCTGCTCACGGTCACATAATAAGGCAGTTTAAGACACAGCTGATCTGGCTTTGGGGTCAAATATTTTTAAGTATTCCACTGAAGTTGTAGAAGAGTTATGGACAAGCAGTTGGGAAAAAAACACAGATAAAGTCTACCACAAAAAAAGAGAAACTGGAGTTCAGTCAATATCAGCCACGATTATATCTTAATACTGCCCAACTGATCATGGAAGAATAGTCTATTAAACTGATTTTTTTTTCCGCCTGGTGATATTGGAGCTGTAAATTTTGTAACTGTGGGTAAATTAGATCCAATGTGAAACATAGCAATTAAAATATTTTTCATAAAATCCTAGTAATTGTATTGTAATGAACCCCCAACCCACCCAGGGTGATAGATCCCAACACAAGCAGCCAGAATTGCAAAGCTTCATAAATAGAACGGAACCAGGAGCAGATGCCTACAGATAGCTGCAAGCTTCAGAAGAATGTGGCAAAGAAGATCCTCTCCGTTGGTAAATGTTCTCTCTCTTAGGCACATTTGTAAAAACAGAAAAAGCAAGCAAAATGAGACTATAGTAATATGTCAAAGAAAGATTATAATATGCCTGGCAATGACTGATGCTTTTCATGAAACTAATTCATTTAATCTTTGTAAAAACCTTCCCAAGGTTGAATACATGCACAGAAGAAGAAAAAAAAAAATAACACCACACTGGCTGGTCTCACAAATCCTTGATTACAAACAGGCACTTAACAGGGCAGCAAATTCCTTTCCCATTCCACAGAAGGACTATGTTACTGAGTTTTCCTCCAACACTGTTTTTTCCTATCCCACACCAGCCTCCATCCTGACACACAGGTCTTCCTCTATTACTGACCTGATCTGGGTATGTTTCCTTTCTACCTTGTAGTTGGGTAGAACATAGCTGGCCAACTCTCTGGTCAGATTTTCAAGAACTCCCTCAGGCTAAGTTCCTCTCTTATCTGTATCCTCTCTCCCTTCCTTTGATCTCAATTACATTAGCATATGGACAAATTCTAGCTTCTCCAACTTAAAAAAAAATCAATTTGACCAAAAGACCTCTCTTTCTTATACACTAAAGCTATTTAAAATGATTAACATTTTCCCAGTTGTCAAAAACTTTGGGGGATGAATTATGTTTCCATTTGGCCTTGGTTTTCAGTTTGAGGTTGTTTCGAGGCAGGCTAGACCAGGCTGGCCTGAAACAATTTTGTCTCAGCATGCTTCACAAACATCTTACACTGTAGCATTCACTACAAGTGACTACTAGTTTTTCCCCTTAGTTATTTGATGTTCTTCTCTTCTTTATGGAACTCTCAATCCCTTTCAGTTCCAAAATGTTAACCCTAAGCCCTAACTTCCTCCCTGGCTTTGGAATCAAATTCACACTCGTCTGTAAGACTTCAATTTGATCTCTTAAATTTGATCTCTACTAGGTGATTGGTATTAACGTTTTGTCACAACGAAAGTAAATCTACTTGGTGATAGATAGATTGGGACAGACGAATATGCAAAAAAAAAAAAAACATGGTAGGTGCAACATTCAACTGTAAAGCTCTTCCCAAGTACGTTCTTTGTGTGCTATACAGATATCTCAAAGTCAACATCAAAACCCACTTCTAACCTGAAAACACCACTCCTCTCCCCCAGTTTTCCTTGATTTTGATTCAACCTTGACTTGTTACCGTTCTCTTGGAATAGGAAGGTCAGGGAGCTTGCTTATTTCTTTCTTGTACACCTAGCTTCTAGAACATGTGCCGGTGGTACTTTCCCCAGCAGTTACTAGTTGATTGGTTTTCTCTCTAGACACCCCAACCAACCCTCACTGGCTTCAGTGTCCAAGGCGACCTTGGTCTCCAAACCTCTGGGTCATCAAAGCCTGGTCGTAGAGGCCCAGAGCAGCTTATTACCAATCCTATCAGAAACATCTCAGCATCTCAGTAAGACTCCCAAACCCTCCTCGACCACACAGCCCCACACCTGTCACCCCGATACCGGTCACCCTGAGGGCCAGCCCTCCAGGCCCCAAGGTCAGGCTCACTCCACAGGCCACAAGGAGACTCGGAGTCCAGCCTGTGCTCGAGGCCTCCACGCACCAACAGTCCCTTCTCCCTGAGAGGCAGAAGAAGGGATCCTCGTCACGCCTCAGCACCCCATGAACCGGCCTACCTCTCCTCACCTGGGCCTGTAGGCACCGGGCCCCAACCGCCTCTCCAAGAGGTTCGCGCCAGAGCCAGAGTCCAATCCCGGAGGGTGCCACGAGCCTGCGCACTGCTGTCCTAGTCTGAGCCCGTGCAAGCCTCATCAGAGCGGACAGTGCTTCCCCCTGCTGGTCTTCCGAGGAACTTCAGTGCGCACCTTGAGTCCTGCTGTTAACTTTCCTACAGCCTGTGCATTTCCCTCTCAGGCCAGGCTCATAAAGCCAACTGTTGTGAGAGCAGTCTCTAAGTCGCCACTGAATCCCAAGGGAGGGAGATGGGGACCCCCTCCTTTTATATTTTAAGACCAGAGAAATGAAGACGGATCAATACAAAAGGAATCCCTCGTCTTGGCTAGACCAACCCCTTGCTCCACAGTGCAGGCCTGGTCCTACTCTACAGTCCACAAGCCCAGGTCTCAGCTTTGCCTGTCTGGTTTCATTCTTCCACATCTCCATTCAACTTGGCAGACAAACATATCTAGTGGTCCTGGGCCTGCTGTTCCTCAGATCCCATCAGACTATTATTTTTGAGGCTATAAGAAAACACCTGAGGCTGACTCCACCCATGGGAATACTTTTCAAGAGCCACCGTACCTGAAATCACAGGAGGTACCAAACCCATATATACTCTTTTTTTTAAATAAATATTTTTATTTACATTCAAAATCATTTCCCCTTTCCCGTTTCCTCCCTCCCTGAAAGTCCCATAAGCCCCCTTCCCTCCCTCTTTTCCCCATTCAACCCCCTCTCACTTCTCTGTCCTGGCATTCCCCTACATCCAGTCTTTCCAGGACCAGGGGTCTCTCCTTCCATCTTCTTGGAAATCTATTGATATGCGAATTGTGTCTAGTGTATTCCGAGATTCTGGGTCAATAACCCCTTATCAGTGACTGCATACTATGTGTGTTCTTTTGTGATTGGGTTACCTCACTAAGGACGATATTTTCAAGTTCTGACCGTTTGCCTAGGAATTCGTGAATTCATTGTTTTTAATTGCAGAGTAGTATTCCATTGTGTAAATATACCACATCTTCTGAATCCATTCCTCCATTGAGGGACATCTGGGTTCTTTCCAGCTTCTGGCTATTATAAATAAGGCTTCTATGAACATAGTGGAGCATGTGTCCTTATTGCATGCAGGTAAAGCCTCTGGGTATATGCCCAGGAGTGGTATAGCCGGATCCTCCAGGAGTGTCATGCCCAGTTTTCTGAGGAACCGCCAGACTGCTTTCCAGAGTGGTTGTACCAGCTTGCAATTCCACCAGCAGTGGAGGAGTGTTCCTCTTTCTCCACATCCTCGCCAACAACTGCTGTCTCCTGTGTTTTTGATCTTAGCCATCCTGACTGGTGTGAGATGGAATCTCAGGGTTGTTTTGATTTGCATTTCCCTAATGACTTAGGATGATGAACATCTCTTTAGGTGCTTCTCAGTCATTAGATATTCTTCAGGTGAGAACTCTTTGTTTAGCTCTGTACCCCATTTTTTAATAAGGTTACTTGTCTCTCTGGAGTTTAACTTCTTCAGTTCTTTGTATATATTGGATATTAGCCCTCTGTCGGATGTAGGGTTGGTAAAGATCATTTCCCAGTTAGATGGTTGCCACTTTGTCTTTTTGACAGTGTCTTTTGCCTTGCAAAAACTTTGTAATTTAATGAGGTCCCATTTGTCAATTCTTGATCTTAGAGCATAAGCTATTGGAGTTCTATTCAAGAAATTCTCCCCTGTGCCCATATGTTCAAGGTTCTTCCCAAGTTTCCTTTCTATTAGTTTCAGTGTGTCTGGTTTTATGTGGAGGTCCTTGATCCACTTGGAATTGAGCTTAGTGCAAGGAGATAAGAATGGATCAATTTGCATTCTTCTGCATGGTGACCTCCAGTTGAGCCAGCACCATTTGTTGAAAAGGCTATCTTTTTTCCACTGGATGGTTTTAGCTCCTTTGTCAAAGATCAAGTGACCATAGGAGTGTGGATTCATTTCTGGGTCTTCAATTCTGTTCCATTGATCTACATGCCTGTCATTGTACCAATACCATGCAGTTTTTAACACTATTGCTCTGTAGTACAGCTTGAGGTCTGGGATATTGATTCCCCCAGAGGTTCTTTTACTCTTGAGAATAGTTTTAGTTATCCTGGGTTTTCTGTTATTCCAGATGAATTTTTGAATTGCGCTTTCTAACTCTATGAAGAATTGCGTTGGGATTTTGATGGGGATTGCATTGAATCTGTATATTGCTTTTGGCAAGATGGTCATTTTACTATATTAATCCTGCCAATCCATGAGCATGGCAGATTTTTCCATCTTCTGAGGTCTTCTTCCATTTCTTTCTTCAGAGACTTGAAGTTCTTGTCATACAGATCTTTCACTTGTATGGTTAGAGTCACGCCAAGATACTTTATATGGTTTGTGGCTATCGTGAAGGCTATCATTTCTCTTACTTCTTTCTCAGCCTGCTTATCCTTTGAGTATAGGAAGGCTACTGACTTGCTTGAGTTGATTTTATATCCGGCCACTTTGCTGAAGTTGTTTATCAGCTGTAGAAGTTCTCTGGTGGAGTTCTTTGGGTCGCTTAAGTATACTATCATATCGTCTGCAAATAGTGATAGTTTGACTTCTTCCTTTCCAATTTGTATCCCTTTGACGTCCTTTTGTTGTCTAATTGCTCTAACTAGAACTTCAAGTACTATATTGAAAAGATATGGAGAGAGAGGGCAGCCTTATCTAGTCCCTGATTTTAGTGGGAATGCTTCCAGTTTCTCTCCATTTAGATTGATGTTGGCTACCGGTTTTCTGTAAATTGCTTTTACTATGTTTAGATATGGGCCTCGAATTCCTGATCTTTCCAAGACCTTTAGCATGAAAGGATGTTGAATTTTGTCAAATGCTTTCTCAGCATCTAATGAGATGACCATGTGGTTTTTTTCTTTGAGATTGTTTATATAGTGGATTACATTGGTGGATTTCCTTATATTGAACCATCCCTGCATCCCTGGGATGAAGCCTACTTGATCGTGGTGAATGATCGTTTTGATGTGTTCTTGGATTCGGTTGGCAAGAATTTTATAGAGTAATTTTGCATTGATATTCATAAGAGAGATTGGCCTGAGATTCTCTTTCTTTGTCGGATCTTGTGTGCTTTTGGTATTAGCGTAATTGTGGCTTCATAGAACGAGTTGGGTAGTGTTCCTTCTGTTTCTATTTTGTGGAACAGTTTGAAGAGTATTGGTGTTAGGCCTTCTTTGAAGGTCTGATAGAATTCTGCACTAAAACCATCTGGACCTGTGCTTTTTTTGGTTGGGAGACTTCCAATGACAACTTCTACTTCTTCGGGGTTATAGGACGGTTTAGATGGTCTATTTGATCCTGATTTAATTTTGGTATTTGGTATCTGTCAAGGAAATTGTCCATTTCCTCAAGATTTTTTAGTTGTGTTGAATACAGGCTTTAGTAGTAGGATCTGATGATTTTTTGAATTTCCTCAGTTTCTCTTGTTATCTCTCCCTTTTCATTTCTGATTTTATTAATTTGGATACTATCTCTGTGCCTTCTGGCTAGTCTGGCTAAGGGCTTATCTATCTTGTTGATTTTCTCAAAGAACCAACTCCTCGTTTTGTTGATACTTTGTATGGTTTTGTTTCTACTTGATTGATTTCAGCCCTGAGTTTTATGATTTCCAGCCTTCTACTCCTCTTTGGTGTATTTACTTCTTTTTTTTCCAGGGCTTTCAGGTGTGCCATTAAGCTGCTAGTGTATGCTGTCTCCTGCTTCTTTTTGGCGGCATTCAGGGCTATGAATTTTCCTCTTAGCACTGCTTTCATTGTGTCCCATAAATTAGGGTATGTTGTGCCTTCATTTTCATTAAATTTTAAAAAGTCTTTGATTTCTTTTTTTATTTCCTCCTTGACCAAGTTATCATTGAGTAGAGCATTGTTCAGCCTCCATGTGTATGTGGGGTTTTGTTGTTTTTGTTGCCATTGAAGACCACCTTTATTCCATAGTGATCTGATAGGAGGCATGGGATTAGTTCTATCTTCTTATATCTGTTGAGGTCTGATTTGTGACTAATTATATGGTCGATTTTGGAGAAAGTACCATGAGGTGCTGAGAAGAAGGTGTATTCTTTTGCTCTAGGATGAAATGTTCTATATATATCTGTTAGTTACATTTGATCCAAGGCTTCAATTAGATTCACTGTGTCCCTGTTTAATTTCTGCTTTCCTGAACGATCCATTTCAGAGAGCGGGGTGTTGAAGTCACCCACTATTATTGTGTGAGGTGCAATGTGTGCTTTGAGTTTTAGTAAAATTTCTTTTACAAATGAGGGTGCCCTTTCATTTGGAGCATAGATATTCAGAATTGAGAGTTCTTCTTGGTGGATTTTTCCCTTGATCAGTATGTAGTGTCCTTCTGTGTCTTTTTTGATGACTTTAGGTTGAAAGTCAATTTTATCTGATATTAGGATGGCTACTCCAGCTCGTTTCCTGGGACTATTTGCTTGTAAAATTGTTTTCCAGCCTTTTACTCTGAGGTAGTGTTTGTCTTTGACACTGAGGTGCGTTTCCTGCATGCAGCAAAATGCTGGGTCCTGTTTACGTATCCAGTCTGTTAGTCTATGCTTTTTATTGGGGAATTGAGACCATTGATATTAAGAGAGATTAAGGAATAGTGATTATTGCCACCTGCCATTCTTGACGCTATCTTTATGTTTGAGTGGTTATCTACTTTTGGGTTTGATGCAAGAAGGTTACTATCTCGTTTTTTCCAGGGTGTTGTTTCTCTCCTTGTATTGGCGGTTTCCACTATTATCCTTTGCAGGGCTGGGTTTATGGAAAGATATTGTGAAAATTTGGTTTTATCATGGAATATCTTGGTCTCTCCATCTATGGTGATTGAGAGTTTTGTTGGGTATAGTAGTCTAGGCTGGCATTTGTGCTGTCTTAGTGTCTGCATGAGATCTGCCCAGGATCTTCTGGCTTTCCTAGTCTCTGGTGAGAAGTCTGATGTGATTCGGATAGGTCTTCCTTTGTAGGTTACTTGGCCCTTTTCTCTTACTACTTTTAATATTCTTTCTTTATTTAGTACATTTGGTGTTTTGATTATTATGTGACGGGAGGTATTTCTGTTCTGGTCCAGTCTGTTTGGAGGTCTGTAGGCTTCTTGTACATTCATCAGCATCTCTCTCTTTAGGTTAGGGAAGTTTTCCTCCGTAATTTTGTTGAAGATGTTTACTGGCCCTTTAAGTTGTAAATCTTCACTCTCATCTATACCTATAATCCTTAGGTTTGGTCTTCTCATTGTGTCCTGGATTTCCTGGATGTTTTGGGTTACACATTTTTTGCATGTTGCATTTTCTTTGACTGTTGAGTCGATGCTTTCTATGGTATCTTCAGCACCTGAGATTCTTTCTTCCATCTCTTGTATTCTATTGTTGATGTTTGCATCTATGACTCCTGATTTCTTCCCAAGGTTTTTTATCTCCAAAGTTGTCTCCCTTTGTGATTTCTCAGTTGTTTCTACTTCCATTTTTAGATCCTGGATGGATTTGCTGAGATCCTTCACTTGTTTGTTTGTATTTTCCTGTATTTCTTTAAGGAATTTTTGCGTTTCCTCTTTCAGGATTTCTGCCTGTTGACCCAAGTTCTCCTGTATTTCTCTAAGCAATTTTTGTGTTTCCTCCTCATGGGCTTCCATCTGTTGATCCATTGTCTCCTGCATTTCTTTAAGCAATTCTCGTGTTTCCTTTGTAAGGGCATCTATCCGTTGATTCATTTCTTTAAGCAATTTTTGTGTTGCCTCCCTATGGGCATCCATCTGTTGATCCATAATCTTCTGCATTTCTTTATGCAAATTTTGTGATTCCTTTGAAAGTGCATCTACCCGTTGATCCATTTCTTTAAGCGATTTTTGTGTTGCCTCCTTGTGGGCCTCCATCTGTTGATCCATGTTCTCCTGCATTTCTCTAAGAGATTTTTGTGTTTCCTTTGTAAGGGCTTCTAACCATTGATTCATGATCTCCTGTAATTCTTTATTAGATTTATTTGTGTCCTTCTTGAAATCCTCTAATAACATCATGAGAAGTGATTTTAAATCCAGATCTTGTCTTTCGGGTGTGGTGGGGTATCCAGGACTTGCTGCTGTTGGAGAGTTGGGTTTGGATGGTGCCGTATTACTTTGATTTCTGTTAGTAACGTTCCTACGTTTGCCTTTTGCCATCTGGTTACCTCTGGTGTTAGTTGGTCCTGCTGTCACTGGCTGTTGGTTGGACCTCCTGTGAGCCTGCAAAGCTATTTCTGGCCCCCCTGGGTTACCTGGATTCTCCTGGCACCGATTTCTGGGGCCTGCCTGCTCCTGAGTGACTTTGGAGCCCTGATGTGCCTTGCCCCAAGTGATGTTATATTGGGGAATCCCTGCACATCCAAAGGCTCAGCCTAGTGGATTCCCGGAGCAGAGGTCGCCAAAGGGAGGCTGGTAGGTTCCTGCCCTATGCACGGGTGTGTGATCTCTCCCTGGGGGGGGTCCCTCTGTAGGGCAGAAGTCCCACAGCAGAGCTGGCGCGTTGATTACTGCAGACCTGCCCAGCTCTTGGGAGCAGGGTACACACAAGCTGCCTGAGACCCAAGCGATATTATGCCTGTCTGTCTCTGAGCCTGGTGGTCCCAACTGCCCCAATGCTGGAGCAAAGATGGCGGAGTGCACTATGCACTCTCTCGGCGGAGGTGCAGGTCACTCTGCAGGGGAGCTGGCCCACAAGAGCTGTCGCCCAGAGGACTGCAGCGCTGTCCTACTCTTGGGCGCAGATGGAAACCACAACAGGCCGTGTCCCAAGCGATGTTATATTGGGGAGAACATGGATACCTGTCTCCTCAGTGTAGTAGATCCAGGAACAGAGGTCGCCAAAGGAAAGCTGGTAGGCTCCCGCCCAGTGCAGGGGTCCCTCTGCAAGGCAGAAGTCCCACAGCAGAGCTGGCGTGCTGGTTACTGCAGATCAGCCCAGCACTTGGGAGCAGGGTACACACAAGCTGCCTGAGACCCAAGCGATATTATGCCTGTCTGTCTCAGTGCCTGGCAGTCCCAACTGCCACGATGCTGGAGCAAAGATGGCGGAGGGCAATCTCCCCATATATACTCTTCTTGCTACATGTACATAAACACTAAGAAGCTTAATTTATGAAGAAAACACGGTAAGATATACTTGGCAATATTCATAATAAAGTAGAAAATTTTAAATAATTTATTGTAATAAAACTACCTCCCTCCTACTCTTGCATTCTGTAGCCATTATTAAGTGAGAGTTTTTAGAACCAAGTTCTGAGATATCATGAAAGTCTCTCAGAAAACCAAGAAGGGTACTGAGATGGGTAGCATGTGCTGCATGGATACATGATAGAATTATTCATGATTCAGGCATATGGACTAGAAGAGGTTGGGTTTTTACCATACTGAGAATTGTAATGCTAAGCCTATAAATTATTTGGAAAGATTTTCCACTAAACATCTTTAGACCACAGTTGATCACAGGTAACTAAAACTTAAAAAATCAAAACTGTGAATAATGAGGGGTCTCTGTAATTTATGAAGTGCCTTAGTAAGGGTTTTACTACTGTGAGCAGACACCATGACAATATGTGATTGAGGTTGGCCTACAGGTTCAGAGGTTCAGTTCTTGTTATCATCAAGGCAGGAGCATGGAGCACTCAGGCAAGCATGGTGCAGGAGATGCTGAGAGCTCTACATCTTGTTCAGAAGATAAACAGAAGACTGGCTTGCAGGCATCTAGGATGAGGGTCTTAAAGTCCACGTCCACAGTGACACACTTCCTCTAACAAGACCACACCTATTCTAACAAGGCAACACCTCAAAATAGTGCAACTCCCTGGGCCAAGCATGTTCAAGTCACCACATTCTATTCCCTGGTTCCCATAGGCTTGTTCAAACATGAGTCTATGGGGGAGACATACCTAAACATAATATGATGTAAAATATATTTAGAGCAATTTCCAAAGTTCCCATAGTCTATAGCAGTTTCAACAATGTTAAAAGTCAAAAGTTCAAAGTCTCTTCTAAGATTCATCCAATCATTTCCAAAGCAAGACAGAAAACTAGTTGGGAAACTCCAAACTCTGTATCTCCATGTCTGATTTCAAGGCAGTCTTCAGATCTTCAACTCTTTTTGCATCTTTGTTGACTACAACAAACTTCTTTCTCCTGGACTGGTTCCACTTCCTGTTGGCAGCTTTCCCTGGAAGGTATCCCAGAGCTCTGGCGTCTTTAACATCTTGGAGTATCTAAGTCATCTTCAATTTACAGCTTCTTGTTCCAATGTCTGGAATCCACACATAATCTTCTGGGCTCCTCCAAAGGGCTTAGGTCACATCTCCAGCTCTGCCCTCTGTAGAATTCTAGGTTCTGATTAACTTCACTTCACTGCCACTGCTATTCTTGGTGATCATCTTATGATACTGGCATCTCCAATACACTGGAGTCTTCCCCTGCAACCAGGCTTCACCAATAGCCTCTCATAGGCACTGTTCCTGGTACCAAGCCTCAACTCCTTTGCATGACCCTTTCAGTCTTGGGTCATCAACTGCAACTGAGGCTGCACCTTCACCAGTGGCCTTCCCTGGCCTCTCACAGTGCCAAGTCTTAGCTGCTTTTCATGACCCCTTCATACTTCCAAAACCAGCACTACCTGGGTAATTCTTACACATTACCAAGTCCAGCTGCAGAATGAGGTACTCCCTTGGCTGTCTCTGGAACACAACTTCTTTGTGTTCTCAGAAAACACTTCCCAGATTTCACCTCAGTGATGCTGGTCTCTTCTTAATCAGAGCTAATTTCTTAGCTCCAGCTAACCAGCATCAGTTGTCCCAGTAGTCCCTTCTATTTTTGACTCTAAAGCCAGAGTTCCATGGCTGAAGCTGCTAAGTTCTGCAGCTTGCTGGAGCTGGAATATGGCCTCTTGTTCTATTACATTACCACCAGCTTTCTGTTTGCCAACTCCTTTACTGCCTAAGCTTGGATGTCCTGGAACTTGTTCTGTAGACCTTGAACTCAGAGACCTGCATGGTTCTCTCTCCTGAATGCTAAAATCAAAGGTGTGGGCTTAAGCTTTTTTCTACTTGGAACCTTCTCTATACCAGACTGGCCTTGAAGCCTATGCCTGGGCCAAATATTCATAGCTGGCATAGTTACTTCTTCATAGTCTCCAAGGCCCATGCTTAAGCTCAAGGTCAGAACTTTCCAGCACTGAGAGCCTGGAAAAGCAGGTAATAAAAAACAAGAAATGCTGACAGAAACCTAAGCATGGTAATAAACACCTCTAATGCCAGCATTCAGGAATCCCATACAAGAGGATCAACAGTTTGTAGCCAAGCTGGGGAAGTGACTCAGTGATAAAGTACATGCCATAAAAGTATGAGGACCTGGGTTCAGATCCCCAGAACCCAAGTGAAAAGTTGGACACAGTGGCACATGTCTAAAATACTAACACTAGGAGTGGGGTGTGGAACTGGTGGATCCCTAAAATTCATAGTGAAACTCCTGATCTCAAATAAATAAGCAATTAAATGAATCAATAAAAATAAATGAATGAATTAATACATAAATAAATATGCAAAGTGATCTAACACCTTCCTCTACCTTCTACGAATGTCCACATACATGTTCTGAACAGCCACACACATGTGGGAACATCTACATTAAAAATTACATACAACATATACCCAACACACACACACATACAGTGTGGGAAAGAATGTGTCTTGGTTAGGGTTTTACTGCTGTGAACAGACACCATGACCAAGGCAGCTCTTATAAAGAACATTTAATTGGGACTGGCTTACAGGTTCAGTCCATTATCATCAAGGTGAGAGCATGGCAGCATCCAGGCAGACTTGGTCCAGGAGGAGCTGAGAGTTCTACATCTTCATCTCAAGGCCACTAGGAGAAAACCAGCTTCCAGGCAGCTAGGATGAGGGTCTTAAAGCCCATGCCCACCATGACCCACTTCCACCAACAAGGCCACATCTACTAATAGTGTCATTCCCTAGGCTAAACATATTCAAACCACCACAGTATGTGTGTGTGTGTGTGTGTGTGTGTGTGTGTGTGTGTGTGTGTGTGTGGTGTGTATGTGTGTGTGAGAGAGAAAGAGACAGAGACAGAGAGGCAGAGACAGAGAGAGACAGAGAAAGAGACAGAGAGACAGAGAGAGAGACACACAGAGAGAGAGAGAGAGAGAGAGAGAGAGAGAGAGAGAGAGAGAGAGAATCAAGGCAGGCTAGGCTACATAATGGATCCCAGACCTGTGTGGGAGCCTGTCAAAGGAGAAGAAATGGGAAAAGAAAAACAGAGTGACAGAAACAGAATAATCCCTTGAGTGACATTTACCATCCACAGCTGCCCTGGTGCAGGCCTCTGCTTGGCTGCTCAGTTTATTTTGGGATGGAATTCTTCACAGCCAGAACTAAATACGAGTTGATGAGAACCATGAGCTTAAAAGAAGCTGTGTGGCCTCTCTGTGTGCTGCTTTCTTCCTGCCCAGCTTTGAGACACTTGCCATAAAAGACTCTATAAAAATAAATTGAGCGCAGTCTAATCCCAATAAAAGTCCCAGCGGAGACTGAAAACCATTTTATTTAAAGAACAGAAGGACATGCATTTACCTCGCCGTGACTTTCTGGATGCCTAGTCCCTGAGTCTGGCAGATGGCAGATACCCATGAATATAAAATGATGGTTCCATTAGGTGGCAAGTACAACTTCAATGTACCCATTGCTCTGCAAGTGGCAGCTCAAGGGGAGAAACCGTAGGCTTTGCCTGGAGATTGCTGCATGAGGGCCTGTCACAGACTCTTGCTTATCCACACCCAGTTCTACATGTTAACTATAAAATAAAGATACGGCAGAGAGCTAAATGCACACTGCCTACTTCTGACAGACAAGCTAGACGCAGGTCCTATGAGTTACTGCTTGGTCAGAGCAAGCCTTGTGCTTTATAGAGGGAATACAGATGTTGTCAATTGATTGTCTCTTATTATTTGAACTTAACAGAGTGCAACTAACTTCTTTGTGTTTTTTCCAGTGTCATTCAAACTTGTCCTAGTGTCTTCCCCCCAACACACACACACACACACACACACACGCACGCACGTGTGCGCGTGCAAACACACAGACACACACACACACACACACACACACACACACACACACACACACACACAGGGCTCTTGCCTGTAAAATCTCGGGCTAGTCCACAATGCGGAATACCAGGAAGAGTTCCAGTTCAGCATAAGACTCACTCTGGCTTACTAATTGCTAGGCCCCATTCTGTATTCCTGCCTGAGGGAAAGGGAGCTCCGTAGTCATCGCCTTTCTCCCTCAGCTTTACACACATGCCCTACCCAGCAGACTCAGGTCTGGCACTTCTGCAGTTGTCTAGCAGGTCTTTGAGGTGAGTAAAAGATACTCATTGCTTTCTCAGGGATCCCCCTACAGGAAATCACCACATCCAACTTCACTGCACATAGGTGCACAGTGGGTAGAGGCTCACTGTGGTGATCACTCACCGTGAGGTCTCCAGCAGTCACTGCAGGGCAGGACTCCTAGATAGCTGGCTCAGAAGATCAGTTATATAGTCCCAAAGACTTGGGTTCTCTCCATCTTCCTACTCTGGCCTCCAGAACACTGATTTCATTTTGCTGACTCTTAATATTAGTTCCATTCTTCAGGTCCTGGGAAGGCCATCAGAAGCTATCTGGTGGGGTACATCTATAACTACTTGTAAATTACTTCTATAGATTCATAGAGAAACGTTTCCAAAACACCCTCCCCAAATACCTATATCCCCTGAATTAAATACAGTGGTTCACTCTATCACTACCGAGAGGCATTTCTCTGAAGCCCGTCAGCCAGGCATCTGTCATGACGCTGAAAAAACCATTCACAGTCTATTCTATCCCCAGTCAGAGCACCCTGGCATTGAGAGTAGACACACAGAGAATTTGAAGCCTGTTGATCTTGAACAACTTCTTATCAAAAGGGAGGGTCATAGATCAGTCAGCCACAGAGGATTCACAGCGTCCATCATTCCTGCTCCTGCTCCTCCGATGGCCCTCAGTAGTGCCTACTTATCCTCACATCCACAGTCTCCTACTGCTCTGCAGTTGATCAGCGTGTGCAGCACATCTATCTCTAGAGTCCTTTCTACACAGTCCTTGGTAGATAAAGACATGGCTCATGTTGCTTTGAGGCCTTAGTAATCGCATTCTCTGCAAAAGAGGACAACATAATCTCACCTTAATAGTGACGTTCCTCTATGATACTCTGCATCTGGGGAAATCTCAAATTCTAAGTGTGCAGAACCAAACTTATTACCAGATAGGTTATTCCTCAATAGTCCCCGCATTAGTCAGCTTTCTGTTACTGTAACAAAATATCTGAGATTATCTGCTTTAAAAAGAGAAGAGGTTTATTTAAACTCTCACTTTGGGAGGTGTCAGTCCAGTGTCATTTGGTCTGACTGTATTTGGGCCTAACTTCCTTAAGACAATAGCTTTTCTACTCCACAAATCAGATAATTCTCTCTAATATGAATTCTCTAACAAGCAGCAACTGAGAATCCAAACTTCTTCACTCATAATCCACCCCACCCATTAGCTCCTCCTCTACCTCAACTTGCCACTGCCCCATGCCCTATAGCACATGACTCTCCTTATTCAAGGTTCACCCCTCTGATGGGGGTAGACACTTCTTTCAAGTTTAAAATGTACCTGTTGTTTATATGATGATTTCTGTACCATCATTCTGGCACCAAAGCTGTGGTTATAATACTATGTCATGTGTTCATATTTGATCTCCTGCATAGGAAGCAGGACCCCATAGACAATTCATATCCACATTCATCACCATCTCCTTAGCCTGGCTGTGTAGTGAGTGCTCAATAAATATAGGTCAAGATGAAATAGATACTGGTTTTCCAATATTCTTTTGGTTCCTTTTATTTTCATGATTGCATTCTGCAACAGAGCTCATGTAACAAGGAGAGAGAATTGCTTTAGATTACTTTAATTTGTGAAATCTACTACAAGTACCACAGTAGTATGTAGACAGGCTGGTGAACAGTCACAGGCAACTCAGATGCAGTCAGTCGCTGCCCTAACCAGGTTTGCCCTTGGGCTATAGATCTGTAGCTTTCTTCAGGACCTATCCGGACAGTATGTGGGGGCAGCCATGGAGTAGTTCAAGTAGAGTTTGGAATTTCCCCACTTCTTTTAATTAAACCTTTTTGTTTTTAAATGATTGTGTCATCACAAGCTATTAAAAGAAGCAATACAGAGGCTCCTCTCCGCCCAGTTTGCCCAAATGGCAGCATCTTGCAAAACTATGATACAATAACACAAGGATGGGTGGGTTGTAACCCATCCATCTTGATCAGATCATCTCTGATTATTTTTACTCATGTGTGCTAAATGCCATATAATTTTCTCATCACTCAGATGCACACACTCAGTTATATTGCCACAATCAATATTACAGGGTAGTTCCACCATTATGGGGATGATCCCGTTGCCATCCCTTAACATGCCCCTCCCACTCTCCTCTCTATCCTCCTTAACTTCTATCTCCCTTGTTCTGTCTTTTGGACAGCCTTTTGTCTTACTCAGCATTGAGTCTTTGGAGCTCCGTCCACCTGACTGTGTGCGTTAGTGGCCCTGTTCATTTTTATATGGGTTATCACTCTTTGTTTGGCCATTTATTTGTTGAAAGACACAGGGTTTTTTTTTTTCTGGTTTGGTGCTATTACCAATAAAGCTATAATGAATAATTATATAAATGTAAACTTTAATTTCTCTGGGATTAAACTCCAGTGTGAAATTTCTGAGTCCTGTGGCTATTTCATGTTTAGTTTTCTAGAATGTTTTCAAGGTGTTCCTGGATTAGGTGCACTAACTTACGGTCTTACGCGCAATGTAAGACAGTGCAGTTTTTCTACATCCTCACTAGCTTTGAGTATTGTGTGTCTGACTTTATTTTGCCATGCAGATATATGTGCAAATATATTATAACTTTAGTTTACAACCCCCTGGTGGCTCATAGAATTCAGCATATTTTCATTGTTTATATGAATTTATCTAGCATCTGTAGAGAAATGTCTACTAATAGCATGCAAATTTTCTATTTGGCTTTCTTTTTTATGGTTGAGCTTTGAGAGCTCTTTTTATATCCTAGGCACTAACTCCTTCTTGGGTTTACAGCTCCCTTCTTTCATGTCGAGGCCCATTTTCAATCCTTTCACCACATTCCTTAGAGGGGAAATGTTTCAACTTTTTCTCCTAGGGATCATCGAATTCAAGATCTCTCTGTCAAGCCCTAGGTCTCAAGGAGTTTTTTTTTCCTTTTCTAAAACTTTTACCCTTTTGGAGTTACATTTAAGTCCATGACTTGTCTTATACAAATGTGGTTTAGAGTAGCGTTCATTGCTATCCCCATACTTGTACTAAAAAGCATTCTTTCTCTATTGAATTTCTTCTCTACTTCTGCCAATAAAATCCCTGGAGAATATGCTTGTGAATCTATTTGTGGGCTCTGCATTCCACCTCAAGGATCTGTGTATATCTATACAGCTATATAGCAAACCTTAACTTGGGTGCAGTGGCTCCTCCCACTTTATTCTTCTTTTAAAAAAGACTATCTATTCTAGAGCCTGTACTTTAATATAAATATCAGAATGCAGTTTCTTCAGAGAATTATATTATGGACATATAACAAAATTGATTTCAGAATAAAATTATCATGCCAGGATTATGATAGGAACCGCAGTAGACATACAAAATAATTTGGGGAGACTTTGTTAATCTTTACTACACTGAATGAGTTGGCCCACTTTACATTCTATTGAGGAATGAATATGCATATATTTCAGCAATTACCAGCATGTATGAGAGCCTGAACATTATTTTTGGCAAGGATGAGAGGGACAAGATAAATCTGGGTCAGTTGTCCCCAAATCTAGCCACTTAAACTATCCCTGCTTGCTAAAAGTAGGTCCCTCTGGGTATCATCAAGCTCTAGTGACTCGGGACCTCTAAGGACAAGGCCAGCGAGTGGGATTTTGGACCTCAAGCACAGTCAGGTCTATACGTGTTCTGTGTAAAGAAGTATGCAGATGAGTGAAGAGTTCCAGGGCTTACTGTTCTCATACTGCCTCTGACATAAAGCAATCGAAAGCTACAACCAAACCTTAAAGGCAAGTTAACAGGTTTTCATGGAAGATATCTCAGCAAGGACATACGTACCTGAAAAGCAAGGGCCCTATCCTACAGGGAAGGAGACTGTTTATTTGGTTGTGTATCTTCCCATTTCTTGTCCGACTTTGGAAGAAACAGAGTTCAGCAGATTGATAAATGTTATTATCTAGTCATTTTATTGCATAGTTAATTAATTCTCCAAACCCAAGGCCTATAAAACTATGCAGCAGTATGTGGAGCTGTAACGGTCTGAAACTAGGGCTACTCAGATTGCTGGAAATTTCTTTTCCATAAGCAGCAGAACAAGCCTATCTAGCAGAACATGACCTATAACAAGCACACGCTCATTATTAAGTTGTCCCTATTTCCCTGATGTGAGACCTTGTCTCTTCTATGTGGTCTCCATTATACAGGGTCACGCTAATGACTTACACTATGGCCCAACAGGTCTATTTCTTCCATGTACGTGTTAATTCTACCAGCTTTCATTTTTTAATGGTGGCAGCTACATATCAACATCAAGTAATGTCAACTCTCCTGCACTTCACTTTCTATATGACGAGAATCAGGCTTTAGGATCAAAAGAGGGAAAATCATTTAAAAAGAACGCATGACTATTTGGAGCTAAAGAAAAGACATAGAAAAATCAATACAGAAAGAGTTTTACCCTGTGACCTTTGAGCCAAGCCCTTGCCAAATGTTTTCCAGGACACTGAGACACTCGGATAAGTACAGAGCTCTTTGACCAGTGAGGACTGTTAAACCAGAATGTGGCATCCATCTTGGAAAATGGTGCACCAGTGTGGCAGTCAGACACTTTCTCTGCTCCAGCTTATCTTACTTAAAGAAATTAGTTCTCAATTTATTTCATGAGGGGAACCCCACCCAATAGACACAAAAACATTTGCTTGACTTTTAAACTTCAGAACTGGAGAGAAAGCTGTGGCTACTGATGATGATTAGCCTGAGAAGTAACACTTACTAACTAGCACTTAATAACTAGCCCAGGAGCCCAGGAGCCCCGCCCATTGTCTCCAAGATGGCATCTTTCAGGGCAGCAGAGCAAGCAGGAACATTTTGTGGGCGCCAGTCAGCTGAGGGCATTACTCCCAAAAGGATGCCCATGAAGAAACCCTCGGGGTTCTGTCTCAGGAGACTGTCTCGCTGAGTGTGTCCACCTAAAAGAGTAAGCAGATTTTAGTAGTTAGCTCATCGTTTGGACAGAAACCTCTTTAAATCTCATAATTCAATCCTTTTCTTACAATCCCCCTGGACTGAGGGTTGATGATTTTACTGATACTGGTGGTGGTGGTTTGGGGTGGGGTAGGGGCAGGGGCAGGGGTAGGTTTGTTGTTGTTGTTGTTTGTTTTTGCTTCACAAAAGAAAAATGCTTGCTAAAAATGTTGGGGAGGGGTGGGTGAAAGGATGGGGGAGTGAGGGGTGGGGAGTGGTCTTCTCAGAGAATTTTAGTGTTACTGCTGTCTTAGATGATTCAGTAAAACAGCTTGAGTACATACACTTTATTCGGGGTGAACCAGGGCTATACATGAACCTTAGAGAGTGGGAAGGAGGTTTCCAAGTGAACATAATCATTGGCTGAAGCTTAAGTACGGGGGAGTGCCTCATTTGCATAGAACGCCATTTGCAAGGAATCCGAGGAACTTGCGTGGCAGGTTCTTATTAGGAAAGAGGAAGTTGAACTTTAGCTTAGTGGAGGAAAGTGTGACTTTCCTCAGGTAGAGGGTGTAGTGGTGGGGTTCCTCAGATAAGGACAGGAAGAAAAGAGGAAGCTGTCAGAAAAGGGAGTCCATTTTGTGCCGAGCTCAGAGGAGCTATCCTGACGTGGTAGACTGGGACCTTAAATAGCATGGTTTTCCCACACCTCCCACTGACATGCCCTGCGCTCACCGCTCTCTCTAGAGGGAGCTGGTGCTGGGAATCCCAGTAGGCATCTCAGAGCATTTCATATGCACTGAAGCTTGGGGTCCTTACCTGGGCCCCCGTGGGTACCCACGGATTGTTCAGCCTTCTTTCACCTCTCTGGTCCCACTGAACTCAGTTAGATGAGCATTGTCCATACATAAGCCCCTCCCTGGTGGTATCACAGTTCTGCAAGCTCAAATGTGTCTTCAATCCATGTCGGGATGTCTCATTCCCTAGAAATGTGTGTGAACTGCTTTCAAAGCCTCAGAATCCTCCTAGTAACAGGCTGTCTATTTCAGATAAGAATTGGTCTTTTAGCATCATATTCAATTTCCAAATGCCCATCTCCTTCTCTGCTTGCCTGATGTTGCCCTTTGAGGCTCCAGTTCAGGCATTTGTGATGACTAAACATCCTTTTATACAGCCATGGAAAGGCATTCCAGGCTGGGACACAAGGGAACCAAAGTGAACAATGTCTTTTAACTAGACCAGACTCTTCCAAAATGAACGCCTGGTAGCTTTTGGTACATCTTGGAAATAAGAAGAAACTATCAAGGAAAATTTCTAGAATATTCTGCACTTTTTTTTTATTTGTTTTTTGTACATTGGATCTGTACACGTGGTAGGACTTTACGAAGGTATTGATTGATTACACATTATCCTCCACTTACTCCCAATAAATCTGACAGTTGATGATGTACTTACTTCTCTTATCTTTGATGCCCTCAGCCTTAAACCCTACTCCCTGCTTCAGGAAGAGGCCCTTGCATTATTAGTAGTTTTTGGTTTTTATTTTATTTTATTTATTTTATTTTATGTTTTTAAATAGGATCTCATGTAGCCCAGGCTCGCCTCTGACGTTCTATGTAGCAGAGGATGCCCTTGCTTTTCTGATCCCTTGTCTTTGTACTGGGATTACAAAGATGTGCTGCCATGCCTGATGTTCTGATGTGTACACAACCACCATGGCTCTACAAGCAGCAACCAGGAACATGATGCCTGGAGTTTTCTCTGAAGACCATGCAGCCCAGGAGCAGGTGGATGCAGACAAAACTGAGACTAGCCCTTGATGTGCTAATCCCCTAAGAGGTAAGTCTGAAAAAAGAAGGTGTGTCCACCTGTGTGCTGGAGGCAGCAGAGGAACATTTAACATGTGGGCCTAGGAGCAGGGAGTGAAAGGCTTGAATTCTACCTCTGTGCTTTAATCTGTGGATCCCTAGAGAAGCCTTGGATGTACCATATGAAACAGTCCCCAGTGGGTAAAGGAACCACAGTAAGTACTCAGAAGAAATGCTTTCCAGATGATACCCAAGGGCCATCCCTCTAGCACACGTGAGCTTGAGGAAGCCTTATCTCACACTGAGTGTGATACCCACCTGAGCACCTCATCCCTATCCACAGGCTCATCCAGGTCCTCCCAGTCACTCTCACTCCCTTGGGATCCTTCTGGAAGTGACGACTTTAGGAGAGCACCCAGAGAACAGAACTGAGGCAGAGGAATAGTCTCTGAATCTGCCTCCAGACACTCTTCACAGGGCAGCTGGCCTGCGGATGCGGAGGTGAGGGTCAGGTATTCTTCATAGTCCAAGGTGAGAGAAGAGCTTTCAGGTAGGAAGCGCATGGCACCATCAGCATCATCCCTGTCCAACTCAAGACTGGAAAACAGATATGGATACCCATGTGCCTTCCAGCCTGCATCAGAAATTCCTGGTCCATCTTCTCCTTGCCTATCAGGACCCCCATCCTGGTTCATCTCCTAAGACCCAGCCAGGCTCAAACAGCTTCTTGGTACCAGGATGCAAACAGCAAATATTGTATGGTCCCTGAACTGGTGAGACTCCCAAGCTAATGAAATAGTGTGGATAACTGGCAGAGGCAGCTCAGTGTATTATTCCTAGGAGCCCATGGCGGAGCTGCAGGATTGCAGCACTGGACTGCAGGCAAAGCTATGAGCTGGGATCAGTTCTAGGACCTGCTCTTTACACTGAGATTCTGGATAGGTTTATTCTTCTCTGTGATCCTAATTTTCTTTTCTGAAACAGTGGAAAGTAGAGCAATTGATAGGATTGCTAGAATGTTTAAATTAAATGATTGCTTTACATCATATGCTTTCCAGAACTCCTGGCACTGGATAAGGTTTCCATTGGTGAGATGCTGTTTTTATGACTCTGATGGTATGAACTATTTTGGCAGACAGATTAGAGGAAAAGAGCCCAAGGAGAGTAGCAACAACCTTCAAAGCACTTTGTGCAAATACCAGGTCCTTTTCTAAGTACTGATAAAATGTGTGTGTTTAGAGAGGCAGCCAGCCAGAGTGACATTTATTCCCCATGTCAAAAGAAAGACACGGGAGGCAGAGGACCGGTGAGACTCATTATCTGGCGATGCACACGAAGATGCAAGAGAAAGATTCAGCCTTCCAGGGAGGATCCAAGTTAGCCATGCATGCCTTGAATGAGAACGAGTAGCCCTGCAGACAGTGGGGTGTTCTGTGCACCACGGCAGACATGCAGAGAGGCACTCAGAAAGTGTCTGTTGCTAGTCTGGTTAGAGAAGATGAGAAGGAAAATCTAAGAGAAAAGGACAGAGATTTAGTTGTTATTGTTTTTTTTTATGTTTTACCCAACATAACATTTTTATTAATTATTTGGGAACTTCATATATAATGCACCCCGATCACACTTGCTTCCTATTCTTCCCAGGTCCACCCTCTCACCCTGTGCTCTCTGCCCCACCTAACCACCTCTCACTCACCACCCCCAACTCTCCCAAAAAAAGAAAGAAAAAAAAATACACCAAGTCCAACTTGTGTTGCCCATATACTCATTGAAGCATGGTCAAATTCCCAGTGGCCAGCCTCCTAAAAAAAATAAAATGAATTCTTCCCCAGAAGTCACCAACTGTGAAAAGCTATAACTCAGCTCCCCACCACACTTTCTAAGGACTTTCTTCAACAGCTTCCTGTCTAGATTGGCAGGCAACAGAAAGAGAAAGTCACTGGGTCTGGCTTGAGCTTCTGAAACCTCAAAACCAATCCCCGAGTGACACACTTTCTCCAACAAGGCAACCCCTACTTCAACAAGGCCATAGGCCCTATTCTTTTCAAATAAAGTCACTCCCTATCAGCCTATGGAGGCCATTTTTTGTTCAAACCACTACAAGGCCACACTTACTTATCCTAGTTGTTATTGTTTTAACCAAATACATGAGTCCTCATTTCTCAGCCTCTGCCCCCACACCAGATCAATGAGTTAGCTCTGTCCCCTGCTCCCCTTTCCCGCAATGGGCCTTTCACTTAAAAAAATCAACACTGGAATACTCTAATAGCTACAAACCTACAAACAGTAGGCAGTATGTAACCCAGCCTGAGTTTTGCTGTGAAGAGGCATTATTTTCATTCCTAAAGGATAGGTACAGGATGTGTATAAAAATGCATTTCATGTGAATATATACGTGCTTGTATATAAAAATAAATGAGTCTACTGTGACTATAACACAATTTAGAAATTGTCAAGTGTTTGGGAGGGAAATTGGTTTAAAATTTTAATAAACGTGATCAAATTGTATATAGATTATGTTTTCTTGTAAGCATAGTGAGGGAACACCAGGTAGTTATAACACAAAGCAAGAAAAGCCAGGCACAGCATAGGCAGGCACAGGAGGCCCTGAGAGTGCAGAACACAGCTGCACAGAAATACCTCTAGCTTTGATGGGAGACCTAGCCAAAGAGAAAGTGATCTACTCCTACAGCAAGAGAACAGATGGTGTTGGACATCCTGTAGTGATACCCAAACATAATGAAACTTGATGTGATTGTCACCTTATGCCCAAACTTTAGAAAGCAGCCTCGTATAGAAATGTATCCTCGGCCATAGGTAGGCAATCCAACCCTTCCATGACAATGTTCTGTGAGAGCTTTATAGTCTCTGGCTATAGGATATAGATGAGAATGAGGAAGGAAAAGAACTCTAATCTGTGTTCGCTTGGGTGCTGGCAGCCATCTGGTGTTAAGAAGGAGCCACCTGGCAGATAGTAAGTTCTGGCAGCTTTCTGAGAATTTCAATGGATGAGGCTTGTCCTTTCATAAGAAACTGCCCACGAAAGAGTAAGAACGTATTGTAGTACTGAGTTCCTACTGTATTCCAGGCACTGAGCTGTCCTGTTTCTAATGACTTGCACAGCAGCCTGGTGTGAGTTTATGACTGGGAAGCTCTCACCTGAGGGAAGACAATGCTCCCGGCCCAAGCACTAGCAAGTGGTAATGCTAACTCTACACTACACGCTCCCTAGTTTGTGCCTTTTGTCCTAACTGCAGTGTATGACCCAGAGAGGTCAGAATCAAAGGGCCTGTGTGGCTGGAACATCCAACTCGGACCTGTGGGTGCTCCTAAGGAGTTCACAGAGAACCTCAGTACCACTTTTGAACACTAGCTGGGACCCTACTCACAAGTTGGGAACCCTTCCTTTAGTGATTCCTGGGTACACACTACACTTTTATTTTTTCAGATATAGTCGCCTTGAGTGCATTAACTGAGCTAATGATTGTCCTGTGGAGGAGGGGTGACCATGTTTTGTGTCCTTTCAGAGAGGAGAAGCATTCTTGAATAAAAGAAGGAAATGAGGGAAAAGAAACACCAGGAAACAGGGGCTCGTGGGGGAGAATATTGCCATCCCCAGGAGCATCATGTAATCAAGTGCAAAGGGGCACATGGGCCCAGAGGGAACAGCATAAAGGGTGTGGCTGCCTGTGGTCACAAGGGCCATGGGGCCGAAAATGTGAAGGAAAAAAAAAAGGAAAACAAAAAGTGGTAACCACAGCAACTGGGATCAAAAGCCTCACTAGAATGCTTTGGACAAACCTGAAGGACTCTAAGTGACCCTCAAAAAGGCAACACCCTTCAAGAATGGCAGGTTTGGGGCATATGGTATACCCTTGCAAGTAAGGCAAACTTAATCTTATTCAGAAAAACAAACAAACACTAAAATAAAATGAATCTCTTGTAAAAATGTTGTATCCCTTGCCAAGAAGCTATCGGCATTTAATTGCTGCTAGGAGAGGGAAAGTCAGTTTTCTTTAATGGAATGACACTTGGTGTATTGATCACAAATCCAGGGCTGGCCACACACCCAGGAGTAGCCAGCCAACACAAATTAGACTCTGCAGTTTTGAGGTTCTTTGTTGTTTAAGAAGTAAGGGATTAAGTTGTGTGGATAGGGAGGGCACTGCAGGAGTTGGGGGAGGATGAATACAATCAAAATGTATTACATGAAAATTTCAAAGAATAAAGAAAAATATTATTTTCTAAAAATTAACAATAAGGTAAAAGGAAACGGGGTTAGAATTTGCAAGTAAAAAATACGAAAAGATAAATTTCACCATAACATGAGGGAGTATTGTCTGACCAACAGGGGTATGGTGGGAAATAGCTACTCATGCAGGAGCAAGTTATGTGCCCTGGAAACAATGAGGGAGCCCTTCCTGCAGGACGTGTACTCCTGTGTAGAGGATGAGCTTAGAGTTGACCATTTTTATATGAAATCTGCTGTGATGTGATATGAATGAAGCACAAATGGCCCGTACTAATTAAAAGTTAAAAATGTTTTTATTAACTATTGGTGAGTTAAAACCATCATGTAAATCTAGATCTAACTAGACTTGCACTTAAGCCCAGAAAAACCCAGGAGTCAAAGTCTCTTTTCAAATTTCCTGATAACAAAACTTTTAGACATATAGAGATGCCGAGATGGTTCAGCAGATGAAAGGGCTTGCGGCCAAATATGATGGCCTGAGTTTGAGTGCAGGGAAAGAACTAACTCTCCCAAGGGTTCTTGTGACTTCTACACATTCTCTAGAGTTTTTACATTCAACACACACACACACACACACACACACACATGTTTTTAAAACCTTTAGAAATCTAAACAAATGCCATTATGCCTATAGAGAAGAGGAATTCTAATGTGTTCCACAGAGGCATACTAAAGGCCGGCCTTGGGTAAATCTCTAAGTTCTTCCCTTTATTACTTCATCAAGCACATCATATGATGCCCAGGATTCCACTGTAAGGAACTCTAACTATAACATTGTAAGGAACTGTAACATTATAAGGAACCATAATTGTAACATTGTAAGGAACTAGAACTGTAACACTGTAAGAAACTGTAACATTGTAAGGAACTGTAATGTTGTAAGTAACATTGACTAGGTAATGAGAATTAGGGATGATGAGCTTGCCCATGCTGTTTCTATGTTGCAAAGCAGTTGGTTTTTGTTTGGTTTGTACAGCATTCTTTAAAAAATTGTATCTGGATGCCTTCAGGTACAGTAATCCTGGCACCTATTTGCAACAGTTCTCCCAGAGCCCAGCTGTAATACCCTGTGTCCATGCAGTGCTCTCTTACTATCCGTCTGAGATTGGTGCTAGGACCTCCTCCAGATACCAGAATCCCCAGATGCTGGAACCCCCTATATAAAAGGTAGTACATACTTGTGTATCTGCTACAGACCTCCTATTGTAAATATTAACTCATTTCTAGATCACTTATAATACCTATACAATGAGAATGATTTATAAATAGTTGTTAGACTATAATGCTTAGAGAATAATAGCCCAAACACCTGTGTATGTGCAGCAGAAATGCATTTTCTAATCTGGGGTTGGCTAGACACACAAGTAGAGAACCCATTGGTACAGAGGGTTGAGCACATTGTGCCACCTGTCAGTCCCCATGAGTCTGCTCTTGTCACTCTGTTACAATGACCAGGAAAGACAGTCACTGAATCCCAACAGCTTTACAGTTTCAAACACAAATTATTATTCCTGATTGTGCCCTCTTCATGTCCATGCGTTAAGCTAACAAATGCCAAGCAGAAACAAACCCCATCTTCTCTGACCTTCTCCTTCTCTTCTCCCACCTCTCCCTGACCCTAACAAGTTTCAATATATATGCTTCCAAACTGAATTGAAAAGAATTTTTTTCATGAGAATAGGAATTGAAATTAGAAATTCTTTTTTTTTAAAGTAGAAATTCCTAAGGGTAGATAGGCACTGAACTACAGACTAAATAAAACATAGTCATTTCAATGAAAGCTTCATCCTGGTTTTGAAGATGGAAACATGCTTTCAGGTAGTGTTGATAACAAAGTTTCATGTCATCAGTAGAAATGAGACATGCACAAGGTCTCCCTTTGTGTCATTGCAACTGAAGAGGACATGGGGGTGCGGAACGCACACTGTGTGCTGGGAGAGAACACGAGAACATGAGGCCTGCCATCCGTAGTCTCTAGGACATACTGGGAATGATTGTCACCTGGACGGAGTTTGCTTTTCCCCAAAAGTCACAGGGAAGGTTGAAGTAACTCCAACCACAGACTCCTATTGTTTCTTACGCCCCTCAAAAGCCTGAAACAGGGCTCGGCACCACAAGCCTCGCTATGGTAAGTGATTGCTTGGTTGTAATCAGCCGGCAATGCAGTGCACACAGTTTACAAAGTGGTTGCAAGCGTGGTACATCTTACCTTCCCAGGCTCCCGATATCACACACGGAATAACAGTTTTGTCTCATATCCTTTTCCAAAGACGTGGTCAGTGCTAGTGTCTCTGGTTCTGGGTGGAGTTTGCACACATGAGGGTGGGACTCCATAGGATGCATCAAGGACCTGGCCCAGGGCCTCTGTCTGTCGCTGTCTCCCGTCACCTCTCTGACAGTCTTATAGGAAGACTCTGGCCTGGGATTCAGACCTTCTCCTGTGTCCAGAGAGGTACTGTCCCTCCAGTTGTCCTCTTGATCCAGGCTGGGACTCTGCTTTGATTCACCACAGGTTGCCATGGTGAGTCTTTGGTCTCCTGATAGTTCGGGGGTCTATTGAAAAAAATGTGAATGGTTACAAGTACTGTCTCATATGGTGAAGAAACTCTAAAAAATGGTTTAAGAAATAAAAGTTTTGGACTGAAGAGATGGCCCAGTGGGTAACAGCAAATACTACTCTTGCAGAGGACCAGAATTTGGTTCTCAGCATCTACATCAGGCAGCTCTTAATCACCTGTAGCTCCAGATCCAGGGTGTTTGATGCCCTTTGCTGACCTGTGTAGGCACCTACACTCATATGCACATACCCACAGGCAGATACATGCACGTGTATGTTTTAAAATTAAAATATATTTTTAAAAAAAATCAGATTTTCTAGGTGCTTTTTAAGCCTGAGCTATAAAGAGATATACATTGCAGTCAGTGTCTCTCCTGTCAGGGTCCCAGATGCTATTCCTGTTCCCCAGGCAACATACTCAGCATTACTTTTAAGTGTCTTAATTTGAGGGCAATGACAGTGAGAATGTGAGTTCTGTTTTTTAATGAAAAAAATACATAGTAGTTTCTCTAGCTCATCAGTTCATTCTTTATGATTTCTCTTACAGGACTCTGAAAGTATTAAATGGAAAATTCAAAAAAAAAATCATGAATCCATCCTTTAAGGCTGAAATGTTGTTCTGAGTAGCATGACAAATTCTCAAGCTACCCTCATGCTGCATCCTACCCAGCACATGGGTCACTCCTTGTGCCTGGTGTTTCCGGACCGCAAATACTACTACCTGCATGTTAGCACACTAGCTCTCTTGTCCTGAATCATTAGTGCTTGTATTCATTTTAGTTACTAATGGCCCCAAATTCAAGAAAGTGATGTAAAGAAGAAATATGGAAGCCGGAGGAGTTCTATGGAGTTAACCTGGCAATGCCACCAGGCATATAGAAAAAAAAAAGTACAGACAGGGTTCAAAATTGCCCAACCTTTCAGGTATCCGCTGTGGGTCATCTTCCATGAATGAGGGGGAATGGCTGTGTTAGCAAATTAAACAAAATGAGAGCAGGAGTAGAAAGGAAAAGAAAAGAAAAGGAGAGGAGAGGAGAGGAAGAAAAGAAAAGAAGAGAGAAAGGAAAAGAAAAGAAAAGAAAAGAAAAGAGAGAAAAGAAAAAAAGATAAGAGAGAAAGGAAAAATACTGTGCTTTAAATAAAATTTCTGGTCTCTTCCCTAGCTCTGCAGCAGAACACCAGCGCAGCTTCCCCTCACCCCTCCTCACAGCTCCTGTGAACCCCACAGACCACACCAGCGCAGCTTCCCCTCACCCCTCCTCACAGCTCCTGTGAACCCCACAGACCACACCAGCGCAGTTTCCCCTCACCCCTCCTCACAGCTCCTGTGGACCCCACAGACCACACCAGCGCAGCTTCCCCTCACCCCTCCTCACAGCTCCTGTGGACCCCACAGACCACACCCTCCTGGCCTCCTTCTTCTGACTTGTTGCTTTGTCTCAGACCCCCCAACTCCAGCAGGTCCCACCTGCTAGCCAAAGGGCTGCACCTCCCAGACAGACAAGCAGACTGGGAGTGGTGTCCTTGGAGTAGGTGTACCACTATGGGTGTGGACTTTAAGACACCCAACCTACAGAAAATATGGTACATTTACACAATGGAGTACTACTCAGCTATTGAAAATAATGAATTCATGAAATTCTTAGGCAAATTAATGGAACTAGAAAATATCATCCTGAGTGAGGTAACCCAGTCACAAAAGAACACACATGGTATGCACTCACTGATAAGTGGATATTAGTCGAAAAGCTCAGAATACCCAAGATACAATTCACAGACCACATGAAGCTCAAGAAGAAGGAAGACCACAGTGTGGATACTTTGGTCCTTCCTAGAAGGGCGATCAAAATACCCATGGCTCACAGCCAACCAATAGACTGAGCACAGGGTCCCCAATGGAGCAACTAGAGAAAGGACCCAAGGAGCTGAAGAGGTTTTCAGCCCTGTAGGAGGAATAATAATATATACCAACCAGTACACCCAGAGCTCCCAGGGAATAAACCATCAACCAAAGAGTACACATGGAGGAACTCACAGGTCTAGTTGCATATGTAGCAGAGGATGGCCTTTTCAGACATGAATGAGAGGAGAGGCCATTGATCCTGTGAAGGCTCGATTCCCCAGAATAGGAGAATGCAAGTCAGGAAAGTGTGAGGGGAGATTGGTAAGCAGGGGGATGGGATTGGGGTCGTTTGCAGGGGTAATGAGGAAAGGGGATAACATTTAAAATGTAAATAAAGCAAATATCTAATTTTAAAAAAAAAGACACCCATCCTAGCTGCCTAGAAGTCAGTATTCTGCTAGCAGCATTCAGATGAAGATGTAGAACTCTCAGCTCTTCCTGCATCATGCCTGCCTGGATGCTGCCATGCTCCTGCCTTAGTGATCATGGACTGAACCTCTGGACTTGTAAGCCACCCCCAATTAAACGTTGTCCTTATAAGAGTTGCCTTGGTCATGGTGTCTGTTTACAACAGTAAAACCCTAACCAAGTCAGAAGTCAGTACCAGGGACTCGGGTATTGTTGTGATAGGCCTAATAATGCTTTTGTTTAGAAGAATGTGGATTATGGGACACTGGATTTGGAACGCAGTGGAATGCTTTAAGTAGGGCTTAATGGGTTACCCTAGTAGGAATATAAAAAGACTTTGTTACTGAGAGTGATTTGAACTGTGCAGACCTGGCCCAAGAAGTTTCAGTGGAGAATTCCAGAATGTGGCCTAGAGACTGTTTTGTGGGATTTTGGTGAAGAATGTGGCTGCTTTTTGCCCTCATCTAAAGAGTCTAACTAAGGTTAAGGTAAAGAGATTTATATTACTTACATTGACAAAAGAAATCTCAAAAAGAGCCCAGCAGAGACTTTGTTCTCTGGCTAAATCTCATGAAGAACATTTTGAACAAGCATAGTAACATTAGAAAGGAAAATATAAAATATGTGTTATTAAAGGGACACCAGGAAGTGAAATGGAGCTGAATCCCGTGTTCAAGGATATTAAATTGAATTAAGGAGTAGTGACCTTGGGGCAAGATCCCATCCAGTTAAATTTAGGTCCAGGCATGGTATTATAAGCCTTTAATCCCAGGAGGCAAAGATACAGATCTCTGAGTTCAACACCAGCCTAGAATACACCAAGTTCTAGGTGAAAAAAAGCTTAAATTCAGGCTTGGTGTACAACGCCTTTAATCCCAGTGCTTAGGAGACAGGAATGCAGATCTCTGAATTTAAAGTCAGTCTACAGATCAAGTTCTAGGACAGCCAAGCTTAGGCAGTGAAGGACTTGGAAAACAGAAAGATAGTTTAATGTAATAGAACAAGGTGGTCATGTTCCGGCCCAAGCAAGCAGCAGAACTTGGCATCTTTGGCCATGTTACTCTGCTTTGGAGTCCAGAATAGAAGGCACTACTGGGACAATTAATGCTGGTTAGCTGAACCTAAGAAATTAGCTGTGATTAAGAAGAGACCAGCATCACTGAGGTAAAATCTGGGAAGTGTTTTCTGAAAACACAAAGAAGCTGTGTTCCAGAGATAGCCGAGGGTGTACCTTATGCTGCAGCTGGGCTTGGTAATATGTAAGAATCATCCAAGTGATACTGGTTTTGAAGGCATGGAGGGGTCATGAAAAGCAGCTGAGGTTTGGTGCTATGAGAGGCCATGGAAGGTCATTGGTGAAGGTGCAGCTTCAGTTGCAGTTGACGGCCCAAGACTGAAGGAGTCATTCAAAAGATTTGAGGCATAGCACCATGAAGAGAGCCTATGAGAGTCTATTGGTGAAGCCTAGTTGCATCAGAAGATTCTATTGTATTGGAGATTCCAGTACCATAGGATGATCACCAAGAACAGCAACAACAGTGGATTAGATCAACCTGAGCTTAGAGTGCTACAGAGGGCAGAGCTGGAGAAGTGATACAAGCCCTTTGGAGGAGTCCAGAAGATCATGTGTGGATCCCAGACATTGAAACAAGAAGCTATAATATTGAAGTTGTCTTGGAGACTCCAAGATATTCGAGATGCCAGAGCCATGGGCTATCTGCTGGGGAAAGCTGCTAATAGGGAGTAGAAACAGCCCAGGAGAAAGATGTTTGTTGCAGTCAACAAAGATGAAAAGGGAGTTGAAGATCTGAAGACTGCCTTGAAATCAGACATGGAGATGCAGAGTTTAGGGTTTGCCCAGCTGGTTTCCTGTCTTGCTTTGGGGATTACAGTTAAGTTATTGTATGAATCTCAGAAGAGACTTTGAACTTTGGATTTGTAACATTGTTGAAACTGCTAGAGACTATGGGAACTTTTGAAGTTGGACTAAATGTATTTTGCATTATGCTATGTTTAGACTCATATATTTGAACAAGCCTATGGGGGCCAGAGAGTAGAATGTTATGGTTTCTATATGTTCAGCCCAGAGAGTGGCACATTAGAAGGTGTAGCCCTGTTGGAGTAGGTGTGTCACTGTGCATATGGGCTATAAGACTCTCATCCTAGCTGCCCAGAAATCAGTATTCTGCTAGCAGCCTTCAGATATTAGCTGTAAAACCCTAACTAAGACAGATAGTTACAGAACATTTCACCCAAACATAAAAGAATATACATTCTTCTTTCCATCTCACGGAACTTTCTCCAAAACTGACCATGGAGTTGGACAAAAATACAAGTCCCAACATACATAAGAAAATTAAAATAATTCCCTGTATTCTAGCAGAAGGCCACAGATTAAAGCTGGATGTCAACAACAGAAACAACAGAAAGCTTAAAAAGTCATGGAAACCAAACAACTCTACTGAATGAAAAATGGGTCAAGACAGAGATAAATTAAAGACTTTCTAAAATCCAATGAAAATGAATATACAGCATACTTAAACTTATGGGACACAGTGAAAATAATGCTAAGAATGTTTGTGGAGAGATTTTATATTTGCAAGATTATGTATTTGCACACCTGAAAGCTCTAGGATGGAAAGAAATAATCATATACAAGAGGAGTAGATGGCAAGAAATAATCAAAATTGGGGCTGAAATCAATAAAATAGAAAAAAAGTTAACACTACAAAGAATAAATGCAATGAACAGTTGGTTCTTTTAGAAAATCAACAAGATAGACAAACCCTTATTCAAACTAACTAAAAGGCAGAGAGACTATTCAATTTAACAAAATCAGAAATGAAAAGGGGGAACATAACAACAGAAACCGAGGAAATTCAAGGAATCATTAGGTTGTACTTCAAAACTTGTACTCCAGAAAATTGGAAAATCTTAAAGAAATGGAAATCTCCCCAATAGATATCACTTACCAACGTTAAATTAAGATCATGTGAACAATTTAAACAGACTACTAAGGAAATAGAAACAGTCATTAAAAGTCTCACAATAGCAACAACAAGTCCAGGACTAAAACTCCTCAAATTATTCCACAAAATGAAAACAGAAGAAACATTACCAAATTCATTTATGAGGCTATAGTCACCCTGATACCTAAACCACATAAACCCCCACAAAGAGAATTGCAGACACATTTCCTTTGTTAAAACAGATGCAAAAATAATGAAATACTTGCAAACCAAATCCAAAAACACATCAAAAAGATCATCCATTTTGATCATCCCAGAGATGCAGGGATAGTACAAAAATCAGTAAATGGAATCCACTATATAAACAAAATCTAACACCCCTACAAGATAAAAGTCCTGGAGAGATTAGGGATACAAGGCACATACCTACACATAATAAAGGCAGCTTATAGAAGCTGATACCAACATCAAAGTAAATGGAGAGAAATTCAAAGCAAGTTCATTAAAATTAGGAACACAACAAGATTGTCGACTCTCTCTATATCTGTTCAATATAGTTTTTGAAATCTTAGCAAGAGCAATAATACAACTAAAGGAGATCAAAGGGATGCAAATTGGAAAGGAAGAAGTCAAAGTATCTTTATTTGCAGAAGTTATGATAGTATACATAAGTGACCCTAAATATTCTGCCAGGGAATCTCTACAACTGATAAACACTTTCAGCAAAGTTGCTGGATACAAAATTATCTTACAAAATTAGTACCCTTCCTATATACAAGTGACAAACAGACTTAGAAAGAAATCATCGAAATACCTTTCATAACAGCCTCAGATAATATATTTTGGGTAATTCTAACCAAGCAAATAAAAATTTCAAGTCTCTGAAGAAAGAAGTTGGAGAAAATATAAGAAGATGGAATGATCTACCATGCTCATTGGTAGGTAGGTTTAACATAGTAAAAATGGGCATTCTACACAAAGCAATCTACAGATTCAATGCAATTATTATCAAAATTCCAAAACAATTCTTTATAGACCTTAAAAGGACAATTCTCAATTTCATATGGAAAATTAAAAAAAAACCCAGGATAGCTAAAACAACCCTGAACAATAAAAGAACTTCTGGAGGTATCACCATGCCTGACTTCAAGCTATATTTCAGAGTTATGATAATAAAAACCACATAGTATCAGTATAAAAACAAACATTTTGATCAGTGGAATTAAACTGAAGACCCAGACATAAATCTACACAAATATAGATACCTGATTTTTGTTAAAGAGGCCAGAAATATACACTGGAAAAAAGACGGTATCTTCAACAAATAGTACTGGTTAAACAGGATGTTGGCATGTAGAAGAATGAAGATAGATATGTATCTATCACCCTATGCAAAACTCAGGTCCAAATAAATCATAGACCTCAAAATAAAAGCAGATATTGAATCTGATAAAAAAGAAATTGGGGAATGTACATGATGCATTGGTATAGGACACAACTTTCTGTACAGAGTAGCAATAGTGCAGGCACTAATATCGACAATTGATAAATGGAACCTCATGAAACTGAAAAGGCAAAGGACACTGTCAGATAAAGAGGCAGTCTATAGAATGAGAAAAGATTTTCACCAACTCCACATCTGACAGAGGGCTGATATCCAAAATATATAAAGAACTCTAGAACGATATCAAAAACCCAAAATATCCAATTAAAAATGAGGAACAAATCTAAACAGAGTTCCCAATAGAGCAACTTCAAACGACTGAAAACACTCAAAGAAATTTTCAAAATCCTTTACCATCAAGGAAATGAAAATCAAAAGGACTCTGTGATTCCATCTTATACCTGTCCAAATAGCTAATATCAATAACATAGGTGACAGATCATGTTGATGAGGACATGGAACAAGGGGAACACTCCTCCATTGTTGGAAAGTGCAAACTTTTATCTCACTATGGAAATCAATGGTGATTCTTCAGAAAGTTTGAAATTGATCTACCTCAAGACCTAGATATACCACTCTTGGGTTTATACCCAAAGGATGCTTCATCCTACTACGAGGACATTTGCTCAACTGTGTTCATTGTGGCTTTATTCATAATAGCCAGAAACCAGCAAAAACCTAGATGCATCTCAAAAGAATAATGGATGAAGAAAATATGGTACATCACATAATGGAAGAAGTCACTGAAGACAGTGACAGTGTACTCACATACATGAAATAAATAAATGAATCTTTTAAAAAAAATATGGTATATAGGGCGTGGCTCTGATGCTCTGAATGATGACGGTCTTGTTCCCCAATTGGTTCTTGATCAATCAATCAATAAAGATGCTAGTGGACAATTACTGGACAGAAGAAATAGGACTTCCAGGTTCCCACAGGTAGGCTAGCATATGTAGAAGGAAAGAGATTCACCCTGCTTCAGAGGGAGAAAGAGCCACCAGCCATGTGAGATCTCGGGTGGAGTGCCATTGGCTGCTTCCCTGACTGGGTCTGGGGAGCAGGCCAGAGATTAGAAATGCAACTAAGATGAGGGCGGATGCAGAGTGCTGAGCTGGGAGTGAAGATAAGGACACATTAGCTGCGGGAGGCTTAGAAGTATCCAGCCATTGAGCTAAAAACCATATTAAAAATAAGCTAGTGTGTGTGTGTGTGTGTGTGTGTGTGTGTGTGTGTGTGTGTGTGTGTGTGTGTCTTTCATTGAAGGATATAAGGGAACCAGGACAGGGTTGGTAGCGCAGTCTGCCCAGAGCTTAAAGCAGGGTAGTCAAACTACAAGCTACAGTGGTATGAACTCACTTATAAGGGAATATCAGCTGTTAAGTAAATGATAACCAATATAAAATCCCTTCAACACTTCTCTAGACATGACTTGATTCACATCTGCTCCTTGCAGCCTTATGACCATTTAGCTTCTGGTTTTAATAACCTAGTGTGACTTTTTTTTTAAGATTTATTTATTACTATATGTAAGTACACTGTAGCTGTCTTCAGACACACCAGAAGAGGGCATCAGATCTCATTATGGATGGTTGTAAGCCACCATGTGGTTGCTGGGATTTGAACTCAGGACCTTCAGAAAGAGCAATCAGTGCTCTTAACCGATGAGCCATCTCTCCAGCCCCTATTGTGACTTTTTAAAGTTCAAGGCTACTTTTTTTTTGTAGCAAGACAGTCATGTCTCACTGGAAGACTCTACACTGTCTATATAGCGGGGTGTTCTTGTCTGATCCTAGCCTTGCTGATAACAGTAGAGACATGTTATAGCTCTGTAAGTGAGCATCCTGGTCTTTGACTTCTCTTTTGAACCATTTTATCAGTTTCAACATCTGCCTGGTTCCCTCTTTGAACAGGTTACACATGTGTTAAGTTTTTGAACTGTATGAAAGGTAGGATTTTACACTTTCATGAAAATTAGGTCGGCATTTCTAGCCAACAACTAACTCCCTTTCTTTACAAAGCAAAAAAAAAAAAAAAAGCAGAAGGCTGAAGTTCCAACCCCAGTCTCACTTGAACAGAGAAAGCTTCAATTCACCTTCAATGATCTTCCCTTGGGTGAGCCTTTGCCCCCCCCCATTACCACCAAGAGAAAGGGACAACCGCAAAGATGCACACTTAAATTATAAATCAAAACCAGTTGACCACTGATAAACTGTGTCTATTTTAAAGGACATAATAAAAATCAAATTCTAAAATGGATGAGATTTTTAAAAATAGAGACAGAATAGTTACATTCTCTTCACTCATGGAACAGCTCCTGAGTCTTCCTCAAGCCCTCCCTCTCACTCTGCCTCAGACATTCTCTGCAATGTCACTCCTCAAAACTTCCAGCCTGTGATCATCAGTGCCTTTCGTTATCCCTAACACCTACATCCCCACTTGCCCTTTGACTCAGCCTCTCTCCATCCTAATGTTACCGTCTTACAAAAATATCCCCAGCTTCCCCATCATGCCTCTCAGCTAGCTTCCACCTCAGTGCCTTGCACCTGCTACAAGTTCCTTCCGGTTCCCAGTGAAACTGTGTAGCCTTCCCACCTGCTGCCAAGCCTCTGGCCCACTGAATGCCAGAGGTGTGCCTGTAGATGTCACCACTCATTCAAGGTTTCCTGATAACCTTTCTCTGCACCAGGTCTTTTTCTTGCAGATGATCTTCCATCATTCTCAAGCACCCAACAACTTTCTCCCATTTCCACAGCCTGTGATCACCACTTGACAGTAAGAACAACACATTCGTGAAGAGTCCTCCATTGGGGCTGGAGAGATGGCTCAGCAGTTAAGAGCACTGACTACTCTTCCAGAGGTCCTGAGTTAAATTCCTAGCAACTACATGGTGGCTCACAACCATCTGTAATAGGACCCGATGCCCTATTTTGGTGTCTCAGAAAAGAGTGACAGTGTACTCGCATAAAATAAGTGAAAGTGATAGCTTATATGTGCTTGGCCCAGAGAGTGGCCCTATTAGAAGGTGCGGCCTTGTTGGAATAGGTTTGTCATTGTGAGTGTGGACTTTAAGACCCTCAGTCTAGCTCCCTGGAAGCCAGTATTCTGCTATCAACCTTCACATGAAGATGTAGAACCCTCAGCTCCTCCAGCCCCATGCTCACCTGGATGCTGCCATGTTTCTGCCTTGATGGTAATGGACTGAACCTCTGAACCTGTAAGCTAGCCCCAAATAAACGTTGTCCTTATGAGAATTGCCTTAGTCATGGTGTCTCTTCACAGCAGTAAAACCCTAAGACAGAAGTTGGTACCAGGGACTGAGGTGTTGCTGTGATAGACCTGAGCATGCTTTTGTTTGGAGGAATGTGGAATTTGGGACTTTGGGAAGCAATGCAATGCTTTAAGTTGGGCTTAATGGGCTTTATGGGAATATGGAAGACTTTTTTGCTAAATATGATTTGAATTGTACAGACCTGGCCCAAGAAATTCAGTGGAGAAGGATTTCAGAATTTGGCCTAGGGACTGTTTTTGTGATATTTTGGTGAAGAATGTGGCTGCTTTTTGCCCTTGTCTGAAGAGTCTACCTGAGTCTAAGGTAAAGAGATTTATATTAATTGCATTGACAAAGGAAGTCTCAAAAAAAAACCTAGTAGAAACTTTGTTCTCTGGTTAAGTCTCATGAAGAACATTTTGAACAAGCATGGCAAGCTGAGAAATGGAAAATATAAAATATATGGTTCGAGTATTAAAGAGACACCAGGAAGTGAAATGGAGCAGAATCCTGTGTTCAATGATATTAAATTGAATTAAATGAGTGGGACTTTGGGGAAAGATCTTACCATGCTAAATTTAGACTAGGCATACTGATACACACCTTTAATCCTAGAAGATAAAGTCAAACAGATCTCTGATCTAGCCTGGGACAAAGTAGGTTCTATGTGAAGAAAAGCTTAAATAAAGGCATGGTAGTACACACCTTTAATCCCAGCATTACAGGAGTCAGAGCCAGGCAGATCTTTGAAGTCAAGGTCAATCTACCAAGCAAGTTCTAGGAAAGCCAAGCTTAGGCTGTGAGGGAGTTGGAAAACAGAAAGCTGGTAATAGAATAGATTGGGTCATGTTCCATCCCCAGCAAGCATCAGAACATGGCAGCTTCCACCATGTGGCTCTGGCTTTAGAGTAAAAAATAGAAGGGACTACTTGGACAGTTGATGCTAGTTAGCTGGAGCTAAGCAATTAGCGGTGAAGACACCAGCATCACTGAGGTGAAATCTTCTGGGAAGTATTTTCTGAGTGCACAAAAGAAGCTGTGTTCCAGAGATAGCCAAGGTTGTACCTCATGCTGCAGCTGGACTTGGTAATGGGTAAGAGTCACCCAGGTGGTACTTGTTTTGAAAGCATGAAGGAGTCATGAAGAGCATCTGAGGCTTGGCACTGTGAGAGGCCATGGAAGGTCATTGGTGAAGGTGCAGACCTGTCAGTTGCAACTGACAGGTCTGGACTGAAGGGGTCATGCAAAGAATTTGAGCCTTGGCATCACGAACAGTGCTTATGAAAGGCGATTAATGAAGCCTGGTTGCAGTGGAAGGTCCCAGTGTATTGGAGATACCAGTACCATAAGATGATCACCAGAACAGCAGTGGCAGTGGAGTGGAGTGAACCAGACCCTAGAATTCTACAGAGGGCAGAGCTGGAGATGTGATCTAAACCCTTTGGAGGAGCCCAGAAGATAATGTTTGGATCCCAGACACTGGAACAAGAAGCTATAAATTGAAGATGACTTGGAGATCCCAAGACGTTAAAGATGCCAGAACTCTGGGATACCTACTGAGGAAAGCTGTCAATATGGAGTGGAACCAACCTAGGAGAAATAAGTTTGTTGCAGTCAACAAAGATGCAAAAGGAATTTGAGATTTGTGATGGTTTGTATATGTTCAACTTAGGGAGTGACACTTTTAGAAGGTGTGGCCTTGTTGGAGTAGGTGTGTCATTGTGGGTGTGGGCTTTAAGACCCTCATCCTAGCTGCCTAGAAATCAGTATTCTGCTAGCAGCCTTCAGATGATGATGTAGAACTCTGTGCTCCTCCTCCACCAGGCCTGCCTGGATGTTCACATGTTCCCACCTTGATGATAATGGACTGAACCTCTGAACCTGTAAGCCAGCCCCAATTAAATGTTGTCCTTATAAGACATGCCTTAGTTGTGGTGTCTCTTCACAGCAGTAAAGCCCTAATTAAGACAATAAATAAATTTTTCTTTTTTTAAAGAAAAGAGTCCTCTGTCACTCACAGAAGTCTTGCTGGTCAGTCTGTACCCTCACCCCATTCACCGTTAGCCTACAAGCCATCCTTTGCTGTGTTTCACGGCAAACTCTGAGGGAAGTGTCTCTAGTAAATTATCTCTTCCTAAAGCCACAGAGTACTTTTCTAACCTTTTCTCTTTATAACTTTCAGCAGCCATATTCAAACTGGTACACCCTGCTTAGTGGTACCCTGGATCACACTCTGTATACAAGATGCCCGCTGCTTCCTGGTTCCACCTCTTCCCTTGCCCCTTCTCCTCAGCCTTAGCTCTGTAAACCAGACCTCCCAGTGCTAGGCTCCTCATGTTCCCAAGGTGGTGGACTCAACCATTCCATACCTTATGTAAGTCTATATACTAGCAACTTCCAAACTCACTTTGGCTTTTGGGGGTTTGTTTTGTTTTTGTTTGTTTTTGGTTTTGGTTTTGGTTTCCTAGCCCAGATCTCATACTTGTTCTCCACAAACAACTACCTAATAGAACTCTTTACTGGATTTTTAAAGCACCTTCATTTTCTGTGGTACTGGAAACTATGGCTTCTTTTCCATGTGCTGTGCCTTATGGCCTTGCTTCCCACCACCCAGACACTGCGATCAGCTCAAGGGATGTTTCAGTCAAAGTTCGGGTTTGTCCCATGGACCAGTTGTTAGGGTTCTGTCTAAGCTCCACCACACAGTTACCCTGGCAACAGCCAGGTAGGCCTGGTCTACTATAAAAAGGGCTGCTCAGCCCCTCCTCTCTCCCTTGCCTCTCTTACCCCCTCTTACCTCACTCTCAGCTTCTCTCTTGCCCCTCTTGGGCTCTCCTCCCCTTCCCCCTCTCTCCACGTGGTCATGACCAGCTTCTGCTTTTCTACTCTCTCCCACTCTCTGCCATTCTCTGCCTCCACTACCCCTTTAACTCCCCTTCCCATGCCCTGTGTGTCTGGTCCCTCGGGGGAAGGGATGCCTCAGCATGGGCTCCGCTGAGGCATCCCCTTCCCCCACACTGCTGCAGAACATATTCTCAAACTTCTTTCTCTTTTTTATGATCACAACACCAGTGCACACCCTAATGTGGGTGTGCTATTCTGGACAGGTTCCAGAGGCCATCTCAGCTCCAGAGCTCCCTGTGGGATCAGATGAGATCTCTGTTATGGCTGTACACTGACCTCTTCCTCTGCTGAGGACAGCTCCCTAACTCACACAGGAAATGTTCCTGTGGGCCAGGGACATAAGCTCTCTGTCCTCAAATCTCTGTCAAAGAGTCAATTTCCCAGAGACCCAGCAGGGAGCCCCCAACAGGTGACATACAATCTTATGTGTCAACTTTATTAGGTAGGAGTACCCAGATATTTTGTTAATCAGCACCATTGATACCACTATATGTGTATTATTTAGGTATGGTTTGCCTTTGAGCAAAGCGAGTACATTCCAAGTTGCGGGGAGCCTTTTCCAATCAGCAGAAGTCTTGGAGAGTAGACTAGCTTTCAGTCAGAAAGAGGGAAGTTTAGCTCCAGGCTACCACCCCTCCTACACCACACAGCTCACCACACAGAACCTATGTTCATGGGCCCACTTCTCCAGCTGTTCCGTCCCACCTGCTCTCCTCTGGACCAAAGTCTAAACTTCTTCCCAGATCTCCTGGGAAGGTCAAACCTGATGATTGGCCTTGTAGAGTTTACACTGGCAAGCCCCAGAATTATGTAAGTTAAATTCCTTTAAGTACCCCTTTTGTCTGTCCATTCATCCATCCATCCATCCATCCATCCATCCATCCATCCATCCATCCATTATCTCTTTCCTTTGCTTTGTTTCTTTGGAGAACCAGACTAATATAAGCATCCAGATAAAGCCCTCACATTTCTGGAGACCCAGTGGCTTTGATCTCTGCGCCAGCCACACTCATCTGTTTGAGAGAGGGGAGGGGGTAATACATTTTATTCCTCATTGCGGAAACTCCTACAGGAAGTTCTTTGCCTTGGTTTTGTGCTCAAAAGGTCAAAGGACACAGCCTAGAGCTTGTATGACCAGAGTATAACCACTTTCTACAGATCTACAAGGAGGCCCCGATGGTGGTCACAATGGGAATAGGGAGGGAAAGGGGTGCACTAATTTGGGGACCAGATATTTTCCTGTCCCCATGATAAGGGCTATTGTTGCGCTCCTAAAAGTAGTGATGGGCACTTCAGGGCTATCAAACTGAAAAATGAATGGCTGGAGGGGCCAGAGAAGAGAAATAAGGATTGATCCACATCTCACCTGCCATCCTGGCTCCATCTCAGGTAGTATCCCTGGAGGGGGTCTGCAGAGGAGAAGCGTCACTTCCTCTGGAGCCCCGCGCAATAAATGGAGTACTTCCTACAAGAAAACCAGTCACAGTCATATCTAAGGTTGCCTCACTGGTGCCTTGTGCTATTTGCTGCTTCCAGGAAGTCACCTTAACCTATTGCTTGGCCCAGGAGTTTGGAACTCCTGGAACTTATAGCCAGGAAGAGCATCTTGAGATTGCACAGCAGGGATTCAGCAAAGGCCTTCAGGGATCTCTTCCTAAAGAAGCTGAGGCCCTAGGGATGCTCCCTGTGGAACTGCAGTGACTTCATCTCTACTCCTTGCCTTCTCTCATGATCCTGCCTACTTCCTTCTACATTGTCCAGGGGCAGTCCTACCCATCACTCCTGCTGCTCACCCCAACCGCGTACCTCACAGAACCTGCATTTGCCTGCCTCTGCCTTTCACAATTGCTTTCCACACCTGCTCATCTTTGCAACCAAAGTGAGTATTCACAACAATACTGCCCCTGTGTTCAGACCACCCTCTCACTGCCTGGGGTCACAAGGTGACTTTGTGTTCCTATTTCCTATCTACACCAGGATCTTTTAACCTCCTGCCTCAGCCATCTGGGTTAGATAATTCTTTGTTGGGACCTCTGTGCTGAAGGATGGTCAGCGTATCCCTAGTCTAAAATGACAGCTAAAATGCATCAGTTGTGACAACCACAATTGTCTCAGAATTCACCGAATGTCACACAGGAGGCAACATCACACCTCTTTAAGAGCCTCTGACCCAGCAGCTCCACAATGTCTGCTCAACTGCTCGGGTCTGCTATTGATTGTAGTCTCCAAGTTTATGTGTAGTGTCCTCCAAAGGCTCCTGTGACAAAGGGTCCCCAACTCATGGAGTTGTTGGAGGTGATGGGGTTGACAGGATGTGGAGCCTGTACAGTTGGGTTACTGGACTGTACCCTTGAAGGGGAGATTGTGTCTCGCTGTCTCTGTCTGTCTCTCTGTGTGTCTCTCTCTCCATCCCAGATGCCATGAGCAGAGAAGCCTCACTTTGCCACACACTCCCCACTATAAAGTCTGTTTCACCACAACTCCATAGACAGTGGAACCAAATGATCACTGACTGAGACCCCTGATGCTATGAGCCAAAACAAAATGTTCCTTTTTAAAGTCCATTTTCTCAGGTGTGTTGTCACAGTGGCTGAAAGCTCACAGCCCCTCTTCCTGGCATTTGAATGTATATACAAAAGCCTGGACTTTCCTTTCTATGATTCATCCTCTGCAGCCTCTGTGGTTTTCCTGTCTTTCCCATCCATTATGACCTCTGAGGATGCACAGCTCACTCCTCATTTGCCTCCCTCATTTGTCTACAGCCCTCTCAGAGCTCCCCAGCAGAGACTCTAAGAGATCTGCACTTGGATCACATAAACATCCATAAGCCCGTGCAGTTCTGGGAACTTCACAGCCTCTCTATCCCACACAGAGCTACTTTCCACCTTTGAATAGCCTGCTTCGGCATGCCCTATTGGGGCTGCATGAGGTCTGCTCATGGGCTTGGCTGGAGGAACAAGGAAAAGAGGGAGGTTGGTGTTGGCTCCTGACTCCCTCTGCTGGGTCATCACAGGATGATTCTGTCCCTCAGTGAAGACCTCAGACCATGCCAGTGAATCCTGTACCTTATCTGTCTCTAAAGCTGAGTAGCTTTTCCTTCCCGCCCTACTTTGACTTTGGAAAGGTGGGTAGCTATCCTCCACATCAGAATACTCACCTACAACTACCTAATACCATGCCCACACCATTATTAAAGTCTCCTCAAATGACTCTGGTATTCTGCCAATACCTCAACTAACAAAGACATTTCCTTGGGATTTTGTACTACAAATCAATCTCTCTCTGTCTCTGTCTCATCTCTCTGTCTCTCTATGTCTCTCTCTGTCTGTCTGTCTGTCTGTCTGTCTCTCTCTCTCTCTTTCTCTCTCTCTGTGTGTGTGTGTGTGTGTGTGTGTGTGTGTGTGTCTTTGTCTCTCCCACCCTCTCTCTCATATCTCATGTTATGTTTTATTCTGTGTTTGCCTGTGTCTGTGTGAATATGTACATGTGAATACAGGTGCCTGTAGAGATCAAAAGAAGGATCAGATCCTCTGGAGCTGGAGTTACAGGAAATTATGAGCTACTGGACATAGGTGCTAAGAACCAAACTCAGGCCCTCTGCAAAGCAGAGCATGATCTTACTGGATGAACCCTCTCTCTGGCCCTGCATATTTTAACCACAGGTGAGACAGTCCATGTATGCTATCTATGCATGCAAAACTATAAATTCAGCACACAAATCTCAAGGAGAGTGGAAGGGATTCTTTTTAGTCCCTCCAGCTTCATATCCCCTCCCAGAATTTACTCAAAGAAACCATTAGCCAGCATATAAGTAAGGTTTCATGTTCAGTTCACCAAGGGGCATGCTGAAAAGCAATACCTACTCAAGGTCAAGTAGAAAATAGATATGGGCACATCCTGTTGATTGCTTTCTATAGGCTCCAAGCCCAGATCCAGCTGTAAATTCCAAAGTATTCTCTGTGGAGCTAGCCTTCAAAAAAACAGGGCTTATATCTGCAAGCATCAGAGTTGTACTTCCCCACCCCCACAGCTCTGAGCACCTGGAAAGCGAGGCCTTGTACGGGCTTTCCATTCACTGCCAGGATAATGTCACCAGCTGCAATGGCTCCGTGTTCTTCAGCTGGCTGCCCAGGAAAGAGCCTTTTAATCCTTACAAGGTCGCTCTTCATGTGGATGCAGTTTCCTCTCTCCATCTGCACGAAGCTGAATCCTAAACCACTGCTGTTCTTTTTCAGTTTGACTTCAAACTTTGGACCTGTAACATGAGAGTTCATGAAAGCAGACCCTTCAGTGTGTTGCAACTGGCCAGTCTTGACCTGTGAGTCATCGTGGAGATGAGTATTTCATGTGCTAACTTTGATGATAGAGTCCATCACACACATTACAGGTCAGTGCTGCCCACAGGCAGAATCTAAGTTGTAAATACAAACCATAAAGGTCCTTTCAAAGCTTTCAAGTAGCCATGTGCTTTAAAAATGAAAGGAAATGGGTAAGGTTAAATTGTGTATCATATTTTACTTAATACAGATGCTCCTCAGTTTACAAGGGGATAACATCCTGACGAATCTCATGCAAAATGGAAAGACTGTGTTGAGAAGGCATTGAATGAACCTAACCTTCCCAGCATCCTAGCTTAGCAACACAGCCCACTGCAGTTTCCCCTGGCAACTGTGGTACTAAGCCACATCCCACCACCACTTCCCAGCATCTCAATGAGAGACTCAAGCTCAAAGTATGGTCTCTTTTGAATAGTGTGACTTTCACATCCTCATTATGCTATGTTAGACTGTTAGGATATCTGAATTCCTACCACATCGATGTGGAATTAACACAAAAGATGACTGAGGCCGTCTTCATTCTTCTTACAGAATACGTCTTTACACTCTTGTGCACTCAATCCATTTGGATTGCCACATTTTAAATGTTCAACAGCCAGGCACACGTGACAACTAACTTCATACTAAATGTTTAAATATAAACAACTAAAATTATAAGTAAGGATGGGGCTTTAGACATATACCATCTGCTTGCAGCATCAAGTAAAACTTATTACATCTAGATTCCAATGTAGGATCTTAATGGTGTTTTAGTACATGCAGCATGAAATTTTACTAAATGGATCATGGGGACAGTGACTTTCCACTCTGGAGAATGTTCTAGCTGCCATTTTGCTTAGCCATGAACACTGACCATAGACCAGTCACTTCTGGATACTAGAGATGGACACAGCCTTGGGCATCTAGGGTGTCTGGTTATGAAAAGGTAACAAAGAGAGCCTCCCATCTTCTCGTGGCTTATCTTCACTAACTTAGAAGGTAGCCAGTGAGCAGAGTGGTAGAAACTTGTCTTGTAACTTTTCATTGGAGAAAGTTAAAACAGCTGAAGCCAAAGGCAAGGTCTATGGCATCAACATGTCCCATCTGTCCTTACCACGCTGGCCTCGGCCGCTCGGTGTTTAGTTCATTGTTCAAATGCCCCATTTGGAATGCATGGAAGAGGTAAGGGGGAAACAGGCAGAACTGGTTTAAGGACAATGGCACCACCATGCACCCAACCTGCCTCACACTCCTGTAGCAGGGCCATAAAACTCCCTAAGGAAAGGGTAGGATGAGGCTAAGCTCCAAGTCATGATGTTCTATGGAAACAGGCCTTTCCTAGCAGGAAACAAAATGACATAGATGTACAGAGATGCAACCCATTAAGAGATGCAATATGTCCTTGTGGGCTAGTCATGACTTTGCCCTTTTAAATGATGCTACCAACAAGGCTGGGTTCCTGATGGCCTTGTCTCCCTGTCTGCCTAATCAGTCTTAGGATGGCTTTGTTACATGTGCCTGGCTGGACTGTGGAACCCATTGTATCTGAAAATACCTGACCCTTCATGTCAACTTCATCCCTAAATGTTTATGTGCAATCTTTAATATTCAGGCAGGTGATCAGGAAACTGCACAAGACTTGGGGGCAGAATTCTTGGTGGTAGTCATTGGGCTACTATGTATTTTTGTTTTTCAAAGAACATTTTCCACCAGCTTGGATGATGATCATGAGCCACATTGCTGGCATTTATTTTCAACCCAGAAGAGGTCTCCCTGCCTTTCCCCCTTTGACTTGACAATTCTAAAGCAATATCGAATGATATGACAATAGTAACGCTCATTCTCTCCTCTCACCATCTGTCACTGAGACACAGCTCACAGGTCTGCCAGGCCTGGCTGTTTCCACGGAAACAGCCATGTGCACATCTCCCATCCTGTCATCAGCAGAAGGACACTGTGGTGCAGTCCTGGGGCCTCTTCTCTCTAAGACCAGCCGTGCCACCTACAAGGATGAGTGGACAAACTCAGCTTCATTTCACTCGCAAATCCAAATCTCCAGTCTAGCTCTTCCTGGGGTACAGACTGGCAGGTCAAATTGTAAACAAGTGTCACTGAAGGTGAAGTATGTACCTCTGTGTCAGCACATTCCGTAGCAAGCCTGCCATCCCCCCCTCTCCCTCACTCTCCCCTCCCCCTCCTCATTTTGCTTAAAATGTCCTTCCTCTTATATATGCTCCCCCAGAACATGAAGTCATCCCTCTATTAACCTCTCAGGGGCAATACTTGGGATCATCCATCTCTCCTTCTTCTGTGTCCACGATGGTTTGGTTTAAAGCTTATGAGTTTTCCGGCAAAAGTAACTAACTCTTTCAGAGCTTCTCCACCCCATCTCCACTGCAAGGGGCAGGGCAGTAAGCTCTAACCTGGCTTGCTGGCCCATTTCCATGCCTTTGGTCCACTCCCAGCTTAGCTACTGGTCTGACACAAAACTGAACTTGCAATGACCAGTTAAAAGTTCCCAGTCTCTCCAGTCTCCTGAATCCTAAAAGCGTGGAATGGCATCCCACGCCCTGGCTGACAAACCTTTCTCCATTTTTTGTTTGATCCTTCCCCACAGCACCTTATGCTCTCATTGCCCAACATGGTTCACAAGGCAGTGACTGGACCTCAGCATGAAGTTTATTAGAAACGCCAAGCTCCCGTTTGGGGAATTTGACCCTGACTCCATCTTTCTGCTGCGATTGTCATTTAGCACCAAGCCCATGACCCTGCACTGCTGATTCCTAGTTGCCATCGTGACAGTATCCAGATGTGCTTTCTCTAACCATGTGCACTAGTGATGGCGTAATAAACATACAGTGCTAATTAATTATGAATGCTCAGGATATGAGGAGAGACTTCACCTGGACCTGACAGTTGGGTAGAAGACCCTTGCAATCTTTTCTCTCCCTATTAACTCCTCCATCACCAAGAGAAAGCTATAGATACATGGCTCAGGATCCCGGAACAATTAAAAAGCTCCCGTGTGAGGCAGAGGATGGAGCCCTGTGGGCATCACATAGATTGGGAGCACAGTGAGTGCCTCTAGCTCTCAGCTTCCTGAATCTACACCTCGCTGATCAGAAACCCGGAACAACCCAGCTCTGGTCCCGATGGGTGCAAGCACGGAGTGACAGGCAGTAATCTGGGGGCCCTGTGGGCAAAGCCTGAAAGAGAAGGGGCCTGAGTGCAGGTGGAGGCCCTGTTCAATGGGGTTGGCACAGGGAGGAGTACAGCCAGTGCCAGCCTGCAGGAGCCTCTGTTCTTCCTCAGTTCTGTTCTGCTGGCTGAGACCTAAATCAAAGCAGACGACTATATGCTTTCCAGAGCTATTTAAAGGGTGTGAGGTTTTCAACTTTAGAAACATCTGTCTGCTACCTCCTGGGTTTCACATTCTCACAGAAAAGCAGCCTTAAGATGAAGAGTGAAAAAGGGGGCGGGGGAAAGGTAGACTTAAAAGGTCCCACTTTGTTTCTTGGCTACCTCACTTCTGCCTAGAGGCAACTGTAACTTCTGAGGTTGTTTTAGAAAGCTCTGGATAAGAAAAGGTCCTTAGTAGCAATGTACTCACCTGCCCAGGACCCTTGAGACACTGCACAGCCTGCTTGTGAGTAAGGCCACACAGACTCACTCCATCCACCTGCAGTAGTCGGTCACCTGGGAAAGGAATACTGGCCATGTTCCCTGTGCCCCAGAGATGCAAGAACTCCTCAGCAAGACTCCTGCCTACAGATCAGGAAGCAGGGTTGCCAGGTGCCCCGGGCTCAGCAAGAGCCTGCGTGAGTCTAAGCATCAGCTGCCCCTCTGGTCGCCTGTGCCTGTTCCTGGGGCGCACAGCAGAGTGAGGACATGAAAGCCTGTCTATTATTGGCTCACGGGGTGACCAAGCCAGGCCTCATCACCCTTATCTTTCCTCCTGTTTTCCTGTGAAGCTATTTAAAAAAAACAAAAAAAAACATTTTCAACTCGCTCAGGGGTAGTATTTATATCTCCAGGATGTTTTCTATTTCAAGAAAGAAAGGAAAAAAAAAAGGTCAGGAAGACAATAGTTGATGTTGGAAATACTGGAATTCAAGAGCAGATAAATAACATTTTTTTGGTTCAATTAGGGCAGTTTTGGAGGAAAATAAAGGTCATTCGTTTCCTTTAGAGCAGTGAGAAACGATTCAGGGTAGAGAGAAAGATCACGGTGTCCCTGTGCTAAACTGGAGTCACCAAAGCCAAGGCTTTGGTGGGAAAGTAGATAGAAAGCTCACAATGTCCCCCAGCCAAAATGGAGTCGCCAATGCCAGTGCTGTTTTCTAGGGAAGGGTAAAGAGAAAGTTCCCGACTCATGATGTCACCCCATGCTAAAGTGGGTCACCAGTAACAGTCCCGTCTTCCTAAGGAATAGTCTTTCCCAGCAGCAAGCTTCTCATAAAATTTTTACCCAGTTTTTACTAGGAACTTTAGACCAGGGCCAGCTTATCAGGAGGGTGAAGCAGGTGAAATCCTCCTTTTCCCAGGCAAAGAAACCAACCCCGGAGACAGAAGTTTCTAGGGGTGAAAAGAGCAAGGCCTGAGCTGAGCCTCTCAGCCAGGGTTCAAAACCACAGAGAGCATAACTCCCAGCATGATGCATCCCTCACCCTGTAGGATCTGTCCTTCCTTGGCAGCTGGGCCTCCAGGAATGATAGATTTCACATAGATTCCTCCATGAGGCACACTTGTATTAATGCCACCCTACAAAATACAAAGCAATACTCACCCCATCTGTCCCCTCTTGGGTGCCTCCCGCTTCCCTCACAGGGGAACCCATCTCTTCCAACAGTGATTTCTCCCACTCCAACGGTGTTCTGCATTCGCTCAGACAAACTCTTCCGCAGTGAGCCAAGTGTACACATACCGTACAACACAGGCTGAGAGACAAAACCAAGCCAAGCCCTAGGTGGCACGTGGCAGGTGTTCTGTAGTCAGCCCTAAGGATCGAGGACTTGTGTTCTTGTGTTTGGCACACCTGGTATGTTTGCCTGTTTGTTTGTAGATACAAAGTTAAGAGTAAAAATAAGTTTAAGCCGGGCGGTGGTGGCGCACGCCTTTAATCCTAGCACTTGGGAGGCAGAGGCAGGCGGATTTCTGAGTTTGAGGCCAGCCTGGTCTACAGAGCGAGTTCCAGGACAGCCAGGGCTACACAGAGAAACCCTGTCTCGAAAAACAAAAAAAAAAAAAGTTTAAACAACTAATTATCTTGAAACTTTTTTTGGAGACAGGGTCTTTCTATGTAGCCTTAGGTCCTCTCCTGTAGGGTTACAGGCATGTGCACCATGCCTGGTTCTGCACTTGATTTTATTAACTTGACAACAGAGCGTGTACCTGCAAGTTAAAAGTTCAAGATCCAAGACTGCCTATTTCTTCCAATTTACTTTACATAGCTAGACATACACTTTATCAATGGTATTTCTCATTCTTGTTCAGTCTTTTACTCTTTCCCTGCCTTTACTTCCCACCCCACTGCTAATGGCACAGTAACCGTGAATGTATGCTCATACACCTCTCTCTACTTTTCTCCTTATGTATATGATTATATAGAATTCAAAATGGACAGCCAAGTCAGTCAACCAAATGGCTGTTTTAGTCTGGATCTTGAATGTCCCTCAAAGGCCTAGTGCTAAATCTTAGCTCCTGCCTAGTGCTATTAGAAGGCAATAGAATCTGTAAGAGGTGGAGCATCATGGGAAGTCTTTATGTCACAGGAGTGAGCACTTGAAGAGCATTATGAGACCCCATTCTTCCTCTTTTTTTCACTTCCTGATCATGAGAGATCGGCTTTATCTACCCCATCCTTCTACCATGATAAGCTACCACAGCCCCAAAACAGTAGAGCCTGTCAATCACGAATTGATACCTCTAAAACTACAGGCCATAATGAACCTCCTCACTTTGCAATTTGGTTATATTTCCGGTGTTTGTTATAGAAGTGGAAACATAACTAATGAATGACATTATAGGCTAATGAAAGTCTATGCAAAAGATTCAAGACTCCTCAGAAACTACGTCTCTAGCAATGCTAACACAAACCTTTAAGTGGCCAACAACCAGGAAAGGGCCTCTGATCTACCCATTGTCTGGTTGCTGCTATGAACTCAGCCTACCTGCCTTCCTTGCTTGACTTCAGCCCTCTACCTATCTAGGTCCTAGCTGGCTTAGAAGAGTATACTGAACTTGTACATGGACAATGCAGTTCTCCCTTCACAGAGAAACAGATTTAAGCCCATTTCACACTCTTTAGTTGTCTTTGTGTCTTATTAACAAACACAGACCAATCAAATTCAACTAGGTTATATGTTGCACAAAATAGAGGCTCATGGCCAGTTTTCTGGCTTTCCATGTGGGCGGAGCTAGTGCTGACTGCTTTGTCTTAGGGCCATCAGTTTGGTTACTGTGCATGTGTGCCAGAGTGCATGCGACCTTTTCTCAGTTGATCAGTATTCATTCTCTTCAGTGCACTTGCTACTGATAAGAACACAGCATTAAACACCTTCACATGCACAGCCTTACTTAATGGAATCTACATTTCTATGTCTGTGGCCCATGGATATGTGCACTTTTTTCATTACAGTAGATACTGCCAGCTTGCTTCCCAATGTGAATGTGGATGTAATTATCCACATTTCTACCAGCTCAGTGTGACAGTACCCTTTTCTGTATCACAGCTATATTTGGCCAAGCTGACAGTTTTAAATTCTAAAGTTTCCCTTTAACATGCTTGTATACTCCAGTAGCTTTTCATGGGTTTAAATGTCTTTTATTTGTTCAGCAGCTATTTGGATTTAAGTGAGATATTTCAATAATTATTTTTGAAATGAAAGTTCTCCAAAGAAAATTAGTGTTTTTACTAGTCAAAAGAAACCACCAATCTCCTCTTGGCATATGCATCTGCATATATCTGAATAATCTAAAATTTAGCAAGTTTTTTAGATAAGAAAGTGCTGTGTTTGGTGTCTTGTGATAAGATTGTTCTATCAAGCCAAGAATAAACTAACCATACTCAGTCCCAGCCTGTTGAGTCCCTGTGGACTCATGAGTCTTATGGTGTTAAAAGTCATCTGCCAGAGGTTCAGCAACTCAAGGCTCCTTTCTGTAGACAGTCAAGGGAAACAAAGCACTTTTCCCTTCGCTCATCTCTTGGGTTACCTGTGAGATTTCTCCATGCCTTTGATACTTCCTTAAGTGCTGGCAATTTCCAATGTGTTATCGCTGAACTCCAGGTCTATCCCTCAGTCTTAACTAACGGGTCATAGTCAGTGTTGACTAATACAAACAGTGTCTTCCAAACCAGGACCTCTGAATTTGTGTGCACCACTTTTGTGGATACCATTTCCTATACCCTCGGGTGGCTGATTACATAGGGAATGTCCCTTCTTAGGTATCTGCCAGGTAGCACTCAAAAGCCAAATGCAAAGTTTCAGACATGGTGAAGACCTCAAAAGTGGAACTTTGTCCTGAGCCCTGAAGGATGGAGCACAAGTCTATTCCAACCCTGCTCCGGATGGCACTTACCCTGGGTTTCCATGGTAACATGAAGTTGCCTTACTGTCTAGCTTGAGCTTGAAGCCAGACTAATTCACCCAGTTTCTCTCACATTAGCCCCTTCTACTGTTGCTCTTCTTTAGAATCTGTACAAAGCATAACCTCAAGTTCCTCTGACTCCTACAGAACTCTTTGAATTCTATTTACCCACAGAAATTTCAATTTAACCCTTGCATACAATGTGCACTTAAGGGCAGTGAGCACACTGTCAGAGTGAAATGTCATCCAAGGCTCTTGATGGTCACCATTTTATTGCTTTCCCAGTTGCCTAGAAAGTCTTACAGTCACACTGAATCCAAGTGTTCCATCTTCTTTAACCAGCTCCACGAAGTAGATTTTACCAGCATCGGTTTGTAGAGGGGATGGAGGATAAGAACCAGCACCCTGCCATAAGCAAACAAACGGAAAAAGAGCCATGAGGCACCTGCCCCTCCTCTGCAGATGCAGAACTATCATGCAGTTCTAAATTCTAAAGTTTCCCTTTAACTTGCTTGTATACTCCAGTAGCTTTTCATGGGTTTGAATGTCTTTTATTTGCTCAGCAGCTATTTGGATTTAAGTGAGACATTTCAATAATTATTTTTGAAATGAAAGTTCTCTAAAGAAAATTAGTGTTTTTACTAGTCAAAAGAAACCAGCATTTCACCCAGAAAGAGCATGAAGCTAGAGAGCCATCTTCTGCTTTATCAGTTCCTTTACATGTGACCTTTACATGTGCATAACTCTCTCAGAATCTTGTCCCTCCATTTCCTAATCCACAGAACTGGACTCTAACAGAGCCTCCTAACTGTAACTATTAATGGGCCAGCACATGGCAGGAGATGGATAAATGTGGATTCCTCCTGTCTAAATTTCCTTTGCAAACATTCATGTTAGAACTAAAACTGTTCCAGTGCTTCCCAGATCATTCAACACATGATGCCAGCCAAGTGCAGCATGCTGGCTACCAGTCCCACAGAAACTTCTTGAAGCAAAAGCAAGCCTCAAGAGAATCTCTGACTATTCCTAGCAATACTGGTCATGTTATGGTTGGTTTTTCAGTAGTTGCAGACTTTACAGAAAAGATTATACTATGCATCAGGCAATTTCTTTGGTATTTGTGACAATAACTTTGTAAGATTTATTCATCCATTCAACTATGTACAAGACATTTATTGAGCACCTATTATGTCCAGGATGCTGTTGTTTGAGCATCTCCTCTGAAAATCCTTAAATTTAATCATTATTAATACAACATTAGAAATAAAACTTTCACAATAATTAGGTCATGAAGGCACAAGCCTTGTGAATCACAATAACCTTCCTTGTATATGTTTCTTCAATCTGGGACTTCCCAGTCAAAAATCATGATCCAAATAAACCATTGTTTGTAATTAATTCATTCTGTTATGGCAACAGAAAGGGGAGTGAGGACATGGTGGCCCTATGCAAGTTGCTGGAGTTCATGAGACGAGCCACCTGCCCATGTCGAATATTGTCTAGGGCACTTGAGATAATTAGCAAGGAGTTTCCCAATCAATAACTGATAAGTTTTGTGATAATAAGTTCATGTGGGTGTGATAAAGGGGGTGTCATCATGTGGATGCTCAGAGGTGCAGCCAGTATAGAAAAGAATGTGAAACCAGGCCTGGCTGAAACGTAAGCCTATGGACACATCTGGATTCCAACAAGGAGTGCAGAGATGGCTGTCAGAAAATGCCCCTTGCTGTCCATGTCCCATTGTCCCTATGCTCTCTTTACTTAGAGATTCCTGGTCCACGTTGGAAAATACCACTAACTCACAGGAAACTAAATAGGCTGACGTAAACTAAACAGAAGAGCTTCTAAAGACATCAGTACAGAACAAAGTGCCTGTTCTTCCAAAGACTCTGCACTCTCTGATTTGGCAGGTTCTTGAATCAAACACTGAAACTTAAGGAATGAAACAGCCACCATGGATGAGATCCAACGCAGGCACAAAATGGCCTCTCTGCCACTGGTTGCCTGGCCACAGAGCTGAACACGTGACCCGGAAAGGCCTGGATGGTGTAGTCCTGTAGCTGCTCAGTCCCCTCTCGACTACCCCTAAAACCAGCTTTCAGGTTCTCCACTACAAAGGCCCAAACACCAAGCCTTCTCTGCTCTTTCCTGCCAAAGGGAGCCTTCTAACAGGCAGCCTGAGAACTGATGCTGGAGCTGCTCTGAGCCTAGGCTCGAGAGGGACAAGTGGCTGACAGAAGCCAGGAAATCATTCTGCAGTATGCTGGGAGGCCCTCTGCTCATCACTGAAGCAATGGCTACCTATACAAGCACAGGGCCAGTGACATGCTTGTTCCCATTTGTGGCAGAATTTCGGGCTCTTGTCAAAGCCTCTTCTAGTCAGAATCAACTAAAAGAGCCTTGTAGCATCAGCTACAAGGGACCCAGAACAAAAGAAAGGGTGGGTCTGGGGGGGGGTCATGGGAGAATTGCCTACCCAGTAACCAAGGAGACAGTGGGTAATGCATAGTAATGACTGGAGCCAAGGCCACACTTTATCTTCTTGCTCCATTGAGCAATAGTAAGGACGAGATTATTTACTTACCAGCTCAAGGACCAAATTAGAAGATAAGATTATAAAACACCTAGTGGCTCATGCCTTATCCTCAATTCCCTCATGTTGTCATTATCAGAAATAACTCTAATAAACGAGTAGGCTCTACACTAGAGGCTCTAGACTGAGCCCTGTCACTGTGTCAGTAGCTCTACTCACTCCCTGTGATACCAGCTTATAGCTGCTTGACATGGCACATCAAGAGCTCAGGCCCCAAGACATGGGAGCATCACTGGCTCCACAGCCGAGTCTATAATATAGACCAAGTGGATATGCATCTATTACTAGAAGGGATGGTAAGGCCCCTGCCTGGGTGGTGAGCTCGGCACCTGAGCCATTTCTGGTCCTCTGGCATTTCTGTCCTGGTCATGTGTGTGTGTTGACTGTCTTCCCTGGCACCTGTTGCTCAGGATGTCTGTATAGAACATTCCAGAACTTGCTGTGCTGTTCTTTTCTTCACTGGGGATGTTCCCACAAACACCTACAAAAAAAAAGTCCAAGAAGTTAACGTTTGGAGAGGCTGGAAAATTGGCAGCATCCTATATGAGACACAGCCTTTTCTATGAGTGACAGAAAGAACTTTTATAGTTGCAAAGGATGCTATGAATTCAGCATTTCAGGGAGAACATTGCATCTAGAATAGAGAAAGGGAAGGCTCTAGATGTGATCAGAAACATAAATAGAAGTCACTTGTGTGACCCAGTTATGAAAATATGGGAGCAGGGATATTGAAGAATGTCAGCTCTTCTGTGTGAAGCTCCTGTTGTTTGTATGATTAGTATGGGGGAGGAGAAGAAAAGAGATAAAGGAAAAGAGATGAGAGGGGAGAGGAGGAGAGGGGAGAGAGAGGAAGATGATGAGTCATTTCCATCTTCACAATAGGCTACTAGGAAGCTGTCACCTTGGTTTAATTAGAATCAGATTAATTAATTAATTAATTGAAAGGTTGAACTAGTTTGTCCCAAATCCCATGTTCAACATGTGGGGCTTCTCTTAACCCTGACCTTTGGTAAAACTATGTGATACCAAGACCAACATGTAGTGTCCTTAGCACCAGACTCTGGGCTCCTCTAAGTGAAGGCTGGCCACGAATTCCTACTTCCTGAAATAGAATAAATCAAAAATCATGAGATGTGAATAAGTAAGTCTACCCTGGAGTAAGGAGATTAACATATCTGGCCTTTGATTTCTTTATATCTAAAATATGTCAGTAGCATAGTATTGCAGGATTACTGAATCGGATCATTCATAGACTGAAGATTTTATGTGTATATATAAAGATGTGTGTATACATACATATGTATATTCTCACACACATGTAGATTGATATATACATCAGCAATTGTATTCACTGCACTAATATTAATAGCTCAACAGGTGTGTTGGAAAAAAAGCAAGCATAATAGAGTTTCTTGAGACCTAGAGGTGGGAACACACATATAGACTTACTGCTGTGATACAGCCAACTAGCACCCAGGGAAGTGCATATTATCATTTATCAGATCAGTTTGATTTAATAAATTTGATCTTGTGTTATCCAAATCTAAGACTCTTTAGTATTGAGTGAGTGGGGAGGGTTCAGTCCAGTTCCTAAGGCCATGGTCCTGATCATTTTTCTCATAGTTCACTGTCATTATTCTCTGAGCAGTATTGCAAACATCTGTCTACTTTCTTCCATGCCCTCATGAAAGAAGGAGATGGGACTTTAGACATGAAAAGCCAGACTGTCCAACTGTTCCCTTTGTGCCAGAAGTATAAGCTAGGAGTCATGGTGGTTAATTGTGATTGGCAGTTTGATGGAATCTATAATCAGCTAAGAGATGTAGCGGGTCAGTGAGGGTGTTTCCAGGAATGATTAACTGAGAGGCAAGCCTTTCATCAAAGTTGGCAGCACCTTCTGACTTTGCAGGTAGCACATCTCACTTGCTGGATCATTTGTTGTTTCTGAATCTCTATCCTTAGTCTTGCAGTGTAAATGGAAGACAAGCAGCTTCCCAGGAATCTTCAAGGCACTCAATGCCAAATGGGACTGCTGAGGCATCCAGCCTTGTGAATGAGGTACTTACTGTTTTCAGCCTTTCCAGAGTAGACACCCACTATTGTGCTACCCACCCTGCATTGTTTAAGCCAGTCTTTTTTTTTAATCACCTTCTGCAATATATATTCATTCTATTAATTCCATTCCTCTAGAAAACCTTAACCTTCTGCAGCTGATTACAACTCAGATAACAATAAATGTCCATAGCTGCTCATGTTATCTCCTGGCTCCTAATGTCCAGTCTAGAACATCTGCCTTAACAGATGACCATCACTGGATGTCTTTCTCCAGCAATGGATCAGCTCAGAAGAAACAGCCACTGTGGCAAAGTCATGTTCCCCACAAGGAACTGGGCCACCACATAAAGATGGCATGTAACTCCTAGACAGAGTATGCACCCATTGTCTGGAACTCCAATGCAAAACTGTGGTCAGAGTGCCTTAGATTTTAGATACCGATTTCTAACATCTTGGCCACTATAGTAGGCTGTCCTTGGACTACACTGAATTGTGATTTGCCCATCTGGTTTATTTCCTGACAACATAGTAAGTGAGCTGAATGCCTTCAAGGTGGAGAATGTGAAGGAAATGTAAAGATTATTGACCTGCCTCAGAAAGAGGTGTCCGGGCTGTAACATCCTAGAGAGACAGTGATTTGAGGCCATCATGATAGGAGTTCTGGCATTGTGCCCATGGCATTGTGAAAAACCCTAGTGCCACTACTTGCAGTGAGGGCACTTGGTGACAGCATATGCAAATGTGAGACTGGATTTCAAAGAGCAGGTGTGATGCCTGCATTTAGAGATGAGCCTGAGTTTGCAGGCCACATTACATAAGTAACAATCACCAACCCAAAAAGCACCATTGCTCCTTAGTAACCAGGGAGAGGGGAAGACCTGCAATGTGTGGTCCTTAGTAAGCAGCTTTCCTCCATTCTCTCTATCAAGAACCCCACCAAAATGCCCAAGTAAACATCATATTGTTCTTTGGTCTATGCATTTGTTTCTTAGCTGTTGGTCTTCAAGTCAACAGATGAGGAAAACAACCTTGCTCAACTAAGACTTTAGGAGTAGATCTGTTGCTACCCAGTAAGAGTATTGTGCTTGCGGTACAGAAGCAGCCTGAAGACATGATAACTGCTTCACGTGAGCTCAGCTGTAGAAATCTTGGACTTGAGTCAATAAGAATTCGCTCTCTGAGGATGGTGGTGAGGTGAGGCAAGAAGGAGAAACTGCGAGGAGAGGAGGGAGGGAAGGCTATGTGGCTGTGATTGGATGTAAAGTAAATAAATTATTTACTTAAAAAAAAAATTCCCTCCCTGTCATGTAAGAAGTGTGGGTAGAAATATAAACACAATGGGTGTATTCAGCTGTACCTAATAAGGAGGCTGCTGGCTTTCGGGGAGACATGCAATCGTGGAACTGCACTCTGCCCCTGCCGTGGCAGAGCATACTGATTTATGCCACTGTGCTGCCTGCTTACAAGCCATGGCCATGCTTACAGAGAGCTACACAGCAAATCTACATAGAGTTTCGTGTGCTGTGCTCATGGTAATAACAGAGAAAATGGTTCCATCGCCAAATGTAAAATGAAACGAACCCTTTGGTTGAGAAATGATTAATTCTATGTCGTCAGGAGAATTCTGAATCATTCTAACAGCCATATTGAATGTGAAGCCCTCCAGGCTGATGTGATTCAAGGCTAGTATCTTTCCTCCTGGAAAGAGAGAGAGAGAGAGAAAAAAAGCCTCAATAGTCCCAACAAGGATATTAGAAAGATAGCAACTTAAAACATCTCAGGCAATTTAACTTAGGGTGTACCTGGTTTGATCTTTTTAACTCTTTCTGCTGGTCCCCCAGGTAAAACGGAAGATATGAAAATGCCAGGCTTTGCTTGACTTGCATCTTCTCCCTCCTTAATGACAAAACCTGAAATCAAGATGGCATTTAAGGATAAGATGATAATGACTTTGTAGCTTACACAGCTACCAAGTACTGATAACTTCACCTTAGTGGGATGCCAGGGGAAAGCAGACTGTTCCCTCTAATACCCACAGCTAAGGCTAGAAATGCAGCCCACCAACACGAGATGGCTTTGTGACAGAAGTTGGGGTTGCCCAAACCCATCTGTGTGTTGTATGTGTTTCACATGTGTGCAGGTTCACATGCATATGTGTGCATGTGCATGTAGAGCTCATAGTTTTATGTTGGATGTCTTCCTCGATTCCTCTCTACTTTATTACTTTACACACTCTTTCTTATTCGTTTATGGGTATTTTATTTACATGTGTGTCTCTGTACCATGTGTGTAATGCCTGTGGAGGCAAGAAGAAGGTACCAGATCCCCTGAGACTGGAGTTATGGTTGTGAGGTGTCACGTGGGCTTCAACCCTTCCGCTTTATTTACTGAAGCAGTCTCTCAATGAGTGCAAAGCCCACTGATCCAGCCTGACTGCCAGCTTGCTGGTGTAAGCCCTGTCTCAGCTTCCCAAGTGCCAGAATTATAGGCCAACACCACATACATCTAACTTTTTTATGTGGGTAATAGGGATCCAAGCTCCGGCTTTCACATTTGTATGACAAGCATTTTATCAATTGAGCCATCTCCCCAGTCCTAGAGAAGATGATTTCTAACCAAATACTGTTTCCGTATCTTTTTTTAAACATGGTTTAAGGATTTTAAATTGTGATTAATAATTGAAGATAAGAAAGATTGCCTACTCCTCTACATTACTAAGAACCTACTTATACTGGAGAAATGTTGGTACAAGATTTGTGTGTGTGTGGGGGGGGTGTTGTTTTGTGCTTAGACGCAACTGAAGTACATCAGTGCCTATAAATAATCCTTTGTCCCAAAAGTCTTCGAGGGTTTTTTTTTTCATGCATTAAAAGAAAGGAAAAAATGGAAAGAATTATTGAAAATGAAAGATAGGAGAGAAGTGTCCAGGTTGGGAGAGTGGAAAAATCAGAGAGAAGAATGGTGCCCATTCTCACTCAGCTGCGCAGAGCAAGGACCTCCCCCTTAGGAAGCCCTCTTACCAAAGCCATGAAGTGGATCCCGCTTCAGCATCACACACACGATGTCTTGGTTGGGCTCTTCCACAAGCCCCTTCCTCTTGCTATTCTCTAACCCTGAGGCAGAGTCGAAGCAGCAGATCCGGGTTCTCCTGCCCAAGCAGTTGGAACCTAACAAAAATGCACATGCAGAGAAGCGAGAGCAGCTCACAGCAAATGTCCTGTCAACCTGGGGACAGATCACTGAGCACATATTCCACTGGACCACAACTGGGCTACTGTTAGTCAAGATTTGACTGTAAGAGCAGAGACCATGGCAAAGTAGTCAATGATGTCCATTTTCTGTGTGATTTACCATAAATGTCTCCCCACACCACCCCTGTCTCCTGGTGCTAGAGATGGTGACAAGTCCTACTCGGGCATGGCAGGGATAGCCTGACATGGTTCCCACCACTGGCAGAGAGCCAGCAGGGCATGGGCCATCATGAATGTCGATCAATGGTTGCTGCGAGTATAAGGTATATACATACACACATTACTTTATGTTCCTCCTTCAGAGGAATGTCCTCTTTGCAAAGGTTAATGACTCCATGATAATCAGAGACAGCAGGAATCCTGGAGGTAAGAGTGTGGCTAATGTCTCAGCAAAATGGTAAATGCTGAGAGCTTCAGGCAGTCTTTAAGGCTGTGGGAAATATCTCCAAAACCATGAGTTCAAAAGTATATCATTTCTCAACTATGCAAAATTTAAGAATGCAATATGAATGGTATAAGGAGCTTCACAGATCCAAAGGAACATAGGCAGCTGCACTTTGAGCCAGCTTGTCAGAAAGATACAAAGGAAGGAGATAAAGAGATTTAAAGTAATTGCAGGGCAAGATCCCACCCACCTGCGTTTTTTGTTTATGCTCACAAAGGCAGGCAGATTCCTGAGTTCAAGGTCAGCCTGGGACAGAGAGAGTTTAGGTCCAGGCCCAGGAGTAGTAGGAATGGTAATTTCAGGGCAGCTTATCATCTGTGCTTAACCAAAACAGGCAGATCTCTGAATTCTTTGGCAATGTTTAAAAAAAAATGTGTTTGCTGTCTCTTTCTAAGAATAAGGGGGCTGGGGTCATGGGGTGCTGACTCATGGGACAATCAAAGGGGAACCTAGGGTAATAACTGAATTGATATGTAAATAAAAGACCAGGCTTTTGATCTGCAAGAGAGGAGTTAGCCAGAGATTTTTTTAGAACAGCAAGAGAAAGCTGTCTTGAGAAAGTGCACTCTGAAAAGCTGTCCTGAGCAGAAGATAGGCAATCAGCTTGTAACCCACAATTAGACTTCAAGTCATTTGTTTTACCACTTTCAGACACCCATTATCTCAGGAACCCGACTCCAAACTGAGACTGGTCCTTGGGAAGATGGAATCTAATCTACCCCTGAGTTAAACCTCCAGCACTTGTGATTTTTAAGACGTGATCTCTCAATGTTGCCCAGACTGACATCCAACTTTCTATGAATCCAACAATGGCTTCAGACTCTTGATCACCATCTCTGCATTCAAGGCACATGTGTGACCATGTTCACCTAACTTCTTTTTTCCTATTCTGGCCTTGTGACAAGATGGAGGGTAAGTGGGGGCTATATTTCCTGCCAGTGACAACTGAAACTAAAATGCAGAGGTGAGACAAGAGTCTCCCCAATCTGAGTCTTGCAATGGCTTGGATTTTGAATGTCTCCAAAAGGACCATGAGTTGAGAGCTTTATTACCACTGTGTGTTGCTACTGGATATTGTACAACCTTTGGGAGGGGGGCCTTAAAGCTATATTGAAATTGAGTCATTGCATATGTGGTCTTGAAGGGGATATTCAGCAGCAGTCTCTTTGTCTCTCTGTTTTTCTGTTTCCTGACTCTCATGAGTGAATAGGCCTTGTCATCATCCATCCTACTTTGATAAACTCTGCCACCACAAGCCCAAAGCAACAGGGCCCAACAGCCAGGATGGATACCTCTGAAATTATGAGAAAAAATAAGGCTTTCCTCTCTTTTGTTTTTGTTTTAGGGCAGGGTCTTACTATGTAGTACTGGCCAGAACTTGATACGTAAACCAGGCTTGCCTTGAACTCACAGAGATTCTCCTGCCTCTGCCTTCCCATCTTTCCTCTTTTTAAATCGACTCATCTCAGAATCTTTTTTTCTAATAAAGAAAAGCTAACAGGAGTATCTACTAGTCACCAATGTACAGGGGTTGACGGCCAGCCCGTGGGTCCTGGAGCGCTTCCCAAGCTTGTGTCTGGAAGAGACCCAATGCAGAACCCTAAAGTTGTTTCTAGAAAGCTGGAGTCTTGGGGTAGGATGCAATTTCTGTCATAGTTCCAGTGAGAAAATCCCCCACTAGTGACCAACCATCACGATCAATCTACATCTTTCCTCCCCAGGGGCCATGTCTGAGCCTAGCGGGCAGACAGTTTAATTAGCAGTAGAGACGTGTGGCAGATCTGACTTCCAGGCTCAGCATCCTTTAAGTACTAGTCCTTTCCTTAGTTATAGAATCTCTGTCTTCATTGTTGACTGGGACCTGGTAGAACAAACCATACTGCTCCCCATGTGTGAGCTCTCTGGGGAGCATGGGGAGATACTATGGGCCCATGAGAAGCAACAGAACTGCTACTCCTCAGACTGGACCAGAGTTTTGGGACCCCCCTCCCCAAAACTATTACCTTCTATATTCATGGGCCACCCAAGGCCAGATGTTGCCTACAAGAGGGCTTCTCAAATCCAAGAAGTTGTAAGAATAATCTTTAAAATGACATGATTGTGAACTTTCTTTGGAAAACAAACTGAAGCAGTTTGCAAAGAAGCGACACGTGTGAGACTCCCTTCCCTGCACCTGGCCAGGGCTCGGTCCACACCTGCACACATGCTGTGTCCATCTGTCCCGAAGAGAGTCTGAGTTGGCTTCTGGTTCAAACCGAGGCTGTGCAGCTGCTCTCCGCCAGGGTACGGGCTGAGGGGAAAGATGAAAGGATAAGAAGGGTGCTCCTGGGAGGAACTTCCCAGCCATTTGTTCCTGTGACCTGGAGAAGGCAGCTTTGTGGCCGGAAATTCAGCAGGTCTCTAGACCAACTTCCCCACAGGCTGGTCTAGTGAGGAGGACAACAGAAGCAGTGATGGCCTTAGAGTCTCTGTCCCAGAGGGCTCATTATAGTCACCCAGACTTCACATGAACCTCCACTGTCAACCTTAGTTTGCATACGCAACTGCTCCAGAACTCCATTTCCTCAGCCATAGAAGAAGAATGATCTTCCAATTTCCCAGGCTAGAGAAGGTCTCCCAACCCAAGTTGGACAGAGCTATGCTGACTCACCTGACGTTTTATTGCTTGCTCTTGCTTTCAGCTAAAAGTCTCTAGAAGGACCAGGCAACCCCGCATATGTTGCATCCCTTGGGGACTGCATACTCAGCCATCTGTCAGTACAGATGAGTTGGATGCCCCCCACGCCTCTCGGAAGTTTTTGTGCAGGCATTCAGCTGGCTACACGTGCAGTGGCATGGTTTGGATGTACTTTATCCCCCAAGGGCTCAAGTTCAACTGTTGAAAGTTTGGTTCTCTGGAAGGTGATATTGGGAGGTGGTTGGATTTTTAAGAAGAGTGGTTTAGTGGGGTATGAGTAGGTCACTGGGAACTCCCTCTTTGGAAGATATTTATTAATTACTATGGGACCCCAGTTAGTTCTCTGAGATAGTTGTTCTGAAAGAGCAAGACTGGCCTGGCTTCCTGGCCTGGCTTTCCACTGAGTCTCTCTAACATACATCTCGACGAAGACATCTGCCATGAGATAAGCAACTAGGGCTGAGAGGAGAGTGGAGGGTGCAGCAGAACCAGGACTGTGCTGCTCGGATTCTCGGTTTCCAACAGTGTGAGCTATCTAAAGCCTTTTCTCCTTTAAGGTACCAAGCCTTGTTATCATTTATACAACAACAGAAAACAGACTGGTGTGTATAATATTCCAGTAAGCAAAACCTGTTCTAGATAGTACACTGGCAATGAATCAAGTGATGCAGGGCCCCCTCAAAAACACACCCAGAAAGAAGTAGAGTGCAGAAGGTAAAAACAGTGTGATGATTTGTATATGCTCAGCCCAGAGAGTGGCACTATTAGAAGGTGTGGCCTTGCTGGAGTAGGTGTGTCACTGTGTATGTGGGCTTGAAGACCCACATCCTAGCTCCCTGGGGAGCCAGTATTCTGCTAGAAGCCTGCAGATGAAGATATAGAACTCTCAGCTCTGCCTGCACCATGCCTGCCTAGACACTGCCATGTTTCTGCCTTGATAATAATGGACTGAACCTCTGAACCTGTAAGCCAGCCCCAATTAAATGTTGTCTTTTATAAGACTTGCCTTGATCATAGTGTCTGTTCACAGCAGTAAAACCCTAACTAAGACAAACAGACACCAATATATGGGTTCTCAGAGCTTGGGACCAGCCAGCAGCAGGCCTCCAGCACAGCCAGCCACCAGAGCAATGCTGTCTAGCCTGTCCCCAACATCCTTACCATACTGGTTACACACCTGGACAGCAGCAGGGGATGCTGGTGCAGGCAGCTTCCCATGGACCCTCTCAGGGTCCCCAGAGCTTGTGAGAGCAGAGGCAGACCAAAGCAATTTTTTCCAAGCTGGGAGGAGCCTCATTCTATATATACTTCCCCTTGCATCTGGCCTTGCAGCAAATGCAACCCAATTTGACTAAAACCCACTAGGGGTCAGCCCTGAACCAGCAAGGAACCAAGGGTGTATGAGTCAGAGATGGGCCAGCTCTTTGGGAGTTTGGGGGCCATCAGCCTTCCAAGACCAAGTACTCTGAGAGATACACTGGCAGTCGAACAGGCTCAAGAGAAGGAAAAATCCCAGCACCCAAGGAGGACCAGAGAGAGGCTTGGGAATGCAGTGTCTCTTGGTGCTGGTTGAAGAACAGCAAGGACTTGCTTATCTGGCCTGGGTTTCTGAGGCTCATGTGATCTGGACCACCCAGGGATCCATCTCTCAATTGTTCAAAATCCACCAAAACTTACTGTTGGTCTCAGAAGGACAATGGTATATGAGTCAGTTATTATACGAGGAGCAGACAGAGAGCAGATAGTGGATGCTAAGGACTGGATAACGGGTTAGGCTCAGGTGGGAAGGAGTGCTGACGCAGGGTGGTTTCTACATGAGCAGATGAGAAGCCCCAAGAAGGGTGGTGAGGCCCAACAACAATGTAGAAAATGTATCCAATGCCACTACCTTAGAAACAACAAAGTAGAAAGCATGAAAGGGTTATGATGATACATTTTATGCTTTGTGTATTTTACCTCAAGAGTGTTTTTTTATTCTTCTTCTTCTTCTTAAAATGCCAACCTCTCAAAATCCATTTACTGAAAACTTCCACATTCTGGCTACAGAGCTGAGGATACAACTGGCGCATTGCTATTCTTGGGAGTCTCTGAGCTTAGAGCAGATGGGTGAGAGCATGTGTTTGTCAGGCCGGGCACACACAGGGGGGAGACTGTCCTAAATGAAGCCCGTGCAGCAGCGGAGGAGCCAGCCCTGTGCCAGGCAGTCAGGAAAAGGCTTCAGAGCAGTGACCAGAGGCAAGTGGCCAGCAACTCTGTACTCAGAAACTCAGTGTAAACAACATCTAGGAATGGCACTGGTGATGAGGGTCCCCTTAGGGTCAATGCCACAAGCTGCCTGTCGTTCCCACTCTGACTCTATCCTGCAGGCCTCAAATACCAAGCCATCAGCAAGACCCGCTCTTTCCCACATGGTCTTGCCTGCCATTTCTGCCTATCCATGAGCACCAGGAGGCATGGTCCATGTCTGTGCTACAAATACCGAATCCACAGCACCTACCCAGGACAGGCATGTAGTAGATGCTGAAGAAACTACTCCAGTTGGACTGACAGAACAAGGGACAATATACTCCTAAGGACCTGCTTCTACCTAAATCACACACCTTAAAGTTTCCAGCATTTCTCAGAATCACATCACCAGGCAGTAACAAAGCTTCCAGTATGTGAACTTTTTTGGAAGACAATCTACATCCAAACATGAACAGAGGCCTTTAGAGGAAGGAGATAGTAGAACCCCACTTCCATCCTCTCGCTATCCTTTCTCCCTCACCCACCAGAAATGAATAGTCTTCTTTCACCACATACTCCTGCCATGACATGCAACTGGTCCCAAATCAGTAGGGTCAGCTGACTATGGACTGAAACTGTGAGCCAGAATTGACCTTACCTCTTTTTAAGTTTATTACCTGAAGGATTTTGTTATAGCAACAGAGAGCCATCACTCTGGCCTTCTTCTCCATTTTCTGTTTTTCTTTACATTTTAAATATGTATTTATATATTAACATATATAAATATGAATATATATATGAATATGATGGGTAAAAGATGACCACAAATCCACTGACACAAACATATTGAGATGAGGCCCATTTCTCTTCCCTTTGAATCAGTATGAACCCAGGAATAATGGCAGAAGTGAGGGCATGCTGGCTGTGGAAGACTGAGCTCAGAACAGCAGTGCAGACGCTCACTGGAGCCACTGTGTGGAAAGGATCTGAGGCTGCAGAGGAGGCTGAGGACCCTGGCACTGAGTATCCCAGCCACCTCCATAAAGGGGGTGCTCTCTGATGACCATCATGCCCTCAATAGCACACAAAGCAGACATCTGCCTCCTTCCCTAACCCAAGGAGCTGTGAAGAAGGATAATCAGATGGCCGTCCTTGGGGCACTTTATCATGAAGACTCAGAATGCAGTTTGCTTCCTCCATATTGATTGACATTTGCATTGCATAGGGAGGTGAGTTTGCATCAGCAGAATTGGGCAATAATTCCTAAGCATTACTTTAAGGTGTCTGCGTATATGCATGTATTTCAGTTCAAATGAATCATCCATTCCCTCCTGCTGAAACAGATGTATAACTCATCTCCCCCCAAAGAGGATCCTGCCACCCCCTCCGCAGTAAGCAGCCTGGAAATCTGTGCTATTTATGTAATTGACTTGTAAGAGTGATCCAAGTTCTAGGCTATTTTTAAATGTATGGATCATTGTTTTACAATGGAACATCACATTAGGAGCTCTCTGCGTTCACGTTCGAATTTGAATGACAAGCTGTGGATATGGAGAGTAGCAGCGGCAGGTCAGGGTGACAAGTATGATCTCTAGGACAGGCTGCTGGGCTCCTAGGCCTTGAGTTTCCCCTTCTGGAAAATGGGATAAAACAATACAAACAACTTCACAGCATTGTGTGGGTTAAGTCAGCTGGGGAACAGATGCCCAGAGCAGCACCTGGCTTTTGAGAGCCCATGGCTTATGATAGCCCATGGGTTATAATAACTCATGGCTTATGATAGCCCAGCGGCAATTACTGGCATTTGCTAATTTTACCTTCTTCAGCTTCCTATCACAGTCTAGTTTTCTCTCTACCAGAAGGGCTGAACAGAAGGATGTGGAGTAACATCTGGCCCTATGGCAGTCAGCTTAAGAAGTGTGGTCTACAGTCCATCTCTGGATCACGTTAATAGCAATCCAGTGAACATACATGTTCTTAGGCATTAAAGCCCACAGACTTTAAAGCTTCAGGTACAGATGGGTCCAAAGCACCACATGTTTGGTGGGCTGGGCTCTGAAGAAAGATGAAGCCTACCTGCTTCTGATTCTCTCCATCCTGGGCTCCTTGCTACCTTGTATGTTCTCCATGGATGTGCCCAGTTGGCTTCCTGTGGCATTCTGCAACCTGGGTACACACAACTCATTTTCCGAGCAGGACAGTTTCTGAATCCACGTGAGAGGGTTGGCCTGTGTCTGTTGTGCAGAATTCAAGCTGGCTATTTGTGCAAATTTATCCTGACCTGAATTGGGGGAAAAAGACAGACATGCACACGAGATTACACTAGCTTCGCTCACTGCTCTTGATACAGTAACACACTCCTGACCGTGACTCATCTCTTCCAGTTCTTTTTCTGCACTGAGAGACTTTAAAACTGCTCCCGGCTAACTTGGGGAGTTCTTGTGCCTAGCCCCCAAAATGCAAATTCTTCTAGTAAGTACTTGCTAATGAAAGATGCTTCAGAAGCCTGGGAAGAGAGATGATATGGTCCCTGAGCTCATAGACTGGGAGGCAGGAACCAGTTCTATCTTGTGCCACTCAAAGTTCCAGCAGGGCCTAGACAAAATTAGCTGTCACACCTCATTCTGCATTTACCCTCACAGGTCGACCCTTGCAAACAGTCCCATAACAAAGCTCCAGGCATCCCAGATCAGGCTCTTCCCTGTGCAATATGATCTTTGATATCAACACAGCTTACTTTGCCCTAGAAGTAAGAGTCTCCTGCCAGATTCTATAAGCACACATTAGAAGTGCTGGCCCTCAGCTCCAATCCTTTCTCCCTTCTCAGAAGGCTTAAGAAATGACTCTGGAAAGACACGGAAAATGAGGCTGTGGTCACGAGGGCTACCATACTCCACTGTTTGTATTACTCGTACAAAACTGAGAAGTCACTAAAAGATCTCTTAGGTTAACAACGCCATGCTCAAAGCTGCATCTTTTTGTTGCCAAGAATGTCCCAAAGACACTGGCATGCTGAAAGGGCAGTGTCTGTCCACTGACACTGTCCACTGGGCAATTCACAGTATAACTGTGATGTCAGCAATGTAGCTGACGAACATCTGATTTTGTCTGGATGTGGAGGGCTCAAGCCAGGGTTATTTACAGCATTCCAAACACACAAGAGGCATCCTGAGCTAAGGGGAAAGTCACTGGGGTGAGACCCTGTAAGCATAGGCTCCTAGAAGGGCCAAGCACACCCCAAAGCCCAAGACCCACCCACAGAAAGGGCTGATAAAAGACTTTGAGCACGCTCGATCATGATGACAGATGCTGCCTGATTCCATCCTGGAACCGTGAACTAGTAGGAGCTGGTGGTTTTTATTTCTCCCCAGGGGTTCAAATAGAACTATGAAGTAAAATGCCTGTTGAGACAATGCACGGAAAGATGACTAAGAGACATTTGGAAAATGTTCAACTTTTCACCCATCGAAGAAGCAAAACAAAGCCACAGTAAGAGAGCAACTTTGCTGTCAAATGAACACAGGAAATGAAATGGCATCTACTCTTCAAGAATGAGGAAAAAGTAATGAAATCAGAATGGCAGAGGGTTCCAGCATTCCACAGTGACACTCAAGAGACACAGTGAGGCTTTAAAAAGTCCCTGGATGGGTGCCCAAAGTCATTCTTTTAAAGTTAAGGAGTGACATGAAAGCCAGAAAAATATTTTTTCTAATGATGTTTATCACAGTTGCATTTGCAATATTGAAAAAAATGTATCAAAAGAAAATGATTAATTTTACTTCCATATAAATCATCATCTATCCATCAATCATCCACCCTCCCATCCATCCATCATCCATCCACCCATCCATCCATCCATCCATCTACCCATCCATCAAAGAAACAGGTATTTAAGGCAAACCCCATAGCATATGCCTATAATCTACCTGGAAGGCTGAGGCTGAAAGATCCTGAGTTTAAGGCCACTTTGGCTGTACAGCAAGTCTGTCTCTAAATTAATTAGCTGATTAATGAATAAACAAAATAAGAAGCATGCATATACCACTTCTTATTTGTCACACCTCTGTTCCATACCAGAGCTGGGAAGGTTATGAGATACGGTCCCTACCTTTAAGAAATTACAGATGTATACACAACTGAAGACAACAGATGTCACAGGTGAAAGGAAAGAGGTCTGCAAAAGGAAGCAGTGAACCCCTCCACCCGGGAAGGAATCAGCTAGAAACAGCCAACCAGAGAAGGCTTCAAGATGGAAGTTACCTTTAGCTTACTCTAGAAGAAGCAGACTCTCTTGGTAGTCTGATCCCAGAAGGTTGGGTAAAGCATCGCTGTGGAGGCCACTGTATTAGCTACTTTTCTCTTTGCTGCAATTAAATGCCAGACTGAAGCATCTTAAGGTAGGAAAGTTTTATTTTGGCTTATAGTTCAAGGGAGAGTCCATCATGGTGGGGAAGGCACGACAGCAGAAGCATGAGGCTGCTAATCACATTGCTTCCGCAAGCAAAAAGCAGAAATCAATGAATACTGGTACTCAGCTTGCTTTCTCCTATTCTATCCAGGACTGCAGTCCACAGAAACTGTGCCACCTAAAGTTAAAGTGGGTCTTTCCACCTCAGTTTACCTAGTCTAGATAAAATCATTCATGGCTATGCCTGGAGGTTTGTCACCTAGGCATTTCATGATCCTGTCGAGTTGATGGCCAGTATTAACCATCACAGCTACTGAACACCAAGATACAGAATTCTGGGACATCGTTTTCAGGGGGCATCAGCATGGCATACAAGACAGCCAGGAAACAAAGAGAGGCATTAGGACAAGAAAAAAGTCAATGCTGGAGCCAGATTGGGAAGAGTCCCCTCAGAACTTGGGACTTGTCTCTGCTGACAGTGTGGAACTGTGAACCAGCTACAGCAGGGAGAACAGGACTGGATCAGACCTTTTGAAAGGATCCTCCAAAGGCTGAAAGACCAGTCAACAGGGTCTAGCCAGACACCTGTCAGAGAGCATGTGGTGACAAGTGGAGTAGGAAGGGAAGGTTTGGTCTAGATTCACAATTTCCTGTAGGGTGTGATTGATGGTCCTATTTGAACAAGCTGAAGATCGTGTCAAAGTATAGGAGATGAAAGAGATCTACTGTGAAAATGAGTCTGGGGACAGGTAGAGGTTGTCAGCTCTCCACTCCAGGCAGCATTGAAACTTAGTCTGGCGTCTGGGGAGATTTCTCAGTCTTGCAAGCGCCAGGACCTGAGTTTGAGCCTCAGAATTGGCAGAGAAAAGTCAGGCATAGAGGTGCATGCTTTTGATCCCAGTTCTGGGGCAGGGGTGGAGGAGACAGACTGATCCCTGGGTCTCCCTGGCTCGATAACATTATCCAATCCGCAGCCTCAGCTTGTCTGTTGGAGATACTATCTCAAAAGGCATAGTAGACAGCTTCTGAGGACAGACACCTGAACTTGTCCGCTGACTTCCATATGTGTGTACAGACATGTGCATACATTCTCACATGTACACACACACACACACACATTCACACACACACACGCACAGGGGGTGGGGGTGGAAAATGGTATCTGCAGAAATTTTCTCATAGAGATTCTTAAAAGGCAAAGGGGAATTGTCTAAGTGAGTCTTTTTAATGTAAATGAAATGTTAGAGCCCTGATAACTCCTGGGATGACAGAGTTTGAAGTTTGAAAAAACAGTGTATTAAGAGCAAAGTAGGCCTGAAGGACCAATATCACAAGTGAGCTCAGAGTGTCTGTATAAACATTTTATGGTCGCTGAAACCAGGCAATAAGAACAGTATTGGTAGTGTTTACACACAGTATCTCAGCAACAGCAGGTATGTCAGGTATAATTAATTTGAATTTATCATCTCTAGATCCCTGGAAATCTTCTGAAACCAGCAGCCCATGTTTCAGGGACATAGTCACAGGCTTGTGCTATTGTAGACCATGAGTTACTTTTAATCCTTGTGTTTGGTTCTGTTTCTGAAAGTTCTGATCCTGTTCTCCAATTCATTCAGGCCATGGACTGGCCTTTGTGTATATTGGCTGTCACAGAAACAAATCTCACAGGTGGAAGCCACTGTCACCATTGCCACAGTACATGGAGCACTGGGCAGTGAGTTAGAAACATCACATGCTGCCCACTGGTGCACAGCACAGACCCGAGAGGCTCTGTGTGTCCTATTGATGACACCAAGATTCAGAGAGACTATGTGAGCTCCCAAAGCCACACCGCCAGTAAGTGGCACTCAGCTGAATCTAAGGGAAACTTGAGGCTTCTTCATTAGCCAAGGCTTCTCTGCCTTGTACTCTGGTTGAAGTCACTTAGGTTCTTTTGCACACAGATTCTGGTTCAATAGGTGGCAGGGAGGGGTCCTGAGATTCCGCATCCTTAGCAGCCCAGGGGTTCTCAGTGCATCAGTGTAGCTAACTGTTCCCTTTTATAAATAGAAGAGATACACTTAGAAGTCAAGAACAAGCACGAGGAGGTCAGCACTCAGAAGTCTCATTCAAGGCTCTGCTAGGAAAATGGTGAAGGGCAGACGTGGGAAAGCAGAAGTACTCTGGGCTCTGGAAGCCCCAGCATCAAACAGCTGATACACGGTTTCGTTTCTCCACACCCCGGTACCCCTCACAGTAGTGCCAGTTCTAGCCTCATAGGCTGACTCAACTAGTGGAATTTGAGAGAACAATGCCTATGTTGTGGTCATATATGAAATTTTCATGTGTGTGTGTGTATGGGGGTTTAGGCGGGTGATTTTCCTGCATGTCTGTCTGTCTACTACTTGCATGTCTGGTGCCTATTGAATCCAGAAGAGGGCTTGGGATCCCCTGGAACTAGAGTTACAGACTGTTATAAGGTGCCAAGTGGACACTGGACATCAAATCCATGTCCTTGATGGAGTAGCCAATGCTCTCAACTACTGAGTTATCTCTCCAGACCCGAATCTCTCCAGGCCCAAAATGAGGTCATTTTTGAAGAGATTACCACAAGGAAAAGGAGGAAGAGAAGTAGTCAATGGCTCCATAGCACAGAGTCAATAAACACTAACTAGTGTCGTGTGATTGTATGACCTCATCTTAGCCATTAACCATTTCTTAATTACATCAGTAACAAAAGCTTATTGGTAAAGTTTAATACTGAGAAATAAGAAAATAGCCATGCTTACATGTGTAATTCCTTAAGGTATTAAGATTTGGGTCTTATTTATTTCTGTATTTTTATTTTATTAGCTACATGAATATACATAAACTATCCATTCGAATTTAAAAACAAATCACCAAAACCTAAATAAGATAAGATTTAATTTCTAGATTGCTCCTGCTACCATTTGGCTGCTCAAAACTATGCATGGCTGGTGCCCAACACCCTACTGAAGCGGGGAGCTCTTCCCTTGCAGTGCAGCACACAGGTCTCTGTTGCCCTTCCTCTATCAGCACCGTGTCATGGACAGCTCCACTAGCTATCAACTCCTGTATTTATTACCTTAGGACAAATATCTGCAGTCAAATTGTGAGTTCAAAGGATATAAACCTCCATTCAGCTTCTACAAAGTTAGATGGATGGACAGAGGGAAGGAGGGAATGGGGAGGGGAAAAAACAGGGAGAGAGAGAGAGAGAGATTTTTTCCAGTTGCATTCTGAGAAGATTGTATCAGTTTGTCCTAGTGTCATTTGCGGTTTTGTGAAAGGGCAAACCTGTCCACTTAGCATAGTATATACTCACCAGTTAAAAGATGGGAAGGCTGCTCAGAGCCCATCTGTGCATTAAACCAATGCTGGGAAGAGCAGAGGCCCAACAAGTATTTACAGGTCTTGGCTGAATCGGTGACAAAGGTGTACTTTTCCCCAGTGGTGCTGCTGGTGATGGTGAGCTTTTTTCTCTGGAGGAAGCAAGCTCAGACTTAGAACCCTGACCATCTTTACCTATCCCTTGAAGTACACATGTGTGAGCAGCAATAAAAGACCAGCTCCCCAACTCAATAGCAACACACTTCTGGAAATGCAGGGCAGGTGATGTCTCACAACAAAGGCTCAATTTCTTGTCTTAGACAATGACTAAAGAAAAATCCTTCTACTTATTCTTCATAAGTGAGACATTTGTGAAACAAATGTTCGTCATGTCATTGCTATTATCAAGGAGTGTGCTGGACAGAAAGAACGTGAAATGAGTCAGGGAACACTGGATCCTCACAAGTAAATTGTAAAATGGTGGGCAAGCATTCCCATTGTTTTCATTGTACAAGCTCCAAGCTTCTTGCTCTGATGGGACAGGGAGTCAGCAGAAAACAGGCAGGCAGCTGCACTGTAATAAGCAAGCAGAGAAAGTGAGCTGTATTCAGGACCAGCCACCAGCAAGGCAGCAAGGAAACTGACAGTACTGACCCTCATCCTCTTGTGCCTCATTATAATACATTAGCATAGTGAGAGCCCCCCCAGTGGAGAGACAGAACAAAAATATAGGAGTGTTTTGAGCAGCATGCAAAGTAGCACATGCGCACTGGAAGCCTCCTCCCTTGTCTCGAAAAAAAAAAAAACAGAAATGCTTCTCCACCACCAAAGGCAACCTGCATTCTTGTTCCTGACTCTTCTGCCTATGGGAGGTCTGCCCTTCTCTTCTGTAATAAACTTTCACTTGTTTTTATTTCTGCCATAGCAAAGACAAAAGGCCCCACAAATGATTCCCAGGTTACAATTATGCAAAGAACTTTGTGAGCATCTTGTCTTCCTGGCTGCAGAGTGAGGTATCATTATCTTTAAACATGATCTAGAAATCCTAGAATCTAGGAGCACCTCTAGACATGAGAATGCGCGCGCAGCATGCTGGGTATAGAAGCGTGCTCCTTTAACCCCAGCACTCAGGAGGTCTTAGCAGATGGATCTCTACTCCAACCAGGGCTGCATAATGAGACCCTGTCTCAATCGATTAATCAGTCAATCAAATAAAAATAAAATCTGATAACTTTAGCCAAATGAATTTGAAAAGGGGGAAACACACGCACACACTCAGTCTGCATTTGTAGCACAGAAACTTACACTACAGTGAGCAAGTCTTTTCTTGTACAAACTGCACACTTGACCTATCCTACCTCAGCCATACTAAAAGATCTGTTAAACTGTACTTCTATTCTCCCTTGATAAAATATTGTAAAATGCTGTCATGCAAGGGAAAAAATAAGGGAAAGAATATGCCACCTAAAATCTGAAATGAGAAACCATGCAGGCTTTTTGCCAAGAATTTAATAAAGTGTTTTTTCTGGCATTTACTTTATTTAAAAAGCATATCCTGTGGCTTTTAAAATTTGTATCTTTGGGGGCTTCTTTTCGTATTCTAAACAACATTCCCTTTCATGAGATAGCTTCTATTTGCAACTTTGCATTCTTTTGCTTAAAGAGGACCACGTATAGTCTTGGATAGTCTGTTCTGATCTCGGCCTTTATCTCTAAAGATTAGAGGTAATGCTAGAAAACACTATAGTTATCAACACCATCAGGCTCCTTGTTCTAAAAGGGATGATTCTTGATTGAATAATCAAGAACGCATAGATGTTAAGGTACCCAGGGATTGTACTTTTTGATAACAGTATCCTTATTCCCTTGGCTACTTCTCTGCAGGATAAAAAGATGAAAGGGGTGTGTCTGAAGCATCCTGGTTCATGCTATTACTACAAGAACTGAGGCCTCCTGAACTTATCTCTCAATTCTTAGATTTCTTAGAGCTCACTACTTGGGGCTTGCAGAAGCATGAAGAGTCATTTTCTCTATAAGATGTTTAACTGGCCATGAGCATCTGGTGATATTATGTCACGTGATGACTTTACAGCATAGCAGTCCATTCATGCCAAGGAGGAAATTGGTCATCAGAGGATGGAAATTCTAATTAATCCTAATTAGTTTCTTTGAGCTTATGAGCTTGATGACTTCCTGGATTTAATTTTTTTAAAAAATTGTTTGCCCTGGTAATAGAAAACAAATACTTGTAAAATGAAACTTATGTATGTATGTATGTATGTATGTATGTCTGCATAAAAATAAACAAGGGGACTGCTGAACTTCATGGCCTCAAAATTTTCCATGTTTCAAAATTACTACTTAGAGAATCTGCATTTAGATGAATCTCAGTGAAATCTTTGTTTGAACATGCAATAAAGTGAACAAGAAGCAATATAATAGTGTTGGATTAGAGTCAATAATTTGAATTCTTTAAATATCTTTCAATTAAGTTAAAAATAATTAAGGCTCTAAAAAAATTCATTAATATAAACATTGTTTATATTCGTTTGGTGAAAATTATCAATATCCTGACAATACATGCATGGGTCAGTTTAATGACCTCAAATTATGCTAATTATTACATATTTTTATGTAAGCTTTATTTTCCTAAACATACATGATAATTTATTAGGAAATTGTATTGCATATCAGACACTGACAATGTTAACTTTGTAAACCAAGATTTAAAAAAAAACATAAAAGAAGCATCCTGAAGCAGTTTATCTAGGAAATGTTTGCATCAGATAATAGAAATAATGATCTAACTAGGAGAAAAATGAAAATAATAGGAGAAAGATAAATAGAAGAAAGACTAAATGTGTCTGAGCAAAGAGCTTTGTCTTCAAACAAGTCATTAGTGGACCATAAATACTGACCTGGATGACCCCTGTGACATACTGACCATGGCCTCTGTGACATACTGACCTGGATGACCCCTGTGGCATACTGACCTGGATGACCCCTGTGACAAGCACAGACAGTCAGCTCCCAGGGCCCAGTACCAAGTTGATACAAACTCAATTCAGAAACTAAACAGTAAAAGGAGGATTTTTAATATGACTTGAAATGTACAGTGAGTTGGATGTTCAGGGAGTTTTGCATATCTTAAAATTTCAGTGGCCAACCAATGTTGTCTGCCAGGGTAACTGCTGTCCACCTGAGACACACCAGGTGCCTGAGTACTATGTGCAAAGGAGACACAAACCCTCAGGGCAGATGTTTCAAAACCTTGCAGACTTCAGTCAACCTCAACTTCATTTTTTCCTTCAGATCTGACCTGTTCATGCTTTTGAGCACAGATGGACTCCCCTGGTTTAGGGAGAGTGCATGGAGAAAAAAATGTAGCACTTGAGTCACTTATAGAGACTAAAAGCAAGCTGGCAAGGGATAGCATGGGGCAAATAAAGGCCTCCTAGTGATTGCCCAACCCCCATCCGCTTAAGTGTTTGGTCCTCCCAAATATATCCGTGTACCAGAACACAGGTTGTATGTGAATGCATCAAGAGATATTCACGTAGTACTACCACTTAAAATGGCCACTGATCAGGAGAAAGGGAGGCAGCTGAGCGTCACTCACATGTGTTGAAATCATCCCAGTTTCTCTCCATGGAAACTGGGATGTTGCAATTCTGCGGCTGCCTCTCACTTCATAGACGATGATGCCTTTGGTGCAGACCCCCAAGGCCATTTCCCCTTCCGGTCTCTTCTTCTCTGGGGAAATACGGTGAACCAGGACTCCATATTCTGGGAGTTGCTGAACAACCTGTAGGAATGAAAAGGCCAATTTATGACCTGTGAGGTCACCAGTTCAAAATCATGACCCTTGGCCCCTTGTGTGAAAAAGGTCCATCGTTGTTAAACAAGGTAAAGAGACATTCAGCTAGATAATTCTTTCTTACTCTGGAATATAACTACACCGTGGATAGGATGACATTTTTTTTCTTTATTTTTTCTTTTTTAACCTAAAGAATTCTTTATTTGCAGAATACCTAAAAGAACATCTGGGACATATTCCTTTAACATAGGACACTAGGATATAAAGATGGTGAACAGGTGTTTCTTAGGATTCAGACTCTTTGGGGACATCTCTAAGTCAGGGATCCCCTTCCCCAGCTGTGTCAATCATATGGTCCCATTTTTTCTCATGTTCCAGTTGCAAAAGTTGAGGCTCAGGCACAAAACGGAGTCTTCAGGTCATTAGCAGGCTGTCTGAACCAGGAGCAGTCTGCAGAGGAAATGCCTGTCACTCCAGCAAGTCTTTCCACTCAGCAATGCCTCTGCAGGATCTCCACAGTCCCAGGTCTCCCCTCAGTTTACCAAGTTTGGAGATTGAATTTTGTCAGAGGCCACAGGTCTGGCGGAGCTGGTGGCTGTGTGTGGGGGGAGGGGGTTGGCGGGGGGGGTTCAGGGCTGGTGACTGTGTCGGGGGTTCTCAAGAGGGTTTTAAGCACGAACGCAACACAAATGTTTTATCTTCTGAACAGTGATCACTGTTCGGAGGTCAGGAAGTCCTCATCAGAAGGTTGATGCACACAGACCTACAGGAAGGGCCTCCTGCTACAGACATCTGAGAGCACCTCAGAAGTGGTAAGATCTGGTGCCACATCTATACCCCCAGCAGACTGCTGTGTCCTCTCTATACCATCTTCCTCATCCACAAGCACAGTCATTGAGGGAGACCAAATAAAGATTCTGTTAATCTTTCTCAAGTTCATTGCTGACCTCTCTCCTGTTGATGAGTAATCACTGTAGACAAGTGAAAGCCAGCAGGTGCCCTGGCTTTTTGTGAGATTACGATTAAATGTCTGGATGCTGAGCCTCCTGCTCTTAGCTTGAAGAGACACCTGTCATCATTGTTACCATCATAATCACCATCATCGTCATCACCACCACCATCATCATCATCACCGTCACCCAATAAAAACACTGAACACTTGTATTGAAACATCCATGGCTGAATGTTGATTAAAGTATGACAAAGAGAGACTTCCCAAGACAGTGTGCTGCAGTCTGTTAAGGAATCTGATGAATTTGTTGTTTTAAAGCACTGGAACATCCGTGGTGAGAATAAAGATGCATTTTCTAAACTTGCTTCCTGTGCCCTCCCCCCCTCCCTGCCCCCCACCCCCGTTTCCCTGGGGTGGAGAGCTCACACCAAGGTGAAACCCTTTGTTCTCCAAGGGACCTTCAATTTCCTGAGATGCACTAGCTACCTGACGCCAGCACCCTGCAGAGCAAGCAAACCAGTTCTGCAGACTCGGTCCCAGCCTTTGGGGGGAAGGGGTTCCCCCCCTCGCCTATATATTTGGAAAACCCCATTAAACTTTGAGCCTTGAGCAGGAAATATAGTCTTGGCTTCATGTTTCTCTTGTCACCCTGTCGTTTCTCTCCCCAGCTCTCGTTCCAGGGAACCCAGTAACCCGTTCGAATGTAATTGCTGGCGGTTACAGCTCCCCCCCACACACACACACATACACACCAAACCTTTTTAAATGTTTAGCAATTAAATTTTCATTTTGTTTTTTTTTTAATTATTTTGAGGGCCATGAAATGAGTGGCAACAACACCTGCTGCTCAGCCAGATACTGTTTCCTTATCATTTCCAAGCATGCCTGAGGCGAGGCTATCTCTTTAATGGAGAAAATGGAGGCTCGGAAGGGCTAAGTAATCAGATAGGCTGAACTTGGTCAATTACACTTTTTTGTCTCTACAGGCCAAGTTTCTTCTAATTCTCCAACTGAAAGGAAACTGGTCCCATTACAAAAATCCAACATTTTAATGAGCACATATTTCTTCTTCTGTTTTCAGAATCTAAGGAAGTCACAAAGAAAGTAGCTGTTGGGGATGGAAAGATGGTTCAGACCCGAGTTCTATCCCCAGCACCTATGTAAAAAGCCAGATATGGTAGAGGGTGTTTGCGATGCAGGCATGAGAGGCAAAGGTAGGAGGATCACTAGCGAGCTATCCTGGCCTAACTGGCAAGCCCCAGGCCCAGGTGGTGAAAGAATGAAAAATTTTAAGTTGGACCCTCTTCCTCTGAGGCCTGAGAATCTGAACTTGTGAACTCTGAGGGAGTGCCCACAGGGTGAGAACTTACAGAACAATCCTGAGAACTATAGCTGTGTATGCCAGATAAGGGACATGAGCCCAGTTACTAAGGACCATATCCTGATCATCTGGAGACACCCCGTGAGAAGTGCTCCTGACTAGGAGTCTCTACTCCCCCTCCCCATTGTTATCAGCGGACCACATCCTGATCATCTGGAGACACCCCCGTGAGAAGTACTCCTGACTAGAAGTTTCTACCCCCATCCCGTCCTGAATTTTGTGGTTTTTTTCCTTTATAAACTTGTGTGAATTTAGGCTCAGGGCTCTTCTCCTCCACTCCTGCGCAGGGTACGAGTTGAGTCCCAGCTAGCTGGCACCTGAATTAAAAATCCTCTTGCAGTTTGCATCAAAGATCGTTTCTCGTGAGTGCTTTTGGAATGGTACACATCCCGGGTAAGAGCAAGGGTCCTCTGGACTGAGGGTCTTTCAATGGGAGACCCTGACTCACAAATTAATATGACACTACACACAAGGAAGACAGCCACTAGCATTATAGGAATTCCACCCCCACTGTGTCTACATACATGATTGTTATCACCACCCTGCACTGTGTCTACATACATGATGCTGTTACCACCCCATACTGTGTCTACATACATGATGCTGTTACCACCCCATACTGTGTCTACACACATGATTGCTCTCACCATATAACTAGTGACCACGGTACCTGACAAGGCCTGATGCTCCGGGGCATTACTCCCCAGTTGACACATCCTGTTTGGCCACACAACCAAATGTCTCAGGACCATGCTCAGGGGAGGGATACAAGGGTTTGGCAGCATAGATACTCTGCATTGAGCAGCTAAATGTTATTGGACCTATGGGTGGCTCTCCTACCCAGGCTTCGTTTGTTGTCTGTTTTGAAGTTTATAGTTCAGCCTGGATCCACATCCACACAGATTCACCAGCTGTGGCTAAGGACACTCAGCTTCCCCTTTGTTTCCGATATGCTCAGGTTACCCATGTGATGTCAACTTCTGTTTCCTGTCCCTCTTGCCACCTGAGATATCAAGCCCTGTTGGGACAAATAGAAAACAAGGCACAGGGCTATGGGAGCAGTTGTGGCAATACCCTGGAGTGGATGAGGCCATATTTATGTGGTTTGATTTAAGGACAAGAGCTTCAATTTCTTTTTACTACACATATCAGAAAAATTTACTGTTAGTGAGTATGATGTTCCAGGTTTTGGTTTAGTAAACTTAGAGAAAAATCAGAAATAAATTCTCCTATATCAGAGACACAAATCATTCAACTAATCCAAGTAATAAGCCTAAATTCCTTGGAGGCAGGAAGGAGATCTGAATAGAAGGAGTCTGCTTGACTCCAAGAATTCACTCTCGACAACTAAAATTCAGAGCATCCCTAAAGACAGGGAGCATAGATAAATATGCATAATGTTTTCTAGGACATCTTCAATCTGTTAAAAGTAAAACAGTGTATCTGTCTCCTGTCTCCCACGGTGCCCTTCCACAACCCTACCACCAGGGATTCCTGTTCTCCCAGCAGCAGAGAACAAAGTGAGATTGGAACCAAGCCATCCTAACTGTCCCTTGCTGCCCTGCCACCTCCCAGGCAGTGAAGAACAAAACACATGCAGCACCTGGGGACACAGCCATTAGAACGATGAGTAGAAAAGACACAGGATTTAACCAATGTGATTCCAACAAGCAACTGGAATTTTCTCTACCTAAGACATCTCAATCCCAATCCCTAGCTGAGCGGGGACAGTTCAAGCACTCAGGACACCTGGAAAACAGTGGTCTAACCTTGAACAGCTTGTTCAGGGATTCACACACTCTCACAGTTGTAGACCTGCCAGACTGAAGGTGGTGTTTAGTAGTGCCCGCACTGGGCTGCTGCCAAGTCTGCTGCCAGTGGGAGGAAATGAATTGGCAGAGAGCAGCATCTGTGAACCAAGCAGCAGGCAGCCACCTGGGAATGATTTCCTCCTTTTTATGAAAAAAGAAGAGCCTAGAGGGTCTATAATTAAACATCTAGTGACTATCTGTGGCACAGCAGCCATATGTCAGGCTCTGGGGCTCTGGGATACTCCTGGTATTGACATCCTGGCTAGAGGAAAAAGAAATACCTAGGAGGGGTACAAGATACTTCCACAGTGTATACATAGCATCAGTGGTTGAACTGAGCACTGCCAACATCTGTGTGACCTCACACATGAGATTCTGCCCCTAACAAATAAAACAGAAATACAGCCAATGATAGACACAGAAAAATATTAATTTCAGTATTGCATATTGAAACTATTTATAAGGCAAGGGATATAGTGCTGAAGGAGAGTATGTGTTGTCAGTTCTTTTGCAATGCAGGGTTATATGAATACATAGAAGTACTTAAGCAATATATGCCCATCTTAAATGCATATGCATATATACATATAAAAATGCATATAGAAGTGTGAATATATCAAAATGTAAGAGTGTTCACTCTCTGAGGCGTCGTGGCAGGGAAATGCTTTCTTCATGTTTGGGAGAAGACTGACAAACTCACACTGTGATACAGATGCTTCATGGGGGTGCAAAGCTCATTCTTTTCAACACTCTGTATCAAGAACAGGCAGCCTCCAAGTTAGTCATTGTGTCAGGCCACCAGAGGAAACATTAGGAGCCAGAGTATGTCTCAACATGAATGAATGTTGCTTGCAAATGATCAAAATCTGCCCAATGCTTTTTGTGAAGCTAGGAAAAAAAACTTTCAGTCTTAGGCTTGTAAGATGGTAGCTATTTTTATAGCCACTTTTCATGGATCTATCCACAATGGAGGGAGAATGAGACCAAGCCCAGCACATGAAGCTCAGCACCGCACAAGCTGCAAACGCATGCATCCCACAGTAGTGACCTGCAGGGTGAAGTCCTTGATCTCAGCTCAGTTCTCTAGATCATGGCCGCTCATCATCTGATGGCTTAGGACTCTGTGTGTCCCTCACCAAGGGAATGGTCTTGACAAGGAACGTGTATGAGGCTGGACTATGGAATTTAGGGAGTGTCTCTGGTGGGACTTAGACGATGCCCCAGTATTAGGTGTTGGGCTCATCTTCCTAGTTGACTGGCCAAAAAGAAAAGGCAAAACCTTGCTTTTCCAGTGTTTCTCTCAAGCACTTATCTTCTTAAAGGCAAAAACAAACAAATTCATAGAGAGAATACTTTGACTTAAGTTAGAAGGCTTAGATACAGAGACATGTACACACCCCGGCATGTTCTTTTGAAAGACCGTTCCCCAAGTCTGAAGGTCTAGACACATGAAACTTTATTTAGAAGACCCTCCCCATTCACCCACTCACTGCTCATGTACCTGCAAAGAGGCCACTCCTGCCTCATCCCACTGCTCGCTGGCATTGGTCCTAGTCTCTGAGCATCTATCACAGTGTGCCCACCTCTAGATACACAGTTGTCATCCTGAGACCTGGGACCCACCATTGATAGGAACACATGCCTTGTCTCCGTTTCCCACAGCACCTGGCCAGCAGTGATGGGAGACAGTGGAAAGAGCAAAGCCTTCATGGTCCTGGTGTTCTCCAGTATGTGAGACTGAAGAGCTGTTGCTTTAAGGTGAGGAGAGATGAAAGGATAAAAGCAGCTGCATCCAATAAGGCTGTGCTGACAGAGGCCCAGAAGGCTGCACACAAGGAATCTCCCCATAGCTACACCCAGCTCGGAGCCTAGTTCCCTACTTCAGCTGTCCTTTGTGCCACAGGAAATGTGCCACAGGCATCTCTCTAAGGTCAAAACTAGGACCCATGACACCCAGCCTACACCAATAGATCCTATCCCTTTGAGGGGTCATTTCTAATGCCACCTATTACTGAAAGCCTCTCCATGTTGCTCAGGGTGATAAAAGACTCATCCATTTGTGGGTTGAACCTTTGACTATAACTCCTTGCAAATTTGGTCCCTTCTGGTCTCTAGAGATGGCTGCAGAGAGAATCACTGTCTACATCTCCTGACACCAATGCCTCCCTCCAGACCCCAGAGACCTCACCTCTAAGAACTCTAGCTCAGCATCCTCTCCCCATGGTGCAGAACTGAGCCGGTGCATTTCTGAGACTTCCACTTGGACCCGGATTGCTGTCATCCGCTCAATAAGCCTTGCCGGGATGTAGTCTTGAATGCGGAAGTATGCTTTACCCTCCGCCTGCTGGGGAGAACATGCAGAGGAAAGATTAGCCAGGAGGCCTTTCAGTCAGTTCAGAGTGGAAGAGAAATGTGTGCGAAACCACAGTCCCAATGGCCAGGAACAAGGGTACCCCTTTGAGGTGCCTCTGGGACATAGTGTTGGGTTCTATATTAGAACTGGGGTCAAACAACAAGGAAGTCTCAGCTATGGCATAATCTCTATATGGAACTATGTCTGGGGAGACCAGGTCCCTCTACCCCATCCTCACCCCTGACCTCAACCTCCCTCAGACCTGAAGCTTAGGAAACTGAGGTTCCAGCCCCTCAGGAGAGACTAGATGATCCATGCTATTTAGTGCCTAGTTCTGGGTTCCCTCAACCCAGACTTGGGGACAGAGTATAGTGCAGTTCATGAAGGTACCATCTCCAGGGCTACTGCAAAAACATGAGTAAGACAGGAGTGGGTAGTGAGGAGTTCACCTTATTTCCATATTTCTGATTTGATCTACCCTGACCTGGAGGCTGACCCCTTGCCAGTCATTGTACCCCAAGCTTTGGTGGTAGTTATCCTGAAGAAGGAAGCTGGGAGCTGGGTGAATCTGACCTCTATTTAGGGGGTGTCTTAGTCTGACGGTGTTCAGAAGGGCATACCACCATGTCCACTACACCACACGTTCATGCTGTGGCACAGGCTTATCTACATGTGGTCATAGACTGAGCATCCCAGAATTCTTTAGGTGATCCAGACTGAGTCAGGGTGCAGATCAAAGACAGACAGACAGACAGACAGACAGACAGACACACACACACACACACACACACACACACACACAAACACAGAAGAAAGAAAGGAAAGAAACTTTTCAGTGATCTAGTGCATTTAAAATAATCTCATTAGATTGGCCAAAATTCAGAACCAAGTGCTGCTGGGAACAGAAGCAACAGGAATCACATTCATTATGTGTGGAAGTGGAAAGAGGTTACAGCCATTTTGGAAGACAGTCAGCTTCTCAAAGCACTAAGCAGACCCTTACTGAAGTCCTGGCAATCAACCTCAAAGACCTGAAGACCTACATCCACAGAAAAACCTTCCATGGAGCCGAGAATGTATAGGAGAAAAGTGCTCACCTAACATGTCATAGGAGACCTTGGGTTAGGTGCCCAGCATGGGACATAACTGAATAACAGCATGTGGTAGTTAATGGCAGCCTTATTCATAATTGTCAGACCTTGAGAGCAAAAGCTGTCCATGGAGCAAATGAAAACACCACAGTCCACCTGGGAAATGGCATATTATTCAGCCCTGAAAAAAAATGTGCTAACAAGAAAAAGACTTGAAGGTGCTTAAATGCATGCTGCTAAATGACATAAACCCGTTTGAAAGGTTGCATACTGTCTCCAAATACAAGATCTCCTGCTACAGACACAATAAAGAGATGAGTGGTCATCAGGGGAGAGACAGGCAGAGCTCCAATAAGGAGTGCTAATGGTTTCTAGAGCAATGAGACTGTTCTGTATGACACGAGAATGGTGACACATACCAATATGTATTTGTCAAAACCTACACAGTACATGGCGCTAGAAGTAAACCCAGTATGAGCAGACGACCATCTGTTGGCATTGGTTCATCAATTGTAACAAGATTACATTGTTCCCAAGAGGACACTGTGAGATAAGACGGGCGGTTGACACAGCAAATCTCTACACTCCTTCCTGACATTCAGCCTTGCTTGGATCCTAAGTCTCCCAGAGGTCCACATGCTAACATGTCACCATGTCACCACATGTAACAGTGTCACCAGCAAGTGTCACTGTTGGGAGATGCTTAGGAAGTTGGATCCGGTGGGAGGGAGGGAGATTCTTACATTTTTACCTTAAGGTTGCTGCCGGAACCCAGCCCCTTACCTTCTTTCTATCATGTGGCTTCCTGCTACCCTGGGCTTTGCCCCACCCCCCCCCACACCCCCACCCCCACCCCAGCATTTGCTGCCTCGCGAGGCCCACCTAAAGTGAGGGAGCCTGCAAACAGGAACCCACACCTGTGAAGCCAAAACAACGCTTCCTTCCCTTAAAGGCTTACCTCAGATATTCTGCCACAGCTACAGAAAGCTAGCATGTGTCCTGAAAAATTATGTTTATAAATGTTTATTGAGGGAGGGGGAAAGTCATATAGGAGCACTGTCACTGCATTTCTTGCTAAGAACATACCTAAGAAAAGATGTCAACATGGACCCAGAAAGTCCTAGGCACAAGTACATCTCCATGGCCTCTATAAAAGAGCATTGAGGTGCAAATGGTGTGATAATAATCGTAATTGTCACACGGAACCTTAAGGAAATCCCCAACAGGGGACTGGATAAGTGAAGGAAGTCCAAGCCCTGTGGAGCTCCAGTTCCATGGCATGCTCAGGAAGGCTACAAATCACGAGAGGACACGGTGCAGCTGGAGTGAAGCAATGTCTACGACTATATAAAATCCCCACGTGTGATCAGGCGGGAGGACTCTGTGCCCATGGAACGCTGTTCTGCTGTGATGGTGTGATTAAGGAGATTTATTTTTATACTAAATTGCCTTTGTCTCCCTCTTTAAAATGCAAATGTAATCATGTTACTTCTCTGCTTAAAATTCTGCAGGGGTTCCCATCTTCCACAACAGCAGCTTCCTGATCTCCTCACCACCAGAAGCAGTTACCAAACAAAACATAAGCCCCTTTAGTAAGACAAAGTTGCCCCAAGTGTGACAGGTGACACCTAGCCAACCCCATCACCTCGTGAAATGCAGAAATCCTCTTCCTCCTTCCCAGTAACAACACAGAAAGAGGTTGTCCCTTTTGAAGCCTCCTTACTGTAATTAGATGTTAAATGTTCCCTGGAGGCCATGCGGGTTGCAAAGCCCGTGGTACTATTAAAAGGACTATTAAAAGAATGTGGAAGCTTTAAAACAGTGGTTCTCAATTGTGGGTCTCCACTCCTTTGGGGTTGAATGACCCTTTCTCAGGGGTCACATATCAGATATCCTGCATGTCAGATATTTGCATTATGATTCATAACTAGCAAAACTACATTTAGGGAATGGCAACAAAAATAATTTATGGTTGGGCTCACTAAAAACATGAGAACTGTATTAAAGGGAAGTAGCATTAGGAAGGCTGAGAACCAATGCTATAAGAGGTTGCTATGAGAGAGGAGTTGGGTCCCTAAAGACTAATGTCTCCCTTGAGCTATTGAGACCCCAGACTCCTCCCCTATCCTTCCTGCTTGCCTTGAGGTGAACGGACTTCACCATTCACTTCTATCATGATTTCCTCTGTCACCACATCCCAAAGCGACAGGGCCAATGACCATAGATTAAAACTTCTGAAACCATGAGCCAAATACATCTTTCCTCCTTATAAGCAGATGCCACATGTATTTTCTTACAGTGATGGAACAAAACAGCATACTCTCTTAATGCTGTTTGAAGTCCCCACATACAGAAAATCAAGCATGACTATGCACTCTAGGTGTTAACAATGTGTCAGAACAGGTTGGTTGATTGTAACAGATACAGCAGGATAGTTATATTGTTTGATTGGGAAGATTATACGAGAAATCTCTGCACATTCAAGTTGATCTTACTATAAAGCTAAAACTGCTCTAAAATATAAAGCTTATTAACATATAATTATTGAAGATAGAGTTTTTCATACAGTATATTCTGATTACAGTTCCCTCTCCTCAACTCCCCTAGATCCTCCCTAATTCCCCACCTGCCCAGATCCATACCCTGACTTATATATGATTCTGCTGTTATGGCAAGAGGCTATTATGGTCAACAAGAGCCACTGTCTGAGAGGATACGCCTCTCAGTAAAACAGCCCCTTTACTGACACACACTCAGACTCAAATTTAACCATTGTAGCCACATATGCTACAGAAGCTCCATCTAGAATGTGCAGTGTCAACTTTGCAATATTCATGTGAGTTAGATGCTTAAGTCAATGGCAGTTATAGTGATCTCTTAATAAAGATTGGCTATTAACATTGGTGATGGTGGTGGTAGAAACTCAGAAAGAGTGTACATTGCCGTGGTGTGGTTTTGGTCTGGGTGATTCCCAAGGGTCTACTGTGGATAGTCCTGATCTCCAGGGAGATGCTATCAGGAAATGATGGAGCTTTCATGGAAAAAGAACAAGTGGGGGTCCTTAGATCACTGGAGGTTTCTCTTCAGAAGGGACCATGAGACTTCAGCCTCTCTCCCTCTGACCTTCTATTTTGCATTGTGAGTTCCTCCTGACATTTACCCCTATTCTGAGATACCCAGCACCCTCATCAGAAGCCAAACCAATCGGGTAGTCCAATCTTGGACTTCAAGCTTCTAAACCTTTGTGCTAAATAAACCTTTCCTCTTTATAACTTTTGGGGGCAATTCATTATAGTAGCATCGTTGACTGATAGAAAGAGGGATGCACTAGACTAGAACTCCATTACAATGTGTGAACTTGGTATGTTTATCCTTATATAACCAGAACACTTGCTCAGTGTTCAGTGAAAGCTTGTTTAATAAGTGAATGGGTACATAGGTGGTGAATGGACATAGTTTAGAGTCTCAGTTTTACACGCTAACAACTCTTCTCAAGAAACAAAGCCTCTTTATTCTTTACAGCCTCTGTTTCCCATAGTCACCTTTCTAGTGATTCCACCCGAAGGCCCCAGGTACCGCCCCTACCTCCTTAGGATAACTGCCGAACTCAGCCTGCAGGGCAAGGACCCCCAGTTGCAGCAATGTCTCATCATCACAATACAGTCTCTCTTCTAGAATGTCTTTCCGAAGCTGCAGGTAAAACTGATGTCTTGTCAGGCTGTGCCTAGCAAAGGAACACAGGGATAAAGACAGCCTGGATGCTGAGAGCCAGGAAAGTACCACACAGTCTGAGAAAATGGATACAACCCAGCAGAACCCAGATAACATAACCAGAGAGATTAGTATGGGTTCGTCCACCCACACCCTGCCTCCTCCTCCTCCTGAAGAGGGCTTCTCAATACCAGACGTTCGTGAGGATGTAGTCCAAGCTGGTATAAAACTGATATGCAGTTAGTTAGGGTTTCTAGTAAGCAATAGAAAACAGAGATGGTGAACTCACACCAATACCCTGGAACCCCCACCCCGAGCTGTGGAGCGTGCACAGCAGGGACTTACTGAAAAGAGAACTTAGATGTTGGGTGGGCTGTGTTTGAAATACAGGGAGGAATTACTCATTATGATTAGGGTCTGCCTCTAAAAGACCAGTTTTCCTCTTAATTCTGTTACATCAGAATCCCATGGATGGAGATGGACCTTTATATTTTATATGTAATTTATCACCCCCTCAGCCCTGCCTTTGCCTATCCACTACCTGCAATGCCAGCCTGGACAGGCATAAACCCTTAAATGATCCCAGGAATGGCCTGTGGCACTCACCTGAGCAGCCCATAGTGACTGACAAAGAACTTTATCCTCAGAAAGAGTGTTAAAGTGTCCACAGAACCTTTCGGGTGTTGCTCTCTCCAGTTTTCTGGGGCGACTTTGCACAATCTTGTGTCCATGTCGAGAAAAAAGAACTCTTCACCTGAGATGGAAATAGTTTGGAGGAAGAATCAATAGGGAGTGGCCCACCCTCAGACTCATCTCTTCAGCTCTGCCCAGAGAGGTAGGGTGCAAGCTGCATTGATGCAAGAGAGCACCCTTCACTATCTGGTACCAGGAGACTCTTACATGGGCCACAGGAGCTGAGAGAAGGAGGTAAGGGAAAATGATCAAACAGACACAAGTACAGCCAGCCCACCATATGCACAACCTTTGAGCCTACAGATTCAACTAACTGCATATTGAAATATTTATTTTACATATATCAAATATGTACAGACCTATTTTGTCATTGTCCCCTATACTATATAGTATAGCACACCTTGAATTGGGCATTCTGAGTTCTGTAGAGATACGGGAGTGCACTCGATGAATACATACACCACCTCACTTTATTTATGAACTTCTGTGGATTTGGGGTTCTTCTAGAGCCCTAGAATCCTTTTCCCATAGATGCTGTTTGTTGACTGTATTGATGACGAAGAGCTGTCATGTAGAATTTGGCTCCCAGATGTCATCTTATGACAAATAAATGGAGCTTGAAATCCCTGCCACATGCCAGGCCTTTCTGCATTCACTGGACCACGTTGCATCTCCCAGGAACATGTTTGCATACTCCTCCCTTCCCTTCCCTTCCGTTCCCTTCCCTTCCCTTCCCTTGTGAGAGTGTGTGTGTGTGTGTGTGTGTGTGTGTGTGTGTGTGTGTGTGTCCTTCTCTCTCTCTCTCTCTCTCTCTCTCTCTCTCTCTCTCTCTCTCTCTCTCTGCCATGTAAGGATTCAATGAGAAGGAATTCCTTTGGGAAACAGAAAGCAGATCCCTATGAAAAAATGAAATCAGCTGCCACTTTGATCTTAGACCTCAAGATCCCAACTTCCAGGGGGAAAGGCTCTGGTTTAAGCTGCCCAGGAATGGCACTTTGCTGTAACAGTCAAAGGTGACCAAGGAAGAGATAAGAACAGGCTAGATCAGCCCAAACCACTGAATACTGTCTTCATCCTTCTGCTCCTTTAAAAGCTGCTCTCAACTAAACTGGGCAACACAGCCCACTCCCAGGATTCCTGCAGTCTACCCTTGTCTGACTCTCCATAAATCCCAATGTCTGTTCCTATGCTCCACCCTACACTCCCAGTGTATAGCACAGTGGCTTGTCTAGTGTAGGACTCCCACCACAGTTAGAAGGAAGGACTTTTAAATTAGCTGCCAGCCTTTTCTTCCTGGGGCGGTATGTGTGGAGACATAGGTAGATGTCCAGGTAGTTCTAACGGCCATCACCCCAGCCCTCTGCCCTCATTGCTGATGGCCATCATTCTCCAACCCCAACCCTCCACCATTCCTGCAGAATTTGATTCTCCACATCAAGCTCTCTTTCCTTTAAATTGGATTTTCTCCAAGGGTAAATGAGTTCCCAGTACAATCTTTTGGCAAACCCTCCCAAGATGGTCTCTATACAGACCTGTGATCTCCCCAGGAGACCCCTCCCTAAACAGCTCCAGAAACCCAGGAATCATCCCCATAAGAAGGGTTTATAATCACTTCCTGACAGGAGGGTAAAGAGTGTATTCACCTAGATTTTACTTATCTGCTCATTCAGTATCTTGAGCATGTATGTGCATGTTTATGTATATATGAGAACACATGAATGCCTGTGCCTGTGGAGGCCAAAGAACTATCTTTAATGTTATTACTTGAATACCATCCAGCATTTTTGTTGAGGTAGGAACTCTATATGGCCTGGAACTCCCCAGGTAGATTTGATTGGCAGGTCAGCAAGGCCCAGGGATCTACCTATTTCTGCCTCCCTAGCACTGGGATTACAATGAAAAACCATCACACTTAGATTTTTGATACATGAGTCCTGACAATCAAACTCAAGTCAGACACACTACTTACCACCTGAGCCATCTCTTATACCCTGGTTTCCACTTACATTATACATTTCAAATCAGTAAAACACAGTATTTTCTGTAGGCGTCCAGTCAATGTAGCTCTCACCCCTTATCACCAAAGCTTCTTTCACAGAAGACAGAGCCCATTACAGAAAGCCACAAACTGGCCAAATGCAGAGAACACCTGGCTATGGGCACTCAACTCTTGTTGCTATGACTACGATCTAACCCCTATACTCAAAGTTCTTGGAACAAAATAGGTGGAGGGTGTGGAAAGATGGTAAAAGCCAAAAGATCAGGAAATCTGTTGCAAAATTATGGTTTTCAGATATGACAGGAAAGCTATACCCGTGAAATCTCAACAGCATAATTGCCTAAACAAGGTCTGAATGGTAACAATGCCAACTAGTATCAGTGTGGATGGGGGCCGTCTCAGGAAACTCTAACCCTCGATGAAAAGCTACAGGCAACTAGTGACTGTTGAGGGAAAGGAAACATTAGTTTTCCCCAGAGATGAGCTCTCTGATTAGTCACCCAATACCAAGCATCATCCCTGAAAATGTATACATATAAGCATCACTAAACACTAAACAGACTCAATAGGTTGCATTTGCATATGTTCACATGTTGCAAGCACACATAACAATAATAATACATAAGAGGCTATGAATTTGAAAGCATGGCTGGGGCTGGAGGGGGAGTGGGAAGGGAGAAGTGATGTTGTAACTATATTTTAATTAAAATGTTTTCAAAAATAAAGTTACTATTCAGATCTTTGAATAGTTCCTGGTGTATAGCAAGCACTTAAGAAGAATACAACGCTTCCTAAAACTGCTTTCCTTTGTTTGTCGCAAAGTTTAAACATCACTGGTCATGACCTACATAACAGCACAAAATGCTGTCCTTTCTGTTTGAAAGTGGGGTTCCTGTGAGAAGGGTCTGATGAAAACCCTGCGGAGACAAGGATGCTGCCACCAGTCACACTGTGCCACACTAACAGCCCACAAGCAAATAGACCACTCATAAGAAGGACTTGGAAAGAAATATGCTAACTGTTCTCTCAGGAAAGATTAACTTGGGATGTTTGGGACCAACTCTCAAAATGCCAGCAGCACCCTAGGTAGTTTAGAAATGTTTTTAATGTTTGCTTGTCTGGTTTTAGAGCATGGTGACTCACCAGCCCAGACCAGTTACCACCCCCTATGTCCCCTATGCTAACCTATGTCAAGGTAAGCAAAGTAAGGTGCCCCGGGATCAATTAGCCTTTCAGAAGGAACTCATGTACCTGGCTTCCCGGAAGAAACCATGTGTGACCAGAAACCACCTACCTTTCACATAAGCCAAGCCAAAGTAGGTGGTCTCCCTAAGGTTGGAAAAGGACAAGACAGCATTGAAGACAGCTCCTGCTGTGGACTCCATGTCACACTTCACCTCCAGACACTGTCCATTCAGCAAGACCACACAGAGGTCTCTGAGAGCCAAGTAGGATTTCCCTTTTTTGGTCTGAAAACGATAACCGTAAAAATGCTCACAGTGAAAATGAGGCTGTGAGTCTTTAGCTTGGGCAGTCACCAGGCTGTGCATGTTCCACGCAATGCCTCATTTAACCGTCTAACTGCCTGTGAGATGAGTACAGTTTTTCTCCCTATTAGCAGATGAAAACCTGAGGCTTAGAGACAAAGAGGAACTTTTCCAGGGTTGCAGTTGGTTATAGCAGACCTGACCCAAGTCTGGGCTCTCTGAGGAATCTCTGAGGTCGGCCATGTGGGACAAGACTGATCCATATCTTTCCCTGGCTTTTCTTCAGACTCATCTATGAGTCAATGTACCCAGACTGAGCCAGGAGAGGCTTTCCTGGTGTTCATCTGCACTGCCCTGAGCTACAGGGAAAATACATCAGCATGGGGGTGACATAGGAACCTGAGAAAAGAAAGACATCATCCCAGCCTTCCCACAGCCCTGCCTCCAGAAGGCCTAAGAGCCGAAAGGCAGCATTGCCAGACAGGCCTGGCCAGACAGGCTTCTTGGCTCTAGAAGAATGGAAAATGGGAAGGTCATCAACCCAAATGCTCAACATTAGCTGAAAACCTCATGGCTCCAGGCTGGACATGAGCCATGAGGGTATGTACTGGGCCAAGCTGGGTAGCACACCCTAATGATACTCTCTGTCTGTCAGACCCTTTCCCTTTCCCATGCCTCTCTCCTTCCATTCTTATCATCCCAGAGCCACTTCCCTGGGTAAAGGAACATTTTTTCCTCATCCTTACCTATCATCCTCTACCCTCTCCTGCACGTATGTGTCTTCTTGGTTTTTTAAAAGCACAGTCACTACCTGACATGCTTTTCTATTATGCATTTGTTTCTCCTTTCCTTCTCCCAGACTGTAGGCTTCACATGGAAAGGACTTTATTTGCCACAGCATACAGGGCAGGGCCTTGGAAGGGTACCATCCTGTGGAGATGCTCCACAGCCTCGGTGCTGAATGAGATGAAGGCTGAACTGGGAGTGAGGGTGAGAAGCACAGGAAGCCACACGGAGCTTCTCTCCTGGAGGAGAATGAAAGGCGGGAGTAGGGTGGCCATGCCTGGCAGGTGTCTGGAGGGACAGGACAGATGCAGGAACATGGTGTGGATAGAAAGGGAAACACTATTCTTTACACCACTTTGGAAAAGCGTCATGAGCAGAGATGGAAGGAAGAAAAGCAGACAGACCAGGAGGTTCATGGAGGTGGCACAGAGAGACGATCAAGGTGTCCTCAGAATAGACCCCATTTAAAGCACAGTGAGCCTTGAGTTTGTTCAGCTTGTGGATGCTTTCCCATCCCACCTAGTCTAACCGGTATTTACCACAATGGATCCAGGCAAATGTATGGTCACTGGGGCCTCTCCAGCCAACATGATGAACTCTGGTCTGGAGAACTAAAAAAAAAAATCCAGAATAATCAAAGGTGGAAGAAGATGGCTCTAGGCTTGGAGCTCATCTCTCTCTGCCTTCTACAGACCTCTGCCTCCCAGTGACACCCATCCCCAAGGAAACAGGTCCCAGCAAGACAGAGGCAATATGGGCAGAGACCACCACTGTCCATCTCAACAGAGGCCTAAGAGTGAGGTAGAGGAGACTGACAGCATGCTGACTCTCCTGGATGCTTCATTTGGGGCTACTATACAGCCAGTGAGGCAGAGAGGGAGGACTGAACGATTCCTAGCATTGAGTGGTAAGGTTCAGGTTTTTGTTAGTTCAGGTCTGTGAACCCCATGCCAGGGGTCCTGAGGCCCCTGTATCTGCCCTCTGATACAGGGCCCAGCTAGGACCATTCTTGACAGTGTCCTCCAGCTCCACCCCCCTTTTTCTCACCTTTCCCTTTCTTTGCAGGAAATTCCTTGGAGAAGACTTTGCTGGCTGCGAGCTTTCTGCTTCTGCCAAGAGCATAGGCCCCAAGCCACACCGTGGACCCTCCTCACAGTCACAGGGACCCGCACCTGCAAATGCGCTGGCCAAGGGTGAGGACAGGTGACATGCTTGGTGATGCATCCTTCCTGCGACCGGCTCAGCTGCCTCCTCATGCTATCTCCCGTATCATGAGAAGTTATATGACTTCTTCTGTTGGTGAAGCTGAGGCCTTCAGAAGGTAAGGCTACACAGCCATAGGGCAGGGAAATACAACCACATCCACTAGTCCCCTACCCTAGGATTCTGCCTTTGTGCCCACCATGACCCCCAAGGTCCCAATAATCCCTAAATAGATCCATGACTATGATCTTGATTTGAAAACTTTAGACATTTAAACTGTTTTGATGATAAACAGTCATGTGCTTTGGACAGCAGACCAACCGCATATGCAACAAGGGTCCTATGATACAGTGGAACTGGAAAACTCCTATCAGCCAGAAGGACTGAAGCCATCACAGAGTGCACAGTATGTCATGTACTTGTGAGGATACTGGGGTAACAAACCTGCTCCCCAGGAGTGAAGCCTCCCCAGTTTTCAGTTGGTCCCAGAAGGCAGCCAGAGAGGCCAGGAGAACTGACTGGACCACCAAGCCATGGTGAGTAGCTGAGTAGCTGTTGCCGTAGCCACGGTCTTTCGTGGTTGTTTGCTATGTAGCAGGCAGGACGTGTCTAGGGATCACCACTAAACCACCAAGGCTCATGTTCCATCTCTGAGCCTAAATGGGATTCCCAGAAGATATGGGGTCCCTGACAATACAGTTGGCAGTAGGCCCCACATACCTTGGCTTCTTATAAATGTCCTTTTCTGAAGACTGTCACTAACCGTCAAAGAAGCAGGGTCTGCAAGGTCTTGGAGCTCCATAGTGAGAGACTCACCTGTTAACAAAGCTGTTGCGACTGTGCGCTGTGGTACTCCAGCATCGCTCCAAGGAACTCTGTGTCTCTGTGCTTCTCTCTGAAACTAACCAGATAGTACAGTGGGCAGGGGTGATGCAAGCAAACAGCCCAGAGTGTGGGCAACTGATCAGCTGTGTGCCCTTGGTGAAACTACTAAATGTCTCTGAGTCTGTGTTCTCAGACTGCTAATGGAAATGCTAACGGAAATCAAGGGGCAAGAGTTGAGAAGAGTGTTTGAGGGGAGTGTAAGCCTAATGACAAAAGGCAAATTAAGGTCAATGAATGATAACTTTAAATAAAAATAAACAAAATTAGGTTTGGTGGTGCACACCTGTAGTTTCCGTACTCAGAGGCTGAAGCAGGAGGATCGTGAGTCCAAGGCCAGCTTATGAGATCCTGTTTCAAAATGATAAGTAAATAAATAGAGAGTGGTGGTTAATACTGATCAGCTTGACAAAATCTGGAATCCAACCTCTGAGTGTGTCTTGAGAGACTTCTTAGATTGGTTTAGTTGAGATGGGAAGAGCCACCCTAAGTAGGAGTCTAGACTGGTTTAATTGAGATGGGACTATCCACCCTAACTAAGAGTCTCACAATTCTATGGGATGGGTTCCCAGACCGAATGGGAAGAAGCAAGCGAGCTGAGTGTCAGCATTCACTTCCTGATGGCAGATGCGGTGTGACCAGCAGCTGCCTGTCACTCCTGCCACATGACCTCCTACAGTGGACTGTACCCTCAAACAGTGAGCCGAACCAAAGCCAGGCCCCTTTAGATGCTTGTGTCTGTTAGCAGCTCACAGCAAGAAGAAAAGCAACTCGAGTAGAACCCAGGTTCAGATAACTGGAAAGCAGGGAAGGCATTGTAAAGGGTATTGTAAAAGCCGCTCTTTCGGCATACCGGAAGCAACAACAGCAACAACAACAAAAACTTTATTTGCTTCTCATTCCACTAGAAGGTGATTTTTAAACCCCTTTTCTGTTGGAGGGTTGGAGAGATGGTTCAGTGGTTAAGAGCACCGGCTGCTCTTCTGGGAGGCCCTGGGTTCAATTCCCAGCACCCATGTGGTGATTCATAACCATCTGTAACTCCAGTTACAGGGGATCTGATGCCCTCTTCTGGCCTCCACAGGCATCTGGCAGGCCAGATGGTACACATACATGCAGACAAAACACTCATACATAAAATAAAACCTTTTTCTTGCTTTTCTAACTTGCTCTCATCAATTTGAACAATTGGGCTTCAGTTTAAAGAGCTAATATTTCATGTAATTAACTCTATTCAACTCTTAACACTTTATTAGGCACAGTGATGCTAGACCCAGGCCTGAGGCATTTCCTGGGAGCTCTCTGTGTATATAGCAGGGATGTCCGCACACTCAGGGCAGGAGATAGCAGAATGGTCACCTTGAGTACCCTCTGTCCAACCGGGAGCACTGGGGGCCTTTACTCACCTCTCCGAGGCTGCAGAGTGTCGGAGGCCAGAGCTCCGGGGCCCTCGCTGCCGGCCTGGTGCAGCCTGCTCCGGAGAAAGTAGCTTCTGCTCTGCTGCTCACAGGTGTTCTCCGCTACAGCTCTCCTCTCCGCCTGAACGAGGATCGAGGGAACCGGAAATCAGCAAGAAGTCAGAAGACTGCATCTATACCAACACATGCAAGCTCCCTGACAGGTTAACTAACTCCTTACGGAGCCTGCTAGACAAGTGCTCTAAGGCTGAGACCCTGAATTCTTTTATTTAGTTTCCTTTTAGTTAAATTTTGGCTGATTTAAATTCCAATAGTCACACCCAGCTAGTGGCTGCCCAGTGGGAAAGATGGGTCCTACGACTGACCTCGGAGATGGTGCCCAGCACCAAGGCCACCAGACGACTGATATGGAGACTGGCAGGGGCTGGGTACACAGCCACCTCTTCCTGATGAATCCGGCAGGCTTCCAGAACCGACTGCAGGGGCTGCCGTCTCCGCGGCTGGTCTTCACACATGGCCAGCAGGAGGGAGTGTATGGGCTCTTGAAGTTGCAGGGGCTGCAGAACATATACTGGTGAGAAGTGTGGCTGTGGCTGTGGCCGGGGCTGTGGCCATGAGGAGGGGCTGCTCCAGGGTACCAAAGCCTACATGCCCTGGAGACTCCAGAAAACATGTTCACCACAACTAGAACAAGCTTGCTTCTTCCGGAACAGACATCTGATTTGTCATTGAGTCTGAGCAATGGTTTCTACATCCAGAGTGCACAGTGCCGCTCTCTAATCTTAGCTCTTCTGCTCAAATACAAGCTTGGCAGACAGACGGAAAGCCTATGCTGGACACCATGAACCTTGACCAGAGTCAAATGCTTGGCCATATCGGTAGTCAGACACACACACACACACACACACACACACACACACACACTATTGACCTGGTAGCCTGCTGCTTCCTACCATTATTTGGTTCTCTCATGACAACTTCCTCCTGGAACATGAGTACCCGGGAATCAGACCTTCAAGTTAAAGTAGCTTGCATGAAGTCAGCAGCAGCAAAGGGCTCAGTTACAGTCACCATTGCTAGAATTCTATGCTATACACACATTGGGCCAAAGAACAAACAGTCTTGTATAAGTACTCTGCGTGCTCTCAGGGAGCCTTGTGTGGCTCCTGTCTTCACAGCAAGCAGGCTACTGTGTCAAGTTTTTACACAATTTGCTAAAACCCACTGTGCCCAGCACAGTTGCTTCAGGAAGCACAGAATGCCGCAAGGATACAGGCGAAAACCTGAGCCAGGCAGACCTTAAGCAACAGCAGGGGTGGCATATTTACAAAGGCAGAGGGGTGCAGGTGAGCTGGCGCAAAAGAGCTGGTGTGTGTGTGTGTGTGTGTGTGTGTGTGTGTGTGTGTGTGTGTGTAAGGAAAAGGCTACAGTAAGGCCTATGATGGAATGACAGTGTGGGGTCCCAAAGAACTGGGTCCAAGATGGGGCTGTCAGAGCAGTAAGCCAAGTATAGGTTTGAAAATCGTACATCTGTAAGACAAGCCCTGGGGATATCAGAGAACCAGCAGGCAGGAGCAGAAGACAAATTCTGGAATCCATGTTGCCTGGTAGATGCTGAAATGTATAATCATGGGGTAGCAGGTAGCCAGTGGTGGGGTCTCACCTCAAGCAGGCTGAGTTGTAAATGGTTTTCTGCTTAAGAGATGGGAGGTGAGGAAGAAAAGGAGAGAGAAAGATGGGTGGATTGGTGAGTGGGAAGGGAGGGTCCTGTGGCCAGATTCAATGATGCTTCTATAGTCTTAGTTTTTAAAGGACTCTTATGATGTCAAATGAAAATACACATTCTCACATGCATGCAGGTATGGACACATATGCACACACACATGTGAATGTATACATGTGCATGGTGCATGTATTCTTCTGTTGAATTATGCAGCATGCTCTACTCCATAAAGCTTCTGTTTGGGGGCTTGCCATAGTCAATAACAAGCTACTTAAATCAGTAACAAGATTAGAATTTAAATCAGTAACAAGACCTCTTTCAGAGGAAATATTATGGGGTGTGTTTTACCTCAATTACTGAGCACAGAACCCCTTTTCCCAGCTCACTTTAGGAAGAGCTGATTCTAAAAGCATTTGAGAGAACACATAAGTGTAAGTCTTTTTTATATATGAAATCCTCTAGCTTGCTACTTCCTCTGGGCAGAGCAGACATGTGAATCTCAGGTTTGACTCCCAGTCCCAGCTTGTGTCTGCTTGGAGTGTTGGAGAAGATGCTGAGGTTGTTTATGGACTCGGGGGGTGGGGGGGATGAGTTGTGCAATTGGTAGGTAATGCCTACATATGGCTTTGGATGGAAGGTGGTAAGATCTACACTCAATGCCTGTGGTCCAGCACAGGGGAGAGCTACTAAGCTAATCCCAGAGAGATCACCTGGTAAGATGTGTTGCATTCTTGTTTACAGACCTGGTGTGGTGGAACACGAAATCCTGCTGACCAGTAGAGAGTCATCCCTAAGGAATAGACATGCATCTGCCCGAGAGAAAAAGCACATGGTTAGGCATCAGGCATGTGACTTCACAGTCCAGCAGGCCAAGTGCTGCAGTCCCCACAGCAGGGGGTGGGGATCTGGCTAAGCCCAGCACCATCTGCACCTCCTCAACCTTTGCTTCCTCCCACGCTGCAGCCTAGAAATTTGTTTTCTAGCAGTAACTATGACTCCCAGATTGGTGAAAAATAAGAGAGAACATCTGTTAGGGTGCTTCTGGGAAAAAATGTTTGCTTTATTGGGGAAAAAAAGCATGTGACTGGTCCCACACGTGCCCTGTTATTTCTATCTGTAATACCACATGACATACGGGGCCACAGCAGCCATTTTGCCACCATGTGGAAATAAGCACAAAGACCAGAATAGAAATTCACGTCCTCAATCCTTGTTGATATCACTGAGCTGCTACCCATACCTAAATTCTTCCTTAAGTAACTAGACTAACTCTGGATCTTGTATTTGGGGCTTTCTGGTTCTTGTAACCAAAGCCAGCTGCGTACTGCATGATAGGGTCAGTCTTACAACAAAACTCTGTATCTTTTCAGAGAACTACGCAGTGTAACAGGAAGAACTTCGTCAGACTTCTCTGAAGCTTTATCTGAAATCTCGCACCCCTAAAACCCAGCCCCACCCCCAGACCCAGTGTGGGAAAATTCCCAAGCTCCTTCTTCACAACAGAGAAGTAGGGTAGCATCTGAGCCCAGCAGAGGCACCATGCATACCCAGGACTGTCTGGATTCCAAAGCTCTGTCTGAAAGTGTCCTGGGGGCAAAGCTGAATCCAGTAGGCTCCATCCCAAATCCTAAATGCAGCCTCTGGAGTGACAGGGAAGAAGGCTGAGGAGGTTTTTGAGGGCAGATCCCGGCTCTGTGGACAAGAACACATCTGCCTGCTCAGAGGATGAGGACAGGGAAGGAATCTTAGGGGCTCCCAGCTAGAGACTTGCCCACATCTGCTACCTGTGCCTGGTCCAGACTCGGGAATGGCGCTGGATACACTGCTTAGAGTAAGATGTCAGTCTCAGATGCAGCCAAGACTTGGGGCTGCAACCTCTACACTCCTGACTTCCCAGATACCTCTCACAACTTTATGCCTAGTTGGATGAAGGGAGAATTGGTGTGGTGTGGGGAAGGGAGCCACGGTCATCAGAACTGCTTGGGTGTAGTTGACCAAGAGACCAGATGACCCTGCCTGCTTCTTCTTCCTAAGGAGGCGGAGGATAGTGCCTTCAGCCTCTCCTGGAGGCACTCCAGAGGCCAGTCAGAACAGAGGGGTAAGCAGCCAATACAAATACTTTCAAGCTCACTTAGAACCCAGCCCCAGCCCACACTGGCCCTCCCTGACTCAGACTTGCTGTTCCTTCTTTCCCTAACTAGCATCTTCTAAGCATTCCTGCCCAGTTCTGGGCTCAGCCTCTTCTGACCTTAGAATTCCCCAGGGCTTGACACTTCTGCACAGAGGAGGAAACTGGATGAGCTGGATTCTCTAGCTCTGGTCTGTAGGGCACAGGAGTGGCCGGACCTTCCTCAGGCCAAAGTGCCACGGGGAGTGTAAAGCCTTCCCAGCAAGTCCCCCAGGACCCAGGGAAGTCCCCAGCAGCACTTCATAGCTAGTTCAGCTCAGCTACTCTAAAAAGCAGTCGGAGGCAAGGATAGGTGCCAGCATTTCATTTAGAAGCTATAAGAGCAGAGCACCAGAATGAGGAGAGAAAACAAGGGCAGAGGTGGCACGCAAAGTCACCAAGCTGTCACAGTCCGAGGATGAACAGCTAAGATGGCTCCCTGGCTCTCAGTATGAAGAGATCGAGCATTTTAAATCCGTCTGTGAGGGGAAAGAGGAGGGAGGATTTGCCCTCTCAGTCCGCTCTCTTGCCCACCACTGGCTAGGGCGTGTCCATGTCAGCTGTTATCCCTTTGCCACTGCCCCTGCACTTGCATATCACATTGGTGTATCCTTGGAGAAAGCTAGAGCTCAGAGTCAGTGTGACGTGTTCGCTGAGTTCAGAACATGACAGTCAACTTCACCCAGGTGGAGCACCAAGCAGGAGATGCAGGCAGGAATCTGAGAAACATTGTAGCCATCTTACCAGAGGCCTGGTGACTCACCCAGGGGTCTCACAGCAGGGGAGGCATGAAGGCTTGGAGGAAGGAAGCCTGTGCAATGGGCGCTCTAGGTTTCCACCGTTACCATATTACTAGAGCTACATAGAACCTGACCAACCAAACCTGGAAGGCCCATCCTCTTCTCAGAGCCCAAAGGGAAAGCAGCGGCATTCCAGAGTGGTCCTGGGAGGAGCAGTACCCAGATCCACAGCTTCCCCATAGAGGCCAAGGAAGAAGGGCTGTGCTCACCCAGCACTGTGCGGCTGCCCTGAGCATTCTAAAACTCAAGTTCTTTATTATTATTATTATTTTTAGCTGGAACTCGTTGCTGTTCAGAGGAAAACACTTTTTCACTGAGTAAATCCAGAAGTCTTCAGTGATGCCACCATAAACATAAGGCACTTAACATTGTTTTATTATTATTATTATTATTATTATTAGCTTTTGTTTGTTTGTTTTATCAAGACAGGGTTTCTGTTCTGTTGGTTTATCAATGTGCTGGGATTAAAGGTGTGTACCACCACTGCCCAGTTTTGACATATTTTATTCTCTCTCTCTCTCTCTCTCTCTCTCTCTCTCTCTCTCTCTCTCTCTCTCTCTCCATGAAATAAATTTCTACATCTCACATGAATACTGTCCATTCCTCATTGACATCCATTTTGTTTCCAGTTCATGAATAGCAAAGTGCCGCTGCAGCTAAAGCCATTGGAACCCTACCTAAAGACAAATGCCATTCATTTAGATGAAGCTCTTGCTTCATGTTGCCAGTGGCCAAGTTATCAAGACCATTTGCCCAAGCGTTCCCCAACATTTCTTTTTATGTTCCTCTGTGTGTGTGTGTGTGAGTGTGTGTGTGTGTGTGTGTGTGTGTAATGTATATACACATAGGGGAATGGTGCATATGCTCACGTGCACACACGTGGAAGCCAGCGACTGACAATTGGGTACCTTCCTTTAGCACTCCCTCCTTATTTTTGAGATCTCTTACTGAAGCTTAACAGTTGATTAGACTAGCTGGCCAGCTAGGCCCTGGAATCCTGCAGTCTCCATCTTTCAGCACTGGGATTGTGGGTAAGCACCACCACACCTGGCTTTCTGCATGCTTACATGCAAGCACGTTAACAAGGAAACCACCTCCCCAGCCCTAACACTGTTTTTAATGCTGACCAAACTGGATCGGAAGAGTTACGTTTGTATCACTTAACTGACTGAGAAACTTGGGTTCAGTGAGGTTGAACTGCCTTGCCCAATGCTAGTGAGTTGCTGGCAAGAAAGCCTGGAAACAACCAGCTTTAAGCTGGCTCTCCCTCAGAATCGGTGTGGGCAGAGGGTCTGGGGTGTCTCCCCAGGAGAGGCGACATACCACACTTACCTGTGATACATCAGGCTGTTCCTCCTCATTTGGTCCCTGGAGCAGTTCAGGAGCCTTGAATGGGGCAGCCTCTATGTGAGAAACGTGGTCTTGGAAAGAAAGACTTCCGGCTGCAGAAAGCAGGAGTGACCAGGGGCAGACCACATAGTCTGAGGAATCTGAAAAGGAGGCAACATGGGGTGTAGGAACAGGGCCAGTGTGCCCGACAGCACTTGTTCCTAAGCCTGATTATGACCTATATAGACACAGAACAGAATAAACTCCACCCAGCATATAGAAAAGTGTATTGCAAAAGGTAGCTCTAACTGGATAAGAATTTAGCACCTACATTTGAATCTATCAAAGAACTGAGAATTTTAGAGACCAGCTGGAAATTGCTGCAGACCTGAGTTCCTTGCAGCTGGCCCAGGGCCTAAGGCAGCTGGTCACTGCACAGCTCTGCAGCAATTTGCCAGATCCCTCAGGACAGGAGACAGGAGTGGGTTCAGGAGGAAGAGAAGCTAAGGCATAGGTGTGCAGCCTCCCTCCACTGGCTGGCGCTGGGACCCAGTGCCCAGCGGAGGCTGTGTGCCCTCACATGCCCTGATGCTGATGCTGATGCTGAAGCTGCTAAGTCAGGGGGCTTCCAATACCTAAGTGTAGGTTCTCTGTATTTACTTTATCTGCCAACTGAACATCCCATACCTCCAAATCGCTTTTCCATCCTGTCTCCTTTAACCATTTCTATGAACAATTCTTCCCAGAGAAGGCTCTGCAGAGACTTCACAAGAAGCAGGGGCTCTCCTACTGTGTCCAGGAGACCTTAATATGAATATGAAATGACCAGGCAGGGGCACCTCTGTCCTGGACTTAGCTTTGAGACATGAAAGTCTTTCTGTACCTCAAGACCTGGCCTCACCCTGTGATCATTTTCTCATGGACCTGACCACATAGGTAATGCAGGCTCGGGTCTTCCTGTCCAACACCATCAGCCTGTTCATCTGAGCATGCCCACATTCCAAAGGGTCCCTCCTAATTTCCATACCCTCTGTGAGTCATCACCTGATAATTGCCTCTGCCCCACCTGGACCATGACTGAGGACTATTGCTGGCCAGATAATCCAGGGACCTTAATCATTATGAGCTATAAGCACAGCTCCTTCATGAGGACAACACCCAATCCGAGGAGGGGGATGAGCCCTCGGCTCCAAGGATCCGTGTAGAATGTCTTAACACCTTTGTTTTCTCCACGTTTCAGCTTGGTGACTGTGCGTGTTAACCTCCCTTGTTTAGAACATGGGTTCTATCTTCTGATGGAACAGAGTGTTACAGACAGTGTGGGCATGTCCCAGGTATCAGAAGAAGCCAATGTTGCTGCCTCTGGTCTCTCCATAAGCACCATGCAAGCCCACAGCAGAGGCACAGACATTGGTCCTTCGTTGTATGGCATAAGCCTTGGAGACAGGCCACCTCTCACTGCAACTACCTGGTGGGTACCATTTGTGATCTTGTTCTGAAAGCTTAGGGTTGATCACAGATGAAGAAGTTTGTTGAGGAGGTTTTACTTTCAGGGTCCGGTGTCTCAGTTGCCCCAAAAGCTCTTTTACCATTACGTAGGTCTTCCAGGAGCCGCTCAGCAGCCAGTGACAAGAGGGACCAGATTTCCTCCTCAGACAGGGCTTCACCTCTGATCTGCAGGGCACTGGCAAGTGTCACAGAGGCCACACTCATGCCTGTGAAGACACACACGTGGCAGAGCCCTGTAATTCGGGAAATGCTCTATCACTCCGGCTACTTGGTAGTGTGTGGACACCCTGCTTCCATCCCCCACACCTCTGAGGCACTGGGCAAGCAGCCTGGAGAAGTAGAGATGTTCAGACAGGTCTGTGGCTTCTTGGTGAATGAGCAATAAATTGATCAATTAACACTCAGATGAAAGGTTGAAGAAGTGACAAGAAACATATGGCAAGTACCGCTCCTCTAGGAGAGTTCCCTACACCAGGGAGTGTTTATTACCTACACTTCATCTCTGTCTGGGAAACAAGACCGACAAACATTTTAGCCTGAGACACATGAGTACACCCTTAGTTGTTAGCTGCCACCACTGAGCAGGCCCCAGTGCCAGCACAGGCCCTTCGTCCAGCGCTTGCCTGCAGAGGGGAGAGGAGCCTAAATTCCAGAGCAGAAAGGATGCACCAAGAAGTTGGAGGAAGCACCCCTGCCAGGAGAGCTGTTCTGTTTCCTTCTAGAAGGATCCTTTAAACCAAAGCTGACATTTCAACTTGCCCCCCATCCCCAAGACACACTCACTAATCTCCAAAGCCCTGCTGGAGGCAGCTGGAAGGGCTAAAGCTTTTCCTAATCTGTTTATGGCGGCAGAGCTTTTTCCACAGCCGGAGCCTGGAAGGCAGGTATACCTTGTCGGGCTGGGTAGGGAACCCACAGGCAGCCCGGGCCTCCAGGTGTTGAGCAAAGCTGACTACTTACCCGGATGCAGGCCCCTGGCTCTCCAAGCTGCCCCTGGTCACTGGGAGGGGGCTCTGGGAGCTGGGATTTGTCACAAGGACTCTACGAGGGCGAGGCGCCTATGGTCTCCAGTCACTGAGGAGACTCTAGCCAACCCAAGCCTGGCAAACATGGCTCTGGCAGGCCTTGTCCCTCTTCCTGATTCCCTCTGCCTTACTAAAAGTCCATTGGGTTACATTCCTAAAGGAGCCACCAAAGTCCATTCCCTTACTTGGCCACTTCCTCCTCCTGAGGCTGACTACCAGGGTCCAGCTAGCAAAGTATTGAAGTCCAGCAAACAAAAGCTTCCTTTTGGCTCACCTAATTAACATGCCTAATTAAATTTAAATACCTCATCCAAACATGGGATTTCCCTGTTTACCTTTATAAACTGCCATTTGCCTATGGGCAGCATCTGTCTATTCTCTATCCAGAGGCAGTCCTTTGTCCTCACAGGACGAATGCCCATCCTCCCTCTCTCTTGTTCTCTTCCCCTTTCCCTCTTCCTCTTTCTCCTGTCTTTGTCTCTTATTCCCTGCCCTATGTCCATCTGGGGCAAACAAACCTCCTTTGAACCGACTGACTCTGAGGGTCCTACACCTTCAGAAGCAGACAGGGATCAGTCCCAGCAGCCCAGGTGAACGTCTGGGGTGCTGCATGTTCTGACTACACCTCATGGATCATTACACAGTGCCTGTGTTTGTCAGAACCACACCACACCCATATTTCTACAATCATATATGCCCACTCAAATCTTCTGTAGAGGAATTAGGAGTCAACCCAGGTCTCTTCATCCTTTTTCTCTCTGTTTCATTCTTTTCACTTTCTCTCTTTGTCTTTTCCTTTTCTCCCTTTAAAAACTGTTATAGAACTATGAGCTTAGCATTCCCATTTATCTGCAACTTTCTAATTGCAATCACAGTGAATGGCTTTTAACAAAGATAAGGGAGAAAGGCTTTTATTCTCAGACAAAGTTCTCAAAATCCCAAGGGGAAGCCAAGACTAGAAAAACAACAACAACAAACCAAAAAACAAAACAAAACACAAAACAACTACAATGTAAATCTGTTAGGCACACTGACTCATTGAGAAGTCACTTCAATTCAGCAATGTCCAGGAGGAAGGGCGGCCTTGTCAGCAAATAGTCCCTGAGCACATGCCTAAACCTCAAACCTTTCAAACATTAGCTCAAAGCAGGATGTAGATTTAATGTAGTTCACAAACTATACCCTTCCAAGGAAACAAAGGAGAAAACACAGGGACTAAAACTGGTAAAAGGTTTTGTGAACTTAATACCAAGAAAATAATCTATAAAATGATGTTTAAGTAATAAATAGGATATCAGCATGACTGAATTTTTTGCTCTGAGAAAAATCCCATGAAGAGTATGAAAAGCAAATTTTACTAAGATAAAGTATTTTAAAACCACGTATCAGAAAAGATACATATTTAGAGTGTATATTTTTAAATTCACAACCCGTCAATAAGAAAATGGATTCAGAGACAGCCCAGCGGTCAAAATCCCTTGCTGTCTAAGCATGAGGACCTGAGTTCAAATCTCAGAACACCTGTAAAAGCTGGCTGCAATGTAAGAGCCTGTAGTCACCTCTGCCACGTGGGAGGAGCAGATAGATAAATACCCAGAAGTTCAGATGCCAGCTAGCCTGGCAGGCAGACAGGCAGCACTGTCGGGGGTGTGGGGAGCCTTCCTCAAACAAGGTTTGAAGGTGAGGGTCAACCTCAGCGCCATTTTCTGACCTGTATGGCCTCGCCATTGTAAGTGCATATCCACATTCATCTACATGAACACTTGCTCAGTTGTACAAACACACACAAGAAAATAAGCAGTATAATTAGAAAATGACACAGACATGTCCCCAAAGATATTTGTACAGATACCAAATTAAACCCATAAAAACATATTAAACATCATTAGATATGAGAGAAATGCAAATTAAGACCACAAGGACATGATACTGCAAATGCTCTGGAATTACTAAGATAAACACTTGTCATAATGCAAACGCCAGTGGGTACGCATAGAAACCAATCTCTCACTCAGCCAGCAAGACTGTCAAGGTGACAGGTATGTTGGGAAACAGCTTGTTAGTCTCTTATAAAATTAAGCATGCAATTTCTATTTGACTCAACATAAACAAGTAAATGTGAACATGCATGTAAACACACATGCTCACATGCACTCATGTCTCATCTAAGTGTGGAAGCTCTGCTCAAGCTCACTGGAGTTGGTGACCCCAGACATGTGATAGGCGTGTGCATGCAGACACACATATGGACTGAGACAGTCTCAAAATTCAAATGCCAAACTCCTGCACAAAGACCACACTGCGCCCAAGAGGCACGTTGGACTTTGTCAGAAATGCAACTGCAAAATCCAAATGGCAAATGTGTACGTCAAACAGTTGGAGTCCTCAAGGAAGATACTATTTAAAGAAAGGAAAGGAAGAAAGGGAAGGAGGGAGGGAAGAAGGGAGGGAAGGAGGGAGGGAGGGAGGGAGGGAGGGAAGGAGGGAGGGAGTCACAGAATGTCAAAGTAAGAGCCTTTCCAAGCCTTACTATCCACAGAGGCAGTGAGGAAGTGAGCGGCTCCCTCAGCACCACAGGGTTAGGCTGCAGTTATGCCTCTTTTTAACCCCATTCTCTGACCTTGTTACTACCTGAACTGTCAGTATGACCCCTGGAAATCTCTCAAAAAGAATTGTTTGTTCTGGGGCTGGAAAGATGGCTCAGCAATTAAGAATATGTACTCTCTTGCAGAGAACACATGACTTTTAAAAAGTAAAAGTAAGATCTTGAAGCTAGCTAGCCTCCAACAATGCTCTAAAAAGAAAAGAACGGTCTGCACTGACCCAATTCAGAATTCCTCTGGTGCCAATGGAAGTATCTATAGAGGCACTTAAAAAAAAATCAGTGTTAACTATTTATCATTGCAGCTGTCCATGATCACAACAGGATTTGCATAGACAGCAAGTGCATCAAGAATCTGTAAAGCAGCTAGCGAGTAAGAAGACATCAGCCAATTAGAAAAGTCTTCAAACATCTCCAAGAACCTAGAGA